>JABSTQ010010605.1:0-617276 GCA_013358835.2 Ixodes persulcatus
TGTTGAATAAAGGAACGTGACGACAACGACAGCGTTGCCAACTGGATGTCTAGTTTCTCCAAACATGCTGCGTATTATATATTAAATAGCACGGTTAAGAGCTTCATTAGAACATAAATTATGTATCACTGTTACAAAACACGAATATAACGCTTAGGACAAAGGCTGCGCGCCTTGTACCATCAAAGTCTTTGACGCACTACTTTGCGATGCGTAAAAACGCCTTGCCAGTGCCGTCTCACAGCCAAGGGTAGTTGGAGAAGAGGCGAAGGAGGAACTCCCCTCTTCACCCGGAATCTCTTTGGTGTGTCCCAGCCAAATGTCCTTTTTTCCGCCTGGAAGACTGAACCGTCGCTCAAAAGTCGTATAAAATCAGCTTCCCTCTCGCTCCCGCTCGGGGCTTTGACAGAACTGCGCACAACTAGAGAGTCACGTGCCTCCCTTCGACGCGCTGATTGGTTCACTGGCATCATAGCCTTCGTCGTTTGCCATGCGCTCGAGTGTCGTGTCTTATTCGCGCGTTTCTAGTTAGCCACTCATTCATTCGATACTTTATTTCTTTCGCTGATTTGTTGTGTGCGTGTGTGTTTCCCTTTTGGGGTCTCTGGTTTGGAGGGGACCAGAGTTTGGATACGTAGAATGCGCGTCTCCTTCCACGGTAATTTGAAAATTTGTCCCGTATGAAATGTTTCGCTGCTGTATTTAAAGGCTTTCTGGTCGACACAATGGGAGTCTAATTGGTGTTCACTCGAAGCTTTTTGAAGGGTTGTTTTTTATGATGCCGCAAATAAACGGCCATCCTCCTTCCTCGTAATAGTCATATTTATAAGACAAAATGAAAGATGAAAAATAGCTTTTTTTTTTCTTTTCTTTTTCTACAACTCGTAGTCTCATTTGTCAAAAGTTTAATCGAAAGGACACAAAAAAAAAAGTTCGCCACGCCCTTTGATTGAACTTGTGTTCTCTCACCTGCAGTGGCGACGACGAAGGGGGCTGAGGGAGCAATGTGCACCGCCCGTCGGAGGTGACACCAAACGCACAAAGACGAGGAGCGCCGTGGCGATGCGCTTTCGTCGTTGCTTGAGTGGCTCTATCGGATCCTATCGTCCATTGCGGTTAAAGGGGTCATGAAACGATACGGGGTTGGAATGTGCATGACTTTGCGGAGGCGTACTAATCCTGGTCCGATAGACCTTTGCATCGCTTATCGCCCGGTCGAAAAATGCTGAGTCACTGAGCTGTGGACACATGCGCAGCGTCTGATGTACCGCACAGCAGAGCAACAGCGCATTCTCAGAAGGCGTTGCAGATGCGTACTGGTCCTATAGCCTGGTCCAAGTATGCACGCACAGACTGCCACTGATTCAGAAGCTTCTTTGTCGCGGCGGAATTGCGAGGATCAAAAGGGGACTATTTATTTCTTTCAGGCTCGCCTTCGCAAAGCTCGATGACGTAATTGTGGGATCGAAACCACCCGCCTGACGACAGTCGAGCGCAGCTCGTGGATTGGACACGAGAACTGCACTCGACTTCGGTCGCTTGTTCTGGCTCCGAGTTGAGGGGATGTACGATGCTCAGATTCCTGAAATTTTTTTGAGCGACTGCCATTGCCTGGAAGGGAAAAAAAAAAAGCCAAGGCGAGTTTATTTGGTTATTAACGCCAGGGAGTGATTCTAAGTAGTATTTAGCGAAAGTATAGAAAAATCGTTTCGTGGCTCCTTTAAGCCTTTGTCCCACTGCTAACACATCGTACAAACGACAGTCTGTCGGCGCTCTCTGAGGCGTGCTTATTCCTTGCACGACGGATCCGTCAGATTCGTCATACACGTAGGCTAGGTGGCGCAAGCTGCCGCCCGTGACAAGGGATATAGCCATTAACATCTATCCATTCATCCATACAAAAGACTGTCCACGGACATGTTCGAAGGTATGTATGAATCTAACATGCTTCAAAGATGCCCGAGGCCTGTCCGCGGATAATTTTGTCGTCGTGTCTGCGGCGAACACCGTGTCGTTATGCCCGAGTCCCACTAGAGCGACAAAGACGACAACGACAAGCCTCAAACCGCAGTCTTTCGCGATTTGACAGGCTTTGTAGAATAAAGGATGCTACGCTCAAACACGAGCACCATGCACGCGCGGCTATCTTTGGCAGGCTAAAGCCTGGTTCACACATTTGCAACGGTTGCGTTCGCATGCAACCGAAAACGACCATAACGACCAAAACCCGCAATAACCTTGACTCATGAATCGCTTCGCGAAGCTACCCCTTGCATCGCTTGCCATGCTGTGTACGGCGAACACTTGTCCCGGTGACTTTGTCGTTACGGTCGTTTCGGTTGCATGCGAACGCAACCAACGCAGATGTGTGAACCAGCCTTTACAATCACTCGTGTTACCTCACGAGCACCGAACGACATAACACCTGCCAAAAGTACCATCGCGAGCATGCTGCCTGTGTTCGAGGCTTGTCGCTGTCGTTTGTTTCTGTTTGTTTAGTATGACGATATGAGCAGCAGGATGGCGGCTTTAGTGTGAAGTTACATAGCGGTGTTCGCAACACTGTCCTCATTCTAGTTTAGTCTACCCAAAGCCCGACGTCATCGTACGATAAACAAAAACAAAAATCTAGCCGCAATTCGCTGCCAACGTTCCATCGTGCACTTCGCTCGCTGCCGCGGTGCGTCAGCGATGAAAAACAGGATGCGTGTCGCGCCCCGTTCTCTGGCTGAAAAAACAAGCGCGGTTGCGCTTCAATTTCTGCTTATGCAAGCAGCGACGTGAACTTCAAGTGGTTACGTTGAAACTGGTATACGGAGCGGGCGGGCGCCTCTTTTCTGTCCGACCACGGAGGAGCGAGGCCGTCTCCGAGAGCCAAATTCGTAATAGCACCTTTCCAGTGTGCTGGGCTATGGACGCATGCGCGGCGGTCGCTACTGCGCACGCGCGTACAACAGAAAGACAAAGATGGCGGCGAGTAGAAGGCGAATAGTGGAATGGTCCACGTGCGTCTCGGCGTCGCCACGTTGTGAGACGCTGCGGCCGTGTTCCAAAATAGACTACTTCCATAAATCCCTGCATGCAACACGGCGCGCGTTGCACTCTGGAACTAGTTGGCCAGGGAGGAGAGTGGCATGATTTCGGTTTTGATCGATACGTCGACAAGAGATCATACACAGAGCGTGGACTATTAACGGCCAGTTATCTCGTGCTTTCTGGTCCCGAGAGCGTCATTTGTGGTCTCTAAACTAACCTAAATGGCCAGGACCTCGAAAGCTTTAGCACAAGCCCGAGACTGTAGCTTGTCTTAAACGCATGCTTGTTGTATTTTTGTACTTCAGCCTTTCTGTTAGCGTTTCGAGGTATGTGGACGAGCCAGTGCTGGGAATCTCGACGCTGCGAAGCTCGGGGATCTTGCTTGTGTACGAATCACAAGCTGTAGCAAACAATAAGCATGCATACATCGAGCTCGCGCCTTTACATTGTTGTTGATCAGAAAGTTGTTTCGTGCATCCATAGACGAAATATACTTTTTTGGCAATTACTGTTTTTGCTTATACGCCTGAGTACGCGAGGTAAAACTCGGAGGCGCCATGAAAACCTCCATTTGAACACACTTCTCATCTCTTATCTGAACTGCCCCGCAGCACTACTCGAAGCGAAGTGCCCCACCCGCTTTGCATTCCACTAAGAGTCAACATCGCGTAGGCGCATAAAGTTATCCTGCAATCATATAGGCCACAACCGTTTTAAGAAAGCAAAAGTCGAGGCACTTGCGTGAAGAATGTCGCCCGTTCGCCGAAGTGCGCCGGACGGGCATGAACCCCTATGCGGGGCGCCAAACGAAACGAATTAGTTTAAAGGGGCATTTCACGGTTGCTAATGGGCCATAATATTTGTTATCTGTTTGCTTTCTTCCTGACAGGAGTACTAGGGGACGCTTGTTAGAACCTCCGTCGTAGCTAGCCGATCTCAGCGTCTGCGAAAACTTAATCTTCTATCAGCATAAAATTTGAGTGTGAGATATGTGATGACACGAGGAAGACATCATAGTAACTTTTGTGCAGTAGTGAGGTAGTCAAGCGCCAACGCTGCGCTCAACTTTGATAATCCTGTGAGGATGCGGCTTGCCTTTCGCCCAATGAAGTAACAAGAAGCGGACGTTTGGCAAACAAAATGCGTGTAAGGCTCAAGGTGACCAAATTTCAGTTGTAGTCCACTGGTACTAGACTAAATTACTAACATTGAGCTCAAAGATGCACTCGTGGGGTGAGGTGACTAAGCCACGTCCTACTACGTTTCCATACGCACGCACAATGTCCGGTGTTTCGGGAACCAAAGAAAGTGCCCCGCGGTCTTCGTTTTGTATCGCTCGAGAATGAGTGTATTGTACATTCGTAAAAAGTCAGATAATCGAAAACGCAAGCAGCGTGTTCGGTCGCGGCGTGATAGCATGAGATGAACCTGCTCAGTTGAAACCGAAACCGAGTGGCACACTAGTTCCCAGAGTGCACTGCGTGGTATTTCGCCGCGATGGGGCGCGTTGGTTTTAGAAGTCTATTCACTCCAAGGAGGATAGAAGGGTAGGAGAGGGCATGAAGTCAGCCGCGTAGCCTCCACAAGCCATGCTCCCTTGACGCCTCGCCTCTTTCTCATTTTCCTCCGTACTCTCCTCACTTATCAGGCCAACGTGACCACATCACGTGACCGTAGCTAGCCTTCGTCTGGCCTTCGATCTGATAAAACCTACCGGACGGAGCGCGCGCAAGCCTGCAAGGAATCCTTCTACAATCAACCATCCATCTCACACGTGACATGTCACGCGCACCAATTGCCAGAGAGATCTACGGTCACGTTGGCCACAACATCGTTTAAACTTTTTATGACTAGGCTTCACCAATATTGCAACTGATCCCTCCTTGATTCACTCCATCTCACGAAGGTTGTGTCATAGCCCCCTCTACACTCACAAAGCCTGGCAGTTCGACGACGAGTGCCCGGTCGCAGATTTGGAGCGCGAGGATCTGGTAGCACAGAGCATAAAAGAGCCATTTTTCGGGGAACCTGGACGTCAGCGCTCAGCTTTTGCAGCGGCGGGGACCCGAAACACACTTTCGGGTCCTCGCGTCTCGCCACAGCGTCTCGCGGCAGCGGCAAGACACTGCGTTTCGGCGTCTCGCCGCAGCGGGGTGCCAGTCCCGTGGCTCTCCTCTCGATCATCTGTTGTCTGCCGTTCCACCTTTTCCATTTCGGCGGCCGCTTCTCGTGGCGATCTGCCAGGCTTTGTCAGTATATAGGGAGCTATGGTTGTGTATATCTTGGCATTCGAAAACTCACCCGCGTACAGCGTTGCTCCATCTGTCTCGTTACGTGACATGACCCGCCGGCGAGACTCGGATCCATTCGAGTAAGATTTGGAACAAAGCCTGTGTGACGCGCTGGCGGTGACACTGCGAGACAAGGTAGGTGGCTCTGCGGGGAGGTCCACATGGATGACGTGTTAGGGGGAGGGGCTTATCTTCTAGCTGGTATTGTCGATTATACGCACTGTCTTTTGCCGAGTGATACGATGTTTCAGTCCTTTTCTTACCGCCCAATTTTTGTTCGGTGTTCGGAATGGGTAATTAATGTTGACGTTTGAACGCAGCGGGTCCTCGGGTACGGGAAAGCGACCGAGGTGCGGCGACCGCTTGCTTCTCCGGACGGCCTATTAGAGCGGTCCCACACTTTGTGCCGCCTCAGTCTACCTTAGTGTCTCTATCTCGGGGGCTTTAAATCGCGGTCACGTTGTTCGTACCGCCGCACAAAAGACACCGTGTTCGTTGCGCGCACGATGACAGAATTACCTGCGCATCAGCGCGTTCTAAGCAGCTTTATGCATACTTCGAACGCGTCTGGGGATAGTTTTTGTACGACCAATGAACCGTCAACACGGGGAAGACAGTAGGGAGTTTTAGGGAACCGTCTGTTTACGCTAATTGTGTACTTAACCTTCGCGCTATTTATTTGTGATATGCATATTTAACTAGCACCTTAATACTTTAGTATACTTTCTGGCCTCGTTTCGACACTTTTCTCTTCCACCGTGGTGCATCCGGATATATCTTAGGTGCGAAGGTTTATGTTGTGATAAAATTGTGTTTTAGGGCATATTTCAATCAATCAATCATTTTATTTTTCTTTCACCAGGAAATATGGTAGCTGGGGCTGAAAGCAGCAACACGTGCAGCTTGACAAGGCCCCAGCTCCAAGACAGCAGCGCGCGTACAGGGCATTGTTCAAAAATCAAATCGAAAATGAAAACATTCTTCAAGGTCAGAAGGGCGAAAAAAGGAATCAGTCACGAAACCCCAATCTAACATATAACATCAGTTGACAAAGTACACATAAGACACGAAGCCTGATGTTCACAACGTCGACAATATTGTCATTAAAGCTTCAAATGGTAAGCTATGGCTAAAATCTGTTTTGACGTTCAGCTTGTCAAAAAAAAAAAAAAATGGCAGTATTATGTATGTATTTGATGTGAGTCCATGGTTTGTCCGGGGTGTGGGTACACTCCACTCTTCACTTCGCCGTGTGTTATAAACGCGAGTATTTTTTATGTAAATTTGCTATTTGTAGAAAACAACTATGTTTATTTTTTTCTGCTGTTTTATATTATACTAGAAGGCGGTAGTAATGTGCGTTAATCTGACATCATTAAATCGGGCAAAAAGAGCATGTGTATGGTAAAAAGTAAGACATTTGCAACCACTCTTCGAACTTTTCTTTTTGCAGAGTTAGAAGTTTGTTTTTATTTCGAATGGCAGTGGTGCCCCATACGAGGTGGCAATATTGAAAATACAACTGCACGAGGCTGTGAAAAATTATTAACTTAAGGGGTGAAAACTATATGGTATCGGGATAGAGTACCAACAGCTTTTCCAGCTTTTTTTATGTATGCATTGTATGGGCTCATTCCAAGATAAATTATCTGAAAAGATTACACCTTTATCTTGAATGACTTTACAATCTCGATTACTTCCTCGGCTATGGTGATATTTGGGTCCGAATGAGCAGTCATGTTTTTGGCTCGGAACAGCATGCACTTTGCTTTGTTTAATGTTGATACGTAATCTATTTACTTATGATGTTCAACCCCGACACCTTGCGGTACACTGTTACGTCACAGTGCACGGCAGGAACTTTGAATTGGGCCTCGTATTTCTATTTTTTATAAAAAAAACTACGCAACTCTATAGTGAAACAATTTTTTTGTAATGTCCTGATATGCCATTTTAACGCCTAGCATGAAAAAACAAATATTTTTTTTTTTTTGGCGTGTCAGAGGCCCTTTAAAGGGCATTTCACGGTTGCTAATGGCCATAATATTTATTATGTGTTTGCTTTCTTCCTGACTGAGAATGCCGAGATAATTTCAGACACAACGTTCAGGCACAGCTAGATCTTGGGCGTCAGGAAAAGCTCGTCCAAAAAGCCTTAGGGAGGAGTACTAGGGGACGCTTGTTAGAACCTCCGTCGTAGCTAGCCGATCTCAGCGTCTGCGAAAACTTAATCTTCTATCAGCATAAAATTTGAGTGTGAGATATGTGATGACACGAGGAAGAAATCATAGTAACTTTTGTGCAGTAGTGAGGTAGTCAAGCGCCAACGCTGCGCTCAACTTTGATAATCCTGTGAGGATGCGGCTTGCCTTTCGCCCAATGAAGTAACAAGAAGCGGACGTTTGGCAAACAAAATAGTGTAAGGCTCAAGGTGACCAAATTTCAGTTCTAGTCCACTGGTACTAGACGAAATTACTGACATTGAGCTCAAAGATGCACTCGTGGGGTGAGGTGACTAAGCCACGTCCTACTACGTTTCCATACGCACGCACAATGCCCGGTGTTTCGGGAACCAAGGAAAGTGCCCGGTCTTCGTTTTGTATCGCTCGAGAATGAGTGTATTGTACATTCGTAAAATGTCAGATAATCGAAAACGCAAGCAGCGTGTTCGGTCGCGGCGTGATAGCATGAGGTGAACCTGCTCAGTTGAAACCGAAACCGAGGGGCACAGTAGTTCCCAGAGTGCACTGCGTGGTATTTCGCCGCGATGGGGCGCGTTGGTTTTAGAAGTCTATTCACTCCAAGGAGGATAGAAGGGTAGGAGAGGGCATGAAGTCAGCCGCGTAGCCTCCACAAGCCATGCTCCCTTGACGCCTCGCCTCTTTCTCATTTTCCTCCGTACTCTCCTCACTTATCAGGCCAACGTGACCACATCACGTGACCGTAGCTAGCCTTCGTCTGGCCTTCGATCTGATAAAACTTACCGGACGGAGCGCGCGCAAGCCTGCAAGGAATCCTTCTACAATCAACCATCCATCTCACACGTGTATCTTTCTGCCCTAAACACGTCCATCTACCCTTACAGTTGATCATCGAACTACTGCGCTGTTTTTGGACACCGACGAGTCGACGACACGTGTGAACGATCGCCATCACTGCCGTTGGTCAACGGCAAGGAACAGAACAACGTCACCACCCCATCGCAGGCATAACAGCAGTCTGCAAGATGACATCATCACAACCAGTTTAGCAGCACCAGTAGCAGCGGCAGTATCTTTCTGCTCTAAACACGTCCATCCACCCTTACAGTTGATCATTGAACTACTGCGCTGTTTTTGGACACCGATGACACGTGTGAACAATCGCTATCACTGCCGTTGGTCAACGGCAAGGAACAGAACGACGTCACTACCCCATCGCGAACATAACAGGAGTCTGCAAGATCACATCATCACAACCAGTTTAGCAGCAGCAGCCGTAGTATCTTCCTGCCCTAAACACGCCCATCCACCTTTACAGGTTGGTGCCTTGTTCCTTGTTTAAATTTTTAACCTAACTGCCATAGCTGCCGCTACTGCCTCCACCAATTTGGCTACCAGTGTCATGTCTTTAGATGAAAATGAAAATATATGCATCGCGGTGTGCAACCAACCGCTCCCTAAAAACGACCCAGTTATGTGTTGTGTTGAGTGAGAGTTTAGTTTCCACTTATGGGCACGCTCGGGAATCACTCTTAGTGCACTAAAAAAAAAAAAAAAAGTGTTGCTTCAAAGGAAACGCCGAAGTGCCCAACGTGTAAGAAAACACAGGCGAGACGCAACCAAAGATCTGACGAGCGCAGATCGTGTAACGACGAGGGTAATGAAAGCGCGCTTGTTGAAATGAACAAAAGCTCTCCGTCCTCCTGTCGATCCACACTAAAGTCGACTCATTGATCGAAATGAAAAACGCTGTCAATGCAATCGAGAACTCGGTTCAGGTCATATCTGACCTATATGTCGGACTACTTACTCAAATCCACCGACAAAATAAAAAATCGCCTAGCTCAAAAAAAAAACAAAAAAAACCTGTAGAAAAGGTAGCATTTGGAAGCGATGCTGAAGTGAAACAGCTCAGGCGTGAGTTAAATGATCTACAACAATACAGTAGGCACCTAAACATCGAGGTGCACGGACTGCCGCAATCAGAAAATAAAAAAAAAATTACTAGCCCAGCTATACATCCTATCAGAGAAACTGCAACTGCCTAACTTGACTGAGCTAGATCTTGAGGCAGTGCACAGACTACCACCAAAGCATGACAAAGTGCCAGTTGTCCTGGTACGATTTGCCTCGCGTGTAACAAAAACAAATGGCTGCAAAAAAAAAAAAAAAAACGCTATGTAAAAGCAAATGAAATCTATTGTGGACATCTACAAGAACCGGGGGATCCGGCCAACTCGTCCAAAGCCAACTCGTCGACGGCCAACTCGTCGACGGCTCATTCGTCAAATAGGGCAATTCGTCTTAGGGCAATTCGTCGAAGGGCAACCTGTCGAAAGGGGAAATCGGTCGAAGGGCGATTCGTCGAATGTGTTGAATGACGGTCCGAGGTAAAAGTTCGTGGTTCCTTTTTATCTTTTGACCTAAAATTTTTATTCGTGTTTGGACTAGTGACAGCGCCCTTGTTAAGTTACAATATTGAAAGAAAACTTACAAGAGGGAAAAGATAGGAGTGTGACATAGGAATGTGTCATCTCATGATCGTCCTTTTGTTACGTTTCTTTATTACCTATTTTGTAATGAGCCGCCGCAGACTGTCGCCTCGAAGCGGCGTTAACTAAGGCCCCTGTATAAGAAAGGTAGCGACATCTCCTCCCTCCTCTCCCTCTTTTCTCTCTCTCGCCCTCGCGCGTCGACGATGGCGCCGCATGGATTGCTCCCAGCTAGCAGACGCTCTCGCTTGGACAATGCAGTGGAAGGTTGTTTCCGTTAGTTTTCGTGTTTCGCGATTGCATTTCTGTCGCGAGTTCTACAGTTTAACGCGTAATTGACTACAGAGACTTCCCAGAAATCAGCAGAACGACTTGAGGGCTTGGAAAACGCGAACTAGGGCGCAAATGGGCACGCGATGCGAGCACGGTCTACGCTACTATGCTACCGGAGTGAGGCTCTGTTTCACTCTTGCGCGAGCAAAGCCGCCTACTATACTTCGTCTCACCTTAGCATGGACTAACTGCGAAGGCTGTGCAAGCGCGAGCGGTCAGCCTTGACTGCCTTGACTGGAGTACTCGCTGCACGAGCGCCCGTGGAACCGCCGAGGCTTCATCCGAAGCAACTATAGCTCGCGCTTTTAGCATGCGCGGCTAACAATAGTCCATGCTAAGGTGAGACGAAGTATAGTGCAGCAGCGAACTCTTGTATGTTGCACAGTGACTTTGGTACGATTGAAGGCAGTGTTTTTGTATTACCGCACGCGTGCCCCAGACGCAAAGAAGGGAAATCACACGCTCGTTATTTCGTCGCTTCGTAAGGGAGGCAAGACGTGACACGTAAGCACGAAGCGATTGCTGTTTTTTTCTTTCACAACTGACGCACTCTCCTCAAAGCGACTGTACTTCATCTCACCTTAACATAGACCAACCACAGAGGCTACATGACTCGGGCTCCCGCTGCACGAGCGTTCACGCAGCCGACGCGCGATCGAACGTAAGGAGCCTCCACTTGTAAAGTTTGCGCTTAGTTCATGTTAAGCGGAGATTTCTGTGGTCTAGATAATAAAAAAAAGTTTCCCTTTTTAACGATAGCCGTCCTTGGCGTGCGCAACGTGTCTTAATAGTCGCGCAAAAACGATCTACCAACATTTGATCCCTATTTCTGCAAAGGCGCGGCTGGGAGCCTTGACCCTCTACGTGGCATAACGAAATCGGAATATTCTGCGTAAAAGAATATCAGCAGTACGAGCGAAAACCCAAACTATCCGCTAACACCTAACACTTTTCAAAGCTTTATGGTTTTGAAAATTTCTTGTGATGTCTTGTGTGTACTTTGTTTTTACCAGACATTGCCAGCTTACTCGGCCCATTACAAAGCCTTTGTAAGCTTACTTGGCTTATTAGAGGCAGGACATTATCTCTTCACAGCAGTGCACCCTCTATGGACTGCCGTTTCCCCACCTAAAATAATCTCGTTTTATTCATCAAGCGATGACATGGAACAATCATGGCTCTTGAAATAATTTCTTTATTACTGCAAATAACCGCCACATAGGCCTTCAAGTTCTGCTGCCAGTGACTGTTAAAAAAAAATAAAAAAAAAAAAGATTAAAACTAAAATTAAGTCACAGGTAATGCATATTATTGATTTACAACACATCGAATCACAAGGACTACAAAGATAGGCTATTAAGGCTAGTTTTCACAGAGTTGCTTCGATGTGCTCAGACCACTTGTGAGGGTCTGAGTCACAATTCGAAGAGGATTATACTAATCCTGTTACATCTAATTCGTGCCGTCTCAAGTGATCGCAATGTAGCACAGTGAAGCGCAACTGTATGAAGCAGCCATTAACCTGTCTATGTAGACCTTTAGAAGCTCCACCTCCAGGCCAGAACTAGCTTTTGCTTTTGATAACAAAGAGCTTGCACAGCGAAATGATGGCAAACGGCGACAGGTGTGTGCTGAAGACGGAGCTTCTGCTTCTACTGCACTCACTGGCGAGGTAACTGAAAACACCAAGGCACGTATACAAGAAGCTGAATCTCAACCATCACACAGTGAATGACTAGCTTGGACAAAAGTCAACGGCGATACATAAAATATTAAGGCACGGATACTATAGAAGTTGTATCCCAGCTATGATAAAGTGAATGACTAGCTTCCACAAAAGTCAACAGTGAGATACATACACCTATTAAGGCACAGACTCTAAAAGTTGAATCTCAACTATCAGAAGGTAAACGACTAGCTTGCACTAAAGTCAACGGACATATAGAAAAGATTCCAAGACTAAAGGCTGAATCTCGTATCACAAAATGAATGACTATCTTGCACTAAAGTCAACGGCGAGGTACATAAAAGTATTAAGGCATGCAGATACTAGAACTTGAATCCCTGCTATCAGAAAGTGAATGACAAGCAGTGCACAAAAGTCAACGGTAAGATATATAAAAATATTAAGGCACGGATACTAGAAGCTGAATCCCAGCTATATATAGCACAAAGTGCATGACTAGATTACACGAAATTCAACAGCGAGATGCATAAAATTATTAAGGCACAGATGCTAAAACTTGAATCGTGGCTATCACAATAAATGACTAGCTTGCACACGGCGAGGTAAGTAAAAATAATGAGGCGCGCGCACACACAGACACACACACTAAAACCTTCCGGCGAGCTGTGTCGTGCTTGTCGACTGGAACGCTGAGAAACCTGAAGAATTTCTTGGCGTCGCTGTTAAGGTTGCTGCACCCGAAAGCGCAGCACCCCGTCATAGCTGACGAACTAACGCCGAGCGAAAACCGAAACTATGTGAAGCTTGCGTGCGAAGTGCAGACATGGAATGCTGAAGAACTTGCCATCGCTGCGACGGTTGTTGCACCAGTTGCATCCGAAATCGCAGTAGCCCGTCAGAGGTTACGAACTGATGCCGAGCGAAAAGCGGAGCTGTGATGCTCCCGTGCGAAGCCCAGACCCCCAAACCAATCTCCCCAGACGCGCCATATGATGCTGCATTCACACTGGCGGTTTGACCGAATTTGCGAATGCTCTTGCTTAAATACTTATTACAAATTCACCCGCATTTGATGGCGACAACGAGCGGAACCGCATGGCGGTTGCGATTCCAATTATTCAAATGCCAGTCTGAATGCAGCAGCTTACCCAGCCAGTTAGTAGCCGACGGTGCCTGGCGCGCCGAGTGACCGGAGCAAAAATGGCGCCGCGGGCCCTAAAAAAGCAATAACAACCAAAACAAGAGCCGCGCGCAGCGAGCTCCGCCTGGTGGATTGCATTCGTCCAATGAGAGGAGCGGGCGGCATTCTTCAACAGATGTCGCTACCTTCATTTACAACGAATGACATTCGCCCCAAATGTCATTCGACTGGTGCTACACGGCCTGCACGAATGGCATTCGCAGCGAATGCTGCGAATGGGCCTATTCGACGAATGGGCCTATTCGACGAATGGGCCGTCGACGAGTTGGCCGTCGACGAGTTGGCCGTCGACGAGTTGGCTTTCGACGAGTTGGCCTAGACCCAACAACCTGACAGCGCTAAAAAAAGAAACTGTTTTGGCAGATAAGAACCAAAACGGCTGAGAAAGGTTATCAGTTTGTGTATAGTTAGCACAAAGAAGGAAAGATGTTCGTAAGGGAAGCTACTGGTGATCGTGCTATCAAGATTGAATGCAAAGACGATTTTGAAATGATACGGTAAACAAAAAGTGCACCTTCAGTGTTTATTTTGCTCATGGAAAGTTATTTTACGGAACATAGATTCTATGACACTAATGCGATAAGCAGTCTTAGAAAAAATAATGCACAAACTAACAAGAATTTGTCTTTATTTCATTTAAATACGAGGTGCATTAGGAACAAATGTGAAGAAAGTGAAGTGTTTTTTGACTGCCTCGAATTTCGCTCCGACATTTTGGCATTTACCGAAACTTGGCTCACCAGTGATTCACATGTTCGGGAATTTAATAGGTACAGAAGCGTTCAACTTTTTCGTTCTGAGAAAGAAAGGTGGAGGAGTGTCACTTTACCACGAAAATAATCTTTCTACCCATACAAATCCACTGGACAGACACAAACGGCCACAAACCCAGGTTACATGGGACATCAACGATCGCAGTATTGAACCCTTTGTTATGCTGGCATCGAACATTATTAGCTGGCACGATGTATGCAACGAGCCTGACCCCAATAAATCGTACGATACGTTTATGACAAAAATAAAACGAGCCTATGAAGAAGCAATTCTATTAAAGAAAGCCAAACGGCACAGAAAATCACGAAAACCATTACCCAAACGCTTTTCAAAAGAATGAATGAAGAAACAAACGTTTCCCGCGTATTTGTGAAAAAAAAAAATAAAAAAAAATATGTCTTTACTCGCCGAAAACAAACAAATAAAAAAAATAACTGAACACGGACGTAAAAAAAAAAAGCAAATGCGAACTAATACAGAAATTAATTTATTGCAATACGAAATAACTCAGTGAAAGTATGGAAGGTAACGAAGGAACTGTTGTCTAAATAAAAGAATACAGTTCCCCGTCCTCACAATAGATAACGTTGATTATTCTGGTAAAACACTGGCAAATTTGTTTAATATCTTTTTTTTTCCCCTTTGCATTCGGGATAACAGCGTCTGTGTTAACCAAAAAATCCTTTGAATCGTATGTGCATTCACAGATAGCGGAGACATTGTTTTATCGTCCACCACAGAAGCCGAAAGGTTTAATATAATAAATTCACCGAAAAACAGCTATGCATGCGGTGATGATGAATTAAAAATTAAGTCTATAAAAGCGATTGGTGAGATAATTAGTAATCCTTTATCGGAAATCGGTGGCAAAATCCTAGTCACAGGAATTTTTTTCTGCGCGACTCAAAATTGCTCGAGTATCAGTGATTCACAACGGCGGTTCAATAAATTAATTTCAATAGCTATCGACCCATATACTATTGCCAATATTTTCAAAAGTAGTTGAGACAATAATATATTGCACAATGCTCCACCATTTTAGTAACTATAATTTAATTTTTAATCAGCAGTATCGATTTTCAGAAAGGAAAGTCAACCGAGGAAGCATTTCTAAATATTAAAGATAACATTTTAAATAACATTAAAGACAAGTTTTACACGATAGGAATATTTTTAGGTTTTAGAAAAGCGTTCGATTTTGTCAAACATAAAATAAGTTTCAAGAAGCCCATTTATGGCATAAAAGGTCTTTCCTTTCATCTCATTTAGAATTATTTATCATATCGTGTCCAATATACCACTGCCGACAGCGAAAAATCTGATAGGGGGCATATACGTTATGAAACTTATGGTGTACAGAGCGCGGTACACTGTTAGCGCGAACAAGGGATCGCCGTTTTTTTTAGTTTTTCTCTTGAAACCAAATGATGTCATCCAAGTTATTATTACTATGGAAAGAGCTCATTTAGTTCTATAACATAAGCGATAACATTTCGTGCTCGCTAATACTATTTAGGAGTAAAATGCGAAAATGCGCCGATGTCGTGTTCGCGCTAACAGTGTCGCGATCTGTACCTCAAGGATCCATACTTAAGCCACGCATATTTATGTGTATTAATGAGATTATTAACATACAACATACTCCCGACATTGTAGTTTATGCAGATGACAATGATGTATTTTTTTCAGGAGCAAACATAGACGAGCATGAGGTATTGGCTAACAAATGGATGACAGAGTTACGTGCTTGGTTAGCACGTAATGAATTATAATTAATCACACGCACACACACAAAAAATAGTATGTCATATTTAGAGCAAAGAATAAAAATATTAACCGCACGCATAGATTACAATTTATAAACGGCGTAATGGTTCTGTAAATGCTTGCAAGTTTTTAGGAATACTATATGTTCAAGAAAATTTAAGTTGGTCCATATATTGATCAAATTCGACCCGCCATCTCTCGATAAATAGGAATTACGAACAGAATAAGAAAAATCCTTCTTCTTTAATTAAAGCGACAGCTGTGTTGTTCTCTTCAATCTCGCTTAACCTACTGCAGGTTAGTATAGGGTGCTTGCTCAAAGGCCTCAAAGTACCTACATCAAGTGTTACAGAAACGAGCAGTACGATCTATCGCCAATGTTCCACCCCGGGTAGCTACCACGTACATTCTCTCCCATACTTCTCGCAGTATTCACTTTTAACAATTGAACAATCACTCGTGCAATTTATTAGCAATTTACATATTCTACAAAATAAAATCAGATTCTCAATACGTACATGCATGGCAATTATACAAACAGAACGACAACATACACATTCCGCCACACACATTACCACCAACCAAGAGCACGAACGAACTATGGAACGCAAATAATGTCTCATCATATTCCACGGCTACTAAACATTTACCCAGCAAATACTGTCGATGGCTCCAAATCAATACACAAATTTTAAGCCATTTCAAAAATAACATTTCATAACTTTAGCGTAACCACATGGAAATAACCCTTGCACGTAAGAAGTGGCGTCGTATATAGTGTCCTATTTTGCTAATTATGAAGTAGCATTGTCATGTCCGTTAGTATTGATATGTAGTAAACCATCTTTTATTCAGATTTCTTTTTTGTTATGCTGATGTGCTGTTAAACTCTACAGAGGAAAGGCGACATTAGCCGCTTTTTGCTCCATCCTCCTAGGCGTCTGTCTGGATAAAACAATATTTATATATATGTAGTTTTTAACATCTTGAATTTGTTGCGGGGAAACGGACACACCTAAACTATCGACTGCTTTCTTTCTCCGCTTTTCCGTCGCTCTCTTTCATTCTGGGTCGTCGATGTCAGTACTTGCGATTTGCCACGTTCTGCCAAGACAACCTATACCCGTTTGTACCTCAAGAAAAAAGCAAGTTTTGCGCATTGTTCATACGCGGCGCAAAGTAGTTCCTACGATATTTTCTCGTCGGAGGAAGGAGCGATGATTTTGGCGTTTGAAACGTGTACGTCTTGATAAGATGACATATATCTAACGTAAAATGCACCTACATATATATCGTAATTCTCAACATAAAGGTGGAAATTAGTAGCACTCCACGAGGAGCGGACATTTTTTCTTTCGGTTCTTGACGTGAAAACAGGTATAGAAGACAAG
Source organism: Ixodes persulcatus (assembly GCA_013358835.2). Classification (NCBI taxonomy): domain Eukaryota; kingdom Metazoa; phylum Arthropoda; class Arachnida; order Ixodida; family Ixodidae; genus Ixodes; species Ixodes persulcatus. The sequence continues at coordinate 17,174 of JABSTQ010010605.1, forward strand.
GCGTGCGCCTCCCCCCAACGTCATCTTTAGTGAATCCACTCAGCGCATCGTCGCGAACGCTTATCGCAGTCTCACAACGAGGACCACGCTAGCAGGCGGCTACAGTGAAACGCGGCGTTGCCAAGATGGAAGGAAGCGTCTGCTCCCCGAGGTTCAGCGTGTTTGCCGCTTGGGGTGGGTCGGGCATCCAACAACGATGACGTCATGCGCAGGCCGTGTCTGCTAGGTGCGATTGGTGGTGTTGGTTCTGCTCCCGTTTTTATCGCCTTGGTCGAAACATCACGTCCCCTTCAGCTTAAAGTTTCTGCGTCAGAAAGGAGCGAAACCTTGAACCTGTCATGTTCTATCTAGTCCAAGGGCGATCAATGTCGAAATCTGCGTGGGAGACGTCCCCACAACGGGCGAGATCTTCATTTAGAGGAGGAGCGGAGGTGATTGACCGACGCTCGTGTTTACCGCGCGGAGCTTCGTTGTTCGCCCACCTCGCCTCTACAACTTCAGTGCAGTTATCGATCAGATAAGAGCATCCTATCTGAGGACCATTGTGCGCGCCGCTCGGTCACGGACCCGCGTCGCTGAAGTCGCTCGAAGTCCACCGTCCAGTTTATTTCTGACCACTGTTTTATCAATTACCGACAGAAGCGTCCTTACCTTTACTGCTGACGTCACAACTGAGTGCCATCTCGGATCGTGGAGACACTTCTGGGGGTCCTTCAGTATCAATGCCTAACGCGCCTGGGTGCATTGGACATTGAACAAATCGCTACAATTTGTAACCTTAATCTCTCCTGCAGAAAAAAAAAAAAAAAAGACGTTGGTTGTGTGTTACAATTTACAGCGTGCCACAATTCACATAACACCCTGGTTCCATTTCGGTAAATTATTTATAAGCATTTTTTTTCACGCTAGTGTCACTGACAGTTTAAGAAACGGAGATCATTTAATTGTCGCTGCTGAGCCAATAAGATAACGACATTCGACGGTAAAAAACAGATAAGCGGAAGGACAAGTTAGGAAGTAAGATGTAAGCTCTTAATGTCTATAGAACATTACAATAATCGTCTCCTGCGCGCCGCCATCTTTTTCTTCTAGGCTGCTTAACGCGTTCTAAGCATGCGCAGTGGCTCTCTTTTGCGGAATATCGGACGTTGCGCATGCGCACGGCGCCTGGAACGCGTCTCCTACCGGTGTGTTTAGCGTCCTATTCCGCCCATGCATCGAAGGCGGACCCGAAGTGGCAACGAATGACGTCACAAAAGCCGCAGTGTCACGCTGTCGGATGTCGCGATCCTGGCGGTTGGTCGCAGAAGTTGCGGCAAAAAGCTCGAGCGAACGCTAGTGTCGCTGTCGTCATAAGGTCCCAACTCCTGACTGCCGAAGCTTCCGTGAACTGTCACACTGGAGCGCGACCTGCTGCAGCAAACAGGCGTCTGCCATATTCACCACCACTGCTGTGACACCGCCAGGATCGCGACAAGCGACAGCGTGACACTTCTACGACGTCACCATGCGAAAATCGAGGGACCACTTTTTTGGACGCGCTAAACACACCAATCGGAGAAGAAGAAGATGAAATAAATGGTGTTATGGAGAATTTGGCAGCCTTGAAATAGCGCCGGCTACTCCAAAAACACACCAATCGGAGATGATTTTAATGCAATTAAATGCAAAGGTGCAAGCGAGCTGGACAAACACCAATCGGAGCTCTCTTTTTTTTTCTTTCCTTTTTTTTTTGTTTGGGTGATGAGCGCTGGAAAGGTGTATACAAGCATCTCGTTTGAATTTTTATTAATCATTTTAGCAATCACTGATTATCATCTTGCAAGCACAGCTCGCGGATGCTTCTAAGTATAACTTAGGAAGTAAATGCGTTTCAACACAGCGTCAATAAACCCACACTGCAACACATTTCTCGGTGCCATGAAAAAAAAGAAACAGAAAAAGGGGGGGGGGGGGGAACTTAATTGCATATGAAACGTGCAAGGTTCCAACTTTCTATTACTGCCTTGGTTTTCGCTGTTAAAAATAACCAATACATAAAGAAAAGTACGAATTTAATGAGTTCACTGCCCGCTATGAATAGACTGCGTCATAAACAAAACGAAAGCATGAAAAAAAAAAAAAAAAGCCTGCGGGGCAGGGGGGCCATAATAGCGGACAGTAATGGCTCCCGGTTCTTCCGTCGTCTGCAATCAACGTGGGGACATCAGCGGAAAGCGTCACTGCGGAAAGTATTTTTTCGCTCTCTCTTTGAGCGACTAAAAAACAGAACGATAAAAAAACAAGTAGCGAATGTCAGTGATTCTGCGGTTCCCAGATAAGATTTGGGGCGTAAATTACTATATGGGCACGAAAACTGATATACGCTGTAAAATTTTGCATTACATTTGCAACCTTTTAATACCCTGACCCCCCCCCCCCCCCCCCCCCAAAAAAAAAAAAAAAAAAAAAAAGACGAAGAAGAAAGGAAACAGAATGCAGGGAGTTAAGACAACTTGCATCCATTTTCCTTATATTGTGTAACTACATACCTCTTTCTAACAAGAGCTGGAAACAAAATTTTAGTATCCAATAGTCGCATAAAATAAAATTTGAATCCTTCATAGCCCTTTGAAAACATTTAGGAAAACGTTTCAATTGATATTCTTGGTTCAAATAATTTGAACGTATAAGTTTTATTTCACGCCTTGTCTTATATAATCAATAGGTGTCAAGCGGTCGGAAGTTCTGGCACTGCGATGTTGTATGTTGACGAGCTGAAACGCATAGCAAAATAAGCATACGCAGTAAACGATTTTATTTCAGCGAACTCAATATTTGGCGAATTTCGCGAATTGCAGATTTCGGAAATATTTCGTGACCGCGAAATTTCACGATTTTGACATATATGCTATGTGTTCGTTGCCATGGTTTGATATGTGGCGTGATATTGCAAATGTTCCGTATGATTATCATTCAGAACCTTTATTTTCTAGATACAAAGTAATTCGCATCGAAAACTTGTGTGAATATCGTCTACATCATCCCATTCGCTTTTTATGTATAGCATTTATATGTTCCTTGTGTTCGACTTTCGAAATAACTATGTACGAGAACATCATCAATACTCCTCGCCCGGAAGAATGGCTGGCCCCTCGACACTGCACAAATTATATAGATTGTTGTGGCGGTGCTGCGAATGGGGAAGACGGCGAGAAGGAGGACAGTAAGAAGGCGCGAGCAAAAAGGACGGGTGGCAACGAACGTTGACCGGCGAACGCTGGGATTTTAAACAGTCTTGATTTTCTTAAAGGACCCATGAAACGATTTTCGGACTTCCGGCCGAATAAGATGGCGTTTGGGGATTCCCCTCACTGATCTCAATGACAATTGCTGGATCGCGCTTCCCCGCTTGTTCGCTGCAGCGCGAGTGAAGCCACCGGATGGCAACCTTGCTGGGATATGATTTGCGGTTTTGCTAGCCTTTTGCTGCGCTTTTCCAGCGTGCAGTAGACACGTTTTCTACTCGTTCGTCGTCATTCGCTGAAGAAGTTTTTTAAGACTCAGTTGTTAAGACTCAGTCGGAACGGCAAGTCTCAGCTTGCCGTTGCGACTGAGTCAATTGTGCAACGGCAAGTTGAGACTTGCCGTTGCGAACACGTTGAAAAGTTTACGAAAGCGCAATACCGCAGGAAAAAGGCACAACTCGTCGAAAGAAAGTTTCGCCGGTCTGGCGTCGTGTTCAAAGCTGCCTTGGCACGCCGAAGTGCCGTGTCTCTGTGCCTTCACACGCTTGGATACCGACCGAAAATCGACGCCCTGTGAATGTGTTTTGCGAGTGCAATGTGCGTGAAGCCGTATATGCCTCTGAATCAGCGTCTTACTTTACTCTGACGACTGTATACTTGCGGCACTCGCGGTCCAGAAACGAGCTTATTCCAGCGTCCAGTAGCGACGGAAGAGGGCGGGAAGTTACGTCTTTTTTTCGTCCTTAGACGATATACAGAATACTGCGCAAAACAGCTCCTCATCACTGATCAGTGCTGGCTCATTATCAACCTACTTAATTGCACTTGACGTTTGAGCGCGGCTCGCCTAATTGTGATTGGTCAACCGATTGCACACGACCATATGGGCCGCGCTTCAAAGATTTTGATTCTCGCCGTCTTGTACTTTTGCCTTCGAAAACCCTCCTTGCTCTACAGCTTTGCTCTATTCGTGCTCCCATGTGATCCACTAGAGTAGATTTGGAACATATAGCCATGGTTAATAGTACATAAGAACTCCCCCCCCCCCCTTTATTCAACTCACCGGAACAGCTGGACGATCCAGAACTCCGTGGCCGATATATATATATATATATATGATCTAAAGACATCTACGCGCGACACATGTTCAGAACTTTGGTGCGGCGTCGATTCTTGATAGGTATCCAAGCGTGCGAAGGCACAAAGATGCAGCACTCGGCGTGCCAAGGAAGCTTTGATCACGCCGCGAGACCGGCGACACTTGCTTTCGACGAGTTGTACCTTTAGATACGTACGGCTTCACGCACATTGCACTCGCAAAACACATTCACACGGCGTCAATTCTTGGTCGGCATCCAAGCGTGCGAAGGCACAGAGACACGGCACTTCGGCGTGCCAAGGAAGCTTTGAACACGCCGCCAGACCGGCGAAACTTGCTTTCGACGAGTAAATGTGCCTTTTTCCTGCGACACTGCGCTTTCGTAAAATTGTCCACGCGTTCACAACGGCAAGTTTCAACGATACACATAGTCTTAAAAAAATTCTTCGGCGAATGACGACGAACGAGTAGAAAACGTGTTTACAGCACGCTGGAAAACCGCAGCAAAACGCTGGCAAAACCGCAAGTCGTATCCCAGCCAGGTTGCCTCCGGACTCCGGTGGCTTCACTTGTGGGAGCGGGAAGCGCGATCCAGCAATTGTCATTGCGATCAGTGATGCCCCTTAATCGTTTCCCGGGTCACGTGCGCATGACGCGCCGCGGGGTACGCGGCTTCCGGTCTTGTCCTCTCCTTAGCACTGTGGACGTTGCTACAGCGAGAGCAGACTCTCCCCTCTCTCTCCATTAATAGGCAGCTAAGACCGACCATTTTGACGGTGTGGAATGCACGTTGCAAAAGAACCCTGGAAGCTAGCCATCAGCACGCGCTCAGCAGTCGCGCACACAGCTATGGCCGCCAGTGAATACTTCCTATACTCTGTTTCACCTTGTGTTGTACCGCAGGAAAGGCTACAAGCGCGAGCTCCTTGCTCTAGGGCACACCTCGGCGGCACAAGTTCTCGTGCACCAAGGGCAGTGGCCAACGCTATGAGCTCGCGCTTCTAGCCTTCGCTGCGGTACAACATAAGGTGAAACGGAGTATTCGCAACTTTCAGCGATGGTGGTACCGCGGTGTGAGAATCGCGCTCCCTAGCTCCTGGATGATCGGCCTCATAATAAATGGCCTTGCCTACACCTTCCTGGCATGAAGAAATAACGTAAGGCTCTAATACTGCTCGTATATAGCAAAACTAGAATTACTTACGCGTCGCAGACCCAGCCTCGTACCGCTGTTTTACGACGATCATCCAGATGACAGCCATTTTGAAGGCACCAGTGCGCCCCCTATAGGCCGTGAAAGTTGCGAATAGTTGCAGGCAGGCGAACCAGGCGCACGAGAAAGAAAACGAACCACGCATCTGCCGAAACGTGGTTTTTATATCGCGTTGATCACACCGCTCGTCCGGTAGCAGCCAGCCAACGTTGCTAGGCAGCGGAGCAGCGGGGAGGGGATGCTTTGACTTACTCCGTATAGATGGCGCTGCGAAAAATTTGTGTACTGAACAAGAATATAAAACTTTCGATTCATTTGTTTATGTTGGAACGAAATCAATTCTAAACGTTACCATTAAACTGAGAATATACTTGTTCAAAAGCGATCTCACTAACTACACCCGCCGTGACGTCACAAAGTTAGTTCCTATGGCCGCCGTACGTGAAGTCAAGAAATAGTTCATTTTTGTTTTTGCGGTTACGCAGCGCATTCGCGACAATTCGAGAGAAGTGGTCGTGTTTTATGGTCCTTGTGCTAAAGTAAACAAAAAAGGGTAATAAGGTGCACGTTCTCTTGATGTTAAAATCGTTTCATGGGCCCTTTAACAATTGGTGTCAGAAGTGGGATAATGGCCCTGGCAGCACAGATACGTTGGAAAAACGTCGAAAGAAAGTCGATGACGTCAGGAACCACATGTCGAAAGAACGTCGAAAGTCTGAACATCAGGTCCCTTCGACGTAATATGGAAAGGCTAATGTCTGGAAAAAAACGTGGATTTTACGTCGACATAACGTCCCACTTAACGACCTTGGAACGTCGAGTGTACGTCTGAATAGGACAGAAAGTTAATTGATAACGTTATATCAACATTAAAAGAATGTCCCGTTTATAGACCATAAAACGTCGTGTATACGTCTAAACTGAACGGGATGTCAATTGAGAACGTCATATTAACGATACCATAACGTCCCATTTAACGACATAAAATGTCGAGCGTACGTCTGTGATAACGTTATGTCAACGTTGAAATAAGGTCCCAATTAATGACCATAAAACACTGAGCATATGTCGAGACTGAACTGGATGTCAATTCATAACGGTCTCGATTTGGGTCGCCGTGGAAAAATGGAGTCAAGCGGATCTGGCTTCGTTGCTCGAAGGTATGTTCGCGAAAGCATGTATATTCGGTCGGAATAGACCATTTGCTTAATCCCCTAAGCGCCCCGGACCGCACTCCAGGAATCATGGGAACGGTGTTCCTTCAACTCCCTAGTGATCGGTAATTTCAGCCACTTCCATGAATACACAGTCTTGGGTGTAGTTCGGAGTTACCCTAAACAAGCGTCCTGTAGTTCCCAAGGACCTGCCATATCACATTTAAGATTTCTCGTCAGTGACAGCGTTTTCGATACTGTGCATGCTGTCCACCCTTCAACCTGGCTCAGGTGCAGAAATCTCTTACATTATTATCATTCTCTGACAGCTTCAAAGACGCTGATATTAAGTTAGAAACGCTAAAAATGCTATAAATAGCCCCGCTGACTTCGAGCTAAATCCTGGTTTTTGCTGTAGTGAATTCTCGGCTTTTTAAGCCATTCCTGCTAAAACAACAGTCACGAGAATGGTATTATTGTAAGAGATTTCTGCAGCTCAGCCAGGTTGAAAGGTGGATTGCATGCACAGTATCAAAATACTGACATTGATGTTAAATTTTAAAAGTGATATGATAGCACCTTGGTCTCTATAAGGCGCTTGTTCAGGGTGATCAAGATGTTCGCTCAGACATTGTTGGGACGTCTCGCGCTCAACGTTCGAAGAACCTCCAACAAATACGTAGAAATGACGTCGAATAATGTCGATGACGTCAAGGTGTTGCTCAGGACATTGTTAGGACGTCTCGTGCTCCACGTTCAAAGAACTTCCTGGAGAAAACGTAGAACTGACGTCTATTATTGCCAATCACGTCAAGGTGTTGCTCAGACATTGTTGGGACGTCTCGCGCTCAGCGTTCGAAGAACCTCCCGAAAAAACATAGAACTGACGTCGAATAATGTCGATGACGTCAAGGTGTTTCTCAGGACATTGTTGGGACGTCTCGTGCTCGACGTTCAAATAACTGCCCAGAGAAAACGTAAAACTGACGTCGATTAATGTCGAAGACGTTAAGGTGTTGCTCAGGACATTGTTACGACGTCTCGTGCTCGACGTTCAAAGAACTTTTCATACAAGACGTCGAAGAGACGTCGATTACTGTTGAAGACGTCGAGGTGAAGCTTATGACGTTGTCACTACGTCGCGTGTTTGACGTTGTCGGAACCTCTCATGTGGACGTACCAATGCCGTCGATAAAAAGTTTGTTAAGTACTTCGACGTCGCCCAACGTCTATGACCTTATTTCGGCGTCATCTCGACGTCTTGTGCTCTCTGGGGGAAGATCCCAACGCCTCTCAGCCAGTGTTGGGTAAAGTACATCTTAAAGGTAATTCAAGTAAAGTACAAAGTAAATGAGACGTGATGTACTTCAAGTAAAGTAGTAAGTACACTGGGTGAAATGTACTTGAAGTAAAGTACTATAAATACAACGTACTTTCAAAGTAAAGTACAAGTATTTTAACACAATCTTTCATGATGCCCTTTCATTCCCCTATACATTGATTTTTTTTTTAACTGGTGTGTGTGCATTGCCCAGTGGTAATTCAGGGGTGCATGATTTATTTTCAAAAACAGCGGCGAATATTTGATAAAGTCAAGTGGCCACAGAGTAGTTAGTTTCAGGAATGGAGCCAAATTCAGAAGTCCCTCTACTGAATTTGGCACCGCTTGCACTGGATCGTTGCACCCAAGCGCGTTAAATGTACTAGGAGAGAGCATGACGTCAGTCCCGTAGCATCCGCAAGCAATCCTCTCATAGAGGAGTGTCCTCTCTTTAATGAAAAAGCAACAAAGAAAACAATGAGTGTGAAGGCGAGCTGGTGATAGTTAATCATAATGTGACGCCTGAAATTGGGGCGCGAAAATATTAAGGAACTTTCAAGTCGAAGGAAAAGACAAAAGAGAATGTCTCAAAACATTGTGACGTTCTCCTCTGTTTTTTTCTTCGACTTGAAAGTTTAATTTTTCCGCACCACAGTCTCGGGTGCTACATTACGATTAATTTTGCTCTCCGAATATTTTAAACCTCCTCCCTTGCGCTGACCGACCGAGAAGTAGCGAGAGTTCAAAAAGCTACGGGAAAGCCGCCCCCAGAACAAACGGAGCGATGAGTCGTCTGCTCACGTTTCTGGTGACAGTAGAATATCCCTTCCGGTATTTCTTCAGAGTTGACAAAGCATCATTTCGTGATACCAATTTAACAAAACCAAATTTGGGGAATGTACTTTGAAGTCGGGAATTGTACTTTCTTCCGAAAGTACCAGAAAGAAAATACTTTAAGTAAAGTACAAGTACTTACTCAGAGAACGTACTTCAAGTAAAGTACAAATTTACTTAACCTACTTGAAGTAGTACTTTAAGTACAATGTACTTGAAGTACTTCCCAACACTGCTCTCAGCTCATGAGAGCGATCGGCGCGCTACAAGCTTCGTTGGCCAGCTTGCGAGAGGAGCAGAGTCGTCACCGAGACGAAGACCGGCGAGCTTTAGCAGAGCTACGTCGGAAGGTTTCCGCGCAACTCCAGCATCATCCTGGGACCGGGTCATCACGCCAGTCCACGGGGCCTCGAGGAGCGCTACACCCACCATGGCGGTCCGGCGAGACTACTGAAGTAACGAGCGAAGGCGGCACTGCTAGCGATTATAATGCAATTAAATGCAAAGGTGCAAGCGAGCTGGACTCGAATGACGAAAATAATCCCTGGAAAAGGGGAACAAGAGGGACAAAGGACAAACACAAATCTCCAAACACAGCTAGGTGACTGGTGAGCGACCGAAAAAATCCGCCTGGTCCGGGTATCGAACCCGGGACCTCTCCATTAGGGAGGCAGATCTCTCCTTGCAAGCCCCAGCAGAAACCGAAAATGATAACAGACAGCAGATACTACCTTCGGGGGATGCGAACGAACAGCAGGCTTTGGTTTCGCAGATGATTGTTAAGCTCGACACCTATGATGGACGCAGCCCCTGGAATGACTTTCAAGTTCATTTTGATCTCGTCGAGGACTTAAGCGGTTGGACTACCGCATCGCGAGGAGCGTTCCTGGCATCTACACTCCGAGGACCAGCTTTGGAGCTGCTTCAGAACCTTCCTCCTGGCAACCAGCGGGACAAGGCGCTCGAGGAAGCACTTGAAGGGCGCTTCGGTGACAAGCACCTCGGGCGACTCTACCACGCCACTCTCCGAACGCGGATACAAAGACGAAATGAATCATTGTCTGAACTGGCCATTGACATCGAGAGGCTTACGCGACTCTCGTATCAAGGCTGCACAACTGCGACACTGGACTCTGTGGCTGTGGGACACTTTTTAGACGCAATTGGAGACACTGAAGTACAACAGTTTGTCCGCCTGTCGTCACCTGCCTGCATGCGTGACGCTGTTGCACGAGCTATGGAGGTGGATGCGACGACGAGGGCAGTAAGAGCCACCCGGCGGGTCACAATGCCAGGCGGTTATCAGCCAGGCACGTCGTCTGCTTTACATGCAGTGCTGCTTCTCAACACGGATCGGCAAACTTCTCACGAGGCAACAGAGATGCCACCACATCAGAGGCCATCTCCAACATGCTGGCGCTGCGGCCAAAAAGGTCACATCCAGAGATACTGCAGCTGGCGTAGTAAAGGAGAAAAAGGCAATTCCACTCCGGAAAACTAATGCCAGCCGAGCTTACCGGCCAAGTCTCGGCTGAGAAAGAAAAGAGAGAGCCGGTCCTAACGCTGCAAGTTCAAAAGTTACGAGCTGACAAAGACGGGCTTTTTGTGAATGGGGAAATACAAGGTGTACCATGTAAGATATGCTTTTTGACACCGGAGCCAACGCCACAATGGTAAGAACAGATGTATATGAACGAATAAAGACGCCCGTAACATCATACAAACGCCTTTCTGGGTGCTCAATGCGCACTGTCACAGGAGAAACAGCACCAATCACGGCATCATGCGAACTTACATTTCTTTTTGGCACGGGAAAGTTTGTGCAAGTGGCCTTTGTGGCTGGAATATTTGAGGAATGCATCCTTGGACTTGATTTCCTAAAGGCGAATGGTTGTTCGTTGGATCTCAAGAGTCACACATTGGACGTAAGCGACGAACACGTCATCTTGTACAGTCAACGTGCAATTTTAGACAACGGCGGGGGATTCCTTCTATGCTCCAAGTTCACTTTGATTTCTCCACTAAGCGAAAACCTTATCTGGGTGACGGACGGCAATAACTGCTCGGATGGTATTGTGGTCGCTGAATTAGACGCCACGTGCGATACTGTTCCAGGAATTATTATAGCAAGAACGCTAATAGATTTCGGCAACGAAAAGGTTCCTATCCGCATTGCCAACCTAACGGATAAACCTATCCACATAAAGAAGGGATGCCGCGTGGCGAAGTGGTCCCGTGCTGTGAGCTTTACTCCCCCAACAAAGGATCTTGTTCATATGACACAAGAAGAATTGGCGGCTCCCTTGCTGAATCTAGCAGACCGCTGCAAATGCCACCTTGATCACGCACAACAAGCACATCTCCTGAGTTTACTCAATGAATACAGAGATGTGTTTGCTTCTTCTTTGGACACCGGACGGACAGGTGCTGCTCAACACCGGATCGATACAGGAAATGCAACTCCGATTAAGCAACAGCCCCGACGAATTCCGTTGGCAAAACGTAACGAAGTCGGCCAGATGATCCAAGATATGCAACAACAAGTTGTTATTGAGCCTTCATCGAGCCCGTGGGTGTCGCCAATCGTCTTAATAAAAAAAAAAAAAAAAGATGGCAGCACGAGGTTTTGCGTTGACTACCGACGATTGAACGATGTCACCAAGAAGGAGTCCTATCCACTCCCTATGATTGATGACACATTCGACGCGATTGCGGGGTCTTCCTGGTTTTCCACATTAGACCTCAGGAGCGGATACTGGCAAGTTGAAATGGACCCAAAAGACCGCGAGAAGACTGCATTCTCTACTGGAGATGGTCTGTGGCAATTCAAAGTAATGCCATTTGGTCTTTGTAATGCCCCTGCCACGTTTGAGCGTCTCATGGACCAGGTCTTAAAAGGCCTGCCGCTCGACGTAATTTGTCATTCGTATTTGACCGTCTGAGAAAGGCAAACTTGAAGCTAAATGCCAAGAAATGCGTTCTATTTCAAAGGAGAGTGCATTATCTGGGTCACATCGTCTCTGAAAAAGGAATGGAGACGGACCCTGAGAAAACGGAGTGCGTCAGAAACTGGCCTCAACCTCAATCAGCGCGACGTTAAAAGCTTCCTTGGCCTGTGCACCTACTACCGGCGATTCGTAAAAGGGTTGTCGGGGGGCACCGCCACAACACTGCCCCCCGACAACACATGAACCTCGACCCGACTGAATATTTCTTTTTTGTACCACCTCGGGGCGAGGTTCATGTGTTGCTGGGGGGCAGTGTTGTGGCGGTGCTGCGAATGGGAAGACGACGAAAAGGAGGACAGTAAGAAGGCGCGAGCAAAAAGGACGGATGGCAAGTATACGTTGACCGTCGAACGCTGGGATTTGAAACAGTCTTGACTTTCTTAACAATATATACAGGTTTTTTTGTTTTTTTTTTAAGCTTAACAGAATGTTTAAAAACAAACCATGAAAGCTAGGTTAATGCGGTCTGCGCAGGTGAATTGTACGGCCAGGGGGACATAGTATAGACCTTTCCAAAAAAGGGCACTTGGCAGGTTCCATTTTCAGTGTTCGTGCGTATGGCACGTGATTTGCTCGCTTTTCGAACCGACGAACGTGCGCGTTCTGGACTGTGATTTAAAGGAACCATGAAGGCAATTTAATTTTTTTTAAAAAGAAGGTATTTTCAGAAGCATTGGGGTCCTGGCATGCCACACAATTTTTTCTAGAACTTTGTGACTCTTATTTCTGTACCTGCAAATAAATCTGCGAAACCGAAACAAACATTCAGCTTTCTTCCCTTTTTCGCCTCTGGAAAGAGAAGTGACGTCAGGGAGCACTGTCGGCATCGGTAGGATTTAGTGCACACTCAGTGTGGTTCCCGTGGTTCGCTATAGTGCACGGCGGTCTGTGAAGAAAACCTGGAAGAAATGGGCGACAAGCCGCGCTCGCAAACGAGTTTGAGCTCCCGTTCAACGACCTCACGCCGACTGAACGGGAGATGCTGATAAGGACGCAGAACTCTGGATTGGCGCTTTACGAAGGCGCCCCAGACCTACCACCAGCTCCTCGGTCGCCGCCTCAGAGCGACTCCGGCTGACGTGAAGGTGCTGCTCAAAGTCTTCTGATCGGAAATGCAACGAACAAATCCTGACACCGCTGTCCACAGCTCTACGCAAGACGACGGCGCGCGACCAAATGCTGCGCATTGCTGCATCGGTCGGCAGTTTATGCAAACTAACGTCGCCCGATCGACCACACGTCTTTAGCCGACCTTTCGCGCAACCTACTACTGCACATAAACGCGGCATGATTGGTGAGACACCAGCTCGCAAAGCGAACACGAGACGACACACGAAACCAGAACCAAAAGTCCGCCGCCTCCGGCGCTCGTACCTTTTTCTTTTTTTTTCCATGGTTGCTCGATGCTTGTTACGCGCCCGAGGTAGCAGTGCGGGATGCGTTCAACCAGTGACAAACGGAGGGATCGCTTCAGATTATGGTTTTATACACGGCATGAAACCTATTAATTCCCAACTACAACTTTAAAAGATTATCCAACGTTCAAATGAACTTTTTTCATCACATCTCACCACCGAAATCGAAACCAAGAGCGCGTCTATCGTTTGAACCAATCGCCAGACGAGGAGCCCGTTGTCGTCACGCTTCAACGGCGCACTTTAGTTCACCTTTCTGCCGCCGCCTCGGTGGGGTCTCAGGAATCGTTCCCGGCGCTATTATTACCGCGCCTGTTTGCTCGATTGGTGCGGCACCCAAACTTCTGTTCGGGCTAGAACTTGGTCAACAGTATCTGAGACGTGCCTGACATCCATTTCAATCGTCGAATAAAACTTCGAAACTGCCTTCATGGTCCCTTTAACACGTGTGGACTGTGATTTTTGTAAACAGTGGAAACGTCTATAGGGGACTAATCGTAACGATCGGTCGGCTAATTAGTTAAAATTAGTTAATTAATTTTTTAATTAATAAAAATAGACATATAGTTCCAATAAGAAACTTGCTCATCGTCATCGAAAACCACTAAATCAGTAATTTTCACGAAGACTTTGGACGCGTGAGAAGCGTAGTAGCGCACTAAAGTTACCGCTTGTGGAGCAGCTACAAGGCCGGGGCTAGATAAGACACGGAAAAATTGCGCGGGCGCCTTACCGCAACCGCTAGCTTTGTACATGCTCCACCAGTGCTAACTTTAGTGCACTATTACGCTTCTCACGCGCTCAAAGTCTTTCTGAAAATTAAGAAGTTCATTAACGAATTTTAGCTAATGAGCCGACTGATCGTTACGATTAGCCTCCTATGTTATGTCCCCCTGGCCGTATAACTCACCTGCTCAGACAGCATTAATCTAGCTTTCATGTTTTTTTTTTTTTTTTAAATTCTGTTAAGCTTAAAAAAAAACACCATATATATATATATATATATATATATATATATATATATATATAGTCCCTTCACTACAAAACCCCGAAAGTTCTGAATAAATGCTTATCTACGAACTTTTTGGCACGTTTTACATTGAACCCTCTGGGACTGTCGCTCCCATTAACCTTTTTTACACATCTGTTTAAGGCGCATATGGTACGAAAAAACCGCACTCGTGTCGAACTAGTGTACTGTTTTTTTTCCTGTCGTATGCTCTTTAAACAGGTGTAAAGAGGTTAATGGAAGCGACAGTCCCAGAAGCTGCAATGTAAAATATGCCAAAAAGTTCGTAGAGAGCGAAGCAAGGAATGTTTGTTCAATTTCAATAAGCTGCGGTAGTCAGTCGGACAATTGCTGGGAGATGCGTCAACCATCGACTCCGAGAACACAACTTGGAAGGATCAAAGGCTTCAAATGAGTCTTCACCCAATCGTCGTTCACAGCCGCACGTGCGATGACTGTACTCCTTATTTCTCTGATACTAGAATACTGGGCGGGCACAACAACAGATTCGGGAACTAAATCATTAAATCATTTGCCATTCGGACTGTCATTGCTTTACCTTCATTATCACTGACAAAGACAGAGGTCGTATTCCTAGCACCAGAGATAACTAGATAGCTGATACCTAGTCGTGACGCCAGCGCTTTTTAAACTTTTATATTTATAGTAAATTCCCTTTCCTTTTTCACGAATTTATCTTTTCCTTCTTCGAGAACGCTGAAACCTTTGAAGGGCGGTTTTACATTTTGTGCCATTCTATGTTGTTGCTCAATGAAAGAAGTCATGTTTCCGTCCCCGTCCTCGATGTTTTATCGTTTCAAGTATTCGTATCTATTCACCAACACGCTCGTTTTCAATTATTAGTGAATATATGTTATTTATACATTCAATTGCTTTAGCAAACCCAACATTTTTGAACGTTAAATAGGGAAGGACCCTGTTTAACAATGCGTTCGACGACCTAGACTAGCGCAAACTGAACTTCGTGTCTCGAGGTATCACTCTGTCGGGCTCGTTGTGGCCCCCAACTGTTCCCCTCCAGCTGTTCTTTGTTCAGCCGAACCCGAACGCTTCTCCGGACCGCCCGATCCATCAGGCCGAGTGACAGAAACATCTTTCTTGGCCCCTTAGACGAGTGCATTTACCTTCATTTTGCTCTTATAGACGCCCGCACGCTATTATTAAAAGGTTCGCGCTTCGGGGGTGCGCGTAAACACTCGTCGCACTTCAACGGCATCAAGATTTAACGAAAGAGAGCCGTAACTATACATTCGCGAAAATCGGCATGTTATTCGACGACCGTTCGAAAGAAGGAAAGGCTATGCGCGCATGTTCGCTGCGTCATCGAATTTCGAATCGGCTGGAAATTGTGGATATACTCAAAGTTTGGCGCTGCTCAGATTTCGACGGGACTGTGTCGAGGAAACGTCTCGTCTATAGAGCCACTCAATAAGCTATATACGCTTCAGATCGTAACGACATTTCAGTCACCACGGTGCTTAAAAATCATGGCTGCCAGTTACCTGAAGCCTTATCTAAAATCGAACGAAACTCTTTTCCGTCCTCCGGAAACGTTACAACAGTTCGCGACAGAGCAAAAACAATGTAATCCGAACTTCTTAACACCGTGCCATAAAGCTAAGCAAGTCGCATTAAAAAAAAAAATATAATTGTGACGATTATTAGTTGCGTCTGCTCTGCACTAAGCACCAAGATGGCGGCGCCCACTAACAGCTCGGGGAACGGAGTAGTTTAATTATATGATAGGTCGGTCGTATATAGCCATTTCATTTATCATACCTTAACGGCCCCAGTGGGGCATTGCATACGCTCGGAGTGCCGATACGTAGCTCGTTTAGTGGCTCCAGTGATGGAGAGGAGGAGATGGGAGCGTGCGGTGACGTCATCAGAGAGCCAAGCTCCGACTGGATGGAGAGACGCGCAGCCGATGCGATCTGACGGAGGAAATCGAGTGGCGCCAAAAGTGCACCGTCACAGTGTTTATCGCGTCTGTGGCGTCTAGAGCCGCGGTCACACTGCTCGTACTTTATACGGAAGACACGCTGTTCGCCTCAGACATGATGACCGAAGCGGACATGCCTCAGCCTAAAGTCCCTATGATAACAGCTTCGTATACTTCGTTTCACTTTAAGTACGCTGCCGACGCTTCCAACCGATGGGATCAATCAGACAGCGCCAAAAGCTCACCATCATGATGTTCGTCATGTTTCTGTACGTGTTCTATCATCGCTGAACCAATCATAAACAGAAAAAGGCCTAGTGACTTGCGCTTTTGGGGCTGCTTGATTAGTCCTCGTAGCGCCGGCTGCGTCTGGACTTCAGCTGAAACGAAGTATACAAGTAGCGACACTCTTTGAAGCGCCGACTGCGTGACGATGCAGATTTTTAAGAAGCAAATGGCGGCGCACAGCGGAGGTTTCAACTGAATTCCGCCGTTTTGTTCCAGCGGAATGTGCTTTGTCATTTGTATTGGTTGTCGTTACTTGTAAAAGAAGTATCAAGGGACTTTACCTCAGACATGATCGAAGCATGTTTGCTTTATTTATATATGTATATGTGTATATACATATGTGCGCTTCCAACATGTCTGCAGACTCTATTTTGTACGGTGTGTTCGCAGTGTGACCACCGCGGCACAAAAGGTCAGTAACCTGTCGCGCGACCCCAGTGATGAAGCGAGCCGGACGGAATCCCATCTCGTTTCTTATGCAACGTAGAATCTTCGCCTAATCTTCGCAACTTTCATCGATGGTGGTAGTTCCGCGGTGTGAGAATCGCGCTCCCTAGCTCCTGGATGATTGGCTTCGCAATAAAGATCCTTGCCTACACCTTCCTGACGGGAAAAAAAAAAAGAGTAAGGCTTTAATACTGCTCGTACAATACATAGCAAAACTAGAATTACGCGTCGCGGACCCAGACTCGCACCGCTGTTCTACGACGATCGTCCGGGTGACAGCCCTTTTGATACGCGCCAGTGCGCCCTTTATATAGGTCGTGAAAGGTTGCGAATACATACGAGTAAGAAATTCCCGATCGATATGCCTAAGTTGAAAATATGAGTTGTGTCATTACGCCCAGAACGTCTTTCACTGACTTAACCTGAATACGTCACCTACATCTCTGCTGCTATTATTATTGAAATAATACGCCTGTCTCGATCGTATCTGATGAACTCGGACACGCACAGAAAATGTCGCGATCGAGCTGCAGGGAAACATGCTGTGAGTGTGTGACATCACAAAGCCGCGTGACGTCATGATATCACGTGACGCCCCGGAGGCACGCGAAGCTCTGTCACGAAGTCGGGAGAAATTAATAAAAATAAAATTCTAACTCCGCTTGAAAAACAAACAAAACAAGATTTTATTTAAGAAGAAAAGAAGTGCTAGATTCGGACTGGTAACAAGCGATGGGTTCACGTCTGTTGTGAAGTGGACGAAAAAGCCGATGACGGGCAAAGTTAAAAACAAAAGAAAAATAGAAAATTCTTTAGGGCGATAAACAACCGCCCACAATTCACAAACAAACACAAAGAAAAGCGTGCACGCGTTTTAGTTTGAAATCAGGCTCAACAAAACCTCAAGCACCGCAACCACAAAAAAAAAAAAAAAGAAAACGAAAGAGAAGAAAACAAAACGCGAACATTTTAAAATGAATTACAGCGAAACAGCGAAACAACACGCCGCTTGCGGCACAGATGCAGCGCGAAACCAGGGTTCACCGGCGCAAATAAAATAAAAAGTTCCGAAATACAAATCTCAATTCTGCTGGAGGTAAGGTCCAGGAGAACGTTCGCAGGCTGACCTATGCTGGGCTGATGACAGGTCCACCAGATCGTCGTTGTCTCGTTGCTCGGCGGGCCGACCTTACTCCCGAAAAGGGAAAAACACACCACCCGCAGAAAAAAACACGCCCAAAGGCCACAGCACGCCCGAAGGCAACAGCACGCCCGAAGGCAAAAGCACACCCGAATACAAAAGCACGCAAGAAGGCAAAGGACACCCGAAGGCAAACACACGCCTACAGGCAATGCACGTCGAAACGGAAAATTATAGGACTCAGCCCTCAAAACGAAAAAATTGCTTTGGCTTAGCTCGGCTATGCCAGGATATACGTAGCGTGAGCTTATGCGCACAAAATGAGAGGCGCTATCAAGCGGCTCAGGTGCAGCGTCAGGCTTGGCTACTGCGCAACGGAGGCGCACAGCTGGGCACGCGGCGGCGCCAGTGCGTCTGCCGCGGCTATGACGTCACTCCTCTGGAATGCGTAGACCGGCGAGGCGCGCGCGGTGGTGGCGGAGCCCGCGGCGGCGGCGGCTCCGGCGCGCCAGTTGTGCGCCGTGTGACGTCACTGCTCCTCGCGCTTGCGCAGACCGGCGAGGCGCGCGCGGTGGTGCCGGAGCCCGCGGTGGCGGCGGCTCCGGCGCGCCAGTTGTGCGCCGTGTGACGTCACTGCTCCTTGCGCTTGCGCAGACCGGCGAGGCGCGCGCGGTGGCGGCGGCTCCGGCCCGCCAGCTGTGCGCCGTGTGACGTCACTGCTCATCGCGCTTGCGCAGCACGGAGCACGGCTCATTATGTGAGCCACGCGAAACTGCTCAACCTCGGCCAGTGTAGCTCACGCTACGAAAGAAACAAGACTCACGACGAAATCTACGGGAAGTCGAGCGGAGTGCCGGCCAGAGGGCCAATCACTGTACCTATCCTGCCAAAAATCAGCGATTTTGTAGCCGAACCTTGCAGACACGCAAAGCTGATGATCTTACGAGACATCTCGAAAGAACCACAAGTTAGTGTTAATTAGAGTTTCAGTTAGAGTTAGAGTTACGTAGAGAGGGTTAGTTAGAGCCAGTTAGAGTTACGTAGAGAGGGTTAGTTAGAGCTAGTTAGAGTTAGTGTTAGTTAAAGCTAGTGGAGTTAGTGGTGATAACTCCAGTAACTCGCGGTTACGCTTTTTGTTACTTCACTCAATCTGAAATCCTAGCCTAAAAGCGTTTCACGTTTGATCTGCTGAAATTCGTGACACACCCTGATGTCATGGTCGAGTGTAACGGTCGGGCGTAGTGGTCAAGCGGAAAATTTCGCCTTTTTATGAATAACAATCTTATAACACATTCCGTATGAAAAAAAAATAAATAAAAAAAACTTGGCACCAGTAATGTAATGTAAAAAAAAATACTATTTTTTTAAAATTTATAGTATACACCGTCCGGTTTGGGCAACCACTAATCGTTATTGTAGTACGCTGGATCGCGGATGGGGAGCCCATCGGTGGCACCACCGGCGGCCATTGCTTGACACCAGGCAATACATGCAGGTCTATGGAAGAAACGCACAAAAGTAGGAACATTGAAGCTTGTACGCGGTGCTCGACGGCGAGTATTTTATGATGTGCTGCAATCATTATATCGGGTGCTTGGAAATCGAATCAGTATTTGCAAAGCGTTCGAATGCCGATTGAAAAAGAAAGTCATGTTCCGGAGCACCGCGGACCGTGCCGGCGTCGCTTGCTTCGGTCGCTAAATAAATGACACGTTCATCAAATTTTAGTTTTAGTTCGTCACAGAAATCCTCACTGCAGTTCAAAACAAAGGCTTGCACCAAAAGTACTCCGTACAACCGCTTGAAACGACGCGAATGTCCCCCAGTAAAGACCTTCTAACTTCTCGTCTGCTAAGCTCTGATGTCTTCGATATCGCGAACGACTCCACATTGACTCCCGGCAACCCTTTTCTCATTGAGCCGCATCACAGTTTACGCCCAACAAAGTCACAACCCTCGACCCTCAACCGCAAAACATTTATTTTAAAAAAGATTGGTATTCAAACCACTTTTGACATTAGCGCCCAGAATATTAACTGCCATTCCCGCAAAACACTATAAAAGTTTCATGGTCGAGAACAACCTGCTACAGGTAAGACATTGCAGTTTTCCCCTTTTTCCCATAGAGTCCATGCATAAGCTGGTGTCAAGCGGTGACTGCCGGTGGTGCCGCTCGACTCCAGCAGGACTATAGCCTCGAACCGCGATCCAGATTACTACTAATTGGATGAGCACAAGCCTCACTATTGGATTCGTTGCGGAGCTAAATTTACGAAATTATCGTTCAATGAATTTATTATTGTAGGGCATATACTCTCCTCGGCATTAATCTTTCAATATATTATCGTGGGGCCATTCAGGCTGTAAAACTCTGGCTCCGTAGCATCGGTCTCGTTTTTGTTGTTTCTTTTTGTCTTTTTTTTTTAAATTTTGAAGCCTCAAACACACGTTGACGAGCACGACAGCCCTCATAGATCCCGGTTTCTATTTGATCGTACACTCGCTCTTTCTCCGAATCATAGTGCTGGCCAGACGCCAGAGTGTTCTCAAAGCGGTTCGAGCAAACATCGCGCGATAGCAGTCCCATGTTCGAATGCCGGCACATTTCTTCTTGAGTCTTGAGAATGGACCTCTTGGCGAATATGTGCTGCCACCTAGACACGCGAATCGGTTTGAGACTAGGTGACTGGAAAACAACGCGCGCCCAAGGCCTCTCCCACCCGTTCCACACCCAAAACGTCAGCTACATCCTGTTCACCCATTGAGGCGATGTGACCGAGATACGGCTCCCCCAAGCTCACCTTTTTTCCCCATCCTGCGTAATCTTCCGCCACCGAGGTCGACACAACGAAACCGCTCAAAGGCGAGAAATGCAAGATGGCGGATTGTTTGGAACTAGATACTCTCGAACCCAGGCGCATGAAATACTCTGCGCATGAGCACCGCGTATTTCTACAAAAGGTCCATTCAAGCCAAACTCTGGAGAAAACCCGAAACTCTATAGTTCAACGTTGTTGAAATAAAAAAAAAATCAGGGAGGATTAAAAGCGAACGGCTAAGAGCCCCAGCGAGCCAATGAGAACGCCTCGGCGAGTCATGTGACGTCCCACAGAAAAATGGACACCGGCGGCGCGTTGTCACGAGCCTCACAACGACGCTCTTACTGGCTCCCTGAGGCCTTATACGGCAAACAAGTGTTCTAAAATGCGTCTTTGGCGCTTCAGAACGCAAGGAGGAGCACGCTAATCAAAGGACAGCACAGAGAACACGCACGGAACGCGCGATGACGAGGCAGCCAAGCGCGCGTCGTCATTGGGTGAAGTGTGTGTGTGTGTGTGCGTGTGGGGGGCACCACACACAAACACGCACGCACGCACGCACACAGAAACACGCGCGCACGCACGCACACACAAACACACACTCGTTGCCATCCTCTCATCCCGTATTCGCCAGACGCGTTGCTCTACAACGATGTCGGCAGGAGAAGACGAGGAACCTCGCGATGGCAAGGGGGCACAAAACAAAATCTCTTGTGAGCATTTGGAGAGTAAACAAACACACGAGGTGCGCAAAGGACAGACGAACTTGGACGCGGTATAACGTCCACCGTCTGTCAAGTTAGGTACACAAAACGTCATTGCACCTAGTCTGACGTCGTATACCCATGCGGCGCATTCAGTGGACGACAACGTGCCCAATCGATAGGCCCAACCTGGCCAAACAGGGTCAAAGGAACCCAGTAGATACCTTCCGCTGCGCTTCGCGGCTGCGCATGCGGGAAGTTCAAAGGCAGAAAGCTCACGCTGGAGGCGAAGCATCTACTGAATTAGTAATCCCCCCCCCCCAAAAAAAAAGAAACAACAACAAAACAATACAATATATATATATATATATATATATATATATATATATATATACAGTTTTTTTGTTGTTTTGTTTTGTTTTTTCATTGCAAAACCAAACTACGCATCGACGAACGTATCATTTACCGCCAAAATTTAGAGCTAGCTAGCGGTCCGAACCAGATGCCAAAGTTTCAGATTGAATTGACCGTCACCTCACTCAAAACTTATCATTATTCTTTTTTTTTTTTAAATTTCGATGGATGAATGAGGCCCGTTTTCGGTAAATGGCGCCATTCAGCTCTATGTAAGACCCGTAAAGGGTGGTTCACGCAGCCCTGTTTTCTTAGGTTTTCTTACGTTACGCATAAGTCACCGAAACATTTGTGTTTCGAATGTCGCGTGCCAGGCTATTTCCTTGAACTGGTAGCCACACTTAATATAAAGCACATATGTCCCGGTGACTTGTGGCTTAAGCAGACGTAAACGTTCGTAGCGTAACGTGCCGTAAAAAGAAAACGGGCCCGTGTGAACCAGTTTTTAGTGCGAGACCCGTTTGATATGAAATCGTCTTGTTGCGAATCCCTGACGAGCGGATAGGAGAGGGAAATAACTTTTCCTCCCGCATTGCGTCACATAGACGACACGTCACCTATGCTGATTAGTGCTGTGCCTCACGTATTTCGTAATATCGCTAGACGTCCGCGATTCGTTAATGTTTCTCGCTCCTTCTGAGACGCTAAAGGAGAAAAAAAAAAGGGAAAAAAAAAACAAACAAAGCAACACAAAAACATTTTAATTGTTAAAACACAAACGACTTTTCGTGTTTTTTTTTTTTTGTCAAGGGTGTCAGTTGTCATAGGCGATACAATAAAGAGAAAGAGCATAGAACGGAAGATAGCCATGCGTTTCCGGCTCAAATAAATTGATCACAATTAAAAATAGCTTTTTTTTTGTTTTTCGTAGGACAACAGCGTAAAAAGGTTCATTCAGAAATCTCACTCTTGGATTAATAGAAGACATGACAGAATTCTGGCAGAGATGTAGATGAATTAATAGTACAAAAAACAAACAAACATAAACTATATAAAGAAGTTGGCAAGGTCGCATGACGGTTGTCTTTTCGACTGCTGGATTGTATTTTATTTTCTTGACGCCAGCTTCGCTCAATCCGGAATGGAAAACGAGTACGAGTGTACACGCGTATACGTCTGAAAGCGACGCGGCTTGGAGAGGATCGACGAAGCGATGAAGGGACCGTAGGAACTTCCCCACGTTCATCACATAAGCCCTCTGCTCTCTTAAAAGCCGTTTTTTGTGCGTGTGTGTGTTTTTTCTTTCGCTGGCGATTTTATGCTGATTTTTAAAAACAACAGCAACAGTAACAACAAATGTCTGGTGTGAATAAAAGTATACTGTAGAGCATTTCGGAAACTGGCTGCTGGCTGGTGCCATTTTCAGTGCTTGTGCGTAGATGGCACGTGCTTTGATTGCCTTCCGAAGTGACGAGCACGTGTCGTGCTGGGCTGTGATTTTTACACGCTAGGAGAGGATTTTTCAAGCATTGGAATGGTGTGCATTGGAATATATATAGACCTTTTCAGCCTCCGTCGCATGGGCGCTGCCATCTTGGAATCACGTGACGTGGCCGCCATAAGGGGGCTTCAACTCGTCGCTCCCCTCTCCCCTCCGCGCCTTGCCGAAGGCGTTGCATTCGCGCTTTTCGTTGCTTTTCACCGCATTTCTCGCCTTATTGTAAATCGCCGCCCGATGCTTACATTTAAAACTTAATTGTATGCCATCATAATGTGCACGACGGCATCTACAGTTAATTCTGTAACAGATTTGTACTATTTTAACCGCCGGCGTACCGGATATGTGTGAGAAAGGAGGAGGTACAACAATCAGCGTCAGCCCTGGCGCATATTGAGCTCAATTATTTATGACAACCGAAGTTTGCTCAGAGATAGTGGCGGAATATTCTAAATGAGTATAGTGCAATGTATATGTATAACCGCACATTTAGTATCTTAAGGAATGTGACAAAATACTCAGCATATGAAGCTATGTGTGTTTCCTGAAAGTCTCCTGCCTTGCCTTCATAACAAATTTAAAATAGTTGTTTTTGATTATATAGGATAAATAAGATATATAGGTAACGAACGTTTAACTCGCATTTTATCTGATGCTCGGGATAATGGTAACGTCCACATCAGGCGATTTGTTTGTGTACGCTATTACACCTACATCTGCTAGACTTTCTTAATGAGGTTTGCAATATAAGCCTCTGCTTGATTCATTTATGCATTTAGAGAAACTGTACACCATGTTCGGTCCCATATCTGCAGTCATTAAAGGGTGTTAACATTTTTTAATACAAAATTTAATTTATTTATTTTCATTATTTTAACACAAAGACCCGTGTGAAAAAAGAAAACAAATTGTCACAGGCAATTCGAGAGTGCCTAGGGCTTATTATGTTATGCCAAAAAGAAGCCATCTATATGGAAATCACCCGATTTCCGCGTTGTTGATTATAGATCGCATCAGTTTCAATGGAGATCTGTCTATACATGTTCATGAAGTCGTGCCTAGCATTCGACTTCAGCCAAATGTACGAGAGATCACTTCTCTCGGATCCTTTAATTTTATTTGGCAAAGTTTATACAAAGACAACATTTCAGACTTCAACTGAGGGTCCTGTCACTTATCTAATGTGCCAAGCACGTCGTAATCAAATGTCAATGAAACAAATAACTAATTTTCTAACGTTAACTTTGTGAAATGCTGTTAATAAGTACTTTAGCAGGGTCAATAGCTAAAGGAATTTCCCATGCGACCTAGGACGGACTATCGAAGTATTTCTCGAGTACTTAATTTTTTTAAAGAAAACAGCCCGAGACATATCCCTTATTACTTAGAATATCTGCGTTATTATACGATACATTTCGAGTCTCTAAAGCTCACAAAAAGTTTGTGTCCGCGAAAATCAGACAGTGAGCAGTGAACTGGCGACTTCGTGGGTTTTTCGCTATTCAGTAGGTTTTTAATCAGGTTGTGGACCTGCATTTTTACTATATGCACCTACTCACTAGTCTATTTATTAGTTCATTTTTTATGAAAACTAGGGTCAGTGGGTACGGCCGTAGACGACTGGAATCATCCTTGTGCATCATAGTCGGTTCGCCGCCGAACCTGCTCGAAATTAACGACGAACATGACCAGATGCATCGTAAAGTGTTCGTAAAAAAGCCCGCGAAGATGACCCGAAACCACTTCGTAGTTCTCAAATTGGCTCAGTACCACAGTTTGATCAGTTGTGTGCTAAACGGGCACATTTGTGTCACGAAATAATGCGAAACTGACATAACACATAAACACAGCCACGAGCGCGCTGAAACCGAAACCAATCAAATTGAAGCCACCCAATGGCGGCGAGTGCGCCAGCGCCCTCTATTCGCCGGTCGGGTAACTACTGAGATGAAAAGGTCTATATATATATATATATACGAGGGGCGTTCATAAAGTTCGTATTATTGTCATGAAGGAATAGGGATTCAGCAATCGAACTCGAATAGGAGTTGAGACTTTCTCTACATATTCGCCACCAAAAGTTACCCACTTTTTCTAGCGATGCACCACATGCCGGAGGCCATTGTTATAGCACTCCTGGTTTAGGGTTCAGGAATTGCTCCACTTCAGCAATCACTTGGTCGTCGTCCTTGAAATGCTTTTCTCTTATTTGGCCACACTGCAAGCGTCTGCGCCATTGTGTCATAAACTGGGGTGTTGTCCCCGAACAACGCTCCCAGATTGGAATGAATATCCTTGGCATTTCTTCCCTTCAAATAAAAAAAAAAAAAAAAAAACAAGAAAAAAAAATGGATCACTCAATGTGCTTGGCACCGATGGGCGGTGCCTTTTATGTTTCGACTCCCTATCGGCGTTCCGAGCTACTAGAGCATGCAATGTTTATACTGTGCGGAAACTAGAGGGACGCGCGCTCATGTTGATGCCTGTTTTGTTCCGTTTTTTTTTTTTA
The DNA here is from genome assembly GCA_013358835.2 of Ixodes persulcatus. Taxonomy (NCBI): domain Eukaryota; kingdom Metazoa; phylum Arthropoda; class Arachnida; order Ixodida; family Ixodidae; genus Ixodes; species Ixodes persulcatus. The sequence continues at coordinate 43,177 of JABSTQ010010605.1, forward strand.
AATTTTTTGTGCCGATAATACGACCTTTATGAACGCCCCTCGTATATATATATATATATATATATATATATATTTTTTTTTTTTTTAGGAAAATGTTAACTGGAATCGTGAACTTCCGATTTGGAGGCTCTAGTGGCGCCACGTAACATTAAATATTTTAGCTATATCTATAAAAAACAGAGCACGAATAGGCTCTTCCATGCGCCACTATATAGAATTTCGGTATGCGTCGAGTGGCTTTAGCGCAGACTCCAAATAAACACTTTTGTGGTTTTAGCTAACACTTTGGAATACTGCACGTCGCAGACGCCCGAGGAAATTAACGATAGACGTAAGGAAATACTGCGGGTAATTTGTTTTGGCTACTATAAGAAAACTCAGTGACCCCACCAGAACGTTTTAGATAACAAAAGTATATACCGGGTGTTTTTCTTTTTATTCTTGCAGATTTGTTTTAAAAAAAGCCGTCAAAACTACACTTATGCGGTTTGTGCGAGTAAGTTATACGCCCAGGGGGACATTATGTGGGTGGCTGATTTTTGCAATAACTCGGCTAATTAGTTAGAATTCACTAATTAACTTTTTAATTAGTGAAAATAGACATATAATTCCAATTAGAAACTTCCTGAGCGTCGTCCAAAACCCCTAAATCAGTAATTATTAGAAATACTTTGAGCACGTTTGAAGCGCAGTAGTGCGCTGAAGTTACCACTTGTGGAGCAGGTACAAGGCTGGGGCTAGATAAGAGACGGAAAAATCACGCGGGCGCCTTACCGAAACCGCTAGCCTTGATCTTGATGCTGTCTTAATACAGGCACAACATTCCGAGTCTGTTTTGTTGTTGTAACTTTCAGGGCTCTGCGTGTGTGCCGCACATGTACGTATGTTGTTTTGTCTGGAAATACAAAGTGTCACACGATCACAATTTCATTGAGCAATACATAAACTCGAGATAGCTGTTTGCATTGCCTTCTTTCTTTCGAGGTGACGGTAATTCATAGACAATCGTGCGTGCAAAAACAAGTTTCGGCAGTATCTTCGGTCATACCCAACAAAGTCGTCACACGTAAAACACGCTTTTGGGTCTCTATAAATTTCGGTGGAATCGTCTATTCACCTACATTCGGCGGGAGTTGATATCTCGAGGGCGCCACAGTATTTTGTGCCAAAATGGACTTCCGGTAGTGTATATATTTATTCTTCAGAAACGCACAGCGGTCGGGTAAGACGAGTTTCCTTCGGAGAAGTTTCTGTAATATGTTTGTAAAAAGATTAGTGCATTGTAGAAAGTAGTACAAATAACAAAAAGATGCCACACCAATGGAAAAGAAGAGGAAAACCGGAAGCGCGCAGGGGTCCGCCGATAGGGGGTGATAGCGAGCTTGTTTGCAAACAAACATCGGTGAATATGCCCGCGTTTCCCCCCACACCACATGTTGGCACTGCGCGTGCTCAGAAAGCAGATTCTCATTGGGTTGTCGCTACGGTCACGTGATCGCTTACGCCAGCCAATGGGAGTGAGGCGGCACTCATGACGGAGCCCTGCTGCGGCGGTCACATATGTTTCTTGAAAAAGATGTACAGGATTGTTTTTGTCTCCCCCCCCCCCAAAAAAAAAAAAAAAAAACAAAAAAAAAAACACATTACGCATTGTTGAACGCTCATTCTCCGTCCCAATGCAGCGCTAGAGTTCGTACCAGATGCCAAGGCTTTAAAACTAAACTTTATCTTATTCAAAAAGCTATAAGTGAGTTTCTGAATATTTTAACGGAAAAATAGCGGCCGACGGAGTTCTCAAATACGTAGGGAGCATGAAGGGCGCCATTTACCGGGAATGGGCCGCATTTTTGCGTTGGAAATTTCAGGAAATCATTTATAACTTTTCATTAACAAGACGGATAGTTCTACAACTTTGGCATCTGGTTCGGACCGCTAGCGCTACATTTTGGCAGAGGCACGGCGTCCGGTGATGCGACGTTAATTTATTGTTGTAAAAATAAATAAGAATACTGTAAATATTGTTGTGGCGACACGCTGTATATTTTTCTTTCAGTCGTAACGCTTTTGGAGCTCAATTTCGCGTCACGCTTTTGCGCCTTACGCTTTCACCAGTTTGAATACAATAGGCAATCCATCTCTCAGTCTCAGGCGCCTGCCAATGTCCCGAGTTAAACTCGTCTGCAAATTCTTTTTTTTTTTCTTGGCGCCCTTAGTGGGTGTGCCGGCGAAGGGTTTCCGACCCTCGGCGTATGCCCGCGGTGTCTCGACCTAGTCGAGGCGGCTCGGCGGCTTGGCCCGCTTCCAGAGCGGTGAATTCCGAGCTCACACCCTCCCACTCGGCGGGGACTCCTCGACCCAGTTTGACATTGGCCTTTGCCGGGAGCTGGGCCAGAGCTTTTCGACCCGACACTCGAACGGAGATTCCTACAAAAAGCTAGAGTTAACCGAGTTTCCACGTGCAAAATGTGCGCTATTTTCCGGTCTGTATAGTCCGCTTTCAGTGTATACGGAGAGCAAGTGTTCCAAAAGAGCGTCTTTGGCACATCGGAACGCGGGAGAAAGACACGCCAATCAAAGATTCAAAGGACAGCATGGTGCATCGAGAACGCACAGAAAATGCGCGATATCGAAGCGGAAGATACTTTCATTGGTTGAGGTTGGGGAAAACAAAAGCGCGTGCGGACATCTGGAGGGTAAACAAACTCACGAGGTGTGCAAAGAGCAGACGAACTTGCTCGCCGTATAGTCCGCACTGTGCAAAATAAATTTAAAAAAGCTTTTTTTTTTTAGGTAGCTTATAGTCCATAATTCGCACCTGGTGCACAGTCTGCACATAAAGACACTTTCACACACAGCTCAGCTTGACACATATCTGCTTTATTAGCACATAAAAAAGCTTGTAGCATACAGAGATTGCTACTAACATTAGTCAATCACAAAATTCGTCACGTCTTGTCATAGGGAGCGATCTATAGAAAAAACAAATCCTTCTGCAGACCGTACCCACTGGTAGTTCGCACCGAGTGAAACTTGTGGGGATTCCTGTGTGTCTCCCTTCCCCGATGGCAGTGTTGGCGGTAACGCGTTACAAGTAACGGCGTTACCGGTAACGCGTTACTTTTTTTGGTAACGTAGTAACGTACTCGTTACTTTTCCAAAGAAGTAACGGGTAACGTACTTACGTTACTTATTTTGAGTAACGTGTAACGAAATTACGTTACGTTACTTTACTTCCTAGAACTTGTGGGGATTGTAATCCCTCAACATTCTGTCGCGTCAGTGTTTCGGCGCGCCGTGGCCGCCGCGCTGACGTAGCGAGAGGTGGCGCTGCTTACCACTGTGAGTGGCTTCCTCCTCTCCCCCTTTGGGGCGATTTCCGTAACGAACCCCCGCACAAAGGAGATCGACGTGTCGCTCCTTGATTGGCCACTTCGCCCCCGCTGTTATCATAAAACCAGCGGACAGCGGGAGCTGGCTTCTCTTCTTCCTGGGATTTCGGCGGCGGCGACAACGGGGAACCGTCCGGCGCATCGGTGAGCGTTTACCCCGTCCTTTGTATCTTTGTGAACGACCGCTCGGCCGTGGGCGATCTCCACACCGACGGCGTTCACCAGCTGATTGCCGCTGTCTTTTTGTTATTTGTTTTGGATTGTAAATAAACAGAGTTTATCACCGTTACCAACGTGACTGGTGTCTCTTTGCGCTCGACGAGCAGCATGCCACGCGAGCACGAACCCGCTTCGCGGTAGAGCGTCTCGCCGCGACCGTGGTACTCCCAAAGGCAGTGGCCCTAAGGAGAACCACATTTTGGCGCCCAACAAAAGGGCTGACGACCAGAATTCCGGTACGTCTGTGTGTGGCGACTGCTGCCGAGTGACGACTCCTCGCGCAACCAGCGCTTACCGTGGCGATGCAGACCGACTTCTCGGATTTGCTCACGCTGGCGACCGCGGCCGATGCATTCGCTTGGTCCCCACTTCAACGGGAAGCCGAAATGCCAACCCTCCAACGAGAAGCGCCCTACGGCGCACACCTGGCGCCGAGCGTGGCTCCGACGCCATTGCGGACGGGCGCCATCACTCCCGGATCTTCCCTGAACGCACCTGCTCCGCCGCCGGCACAAAGCGAAGCCTACCGGTCTCCCCACGGAGAAACCGCTGCGGCGCCTCATCACACCTTGCTTGAAAACGCGGCACGTGTGATTGAGAGTCTGACAGGTGCCTTGCAAATGACAACACTCGCACCACAGACCCAACGACCTCCGGTCCGAATTCCCGTCCCGACTTATCGGGGTTACGCAGACAGAGCGAGCGCTACGGACTTCCTTGAGGATTTACGGAAGTACCAACGCGCGATGGGAATGTCCGATCGTGAAGTACTGGAGCGCATCCTGCCAATCGCACTCGTCAACGAAGCCGCCCGCTGGTTCCGACTTGTCGGTGACCAACCCGGAACGCTCGATCAGTTCCGAGAAGCGTTCCGCCGCGAATTCCTTCCCGCCGACTACGAGAGAAGGATGCGGCGGGAGCTCGAGCAGCGAACCCAGCATCCGGACGAGTCCCTGCTGGAGTTCGTACGAGCCATGCAAGAGCTCTTCGAGCTCGCGGAACCCTCAGCTCCCCATGCAGAGCGAGTGGAACGCGTCATACGCCAAAGCCACCCGACTTTCGCTGCCTATCTTCGAGGCAGCCGTTTCCGCGACCTGAACGAGCTCGCCTCCGAGGCCCGGCGCCTTCAGGGAGACATTCTCGCTGCCCGTGCATACCGGCCTCCGCCTCCAGCGTCAGCGGCCCTCGAACCGCGCTGCGCGTGGAGCCGGGACACACCATCTCGAGCACCGAGGCGCTACGATTCCGCAAACTATGCGGAAGATCGGGGCCGAGACACGTACGCAATCTCAGATCGTGCGCTCGACCCGTACTCCTACGGTAGACGAACAAGCCGGCCGACGCCGCAGTTCAGAACCACCGACTCGCGCCCCAACGAGGCTGCGAGGCAGGAGGAAACAAGGATCCCTCAATCTCAGCGAGCCGATGCACGCTACGACAGAGCCGGCGAAAACCAAAACGCACGGCAGAACCCCCGGCGAGGCGACGACAGAAGGTGTTTCCGGTGCAATCGCCCCGGTCATCTCGCTCGCCAGTGCCCGGAGCGGCCGAACACGGACTCGCACCGCGCGGGAAACGAGCAAAGCCACCGGTAAACGGACCCTGGGTGGACGGACCGGTGGCTAACAACGAATCAGAGGGTCCCATGGCCACTCTTTTACCGACCGCCTACAGAATAGGCTTCCCGACCGGCACACCGGCCCCGTTCATTTCTGTAACGATCGCCGGCAAGGCATTCAAGGCACTCCTCGACACCGGAGCAAGCGCTTCGCTGTTCGGCGACGAAGTGTTGACTCACCTCCGACAGAATTCTGTCCGACTCCGAGAATGCAGCACTGCCTTTCGCCTCGCCTGCGGAACCGCCCTTTCGGCTGGTACCGCGCGGCTGGTCGCGAGATGGGAGAATCGAGTAAGACGACAACGCTTCGTTCATCTCCCTGGCCTATCGGTGCCCATTATTTTGGGCAGAGACTTCCTTGCCAAAACAGGCATTGTAATCGACGTCAGCAGCGCAGGCTATCGGGAGGGCACGTTTGCACCCCTGAAACCTTTCTGCGAACCCCCAGCCGTACCGCCAACGCCACCATTGGCGCAAGCAACGAACAGCCGAGAGGAAGCGAGGGACTCCCTAAATCGGGCCACTGACCCCAAGACACCGAGTCCAGCGCCGCCCCCATTGGGGACATGACGCACCCACTGCTCACGCAGTCATGCAGCGTGTCAGGGCGAGAGAAAGCCCGACTGTCGTCGTTGTTGCGCCGCTATGACGCAATGTTCACGGACCGACCGGGCTGCACAAACGAAGTGCGACATCGCATTGACACGGGCGACGAACTGCCAAGGAGGCAGAACGCGCGACCCGTAAGCTTGGCTAAACGAAAAGCCATCGACTGTGCCCTGGACGAAATGATCGACACCGGAGTTGTCCGGCGATCTAACAGCCCCTGGGCATTCCCCGTGGTGTTGGTCCCGAAGAAAGACGGCAGCTCACGTCTTTGCGTGGACTACCGCCGTCTGAACGACGTCACACGAAAGGACGCTTACCCGCTACCGAGCATCGACTCGATTCTGTCCAACTTGGGCAGTGCGCGGTACTTCACCACCCTGGACGCTAGCCGAGGCTACCTCCAGGTTCGGATGGAGCCAGGTGACGAGGCAAAAACAGCCTTCTGTTGTCACCGCGGGCTTTTCGAATTCACACGAATGCCCTTCGGTTTGTGCGGAGCGCCAATGACGTTCCAGCGATTGATCGACCGAGTACTGGGAGAAGCCAAATGGAAACACGCAATGGCCTATCTCGACGACATTGTCGTCTACTCCAACACCTTCGAAGATCACCTACGTCATCTCGAGGACGTACTCGACCGGCTAAAGGCCGCGGGAATGACCCTGAACCCCGAAAAGGCTCAAATAGCCGAAACTCGCATCGCCCTGCTCGGGTTTGAACTCGATCGCGGGCGCATTGCGCCACATCCCGACAAACTACAGGCAATCCTGGAGTTTCCTGCGCCTACCGACGTAAGCTCCCTCCGCCGCTACCTGGGAATGGTGAACTTCTATCGCCAATTCATCCCAAACTGCGCGACGCTTCAAGCACCACTGACACGCCTATTGCGAAAGTCCGTTAGTTGGAGCTGGGGTCCCGAGCAGGAAGCGGCCTTTCGCCGCACCTCCCGAGCGCTCGCAGACACAGCCGAACTCAAGCTACCCGACTTGAACAAGCCCTTTCTGATACAAACTGATGCCAGCAATCTGGGCTTGGGCGCGGTCCTGCTTCAACAGCACGAAGGTGTACTCCGACCGGTGGCTTTTGCCAGCCGCTCGTTGACGCCAGCTGAAAGGAATTACAGCACATGCGAACAAGAGTGCTTGGCCATCGTCTTTGCACTCCGGCGTTTCGACATTTATGTCGACGGGACCACTTTCTTGATCGAAACAGATCACCAAAGCCTAAAGGCCCGTTCACACTCTTGCGACCGAGTTCGACCGAGAGAGACCAAACCGGTTTTTAAGCCTCTTGCGATCTCTTAGGACCAGCTCCGCTGCAGCGGAGCTGGTACAGCGGAGCAGAGGGTTAAAAACCATTCTGGTTTCTCTCGGTCGAACTCGGTCGCAAGAGTGTGAACGAGCCTTAATATGGCTCTCCCGACTTCGCGAACCCGCGGGTCGCTTGGCAAGATGGGCTTTGATGCTGCAAAAATACGACTACGTCGTGCGGTACAGGAAAGGCAGCACAAACGTGGTGGCGGACGCATTGTCACGAGCCCCCGTAGACTGCACACAGATTTCCGCAAAGACCCAGGCCGAGCCAACGACACTCACAGTGCCAGGCGAAGCCGTGACTCAGTCCCAAAGGGAGGCGGCAGAACCGACCACCCCGGACGAGACGATCAACCACCTAGACGCAGTGAGCGCAGTGGGAATCGTGTTCAGCAAAGAAGAGCTTCTGAAAGCGCAGCAGAATGATCCGTTTTGTCGAAAGGTGATCGACGGACTCTCGAGTGAGTCGGACTCTGTGGAGTCGGGCGGCGCGACCGCCGGGCGCAACACTACTGGTATTGTAGTAGGCGCCGAGTGCCGGGACGTATCTGGTATTGGTGCGGGCACGGAGGACTCATATCTGCTGAGCAATGACGGGCTTTTGCTGAGGTACATACCCACCGACAACGACTCCGACGAGGCGTTCAAGGTAGTGGTACCCCGCAGTCTGAGAAACGCAGTTTTGCGCTACTATCACGACTCGCACTTGGCCGGACACGCCAGCGGCTCCAAGACTTACTCAAAGTTATGCCGCATCGCCACCTGGCCGGGCATGAAACGGGACGTCTTCCGTTACGCCCGCACGTGCCACTCCTGCCAAAGCTTTAAACCGAGAGGCGGCAAACCGCCGGGCCTAATGCAGCCGATTCCGAGCCAGCAATCATGGTCTCTAGCAGCTTGCGACATGGTCGGCCCCCTACCGAGGAGCCCGAAAGGTCACCAGTATCTGCTGGTTGTCACTGACCACTTCAGCAAATGGACGGAACTCTTTCCACTCCGTACGCTGACAGCCCGAGCGATCACGGAGAAGCTCATGGAGGTCTTCACCCGTTTCGGATTCCCCGAAGCTCTTTTGACAGATCGAGCGAGCTACTTCGTCGGGAAGGTATTCGTGGACGCGTGCAATGCCCTTGGCATAAAGCACAAAACAACCACGCCGTACCACCCGCAGTCGAACATCACGGAGCGATGTAACAGAAACATCAAACCAATGCTTGCCGCCTTCGCGGAAAGGCACCGTGACTGGGACGCATATATCCCCGAGATCGGGTTCGCACTACGGACCACTCTCAACCGTTCGACGGGCTTCACCCCCGCATTCCTCACATTCGGGAGAGAGCTTCCGAACCCCATGGACCGTGTCCTAGGGGCGAGCGCCGGGGTGGGCAACGCGCAGCCGACACAAACGGACCACGCGCGGCAGCTACAAACTCGGATGACGGAAGCCTTCTCAGAGGCACGTCGCAATCTCGGGGTAGCGCGAGCGAAACAAAAAAGCTCAGTACGACCGCTCGCATCGAGATCTCCGCTACAAAGTGGGCGATCTCGTCCTCAGGCGGAACCATGTTCTGAGTGATGCCAGCAAAGGCTTCTCGGCCGCATTGGCTCCGAAGTGGTGTGGCCCGTACCGAGTGCAAGAGATTCTCTCCCCACTCGTGTACAAGCTGACGAACTTGCAATCAAGAAAAGTGGGTGGGCCGGTACATGTGTGCGATCTGAAACCCTACCATGAGAGGGACAACGGGGCCAACGTGCAAACTCAGCCCCGGCAGATACATGCACACGCAATGCGAGATAACGCCGACGATGAACAACAGGCGTCTCGCTACAATCTGCGTAGACGGAGGAACTATTATCCGAAGTTTTCGTAGAGGCAGCCCCAGTAAGTGGCGAAATGTCACATTACGGGAAGTGCGAAGCACAATGCACCTGCTGCCTTCGTGAACGCGCCAGACACCATTGTTTAATGGCAAGCAGTGACCTATGTCACCTCAGCGTTCGCTCCCCGGATCAACCCGTAGGGGAATCCCCCAAACAACGGCTTCCGAGGGAAAGGGTAGGCGTAACGGCCATTGGTCCGCTATTGCCACCTACGCTCACGCGTGCCACACGTCACTGCAAGAGCGCGGTGCGAGCGTCGTCACAAGCGGTCGGAGACCAAGCGGTCATTCTACTGCAGTACGTCTCGCACCTACGAAGAGGACCTCCAGCCTTTGCTTCGCGCCGTTCGGGAGCTGCTGTATCCTGGCTACGGCAGTCCAGCGGCATTCATGGACCACGGCTGCGCGTGACTCGTCATGCAGCCCCGCTACCCCAGCCGGCCGTGGGCCAAACCAGCAACCCGTTGTTTTCGTGGGCCTTCGGGACCCCCGCCAAGGTCGGAAAGCTCACCGACCAGGGACCAGCTGTTCCCGTTCGTCCCGTGACAAGTCCCTGCGGCTGTGGGACCTGTGCGCTCCCAACTGCCAGGGGGTGATGCACCTGACGGGACGCCCCGTGGGCAAATTCGACCCGGAGGGCCTCATCTTCGCCGTGCGGCTCTACTTGGAGCCGGTCGAGCTCTACGACCTGCGCGCCTTCGACAGGGGCCCCCTCAACACGTTCAAGCTGCCCCGGGACAAGGAGTGCGACTCTGAACGGGGCGGTCATCCACCTCATCGACGCCTTCCAGGTGGTACTCCTGGTTGCCTCCTTCAGCCCTGACTCGCAGTTCCGTCTTCAGCGGGTCGACGGACGGCCGTGTGCACGTGTGGAGCACAGCGGAGGGCCTGGGGGGGTCTGCGGACGGTGGTGCTCAACTGCGATCACACGGACCCCGTTCACTGCTACCAGTTCAGCCCCAAGTACGTGATGCTCGTGGCGGCCTGCTGGACAATCTGGGCGACAACGTGGCCGTAAGAGACTGTGGGGGTTGTCCCGGGCGCGTATCGTGGCCACTGGCGGCCTTTTTATTTTTTTATTATTTTAGTTAGTGTTGTGTGTTTGTTTGTGTCGGTCGACCCGTTTGCGGGTGACTATTGGCTAAGGAGGGGGGAGTGTGGGGATTGTGATCCCTCAACATTCTGTCGCGTCAGTGTTTCGGCGCGCCGTGGCCGCCGCGCTGACGTAGCGAGAGGTGGCGCTGCTTACCACTGTGAGTGGCTTCCTCCTCTCCCCCTTTGGGGCGATTTCGTAACGAACCCCCGCACAAAGGAGATCGACGTGTCGCCCCCGCTGTTATCATAAAACCAGCGGACAGCGGGAGCTGGCTTCTCTTCTTCCTGGGATTTCGGCGGCGGCGACAACGGGGAACCGTCCGGCGCATCGGTGAGCGTTTACCCCGTCCTTTGTATCTTTGTGAACGACCGCTCGGCCGTGGGCGATCTCCACACCGACGGCGTTCACCAGCTGATTGCCGCTGTCTTTTTGTTATTTGTTTTGGATTGTAAATAAACAGAGTTTATCACCGTTACCAACGTGACTGGTGTCTCTTTGCGCTCGACGAGCAGCATGCCACGCGAGCACGAACCCGCTTCGCGGTAGAGCGTCTCGCCGCGACCGTGGTACTCCCAAAGGCAGTGGCCCTAAGGAGAACCACAAACTTAAAAAAAATTAAATTTCGAAATTCAGCTGTTGCTGAAGTACAACAGCGGAGTGTGCGGCGGGTAACGGGGGAACTTGTTCACAGCAACTATCTGTACTTCGACATGTTGTGAATAAAATATATTCAAAGTTTCAATCTCGGCTGGTCTTAATTTCGGTGCTAATGAGGGAGGCCGGTTCTTCTGTTAAGTTCCGTGCGAACATGTTATAAATCAGCTTCATATATACTTCCGCGTTTTTTCTTGTAGCTATTCGGGTGAAACCCTAAAAAAGAGAGGGTAATTAAGTTTCCGCATGGACATATTTTAGCTATGGCGCTTACGCACATATCAAACGTCGAAACAGCAAATGTTTTAGTTCGTGAAGAAAAAGTAACGCAACAGTAACGTGCGTTACTTTTTATCAGTAACGGTAACGGTAACGCGTTCCTTTTATTTTGAGGTAACGTAGGTCGGTAACGCGTTACTTTTATTTGCAAGTAACGAGTAACGTATTTAGTTACTTTTTTTCGGTAACGCCTACAACACTGCCCGATGGTTGCGATAACGGCCGCAGGTCGGAACACTCGGCCTCCTTCGCCGTGGCTCCGACCTGATCGTGAGGCGGAGGGCCGCCTGGCTTGGGGGGCTCTCCTCTTGACTCCCTCCCGGGGGGACCTTTTTCCGTTCCCCCGCTCAAATGCGAATCACTGCTGACAGGCGAGGAGGTTTTCGCCTTTACTTTTCCCGCTTTCGGGAAGGGGACTCGCCCGGTGACCGCGAACGAGATAGGACGTGTGTTGGCGACTTCTCCGATGCTTCCCCCATCTTGGCTCTCCGGAACCCCGCGTCTGGCAGGTAAGGAAGAAGAAAATAAATGGTGCTATGGAGAATTTGGCAGCCTTGGAATGGCGCCGGCTACTCCAAAACTTGAAAGTGAAATGAACTAAGACCTAAAAACGTAATGATTAAAGAAGGAAAGAAATGAGTATGAAGTAACAGCACAGGCCTGACACGACCACACCAACACACACACACACACACACACACACACTCACACACGCGCACAAAAAACAAAACAAAAAAACGGAGCGTTACAGAACACTTGCTACAAAACACAGCACAAAACAGATGATGCAGTTGATGCATTTCTTGTCAGTCTGTTGCTTGTCTCGTTTTCAGTTGGGATAGAGCACATCACTTACATTCACGCTACATACTGTCACGCTCACTCACTCGTGCACATAGCTACAAATATATACAACCATAGGCGTACGGCTTAGCATATGTCTGCACTTAATTTTCGTATAAAAGTCCACTCTCTTTTAAAAAGTCACGAATAATGTTGAGTGCTCTTCTGAGTATTTTTCGGTTCGCCCAAGAACCCAAAATTTTTGCCAAAGGTAAGGGACAACTGTCCAATAGTTGAGGTCGAGTTTTCATTCGATGCCTTTCACTGGCGTAGCACTGACATTCTAAGAGGATGTGACTAACATCTTCAAAAGGATCACCACATTTGCATACTGGGGTCACACGATCTCTAATTCGATGTAAGAAACTTCCAGTAAAAGCCACTTCAAGTCTTAATCGGTGCAGGAGAGTGTCGTATTTCCATTTTGTTCCGGAGTATGGTGGAAATTTAAGGTCCGGGTCAATATGCGGAAGGAGAGCGTCTAGAGATTTCTCAGTGAACCATTGTCGTCGTGAATATTCTTCTCGGTAATGCCGAAGTAGTAGTTTGGCATCTGTGGGTGTGAAGAGGGTTAGTTCTATTGCGTCATATATATATAGGCTTCTGTAGCCAACCGATCAGCTTCAACGTTTCCGGCAATTCCACAATGGCCTGGGATCCATTGGAGACGTATCGAGTGCCCATGACTCTCTGCATGGACTAGTGTCATTTGAATTTGATACAGTAAAGGTCCCAAAGAGGACCGCATATTTAAACCCTTCAATAGTTCTAGTGCGTTCTTAGAATCTGTCAGTATGATCCAGCTGTCTGGCTTATTAAAACTGTCTATAAATGTCGACGCTGAAAATATCGCATGCAGCTCGGTCGTTGTTGAACAGACATGGTGCGAAAGCCGAAAGCATTTGTTTCCGTTAAACTTGGGAATAGTAAAAGCAGAGGTTGAGCCTCGATTTGATGTCGATCCGTCTGTACAAACATGAACAGCAGTGTCGTAGTGAAGTTGTATAAGTATTATCCAGAGAGAGCATTGTTGCCACAGTAGAGTCTACAGATGATTTAGAATCAATTCCAGATATGTCTGTTTGTATCTTCAGTGGCGGTATTGTCCATGGGGGGCATTGTAAGTTAGGAAGCCAATGCACATGGTTTGAAACGCAAATTGGCAATGTAATAAGAAGTTTGCGAAACTGGCATTGAATTCGTTGTCGAAGAATGTCTTGACACAAGGGACGGCCACCGTCGTGTGTGACTAGACGAATGTAGTGTCGGCATACTTCTTGAGTACGGAGGACAACCACTGGAGGTTCTCGGGCCTCCGCAAATACGAGTTCAGTAGAAGTAGCCAGTGGAACACCTAAGCATATGCGCAGACTTCGTGCAATCATATAATTTAATTGCTTTTCTGATGTTGGTGAAATTCCTTGTAGAACTGGTATTGAATATGCGATTGTTTGTCGTACAAGACCTGCATGGAGAAGGAGGAGACCGTCCGTTGACCCTCCCCATCTCGCACCCGCGATACACCGAAGTACGTTAACGATAGCATTAACTTTTTTTTTTCAAGCATATCAATAATCCTCGACCATGTAAGAGAACAGTCTAGCACGACATCAAGGAATCTGTGCCACTTGACTCGCTCGATGTTATGTCCTCGTAGGTGGAGCTTAAACCCTTTGAGGTGTTTTTTAGTGAACGGTAGAACTGCAGATTTTTTAGCTGAGATGTCCATACCTCTCTCACGAAGGTATTTGTATGTCTCATCAAGGCCAGACTGCAACTGCAATTGTAAAGTTTCTGAAGAAGTACCAGATGCCCATATGCAAATAGCATCTGCATACATCGAGATTTGGAGCGTTGGAGGGAGTCGCTGGGGTAATTCAGCCATGACAACGCTGAATAATGTAGGCTAAGTATGCTACCTTGTGGAACCCCATGTTTTAGCTCATGTTCCGCGCTGTTTCCTTCGTTTGTGGCTACAAATATCTTGCGATGGAGCAGGAAGTTTTTTATCCAACGTACAACCCGTCCTCGCACTTTCAGTTGAATGAGTCCGTGCAGAACATGTGTGTGGCTCACGGTATCAAAAGCGCGATGAATATCCAAGAAGATTGCTATGGTTATGTTCCCAGATGCGCGCTCGTGTTCCACTGTGGTAACAAGGTCAAGCACAGAGTCAATAGTGCACCTCCTAGGGCGACATCCAGTCATTTGTTCAGGTAATACGTGATTTGATTGTAACGACCATTGAAGGCGCAAATGTATCATCTTTTCCAGGCGTTTCGCAACACAGCTAGTGAGACTTACTGGACGAAACGATTCTAGGGCTGCTGGGCTTTTCCCACATTTTAGTAAAGGAACAACCTTTGCCAGTTTCCATGAGTCCGGGAGAGTTTCTTTTCCCCAGACATCATTAAAGATCCCAAGAAGATTTGTTCTAGTTCCCGGACCAAGATTTTCTACTGCTTGATATGTTATTTGGTCATGACCCGGAGTTGTGTGTTTACTAATCGTCGCCAGTGCCCTTCCAGTTCATGAATACTGAAATCACAATCCAGGTGTGGATAACTTGAGCTAATGTCTTCACCTATACTTTTAATTGCGGCTTCGCATGATGCATAGTATTCAGGGGAAGTCATCGTGTCTCCCTGTTTTGTAAGTAAAGCGCAAAATTGATTCGCCACTGTCAACTCCGAAGTACCTCGTGACAGGGCCAAAGCTCTGAACGGTCTTTTCTGAGTTACTGGTGATTTCCAAGGGCGTACTGTATTCCACATCATTTTGACCTGGGTGGAAGGTGAAAAGTTTGCACAAAGCTTTCTCCATCGGCGTTTAGAAAGTTTTTGCAAAAGCCGTTTCATTTTAGTGTGGATACGTTGGGCTTCATAAAAATCATTTGTTCTTCCCGATCTCCTGTATCGTCTTTCTGATCTCCGGCGAATAGCTCGAAGCTTCTCATAGTCACCGTTTACTCCGGCGGTCTCTCTTGGAACTGCTACCTTTTTTGTGGCTTTTGTTAAGTTTGCACTGATCACTCGCTCAAAGTCCTCGACTGTCTGAATTTCTTCGAGTTGTCTGGTGTTCAGAAAACGAAACATCTTCCAGTTCGCAAAAGCTACACAAGGATTTGGTTGTTTTGAAGTTAGCCGAGGGTGGTGAATAAGTATCGGGTAGTGGTCGCTGCCACGAGTGTCTATATTTGTGCGCCAATCCATGCCATACGAGATGTCTGGAGTACACAGCGTTAGATCAAGGCAGGTGGAATATTTGACTCCTTTTATGTATGTTGGTGAATCATCATGTAATATACTTATGTCATATTGATCTATAATATTTTCAATGAGGTTTCCTCTTTGGTCACAGTGAGAGCTACCCTACAGTGTGTGGTGGGCATTAAAATCTTCTTACATAACATAGGGAGCAGTAAGTCGTTTGAAGAACGAGTTAACTTCAGCGCTTGTCATCGAAATTTGTGGCTCTATGTAGATGCTCACAACAGTAAGTGTCATCGGTCCTTCGCGTACTTGACAGGCAACATACTCTGGCACATCCGAAGTTGAGGAAAAAAGAAGTGTTAAGACTAAATCTTTTCGTATTCCAAGTGAACGGCGACTAGGACCTCCTGGTCGCGTAGATTTGTATAATACATAGTTTGCCAGTCGAAACGAACTATCCACACGGACCTCAGATATTGCAAGTATTAGGAAACAAAACTGAGCAACGAATTGTCTGAAGTCCCCGCTTTTGGTTCGTAGTCCGTTCGCGTTCCATTGAAATATTGATGTGCTTTTATATACGTCAGTCATCAAAATTTCCACTCACCGTTAGGCATGTGCGGTTGCATCGTTAGCAAGGCTCGAACTTCTGGAAGATCGTTGGCGTTAGGCAGCGCGTTAATAATTGCCTTGAGCGCAGCGAAAAGATTGGAAGCACAAGTTGGCCAATGTCTACACGTTGCTCTCTTCTATTTCTCCGCGGAGCAGATCAGGCGGATACTGGTTGACTGCAGTTTGTTCTTGTGATCGATGTTCTTGGGACGTTTTCTTTGGTAGGCACTTCAGTTGGGCTGGATGGAGGAGTTCGGTGGGCGCAGCTGCATGAGCCGTGATGTTGGGATTTGTCATCACTAATTTGTTCCTTGTTTGTTTTCGATGTGTCCTTTGCAGCATCGCGCTATGTGACCTTTTTGGCTGCCGTGTCGTTCAAGCTTTTCAAGCACGGTGGGGGACGCACAACTTCTGGATTCAAGATCGGCGCTTTAGTGCGGACCTCTCTACCGTTCAGAAGCTCTCTTTTACGTGTGGTTGAGGCAGCCTTCTTGGTTCGACAACCAGCAAATGCGGCAGAGTGCCCTCCGCCACAATTTGCACATTTCGGCTCTTGTTTGGAGGTGCATTCCTTGTGGTTGTGGGCACCTGCACACACCTTACAACGAGTTGGGCCACGACAAAAATTTGCTATGTGACCGTACCCTTGACACTTAAAGCATTGCACTGGAGGTCCAAAGTACTCGTCTACCGGGTGACTTGTGAACCCCAGCAAAATTCTTTGGGGCACTGCACGATCTGGACGAAAGTGCAGGAGGACGCTCTCTGTTTTCCGTGAAACAGTGTTACCGTCGTCTTGTCTTCGGTAAGACACTCGGCGTTGAACGGAGATGACTCCGAAATCTTTTAGATATTCCAGTAATTCATCGTCAGAATACTGCAGAGGTACTCCCTTGATCTTGCCAAGGTTCCTGGAGTACGAGTTAGGCACACTCGTTGTCACTTCGATGGCGGAAAGGGATGTCACAGCAAGGAGCCTGTTTGCTGATTGAAGTGAAGCGACGGAAACAGTCATGCTGCCATCCTTGTTGATTCGATGGGAGAGAAGTTTTTCCTTTGTGATGTTAAGGATTTTGTTGGCTATTGTGTTAGGATTCACTCTCCAGAATGACTGCTCACTTGTGATTGCTTTGAACACCACCGGTATTCCAGCAGGGCGATCTTTCTTGTACGATACCAGAGTGAATGGAGTTTTGTCTTCATCTACTTCAATGGCGTCGTCTACCGAGTAGCATGTAGTTTTCTCGTCGTCAGATAACTCATCTTCATGATCAGTCCGCGGTATTTTAGCGGGGCATGAAGTCTGTGTGCCGGGAGTAATCGCTTGGGTTCCCGCTGCAGTAGTACTTTTAATGGGAGCTGTGGACTTTGACAGGCCTTGAGATCCGTCCTCGGAGTGTCTGGGAGAAGGTTGAGCCATGTTTCGGGTCTCCCGGCCACCAGCTACGAACCAAGTTGTTCCATGCCGAGCCGATGGTACATATCCTAGGGATGAGCACCGCCCCCGGGAACTCACCGTTGGGTGCAGGTCAAGCAGTCGACGGTGAGTATCACGATGAACACAAATGTGGTCTGGATATAGCCGCCAAGCCTTGCCTAAGAGTATTTCAAGAGGAGCCAAACAGAAATCGTTCCGACTCGCAAACGTCGTCGTATAAGCAGCAACTACGGTCTTGCTTTGCTTCCAGCTCTCCACCATTTTGTTGTGTGCTTTTACCCTGCGGGCCAGTTGTTTGGTGTCCCCTTTCCTGCATGCCCTTAGAGGCTTGCTGCTTGTGATGGCCGCGAGGTCTTCCCATGGAGGCAGTTGTTTCTGCAGCTCTGGGAGGCCATCTACCGATTTTTTTAGGAGTCGCATGATGCCTCTTCCTTGCGGTGTCGTCTTAAGGCGTTCGTCGTGTGCGTTCCTTCTTGCTTCCACGACGTCGTGCAATTTGTTCAACTGCGCGTACTGCCTCAGTTTGACGAGAGGAGTGAAACGGGGCAGTCCAGTAATAACTCTCATAGCGTGGTTGTTCAAAGCTTGGAGACGTTCCCATTGCCTTGCTGTGAGCCAATAGTGGCGTGCTCCGTAGCATACCCGGGATACTACGAGAGCCTTGACCATTTTTTTGGCAATGTCTTGTGACGCTCCTCCACGTGCATTGCAGATCCGTCGGATCATGCTGAGCACCGAGTTGCACTGTTTGAGTGTGTCGCGGAGCCAAGCGTCTCCTTTGCCGTTCTCCTCGATGGTGATCCCCAGGATCTTTACCGAAGGGGACGGCTGGATTCGTTTCCCCGCCAGGACCAGGTGGAGTGTCGCTGCATAGTCTTCCTTTACTCGAATTCTCGGGCTGCGTACGACCGTATAGTTCGTCTTTTCTGGTGCCGCCTGCATTCCCACACGGGCCAGGTGAGCTTTGATTGTATCTAGGCCAGATTGTAGTATATCTCGCTGCTTTTCGAGATCTTCCCCATAAGCCCAGATCGAAACATCATCCGCGTATACGGTGAATTCTAGGCCAGGGATCTTACTGAGTTCGTGTGGTAGCGCCACCATCGCCAGATTAAATAGTGTAGGCGAGAGGACCGAGCCTTGTGGGACACCCACGTGGTTCGCTCTTGGCGCGCTATCGTGCCTGCCGCAGCGTACCGAGAATGTCCTCCCTTCCAGGAAACTCTTAATGAAATTGAGGGTCCTGCCGGTGATGTTAAGCCGGCTGGCTTCCTTGATAATTGTTGAGTGGGGCACCGAATCGAACGCTTTTTTCACGTCGATGGCCACGATGGTCCGGAATTTAGATTTGTGCACGTTACGAATGACGCTGGACGATATCAGGGCCAGACTTTCTTGGGTGCCCAGGCAAGGCCTGAACCCGGTCTGAGCTGGATGAAAGGCCCCCGTAGTCTCGAGATGCCAGTCAATTCGCGCCAATAACATCCGCTCCATTACTTTGCACGTGCATGATGTTAGAGAAATTGGCCGATAATTGTTTAGTGATTCCTTGTCCTTGCCGGGTTTCGGTATGGGAATGACCAAAGAGTGTTTCCAGTACTCGGGCAGCTTGCCGGTGATCCAAATGAGGTTAATCCAATTTAGCAGTTGGAGCTTGGTGTTTTCGGGGAGGTTCTTGAGCATAGTCATTGTGACTTTGTCTGAGCCGGGAGCTGAGCAGGATTTCCCCTTGTGGAGCGCCCACTCGAGCTCACCCAGAGCGAAAGGCCGGTCCATGCCTTCGTCCGGTGCTAGGACCTCTATGTTGTACGGATTTCCGAGCCCCTGATCATCCTTACATGGCGGTTGAGGAAAGAAAAGATCTCCGGCCATGTCAGCGAGCTGCTCCTCTGTCTTATTCATCTTTAGTGCCAGTGTGCTGGTGCCCTTCTTGCTCTTTTTCTTCCCGAGCATGGCTCGACTTACCGCCCAAAGCCGCTTCACCGAAGTCTTCTCGGTTAGCGAGGAGCTGAAGTCTATCCACCTATTGGTGCCGAGTTGCTTAGCGTACTGCTTGGCCTCTACCGTGGCTCGCGTGATTGCTCGCCGGGCTTGCGGGGTCTTGCGTCCATTGCGGTACCGCTGCACCGCTTGAAGTCGCTTAGCCCATATTCGCAGGAGGTGCAGGTCGGGAGTTGGCGCATCTTCTTCAACTTTGGTCTCGGTGGTCGCTTCTTTCAAGGCGTTGTTGAGCAGACTCTCAAAGCTGGACCCTGCAAAGTTGTCCGCTTCTAGCGCTTGTCGAAACTTGTCCCAGTGAACCGTTTTCACGACCCTTTTCTTGCTGCTGCCTTTAATCTTCCGAGTTGGTGAGAACTCAAAGTAGATTGGCCAGTGGTCGCTGCCCCAGAGGTCCCTGGCTCGCTTCCACTTTTGATGTTGAGTGTAAGGGTTCGAAGTCCACGTGAGATCAGGGGTGGTGTCTTTCTGCCTGACGTCCCCCATTCGCGTTTTGACTCCTGATTGGTTCACTAGTTGGATCCGGTGCGCCTGCATCTCACCGAGCAGCTGCTCCGCTCCCTTTGTGTTTGCGTCGTAACCCCATAGATGGTGCTGTAGATTAAAGTCACCTCCGTAAAGCTTTTGCTCCTTTGGGTAGAGACTGTGTAAATGCCCTATCCATCCGTGATCGTAGTTGTGTTTCTTGCCTCTTATAGGTCGGTAGTAGACTGATGTGAAGATGACGTTCACTTGCCGCTGGACCGTGGTGCGAACTGCTACTATTTCCTGGTTGTCATCGCAGTACTTTGTCAGGTCAACCTGGTGCTGATCCCAGTCCTCCTTGATGTAGACCAAGGCTTTCCCCGGAGGGTCGGCGCTCTGTCCCGGACGATTACTGGAGATCGATGGGCTTGAGTAGAGAATAAAACCTCGTAGATTAATGTCGTGTGCGTTGGCTTCCTGCACAAGCAGGACATCGGGCTTCTCGTCGGGTTTGTCTTGGAATCTTGCTCTAAGCTCCGCCACTCGACTGCGAAGCCCTCGGCAATTCCACTGAAGCACCTTGATTATGTTTTTATGCCACATATGTTGCTGGCGAGTGTCTTCCATTGGTTGAAGGTAGCTTTGTATTGTCTGTTTTCTTCTTGCAGCGTTTGAACTGTGGCTTTCAGCCTATCCAATTCTGCTTTCAGGGAGGCGTAGGTCTTCTGCTCTGCTGGGGGTGCTGCCGGGTCGAGTCCCTTTCGGAGCCTGTCAGCCCACAGTTGTGAGGCGCTCGGCGGGACCGGGATTCTGATCTCCCTGGAAGCAACCTCCCGCTTTTGCTGCAGCTTGTGCTGTTCCTTATAGCTCTTGACTTGTTCTCTCATCCGTTTGTTGGTTTCTTTCCATGTGGGGCAGGCACGGTTTGTGCCTATGTGCCCAGCCTTCTTACACCCTTGGCAGAACAGGGCGTTTGGAGTTGGGCATCCAACCTGGTTTTCGCTATGCGTGTTGCCGCACGTTGCGCAGACTGTAGCAGTCGGGCAAATGTCCGGCTTATGCCCCAAGCGGTGGCAGTTAGCGCAGGTCACTGCTTTTGGCATGTACGGGAACACTCGCATGTACCGCCTTCCGTACAAGACGGATCGCGGTGACTTGTCTCCGTCGAAGGTTAACATTGCCGTGTTGGTCTTGCCCAGACGTCGGGCGGCCACCACGCGCACCTTCTCCGATTCCAGTTCAAGGTTGAGTACCTCGTCTTGGGGATCTTCTTGTAGGGTGTGAATGTCGTAAATTACCCCCTTGCAATAGGTTGCGCCGTAAGTGCGAAAGACTTGAACGGGTATTTTCTTGCCCTCGATGTCGACCTCGATGATCTTCTCTAGGTCGGCCGCCAATGCCTCCGAGTCAGTCCTGACCGAGATGGTATTGGCCTTTTCTATTAGGTACATGGTGTATGTCGTTGGTGCATGTGTGCTGTTAAGAAGCACTTTGAGTCTTGGAATGAGCGGCTTGATCGAAGTACGCGATCTTGTCAGGCGGATCTTATACTCGATTTGCCGACGCTTTTGGGGCTTGGCGACACCCCCCGTTATTGCTTGCGCATTCGGGTTCCCCCGTGCCCGTTTGCCTTTTTTCTTGTGTGTTACGGTTATCCAAGGATCTCCGTTGTCTTGCAACATGGGCGCTTCCGCTACCACAGCTGCAGCTCTTGACTGTGACGTCCTATCCCCCGTCGTGTCGTGGGGCTGACTTGGCGGAGGAACATCTGACGTAGCGCCTGCAGGCGTGTGCGTAGGGACGATCGACGCCTTCTCGTTGGCCTTTTTGGCTTTCTATTTCTTCTTCTGTTGCTTTTCGGCGACAGGAACAATGTTGTGAGTCTCTCCTAAAATGCTTTTGAAAATGTCTACGAGGCTTTCCTTCGAAATGCTCGAAAGTAAAGTTCGTAGAGCCTGCTCAACAGTCGGTGCTGAGTTCCCTGGTGAAGAAGTGGCTTGCTCACCGAAATGAAATGCAGTGGGCAGCTCGATGACTGGTGTTGTGACTAGCAAGGGTTTCGCTGGGGTCGAACTTGCCGGTCCCGTCGGGACAGCGGCGGGTCTGGCGTTTGGCCCGGCGAGGTTTCTCGTGTCCATGTCCATGGTTTCTAATTGCTGGTCTTGAGGGCTCGAAGTCTTGGCCGCTTCTTCCTGGTTGTCCAGAGGAGCCGACATCATTGTCTTTCGACAACCGGCCCCCCAGACTTTCAAGACGGGGTGTATTAGGTGCTAGGCCTAATATCGGGAGCCTAAGAAAAACGCGTCCGATCTCTTCGGTACCTTCTTCTTTCTCCTTTACTTCCTTCCAACTAATACATCTTTCCTGTTAAATCTGCGTTTATTTACACTATGTACAGTTCAAGTCGGAAAGAAGCTAGCCATTGCTCATGGCGTTATGGAATGAGACTGTCTCTGCTATCGCGGGTGCGCTCGTGCTCTTCTTGAGCCTCGTCTTCGTCTAGCTTGACCGCGATATTAGAGTCACTAAATAAAGCTACGCTTTCAGAGTACCGCATTCCTTTTCTTTGGCATTTTGCCGACAATACAGTCGCTCTATTCAACAATATTCTGGTTCGCTGCGGCATCATTGGACAGCAGCAGTCACGTGAGTCGCTATCATCATCATCGCGTTTTTTCAGCGTCACCATCTTGGGTCCAGCGATCCCCTGCCTGCTGCTGTTTGCTGTTTACTGCGCGCGCACGCTGAAGTTTGTCGCTCAGCACGCGCGTTTTTCGTGTTACGTCGAGATACGAACAACACGACTTTGATTCGCTGCCACAGCTGCCGCCGCGGCAGCTGGCGCAGGCGACGGCTACAGCTCGGCTTGGCTCAGCTACAGTCACTCCTCCATTTGTGCGCGGACCCAAGATGGTGGCGCCTGACGTGCTTCAGACGCGTAGTTTGGGAGTTTCGGTACTCTGAAAGCGTAGCTTTATTTAGTGACTCTACGCGATATATGTCATATCCCCCTTCTTGATTAACGTCCAGCACATAGTCTTTAAAGTGTCCTGGCTGCTTGATCCGGCGACCCCTTCGGGTAGTCCTTGGACCGGGGTCTGCCTGGACGTCCGCGTTGTCGTCCACGGTGTCTCTGTCCCGGACGTCAGCATTATTGTCCACGGGGCCTCTCTCCTGGACGTCAGCATTATTGTCCACGGGGCTTCTGTCCTGGACGTCAGCATTATTGTTCCCAGTGCATCTGTCCTCGGGCTGTGTCATTTGCGACTCGTCTATGTCCTCCGTGGTTGGGTAGATTAAGAATGGAGAAGCTTTTCCTTTGGCCTCTAGAGTTTCCAAGTGCGATCTTCTAGGCCGAATGTGATCAACGTGTCGACGCTGCAGTTTTCCGTCCTCCGTTCTTATTCGAAATGATCGAATCCCTAGCGGTTTTATGATTACCGCGGTAACCCATGCTGGTCTTCCACCGAAATTTCTCACATAGACGGTTTGACCTGCCGAATAATCTGCCATTACTCCGTCCGTCGGAACTTCTCGGTCTTCGCTTGTTGACGAGCCTTGCTTCATGAGATCGAGAGGTGTGGCAATCCGTCGGCCGAACATTGCTTCGGCGGGTGTTTTCCCCGTGGAAGTTGAAACCGTCGTATGATGTCTGAACAAGAACCTGGCGATCCTGCACTGGATTGTTCCTTCCTTGAGTTTCAGGAGGGCCTTTTTTGTTTCGCCCCCCATACGCTCCGCTTGCCCGTTTGTGGCCGGATGATATGGAGCGCTGGTGTAGTGTTTGATGCCGTTTCTCGTTAAGAACTCATCCATTTCGTTCGACACGAAATTTGGTGCGTTGTCGGAGAAAAGGATTCTCGGTACTCCGAAAGTTGCAAAGGTGGAGCGAAGGGCGTCGATGATGCGTGTAGACGTCGTGGAGTGCATCGGCTTCACATCCAACCACTTCGAGTAAGCGTCGACGACGATGAGGTACGATTTTCCGTCGATCGGTCCGGCGAAGTCGATGTGAATTGTCTCCCAGGGTCGAGTGGCAGTTGACCAGTCAGGCGTTGGTACCGTAGGCTTGGCCCGATGATGTTGTTGGCAGGTCTCACACGCAGCTGCTGTGGCTTCGATGTCTGCGTCAAGCCTCGGCCACCAGAAATGGCTCCGAGCAGTACTTTTCATGGCCACAATACCCGGGTGGTTTGCGTGCAGCATTTTCAAGGCTTGCTCGCGTGCTGCTTTTGGTAGAACAACACGTGCCCCCCACGTCACACAGCCGTTGTGTGTTGCCAACTCGAGTTCTCTGCGCTTGTACGGTGCGAACTCGTCTCCTGTCCAGTTTGTGGTGGTTCCGTCTTGTAGTCCTTGGTAGACTTTTGACAAAACGGAGTCTTTCTTGGTTAGACGCGCGATGCGTTGACCCGTCAAGGGTGGGCAGTCCATTGCTTCGAGCATAAGTACATCTCCTGGTGGTGCGGCTTCGTCCTTCAAATTTAGCAGTGGTAGACGGCTGAGTGCGTCCGCGTTCTGGTGCGCCTTGCCTTGTCGGTAACGCAACTTGTAGTCGTAGCAGCCAAGTAGAAGGCACCATCGGGTCATGCGTGGTGACAGCATTACCGGAATCTGTCGACCTTGGCTCATTATTCCCAGAAGTGGCTTGTGATCGGTGTACACGGTCACTTGTCGCCCGGCGACATACTGGTGGAAATGTTTCATGCCGAAGATGATGGCTAGTCCTTCCTTATCCAGCTGAGCGTAATTACGTCACCCTCAAGTCGGCTGCCGTGGTTTTCCCAGCACTTCGACTCGAGGCGATTGAAGCATTGCCCCCTACGGTGTCGACAAAGGGAGGAGAACTGGCAGCCATCCGCCTTGCATTAGAGACGGTCGTCACTCAAGCCGCCGACCTCCCAGGGAACCTCAGGATCTTTACGAATTCACAGGAGGCGGTGAAAGAGTGTCGAAGCAAGAATAGCCCTAGCGTCCAAGTACGCAAGATCAAGAAGCTCGCCACGACACTTAGGTCGCGGGGAGTCATTATAAGAATCGAGTGGGTTCCTGGTCATGCAGGGATCCCAGGTAACGAAGAAGCCCATCAACTGGCCCGCGACGCCCTTGCTATCCCTTCCTTCCGCGGGCCCGGAGATGAAACGCTTCCACTTCAAGATCACCAATATGACGTGACCGCTCGAGATCGAGCATCCATCGTCGATTGGCAGTCACAAGAATATGACCCCGCCGAAGAAAGGGCCGGGATAAAAAATGAATACCAGGCGAAACTTGAAGAGCTCCTGCCCGAGCCGGCACATCCCCTGCTCCCTTCACGGGGATTTGGACGACGAGGGCAGGTTCTGCTCACCCGAGTGCGCACAGAAGCAACTATATCACCCGCGAGACTCGCACCGTGGAGCAAAGGCAAAAGGTCTGGCCTTTGTTCCCAGTGCGACATGAACGCTAAGGCAGACACATACCACCAAGTGTGGGTGTGCCCCAAGTATCACGCTGAAAGGGCAAAATTCCGACCTCAGAACATCGCCACTCTGGAAGGCTGGACTCATCCCCCTGGAAATGAGAACCAACAACGAAAGATCCTGCGAAGTCTCCTGGACTTCCTCCATGAGGCAAAGCTGGAATCTTTTATTTAGTGTACATATGTTTTAAATAGTATGCCGCATCCAGGCCTCGACTATTAGCCACCGATGCATTCTTACACCCCTTTCCCTGCTTATGGCATCAATAAACGCTCTTTGAACTGAACGTCGTCGTCTTCCCTCGGCAGGTAAGGACCTTTTCTTACCTTGCCGGCGCGGGGGGCATTTTGGATGGGGACATTGTAGTTAATTAAGAAGAGTGTGTTGATAAATGCTCTTGGACTCTGTCCTTACTATGGTACGTGTGTCTTCTCTTCCGCTATATTCGAGAGAGTGAGACAAGGTAGTCGATCATTGGCACCAACGAAGATAATTAATCGAACCGACCCGCGGTAATGTAGCCCTAAACGTCGTCTACAGGGTGTCACAAAAGAAAATTTACACGGTCTTTTTGACCGCAAAAATAAACTAGACATCGCCGAACGCTCATTCTCCGCCCACAGGTAGAGCTAGAGGTCACAACCAGATGCCAAAGTTTCAGCCCGATCCGATAACTTAATCAAAAGTTATAAGTGATTTTCTGTAAATTTCAATGGGAAAATGGAGCCCATTTTTGCCCGTTTTCGGTTTCTGGTGCCATAGAGCCCCATGTGTTCGAAAGCTCCATGGGCCGCCATTTTTCCATAGAAATGTTTAGAAAATCACTTATAACTTTTGATTAAGTTATCGGATCGGGCTGAAACTTTGGCATCTGGTTCTGACCTTGAGCGCTACCTTTGGACGGAGAATGAGCGTTCGGCGATGCCTAGTTTATTTTTGCGGTAAAAAAGACCGTGTAAATTTTCTTTAGTGACACCCTGTACATTGCTGCGGAGATGTGGGGACCGCGCTACTAGGTTTGACGTCTCCTTTGAGATCGCCGCCGCTGTTGAGATAACCCTTTGATTACTCTATCGGTACCTGTGTTAGTAGCTAGCATATCCCACAAATTTTACCTTTTAAACATGTATAGTCTCCGGACGATAGTCTGGAAAATACGATATGTGAAATATGCACCTTTCCAGCGCCTAAGACCCGGGCAAAAAATGCTGAGCCACTGAACTGTGCGCCCATGCGCGGCGTCCAATGTAGTCTCAAAAACACTTAGCGCGAAAGACAAGGACAGATAGAAGAGAGGAGAGGACAAGCACTTGTCCTTTCCTGTGTTCTACTTGTCCCTGGCGAAAACAATGGCTGGAAATGTCGCTGTTATTGTGGGGTAATATTTTGTATTCGTCCGTATGTCTAGTATTATTATATTCGTATTTTAGGTTCGTATTTTAGGTTCGTATTTTTATAGAGCAATTTGTACGTGTCATTTCAGGAACCCACAGGAAGGCTTGGGGGGGGGGGGGGGGGGGGGGGAGTGGGATTTCCATACCAGCCTCCCTGGCTTAGGTGGAAATGAAGCTGAAAAATGTGAGGAAAAAAAAAAAGAAACGCCATGAATTGTATTTAGTCGTATTGTAATTTATTGTGTTGTATCCAACAGCTAGTCATTTACAAGATTCTGTGTTCTGAGAATGCTTGTCCGACTAGCGGTCGTACCGACAAAACGGTGTACGATGGGCCCTCCGGTACACACTGCGCATGCGCGAATCTTCTGCGGTAGCGCATACGTAGTTTGTAACGGAGGGCCTATTGTACCGTATCGGATGTGCGAAAACGGTTCCGTAAAACTCTCTACTAACCTCTATCGACGGGCGCATAAAAGCCACGATCACGCTGCATCATGCAAAAAGACAGCGAACACCGTCTGAGCATGGGCGTACCAACCAGGGGGGGGGCAAGGGGGGCGCTTGCCCCCCCCAGTTCCCAGAGTGGGGGGGGGGCAAGGCATGTGTTTTGCCCCCCCCCCCCCCCCCTGAAATAACCACCATTGGGCAGGGAAAACACTGGCCGGTGGCGCCCAAGGGATACCAAGGGCACCGCCCCCCGGCCCTGGGGGGGGGGGGGGCGGTTTTCCCCCCTACTCAAAAACAAGTTGGTACGCCACTGCGTCTGAGGTATGTTTTATTAGTTGCAATTGTATGACGGCCCTAGCCACTTTGGACAAGCAAGAACTGTTTCCAGACGTGATCGTACATCGTAACGTACGCATGTATGAAGCATACAAGTTTCGAATGTGCTTGAGTCGTGTCCCCAGATAATTAGGACGTCATCATCATGTGCAGCGAACACTGGGCTTTTGGTATGATGTAGTACGAGCTGTGTTACTGCGGCCTTAGGATACTCCATCTGGTAGCTCGCGAAAAAAAAAAAGGAGGCTCGCTGTTCGCACACATTTAAAGTATACATTTTTTTAGCCACATTTTATTACATCCAAAAATCATCGAGCAATAACGACAAGAAAAAAAGAAGGAAAAAAAAAATAAGAGCATGTTTGTGAGCGTTAGGATTGGTCTCGAGTCGTCAGAAAACGGAAACTGTTCGACATTGGAGAGGGTGCAGTGTTGGTTGTCTGTTCGTTTTCCCAGCGGGACGTGTTCCATATATAAGAGCGCAGTTGAACTGCCATCCTTCGTTAGGAGCGGTGAATCAGTGTGCGGTTCCGGCCAGCTGCGTGCCATATGGTGCGGGCTTAGTCACTGCTCTCGAAGTGCCCTCGCGAAGAATTGAGAACGCAGAGATCCTTCGGTCCACTGCCTGATCTTTGGAGAATGCAACGTGTTATCTGCGGAAGAGCAGAAGCTCTGACGGAGAATAATCTGTGCGGTGAGTTCATTGTTGCGAACGCAAGGGGACAAGCAAGAACAAAAACAAAAAAGATACAGTAAAAAAAATCAGAAGAGCACTTAAAGCACCTCCATTACACTTACAAGTATATATAGTTGCTGCAAATTCGATTGCAGTGAATCGTATAGAAGTTTTTCGCATGAATGTTGGACGCTGCCTGTAGAGGTCTGGCATGATCCAGGATTTATCGGATGATCAAAGCAAATAAAACGTCAATTTGAAGAGGTTATATTTGTTTTTTTACATTCTCGCGGACAGAGACACTCTATTATGTAACCTTGCAGCGCGCATTCAGGGAAACTATAGACTTGGATTAATAAAGACGCATCCACAGATACTTGTTCCGTCTAGTATTCAAAACCAACGTGTTTGCACAGTTTTGCTTCACGGGACAGGCGTCGTGGTTTAAAAGTGTCCTCTAAAAATATTTGAGCTTCTGCGCTTTTTATGTTATTACCTCATTAGTGGGTCAGGCTACTCAGGGAACAAGTAGTAGCCAAGAAATATTAACGCGTCATATTTTCATTCGATTAGGCAAAAACATCGCAACGTCTGGTGGCGCCCCAGTGTGTTCGAAACGCGCGGTTGGTGACGTTTTATGGTCGTCTTCGTGATTGGCAGCGTTGGCAAGAACCGTCAGAATTTATTTTATGCAGGCTAAATAAACTCTATTACTTCGTGAAGTATCGTTATTCTTTAAAAAAAGTCGCATTTATCTGTCGAAAAAGTTTAAAAACAATATATCAAATGTAAAAAAAAAAAAAAAAAACTTTTAATGAGTTTTTAGCGGTGGTGGCGGTGGGGCTAGCGAATCGGTTTTCCAGCCCTCGCGCGAGCGCTCCACCCGCCCCAGTTGAGAATCGCCGTACGGGATGTCGAAACGACAGAACCAGTGGGACGCTTATTTCTGCTAAATGGATCTGCTGCTCTCGCCGTGTGTCGTGTGCAAGCTGTTCTCACCGGTCAGTTTGGTGCCTTCGTTCTCTTTGTGTTGGTTTTCACATCAGTGCGCTCGATGGGACGAGTTCGTGCGAGCTGCTGGCGTTACCCCGAGAAGCATCGTAGCGGCCCTACGAGCCGGATGCGCTTGCCCGGAATGCCGGCAAAAGCTTGAAGCTCGATGACGTGCCCAAAGTAGAGTTAATTAGAATTCAGGACGATCTCACGTATGAGCTTTGTATGATCGTGTGCTCGCCGTACGCGCCGGCAGCCGTTCCCACTCAAAACAACAAATGCCAAGTGTCGATCCGTCCACACAAAATGCCGGCCGGCGGCTTCGCGCCGAGCGACTTCGACGGGCGCGGTATTTGATCCTTTTCCGCCGACATTTGTTTGACATTCGGGAGAAAATGAATGCTTTAACCCCTGACACGAATCGCTGCATCGATTACACCGATCGCATTCGTACCAATTAACAAAAACGGTAAAAAAAAAAAAAAAAAAAAAAAAACAACGTGGAGCAGGGCGCGTTCGACCGCGCTGGACTCAGTTTCGTCGGGCTCTTCTCAGAGCGGTGGGGCCAGCGGGGCCCGGCGTAGTGGATGACGTCGGCACGATCGCGTTCGGAGCCCGAATCTAGGACGATGCAAGGGGCTATGGCGACCATGCTTACCCGTCTTCGGCTCGGCAGCCATGAACCTAACCCGCAGCCAATTGGCCAGCCGCTTTGCTCCAACCCTCCAATCAATGAATTGTCCATAATACGTCACGGAGCCAAAATGTTTTGCTTGTTTTTGTGGTATTAATTTGGTTACAACTCCCAAAATAAATCGCATTTCCAGAAGGGAAAAAGGAAGCTTCTCTTCCGTGTTTTTACGTTCGATGCGCTCCGTCTCAGTGCAAATTCTAAACCAGTCCGAAATCCCTGACCCTTTAACTTTTCGTACCGAAGCTTTTGGGATCGTCGACGATGAAGAGGAACGGCAGATGGCGCTCGACGCAAAGCGCGCGAGAAAACAGCGCGATAGCTCGGTCCAGGAGTTGTTCTCTGACGCCGCGAGGTTAAAATGTGCGTATTTTTGCCGTGTCTTTTATGTCTGTCCTTCCCGCGGGTGAGCGTTACGCACCGAACACCGCATTAATTTGGCGCCCGACGTGGAATAAATTAATTCTTACAAAGTACGAGATTTAATACCAGAATACTGCAGCGGGTCCATTCGTGATTAATTCACTAGAGCACGTTAACTCGTTATTGTGCTCTAATAGTTTGATCCCGACGCGAATTAAGGGCGCGTTGACGCGCTTTGGGAACTTCGCTAATCCCTCACTGAGCCAGCCAAAGTGGCCGGTTTTGTTGGTCGTACAACTCCCGAACTAGCTCTATATACTGACATCGAATTCCCGCGCTCGATTTCGCGTCGAGAAATTACGCACCGCCCTTCCTCATTAGCCGGCGTAATTAGGAAATGCTTCGCCGAAAACGCTTGAGCCTCCGGAATCCGGAAATGATGATAAGGTAATCCACCAAGTACGTTTCAGAAACGTTCGAGTGCGATTATGATTTCGGTTACTTTTTAAGCCGAGATGCAATTCTGAGCCAGACTGGAACCATCGAGCCGAATCTACAGCACTCGATCGATATATTAAGATTTGGGTCATCATTCAATCAGAGATCAGACCAAGGCCGTCATGCTGAATTATTGACGTCACATACAAGAGGCCGATACGGGGCAGAGATTGGACGCGAATACCGCGTCAGCATTCGGCTGGGTCTCGGGCCCTCACTGATGCAGCCCGAGTCCAAGCCGAAGGCTGACGCGGTACTCATGTCCCATCTCTACCCTAAGCTGGCCTCTTGTCGGTGACGTCACTGATGCCGAAAATTCAGGCCTATGGCCTTGTGTCAATGAAGTGTTGCCTTGGCACCCTCCCCCCTCCCCCCTTTCCCGGGGCACACCCGTACATACTCCGCGACAACTTCTCTTGGCAACGCAGCGGAAGGTACAGGCGCGTTCCCTCTGCCATTTTGAGCGCTGAATAAAGCTGTATTTACGTGCCTGATTTTGCGAGTCATCCAGCTTAACGAGTGATCACCTGCGCGCCTGCGCGTATATTGATTTGGCCGGTAAAGATTCAGTATGTACCGTTATAGACGCTTTGCAGCAGCTGTGCATGGACGCCGCCATAACTGACCTTCAGTTTTTGTTTCCCCTTACTACGTTTACTTCACTTCATTATTACCATAGCAGGCCAGGTCATTGCCATCTTAGATTTTAGTCTGTCTTTCTCCCCAGCATTGGCCTTTGTGGAGGCTCGTCCACACCAATTTCAGTGGTTCGGTATCTCGGTAAAACAAGAGAAGGTCAGCAATGGCGGCTGTATTCTGGCGCGTGTGTAAAGCGTCTATATCCTAAGCTGACAGTGTGTTCGAAGCTACGTGTTCGTTTGTCCAGACGTACGACAATCTTTTGCCACGTGATCACCCTCTTACCCATACCCGTGCGCCAAAAGCGGGGTCAGGTGATGGAAAGGAGGCGGCTCATTGGTCCGAGGTTGAGGCTGAGGTGGCTGGAATGTCCATGACTTGGGGTGCGGAGAGAGGGAGGGGGGGGGGGGGGTCAAAATTCATGCGTATATTATAGGGTCGGCTGGATTTCAGAGGGGGGGGGGGGGGCTAAAGCCCTATGAGCTCCCCCCCCCCCCTCTGGCTACGCCTTTGGTTTGGCCAATCGAGGAAAGTCGACCACAGCGACGCTTTTGGTCGCGTACGTGGTCAGCAACTCTAACTCACGTGTAATCCTAAGCTTTGCTCTCACTTGTGCATGGTGAAACGAAGTAGCCAGTTACCTACTTAATACCAAAACTAAGGAATGCGTCTCACTCCGCGGAAATCCAATTGACCCCGTAAGTGATGACGTCACAACATGGCGCTGTACTCCAAACAACCATTGCTAGGGCCGTTGTTACGGACAAACGCATGGGGTCTTGACGCGAGGTATAGAATTTGTCTGATAAAAAAGGTTAATATTTTTCGTAAACATTGCGTATTCTCAATATCTAGTCATTAAAGAAATACTGACACACCCAAAAAGATTTTAATATTTGTTAGGCGATTTAATATGGTGTTAGGAGGTTACCCATCAATATTTTGCTACAGAGTCACGTATACTTTAATAAAGCCAAAAAACTCAACTGCTCGAAACCGAAACCGAAGCATGAGCACGGAAGCTCATGGCCGCGACATGTGGACGATGTCAACCGAGGAGGAGGGAGAAATGTAGAGGAGGAAAGAGTTGCCGGAAGTCACGTGGCTACACCAGACCGTGTTTTTGTTTTCTTCTTTTTTCTCCGCTTCTTTGGCGTGTGAAGCAGACGACATCGACGACGAAGAATGCATGCACCGTTTGTCGGACGATTGTTTGTATCTCTTCCGCTCGATGTTCTACGCTTGAAGATCGATTGGCCGGTACGACAAACGACAGTTCTGAAGCAGCGAAGACACGTCCGTCGCAACGTTGGTCCGTCGTGCGCGCCATCGCGGTAATTGCACCGTCTAGCCCGCAGTACGTCGCCATATTGGGAATGATGAGTACATGTACTTGCTGTGATCTATGCAACATTTTGTTTTTCCATAAATTTATTTGCAGCTTTTTGGATGTCACAAAAATGAGGCTCATATTCTTTTATTTGGTACACGTAGTTTGTACGCCACATGACCATGGAAAATAGAGTTTTTCGGGCGGAAGGAAAGGGAATTTGGAGCCGCAAATTGTGTTCTGGGTATATAGGGATCTAATAGGTCATGTTCAAATAAAAACCTCGGTGAGCATATAAATACGCTGTCAGTGTCCCTTTAAGACTTCTTCTATCGTCCCAGCGTCATATAGCGATGATAAAAGCCCGTAATAATGCGTCACAACCTGTTCTGCCTTGCTAGCGGACGACACGATGGCTTTGCGGGTCAAGTTTAACCCAGCGGTCCTTTCTGATGGAACACGCGACTGCGTTGAATGAAGTTGGGGACGAGCGACGAAACTTCTATTCTCGGGGTCAAATTTCTGTGGGATTTCAGAAGCGAAGAGTGCCTCTGTACGGGTTTGATCGACGCTCAAGGTGCGCGAGGGCATGCGAACGCTTGCCCGTTGACGCTTCTGCAATTTTTGAGAGGGTGAAAACACTGGAAGCCGAATCACCTAACGATGATGAGTTGCGTCGACGACGAGAAGTGTATCAACGTCGAAGTGCAGGCCAGCACGCCTTTCAACAAGTTATATGTCAGGTTGTCAGCACAGAAGTTAATTGCTTCAGTGCACATTTGCGTTATCAAACGAACTGCCCATAACATACATAAACTTACGTGATGTCCTTGCCCAGTTCTTTCGCTATCTGGGGTCTTGCTGAAAACGAGAATCAACAGGATTTCTTCTCACTGTCATGGCTTGAACGTACGAAAGTAACGAAACACACTCCCATACTGCGAGCCTGCAAACGAAAGTTGGAACCTGGAACCAATCACGTTAGAGTCGAAATAATTTATCCTTAATTCAGTGCACGTCAACCGCTAAAAAAAAAAAAAAAGAGCCTGGTGCTGTTTTTATATGATGTATTCAACAGATGCTTCTCTCGTCTTATATTTAGCAGAGATCTCCACCTCACGATTTTCGTCAGATCCCCTTTCCAACGCAAATATTATTCGCTTTTATAAACCTCATGAGTTTTCCTAGACCTGCCATATTACCAAACATATGAGATCAAAATCATATCATTATGCAAAGAACGTAAACTGTTACAGACGACATACTTCTGTCATTCCGCATACTTTCGTCGTCTGCTGCAGCCGCTGCAGCGCAGGCATCCCGAGACGTCCTGAGGACCGGAAGTTGCCGTCGCAAAAAGTTCAGAAACAGTCCATTCGCGGTAAAATCTTGTCGCGGTAAGTGTGAGATCTAGGCTTCCTATATCCATTTTATTTTAGACGTTTAAATTCCACGCCCAATTTTTGAAGGATCGTTCTTTCGGAGCGAAATCGTCAATAACAACACCCTTAGCAACAGTTTCTTTGGAGAAGTGACGTAACACTTACGGGGTCAATGGCTTTAAAGCCGACAGCTTTTGGGTAGTTGAAACGGCTGGGCGCGCGCAGCCTCGGGATTATTTTCCTCTAAGTTGGATGGTGGCTGCCGCCATCTATCGTGGACAGCCTTCGAGACAGCGGAGACGGCCGTTTCTGCTGTCTCGGCGAATCTGGTATCTCGGTGCGTCGGCGGCAGCCCTCTCCCTCGGCGCAGCACTAAAGCGCGACATCGTCCATAGCGCGATGCGCATGCGTTTTCTCGGACGCGGGCTGTCCACGCCGCTAGGGGAGAATTCGGTGCTGTAGGCGCGCTGTCTAATGCAAATGAGTGGAGCAGAATGCATTCTCCTAGAAAGTACTTGCTAAAACCTCCTCCCTTCCTCTCCGTCCCCTCTCCACGCACAAACTATTCGAACCACAGGCATCGATGTAATATCCTCTTCAGCATTCCTATGATTACCACGTTTCCCTTAGAAGAGAACTCTCACACTGAGCCCCAACTTCGCTCGCCAAGAAGCGTGCGAGCCACGTTTTAGTCAAACAACAGTCAGTTGTAAATCACCTTCAGAGTGTACGTGGTGACGGATCGGACTGCATGCACGAACAAAGAGCAAAGTGTGATTACAATACGCGTGTGGTTCTTACCGTTGTATGCAAATTTCAAGTTCAACTTCGGCCGTCACGAGTCGCTGGCTGCTGGCCCTTTCCGACTTCGTCAAATCGCCACGCGTACCGCGCCGGGGAGAGGAGTTGGCGATAACGTCGAGCGGCCATCTGGGTGGTTCCGCTTCGACGGTGCATGACGAAGCAGCGAAGCCTCCCACACGAGTCGCTGCGTCAGCTTTCTCCGAGCATATGTACGCGTTATGGACCCGTGCTCAATGATAGCGCAAGTGATCGTGATCGCGAAAAGCACGCTCCGCCATAATAGTAAGGAAAAAAAAAAAAAGAAAGATTCGTTGGTCAGATATTTTTTGGCCCTTTTTGCCGTGGCGGGAAGTGCCGAGTCACTGGGTTCTGAACGCATGCGCTGTGTACGATGTTTCACAGAAGTGAGCTATTGCGCGTGCCCAAAAACACAAGGCTTGCTTGGCTATCCCCTAATGCCCGCGTCCCACTAGAGCGACAGACAGAGACAAAAGACAGCGACAAGCCTCAAACCCATGCAGCGTGCTCGCGATGGTACCTTTGGCAGGCGTTTAGTCGTTCGGTGCTCGTGAAATAAGCACGAGCGATTGCAAACCTGCCAAAGATACCCTCGCGTGCATGATGCTCGTGTTTGAGCATAGCCTTCCTTATTCTACAAAGCCTCTCAAATCGCGAAAGACCCTGGTTTGAGGCTTGTCGTTGTCTTTTGTTTCTGTATGTCGCTCTAGTGGGACACGGGCATAACAAAAGCACGAAATGAAAAGACCCTCCTCAACACGCTCTCGTAAAGTTGAGACAACACCCAAATAGAGAGCTACCGTGGATTGAGACTGGCACTCGGTAACCAGGTGGCCAGGCGCCTCTGACTTTGCTGTCGTCTGTCGCTGAAGCTTCTTCGCCTTCTCGGTCGCGTCTGGTGGCGCCTTCGAATTTCGCCGCCTGTTGCAGCCATAGAACAACACATCGCCAATAACATGTATATATATTTTTTTGTCTTTT
Organism: Ixodes persulcatus; assembly: GCA_013358835.2. Taxonomy (NCBI): domain Eukaryota; kingdom Metazoa; phylum Arthropoda; class Arachnida; order Ixodida; family Ixodidae; genus Ixodes; species Ixodes persulcatus. Next base: position 78,819 of record JABSTQ010010605.1, read on the forward strand.
ATGCACGGCTTTTTTTTTATCTTACGAGCTCTCGGGGGTACGTCTCAAAGCGCCTTTGCCCCCGCTTTCGTCAAAAAAGGCATTTCGCTGCGATCGCTTGTGTGAGTGACCGGGCCACTTTTCTTTTTTCGACCGTCCCTTCGTCTTGCTTCAGCTTTCTTTTTGCTTCTGACACCATAATTTCGACAGGTCCGCGCCATCGCCTGTCCCCCATTGCTTGCCCACGTACTCTGAGCAAGTATTGGATACGAGGACTGTGCCAGCGTTCGGCATGAGCTCAGCTCAGCTCGTATTGAAAGCAAGTGCTGCCTAAGAGTTGGGCGAGTGCTCGGAACCAATCACGTGCTTTGTGCACAATGGATGGATGGTTGGATGGATGATAATGGCTATACCCTTTCTAAGGGGCGGTAGCTTGTGCCCCCCTAGCGGTCATCAATGTTGCTCGATTGATATTTGAAAAGGGTATCCTTTTTCGCCTTTCTCTGTCTATTTTGCTAGGCAGAGCGCTGCAGCGGTTGCCGTCGCCGAGAGAGTCTATTCCTACGTATTTTCTGCTGTCTGTGGGCTCGTTTTCTTTTTTATTGCTATTTGTTTTCGCCTAGAATTGAGCTTTCCAAAAATGTTTCGTTTAGTAACGTCGGCGAAGTGTTTGCAGTTTATTTTTCTTGTTGCTCTTAGAGTAAGTGCATAGGCTCTGCCTGCAGAGCCAGAGTGTTGCGTTCCCTTTCCTTGCGCCGCCAACGTTGTATTGGTGGCCACACTTTGTATTGGTCACGTGCGCCGAGCTGAATCCAAATTTCGTGAGGAAAAACGACCTTGCAGGCGCCGAGTTTTGGGCAAAGCACGTTTCTCGCTTTGCGTTTGCGAAATATACATCCTACACTAAAATCGAACGAACTGGAAGGTTCCTTGACCGTTGAACGTTATGTGTAGCCACTGGGTGCAGTATAATCGCGTTGTTTTGGAATGCGAGCGATGTTTTAAAACACGTTTCCAAAGTCTGGGAAGAAAGCGACACGGAGGACGATCGTGTTACTAGCGTCTGCGGCGCTCGCGGATTGATACGCGACCAACGCATCCGGGCACCTTGGACCAGACAATGCGCAGCTACGGCTTGCAAAGGGACGACCTTTTCGTCGGCTACTACGTTCTACCGTTCGCACAGAGAAAAAAGTGAAAGCCGTTTACAACTCCCTGTAACGCCGAATTAGAGCGCAGCTCTTGAGGAGGAGGAGGGAAGGGTACTGGGGGGTGGGTCAAGTGACCTCGGGAGGGGGGGGTCAACTGGGGGGTCACGTGACCTGGGGGGTCACGTGACCTGGGGAGTCACGTGACCTGGGGAGTCACGTGACCTGGGGAGTCACGTTACCTGGGGGTCACGTGACGATGACGATGACGTCATCAGCGACGTCACTGATGACGTCATTATTGACGATGCGGATGCCGATGACGTCATCAGTGACGTCACTGGTGACGTCATCAGTGATGATGACGATGACGATGCGGATGCCGATGACGTCATCAATGACGCCACTGATGACGTCATCAGTGGCGATGACGATGCGGATGCCGATGACGTCATCAGTCACCGATGACGTCATCAGTGACGATGACGTCATCAGTGACGTCACGCCTCCCATAATGCACCGCGCGGTTACTCCGACACCGACGGCGACGCCGACGCCGCTCAAGCCGGAAACGGGCGCCTAAGAGCTGCGCTCTAAAACAGGAGACAAGTGACGAGATGACGGCGCCCACGCTGACTGAGGGTATTGTAAGGAAGGGAAGGGGGACTAAAGAAGTGTTTCGCCGTAGCTTGGAATGTCACCTCTGGCGCACACGCGGCGTGTCACCGTACTGTATTTTCTCTGCTCCGTACGCTGCAGCACGCCGCCTCACAGCCACGCCATCCCCGCCTCCGGTTCTCCTGCAAAAGCGACGGTCGTTTCCCGCAGTGCGGCTTGGATCCAACATGGCCGCCCTGGAAGCACCATAGCGATATTCTGCTCCACAAGCGGAGCATATACAGTTGCTCTAGTTGATCTGACTCATAAGCGACACATTTCGATATGCGCACTCGCCGGCCACGGCGCACATATGAAGCGAGTGTACAAGGTGTCCCCCCAAAAAAAATGCAATGCGAAAGCATTAACTGTTTTATGGAGGGAACCGGCGTTTTCAGCTTTTGAAGCCGCGCGCCAAACAGCACCTAAATTCCCCTGTCCCAATGGAGCGAAGCCTGTAGTCTGTGGCAGCGATTTGATGGATAGGCTCCCATTGGCTGGCGCGCGTAATAGTTTCAAGGAACGCCACCCCGTGGCGCTGATCAAGCCGTCACGCCATTTATATCACAGAGACTCCGACGAACAGCCGCCCACAAAGAACAATCCAGCGTTTTTCCCAGTCATGCTGCCCTCCGGGACAAAGGAAACGAATGCTTCGGTGTCATATCTGGAAGCGGCACAGCTGGGACAACCGCTGCGCTACTCTGTTCCAGTGAACCGACCCCCGGTGTGTGGGCTCCCACAGCAATCGCACACCGTAGACCCGGAGATGCAACTGCGTTCGGCAACAGAAGCTCCAGGGTTGCAGCAGTGGATGACCACACGTGCGCCACCATACGACCATGTATCACCGAAGTGGCCTCCCGAAATGAAGTCACCCCACCAGCCCAAGATGCTGCCAAATGGAGGGCCCCCGACCCATTGCTTGCAATCTCCGTCATTCCCAACACCTGCGCGTGTTGCTCAACTGTGCCAGCCTCCTCTTCTGCCTCATCCACAAGACCTGCGCAGTATGGTGGCAGATATTGTAAGGCACCAACTGAGCTACCTGGACCAATGGCACCGCCAGTGAGAAGGCTCACAGGCAAGGAGGGGAAGACAAGCGGCCAACGGGGACAAAAAAGACGGAGGCGACGTAGATGCAGTAAGAAAACCACGGAAGCGGTGGGATTTCTCAACCTCCAAGGAGCGCGACGGGAGCAGAAATGGGAAGAGCTGAGTTGGAGGGAGAAGATATGACCCTCTTCGGAGTAGCTGAGACGCACCTTCGTGATCTCGAAGAACCACCGACTTTGGAAAGCTGGTACTGGGCTGGACGCAACCGACTGGAGGGGACGCGTCGAGGTGGAGGAGTGGGAGTGGTGTGGCGTAGCTCATCCGTATGGCACAAGGAGCCACGAGAGTGCTGGGATCACATCTGGGTAACAGGAGCGATACTCGGTATTCCGGTCGCCGTTTGCGTACTGTACCTGTCGGTGGGAGCTGCCCGCCGAGAGGAGAATCAAGTGTTAATAACATGCGTGATGAATGATGCTAGGGCCCTGGCTGATACGAAAGAACTACTCATAATGGGAGACTTGAATGGACATCTTCATGAACTGGATGTCTGGGAAGATGAAAATGGACGGCTGCTGCTGCAGATGAGTGAAGATCTCGCCTTGGAAGTAGTTAATCTAAGAGGTTCATGTGAGGGTCAATTTACTTGGAATGCTCGCTCAAGCAAAACATGTATTGATTACGCAGTAGTGCCACACAAGCTGGCTCGTTATCTTGTTCAAGTTCACATAGACGAGGCTGGTGAACACAGCATGGGAAGCGACCATAACCGAATTAAGCTAATATTCTCGAAATCAACGTTTATAACAACAAGACGAAAGCCCCATCTGACAAAATGTCTCACGCTATTTTCAAGTGCAGTTGAAAGAGTTGTGGAGGAATTTGAAAATAGCAGCACGAGAAAAAGTGCTGCTGACTACATGGGATACGTAGAAGAACTGAAGCAAATTATCCAGCAACACTCCACGAAGGCCCGAAATGGGCGAAGGCGGAGAAAGCGCTGGTGGGACGCGGAGGTTCAAGCCGCCATCCGAGTACGGAAAGAACTGAACAGAGAACACCGCATGGCCCTTCACATGGGGACCAGAGACGAAGTCGAAGTAAAATGGCAGATGTACCAGGCGCAAAGGCAAGCCGCAAAGCAACTCGTCCACGAGAAAATGTCTCAGGCTCACTTGCACACAATGAGAGACATTAGCTCAAGCGGGAGAGATGCGCCTAGAAAGTTCTGGAGATGCCTTGGAACCGTGGATGGGAGAGATCAGAGGCCGGCTCTACTTGACGAGAACACAAGGCTGACCGCAGATACACTTGGGCATAGCCTTACAGACCACCCAGTGAAGGTATTTTCGCCCCCGGGAGCAGCACCTCCTCAGGACATCTTTCCAAATCAAAATCTGGATGGTACTCCGGTTGATGTCAACGGTGGAGAAATCGGCAGGGTGTCAATTATACGCGCTTTGACTCACCTAAAAAGTAACACCGCCCAAGGATTGGACGAGATTCCGGCAAGCGTCCTCAAGGCACTAGGGAAAAGTTCAAGGGATCAGCTGGCAGAAATTTTTAACAACATTGCCTCTGGAATAGAAGAAGTTCCTGGAGACTGGAGGAGAGGCAAAGTCGTTCTCGTTCCAAAAAAAGGTTGTGACCAGCGTTACCTCTGCAACTACAGACCACTGACTGTGACTAGCACGATATATAGAACTTTCGTACATATTCTGAAGGAGCACATGACTGCATGGGCAGAGGAAGAAGGCTTGCTTACGGAACTTCAAGGAGGTTTCCGACGAGGTCGCCGGTTGGAAGATCATCTGTTCACTCTAACACAATGTATTGAGGTGGCCCGCAAGGAGCAGAGGACCCTAATATGTTGTTTTCTGGACGTCGCGAAGGCCTACGATAGTGTGCCACATGCCCAGTTGGGGGGGGGGGGGGGAGGGGAGGGGGAGAGTATTTCTCAAGAAATGTAACGAAATACATTTCAACCTGATTGTATCGCGATACAAAGGAACATTCAAAATGTATTTCGAATCTTCGATACAGGAATACAGATACTGGTGAAAAAAATGTATCGCGATACAGGAATACAGATACGAAATGTATTTTTCAAATACTATACATACTGCCCAACCCTGAAATGGCGGCCCTCCCCACTCAGCTGGGAGCAGCCGGGAGTTCACCCGCATGCGCTCATGTCTCTCGCTCTGCGCCGCGTGCTGATTGGCTCGCTCGGGAGGAGAGCGCTACGGCGTCGAGATCATAGACTGACCAAACTCGCGCCGGTAAACGCGCCGAGCCCGCAAGTAAAAAGAACGCGGCGGCGCGCGCTCGGCTGCTTGTGTTCCTCTCGACGCCGACGAATATGGCGGCGCCTCCAGCATCTACATCGTTCGGCGGCCGCAACCTCGGCAGTAGCGAAAGTCGCCCGTCCACGCAAGTGCACCGCAGACGAACTAAGTTAGCGGAAAAATGCAGCACAACGAGCGAGGAGGCAGGCAGCGAAATCCACCATCGTTGTCAAGTCTACGAGTACACGGCGGGCGGGACGAACAGCGGCGCAACGCGTTTGGAGACAGAGCAAAGCCTTTCGAAAGCGTGAAGCGCAGACGGATCGCGATTCAAAGCGTCTCAGGTGGCAAGAGGACGAGGCCCTTCGGCAACGCGAGCCGGAAGCTATACGTCGCAGGCGGCAAGCTTTCGCTTGCACAACTCATATTTACAGGGTTTCTCTTTTACCGCAAAAATAAACGGCATCACCGAATGCTGATTCTCCGCCCAAATGTAGTCCTAATGGTTCGTACCAGAAGTTTCAGAACCAACCGTTATCTTACTCCAAAGTTATGTGATTTTCTGAAATTTACGATGGGAAAAATGGGGCCCATTTCTGCCCGTTCTAGGTTACTGGCGCCATAGAGCTCCGTGTAATATAATAGGTCCATAGGCCGCCATTTTCCCATTGAAAATTATAGAAAATCGCTTATAACTTTTGAATAACATAACGCTTGGTGCTAAAACTTTGGCGTCTGGTTCTGACCTCTAGCACTACACTTGGGCGAAAAATTAGCGTTCGATGATGCATAGTTTATTTTTGCTCCAATGAAACCCCGTATTTTTTTATTTTTTTTTGGTGGGGGGGGGGGGGGGGGACGGGCTGCCCTCCTTGAAAATTTCGGGGGGGGGGGGGGGGGGGTTTGGCTCCTTCCCCCCCCCCCCCCCCCCCCCCCCCCCCCTCGTAGTCGGCGCCTTTGCCGTCCATGTCGGCTTCGTGACGACTCGGCCCTTCGCTGTAAAAGGTTGCCGGCACCTGATCTAGACGAAACATACTGGATCACTGAGCTGAGGGCGCAATAAATTGTGTGCATGTTTATGCAGCGGGAAAGTTAGTCAGCATGGGCGTCTGGTGTCTACGCTGCAGGTGAAAGATTTAGCCAGTGCAGTGCCATCGCTAGCCTGGGGCCTTTAACACACACCATGCAGTAATGACGATGCGACCGCACGCCGGTACGATGCTTATCCAGATCGAAACCGACAGGGGTGGGGTTTGTATTTGCTGGATTCCTGGGTTCTGTAGCACGAGCTTTCGCTCCACGTGCTCCGAGCTCCGGTGCGCCCTTGCAGTGCGAGGGTACGTTATACGATCGATATAACCTGAAACACCCCGGAGATCCTGCCTTTCTCTGCGCCTGTGCGCTTACCAACTCTCTTATCTCTCAGTTTGTCCAAAACAAAAATCCGAAGTATGCATGAACTCAACTTGGTATTATACTCTATAATTTGAAACATAGCTCTCTAAAAAAAAAGGAAGGTAAGGCGAAAAAGTACGAAGGACATTCTCAGCTCATATCGAACGCGATAGCAAAGCTACATTAATCGGGTCAACTTTGAAGTGAAGCTAGAGGGATGACGAGCCCGATTTGATGTGACCCTTTTAGGAACCTGGTTTAACGGGGCCCTTGGTTTCTGAAGACTCAACAGCACGTGCAACTAGAGCCCCTCGGCAACGATCTCAAAGATCGTGAGACCAATTCCTTCTAATGCCGGTTTTCATGCGGCCGGTCCTTGTCCGGCGGGCATTCGGGTAATGCCGCCACGTGAGGCACCTTCTAGAGATGGGCAAGAGATTAAACAGTCACGACTGCAGCAGTTCATTTCAATTCCAGTTCCAGGGACAAAACAAAATACTTGTCTTTTTCTGCCGCACCGTTCTGCCGACGCAGTAGTGTGGGAGTTCGACCGGGACTCGTTGTGCTAAATCAGCGAAACACCGACTAATCACGAGTCCTGTTTGAATGCTGACGTAGCAGTCGTCAGCACTACTTTCCAATCCGCGCCCCGCGCTTGATCGAAGTAGGTGACGTACAATCCAGTGCACAGGTATTGCGTTGGGTGAACATCGAGCTTTGTGAACAACATGCCGGCACAAACGTGCCCTAATATTCGATCTCCTCGCCAATCGGGGTGAACAGGGTTCGGCAGAAGAATCTGGACTCACACTTCTATTGTGAGAAAAACAAAAACAAAATGCTTACACGTTACAGAACAGACACAGACTGAATGTTTAATATTTACAGTTTTTTTTTGTCAAACACTTTTATTACTACGCTGAGGCGCTGGCGTGGTAAAACTTACCTGGCCGGCATGTTCAACCGACATTTCCGTTTTGTGTGTGTGTGTTTTTTTTAAGACACTTGAAGGCTGATGTTTTCATACGTAAGTTGCAGAGAACCGATTAACTCAAAAAGCGCCATTCGGCACGGGATTGCAGCACCACCACAGGACATGACGGGGCGAGCGATGCGGAACTTCAGGGTGAGTCTTCGAGAGTGTGAAAGGCGTGACGGCAATCATTTGACCGTTATATCTTTCTAGAACAAAATCATAAGACGGTGCTTGGACCTTCCTTTTTGATTGTACAGTAAAAAGGTTTGAATAGTAACGCTGCTCTGCTGCCTTTTTTCGTCTACCTTTCAAAACCGGGAGATTATTCCGCCGGACCCTTCATAAACATCCATACGACTATTTTGGCCTTGACGGCGTGACCATAGAGGGATTTGTGATTTCATCTTCACGAAGAGTTGCATCGCGTATTCACCGGGCGTGCTATCATATGCACGCTCCCCTTACCTTTGACATCGCACAACAAGCAAAACTTGTTAAGCGCAGACCCATCACAACTTGCAGTGCCATATCTCGTAATTTACGTATTCTCCGCGTGTGGTCCCAACTGAGTCTCTCGTGGGCGAGTATACGTGCCGGCTGCGAGCTTCCACGACTCTTTCGCGCCGTGCACATTGCCCATCGTTAGGATTGTCACTCATGGCGGATGGAAGTATAGGAACAAATTGTGAGAATGCGAAATGAACTAAAACAGAAGGACTGCGAGTTAACTTTCCCGCCGAACACGAAGACGACCAATGAAGGCAAACTGTGTTCACTGTCCATGCGCGCGTAGCATTTGCTGGTCTAATCTGGGCTTCGTCATTCCATGAGATTCCTTCAGACTTGTGCGTATACTGACTACGATTTATCAAATTACTTGTAATCGAGTACTTTTTAGATAATTTTGTAATCCATTTGAATGCATTTATTAGGAAGTAATCGTAAGAGTAACTTCCTTACTTTTGGAAATACTAAAATTACTCGTAACCGCTACCATTTTTGTTCCCCGCGTCCTTTGCTCGTAGATGTCTTCTACTATACCCGCTTTCACCTCAAGAAAAAAAAAAAAAAAAAGTTTTGCGCATTGTTCATACGCGGCGCGAAGTAGTTCTTACGAGATTTTGTTGTCGGAGCAAAACGCGATGCTTTTGTCGTTGTGAATGTGTACGTCTTGATAAGATGACGCTTATCTAATCTACAATTCACCTACATATATCTTAGCTATCACTATAAAGAGGAAAATTAGTAATCCTCCGCGAGGAGCCGGATTTTTTTTTTTACTACGGTTCTTGAGGTGAAAACACGTACTATACGGAATCCTCGAACTATAATCTCCGACAGGCGAATGGTTTACCGAAATTGGAGGATTAAGAAGATACGTAGTTTATAATTCGAATGATTCTAATCCAATATTGGACAGTAGGAAATAATACCCGTTCTCAACTCTACCGAAAAAGTTGTTGTTTTGAAGATCTCAAGTAATCGGAAAAGTAACGATTTCTTTTTCTCAACTAACGGCCGATTACATTTGTTTACTTGCCAAGTGATCTAATTGAATACTTTTTTTTTCACCAAGAGTAATTGCAATTATAGTTAATTAGTTTTTCCTATAACGTGCACGAGACTAGAATCGTCCCTCCAGTGTTCGCCGTCATTCGCTGACTCCGTGTTCTGCGGGCAAGTAAACTCACCGACCTTCTTTTTTTATTTTATCTTTTTTTAATGTCAGTGACAACTTAAGAAACGCCGACCGTGGCGAGTCTCGAACATCCAATTATCGCTTCGCAACCAATGGGAATTGGTTGCGAAGCTTCGCAACCATGGACCGCTAAGAACGCGCAGAAGGACCAATCACGGAGCTTGAAAAGTGAGATCATCTATTATTGTGATAACTTAATCAACGAACTCTAAGCATCCCCCCTGAACGAAGGGGGGATACTTAAAAAAATACAAAGGGAATTATATTAAGGGAAGGACGATTTCTCTATTAAAAAGCTAATAAAGATGGTGACACTCCTCTCTTTCTGCGCCTTGGGGCAGGGACACCGGGGGACGCCGTCAGACGGCGTTTTCGAACGATGATTCACGTATTACGTCTTCTATAAACACCCCGATATTTGACGTTTTTTTAATCAAAATATAATGCGAACGCGCCTAAAAAAGAGAGCACTAATAGTAACGTTCGAAATCTCCACTCAATTAACTTCCTTAATTGGTCAAAATTTACGGCTCGAAATTCGCTTTCTTTCCGCCCGAAAACCGCCGATCGAAAACTGGCCGGTTTGAGTCGCGCTCACTCTGTCTTCTCCGTGGTCACGGGCTGTTTTCTAAAATTTAGACACAACCACCAAATATTATCAAAGTCGTAGGTCGTCGAAGGCACGCACACAATGTTAAAAATAGAAAGGAAATATGATACCCATTTTTGGGGGCTTCCAAAAAGTTGCAAATGCGTTGTTTGGGGGAAGAAAAGTATACACAACCACGTGACTTCCGCCACCTTTTTCGGTTTCCGGCTGTTGCGTTTTTTTACTTTATTAAAAATATACGTGACGCTATAGCAAAATATCAATCGGGTAGTCTACTGACACCATATTCAATCGCCTGGCAAAAAAAAAAAATGGGGGGAGTCAGTGTGCCTTTAAGTCGCAGTAACGCTACTCGTACATCAGACAAAAGACACGGTCTGCAGATATGACGATATGATTATCTGCAGAGAGTTGCATGATCAGTGTGACAGGACGCTCATACACGGAGATACACGACTCGGACGGCGTCCGCAGACTGTCGTTTTGTACGATGTATCGGCAGCGTGACCGCGCTATTGGCGGCGTGGGCGAACTACAGGGGGCGCTTCCTAGCTATCATCATCATTTTCATGGTTTGTGACGTCATGGGTAGGACAGACTGGGACAGACCGCGCGGATCTTGGATCCGTCGCCTCGTCAGCTCGCTTCTTGCGCTGTTTTGGGGTAACGAGCGGAAAAGCCTGTTTCACGCCTTGTGTTCATTATTTAGTGAAGTGATATATGTAATAGGACATTTTACCGAAGCTTGAAACCGTGGCACACGTGTAGTCGCGCTAACAAACACTTTTGGCGCTGAGGCGTCGATGCGCTGAGATGGTGGTGTGCTGTTCTCTGCCCCAGTAGAAAAAAGCTGGATAATGAAAATATCCATCGCTTTACCCCACTACAACATCTACCAGGGCGAATAGGGTGCATTTAAAAAAAAAAAAAAGAAATTATGATTCGTACAAAAAAAAACTGAAAAAGGAGTGTCTCATCGAATACAAGTTAGGAAAGTGAATTTCGAGAACGTCTCGTGTGAGTAGTAAACACTTCAATGAAAGTGACTCCGTGTATCCTGTTGGTTCCAACGTGTTATGTGAGTACCTGTCTCTTATTAGTTTCAAGTTGATTCCTTTTTGAATTATGTAAACCAATAAAAGAACATTTCCTAAAAAAAAACTGGCCGGAAGATGCGATTGCTGGCTTCCGGAGTCGCTTTAATTAAATCCCCGCTTATTCACCCGGTCGACGCGAAACATGCGAGACCCCCTCGCGATCGAAGTCTTAAATCTAGTGATTCGGTGACACTTCAGCGTCTCAAAAAATCAGGTATACACCCGCAATGAATTGCTACCGTTTGTATGTTTAATTTTGCGGACCCAAACGCACATAATTAGTAACGCGCTTCTCAGTGAGCGATTTTAAATTTTTAGACAATTCTTAGTAAAAACTGGATAACAAATTAATCAATCGCCTGAATTTGCCGGGCCATATCCGACAATTTAAGAATTCATAAAAATTACTGCTTTTCTTTCGAGGAGAAGTCGCGATATGACAAACGTCTTTGTCACGTACTCCAAGCGGGAACAGCTAAGCGTCATTTGCTGACGAGCATTTGCTCGTCAGCAACTGTTGAGTCCCAACACTTGGATTGAAGCGTCGGCATCGGCAAACTCAATGTAGCTAAAACAAGTGTGTGACGCTTTGCAACACGGCTGTGCGCACGGGCACAGCTAAAAAGAAAGCACGTCATTTACTCTGGTGAGTGTAGAACCGTTTTCTGCAACAGCCTCCACAGATAAAAAAACAAAAGAAAATAATCAGAGAGGCTGTGAATAGCCCTGACGCACGCCGCGCAAGCTGTAATGGGAAGCTACAGGATAGTTTTTAAGCATTTGCAAGTTTTAATATAAAAAGCAACTTTGAGGCGCTGTTATTCATAAGAAGATCACTCACAGAAAGGTCATACACGTTTTTGTAATAAATGAACCGTTTTTTAATCGGCATAGATGCGAACTAACATAGCCACTCCCTGCTTTGACATTGCGCGTCGTCTGCTCGCATCCTACAGCTGCGTCACAAAAGGGCGCCCGCGAGGTGGCGCCACCGAAACATCTCGTCACCAATAGAGTGTATACACGCTTAAATATGGCGCCCACTGAACGCCACGCAAGCTCCACCGCCACTTTGTTACAGAATATTTACTTCTCTTTTCTTTTTTTTTGAGGGGGGGGGGGGGGTACGCGTGTCACCGCGTGTTTATTTTGCACTGCCTATAGACCCTTTTCACAAGGGCGCCGCCATCTTGAGTTGTCACATCCAGTAGTGGCGAAAACATTGCTTTGCCGTCGCCACACCAGTATATGACATTTAGGATATGAGCGTAACCGTCAGACATCCTCGTTTTGCCTCCCCCCTTTTTTTTTCACTATTTACGGGTTGAAACGTTTTATTATATTTTTCGTCACCCATACCGGATACGCCTATTAGGTGGCTGGGGACGAGAGTACACAAAAAAGGTCTCAATATACAACAGGGAGCGTCACCTCGCTATCACCAATGCTTCGACGACACCCATTTGTGAGAGTCTGGAACATGCGCACTGAGCGGCTATAGGTCACCGACAACTTTAGAGTCACAGTAGTCTCATTATCGATCCTGAGCCAATCAGATTGCGGCGTTGGCCGATAAGAACGCCGAGGTACCAATCCCGAAGCAAGAATAGTGAAGGTAACAAGCCGCGACCTGACTCTACGGCGTGCAAGTTCGTCCGGCGCACCTCTAGTGTTTGTTTCCCCCCGACCTTAACCAATGACAGCCGTGCGCGTGGCTGCCTCGTCATCGTGCGTTATAGACCAACTCAACTCACTGACGTCACCCCACCGCGGTGGCGCTGCTGTCGGTACTGCGCGTGCGCAAAACGCTTCACTCCTCTCGAATTTGGTTTCTGCGCACGCGCAATGCCCACACCTGGTGTGGGGGGCAAAGCGGGCTTGTTTGTAAACACTGTGTTGGCGTATATATCTACGCGTTCCCTATGTTGCCCTTTGATTGGCTTGCCCTTTTTGCGTTCCGATGCGCCAAAGACGCATTTTGGAACGCTTGATTGCCGTATGCACTCTAAAAAAAAAAAAAAAAAAGAAAGTCTGTGAGTTCATGCAGAACGCGGAGAAAGCGAATCACTGCAAACATAGAAGGGACCCAAGTGAGTGATGAAGCTCAGCGTATGATTAGATAAAAAATAATTAACCCTTTTGAAAAGTCCGCGCCAACGTCTGTCCGCCATTGCTTGATCACATACTCTGAGTCTGGGTTGGACACGAGTGCTGACGTCGGCGTTCGGCGAGGACTCGGATCCAATCACACGCTTCGTGTCCAAGCGATGGCGACTGCCAATGTTGCTCGACGGACTTTTGACAAGGGTCCATTTCAGCGCGTGCAGGGAGAATGTGCGTGACGCCTTGCTTGTTCATTGTCAATGAGCGCATATTGAATTTTTTTTTGTAGCGTGAGCTACACTGGCCGAGGTTAAGCAGTTTCGCGTGGCTCCCAAAGAGCCGTGCTGCGCATGCGCGAGGAGTAGTGACGTCACACGGCGCACAGCTGGCGCGCCAGAGCCGCCGCCGCCGCGCGCTCCGCCGCCGCCGCGGCCGCCTCGGCGGTCTGCGCATTCCAGAGGAGTGACGTCATAGCCGCGGCAGACGCACTGGCGCCGCCGCGTGCCCAGCTGTGCGCCTCCGTTGCGCAGTAGCGAAGTCTGACGCTGCACCAGAGCCGCTTGATAGCGCCTCTCATTTCGTGCGCATAAGGTCACGCTAGGTATATCCTGGCATAGCCGAGCTAAGCCACCGCAGTTTTTTTTTTATCTTCTCGTATGTTGAACTTTGCCATTCGCTGTGTTTTTCCATTGTTCGCCATAATCGACAGGAAATAAGGGGGAAAAAAACACCAAATTAATTTTTTTCACACACACAAACATTTTTTTTTTTTTTTTCTTGGAGTTCAGAGGCGTCTTCATCCAAATTAAGTTTTTCGTACATATCCCAGACCTGAAATAATTGCCGCGTCTTGTTTGGCATGGAATGACCCCTAAGAAATTAGCTACGCATGGCCGAACGATCATTCCCTGCCCAAATGTAGCACTAGCCGTCCGATCCAGATGACAAAGCATCAGAAGTTAACGTTACCTTATTCAGAAGTTACAAGTGATTTTCTGAATTGTTCGATGGGAAAATGGCAACCGACGGAGCTCTCGTACACATGGAGCTGATTGGCGCCAGTTACAGAAAATGGGCGAAAACGGGCCCCACTTTCCCATTGAAATTTCTCAGTAGATCTCTTACGACTTTTGAATGAGATGACGGCCCAGTTCTGAAACTTTCAAATCTGATTCGGACCGCTGGCGCTACATTTGGCCGGTGTATGAGTGTTTTGGCGAAACGTAATTTAGTTTCGAAAAACAAAACAAAAGCAACACTAAACGTTTCTTTTTTGTTTTTCACGCGTACTTTGTCTTATAAGAAGTCCTTCCGCAGAATAAGGCACGTGCACATACAACCACAGCACATATGCTAAAAGCGCAAGTCACTGGGCCTTCTTTGTGCATGAGTGGTTTAGCGATAATAGAAACACGTACAGAAATATTGCAAACACCATCACGTCGCAATTGTGACGCTGTTGATTGGTCCATGAGTTGTAACGTCGGCTGCGTAACAAACTATACGGCCTGCAAGTTTGTCTGCTCTCTGAGCACGTAGTGCGTTTGTTTACCCCCCCCCCCCCCCTTCCCCCCTCAATGAGGTGGCGTAGTTGGATGCCTCGTCATCGCGCGGTCCCAACGCCTTCTCTAAGTTGCCCTCTGATTGGAATGCTCCTCTTGCGTTCCGATGCGCGAAAGACGGATTTTAGAAGACTTGCTCGCCGTCTAGTGAACGCGTTCGCGCTTCTTGTCGACGCCGTGCTTCGTGCCGGTCTCTCGTGGACTTCGCGGACCACCACACGCGTGGCTCGCGCCCCTGCAGCCTGCATCGCGTTGACGGGCCACGACCCGTTGCGGGGGGGAGAAAGAACCCTGGCTGTAAAAATAGGCGGTGCCTGAAAGCAAAGGCTCCTTTCCACCGCGCGGCTCCAATAGCGCCAGCCGCGGCTCTTCGTCTCGGTGTGTGGGAGGACGTCGGAAGGCAGCATCGCGCCCGTGTTGCTGTTGTTTTATTTATTTCTTAATCGTCCTTCTCTCGACAATACCGCGCGGAAAAAAAAAAAAAAAAAAGGAGGAAGAAAAAAAAGCTACCACATCCCTAAACCGAGCGTGAACCTCGGCGCGTTGCGCCTAACTCCGCGGAGGCGTCTGCTCCGTTTTCACGTCGTCTGCGTCGTCGAACGTCGACTCTGTTTCTTGTTTTCAAGGGCAAAACAACAAAAAGTTAATTTTTTACGTGTGATGACGTTGATTGGGTTAGAAGACGGTCGTCTTGTGTGTTTGTAGACGAGCCTGATGATTTAACGTCCTTTGCTGAATGTATACACTGGGGTTTATGGCTAACACTGCGAGATATTCCGTTTCAAGCTCATTTCGAGGCCCCACGTGGTGTCAAAACGTTAATAATGTTACAAACGTCTCATACCGTTGAGGCTTTGATTATGGGCATTTGTGAAGGTCGTTTGGCCTCAGTGTATCGGTGTAACACGGCAATGGTGACTTTACAGGGTCCTATCACAAAGGCCAATGTATAGAATTCATATATAATATATATATATATATATATATATATATATATATATATATATATATATATATATATATATATATATATATATTAAAGACTTTGAGCGCGTGAGAAGAGTAATAGCGCACTAAAGTTACCACTCGTGGAGCAGGTACAAGGCTAGTGGTTACGGTAAGGCGCCCGCGCGATTTTTCCGCCTCCTTATCCTCTTTATCTAGCCCCAGCCTTGTACCTGCTCCACGAGTGGTAACTTTAGTGCGCTACTACTTTTCTCACGCGCTCAAAATCTTTCAGAAAATGACTGATATAGTGGTTTTCGATAACGCTCAGCAACTTTCTAATTGGAACCATATGTATATTTTCACTACTTATAAAGGTATTTAACAAATTTTAGTTAATTAGCTGGCTAACCAGTATGTTTTTGGCAGTCCTGACGTCCGTCGTGGCTGGTAGTTTGTTCCCGAAGACAGCTTCTTATTTTTTTAAACGCCTTAATTTTTAGGATTTTTGAAAATCTTCGTAAAAACACCCGGTATATATATATTATATATGATTCAGTTTTAGTTTTGGTATATGCATTGAGTGTCACCGTATTACAGCCCTCGGGAATAGTTTCTTACTTCAAAATGGTAGGCAGAAATTCAAAATTGCCTGAGGTGATCCGATACCCGACAGAAACAAATATGTCGTACTGTTGAATCAATCGTAAGTGTTCGCGAGTTCTGATTACTATTAGTCTGGCGCACTATAGCCCCGATGCTGCTGCGCCAAAAACAAAACCATACTACTACTGATTAGTATTAGTGATTAATATTGTATTATCGTCTTGAAAATCATCCAGAAACTATGAAAATTGATACAATTTTTCGGCTGAAATACTTTTTTTTTCTTCTTTAGTTACGCTGCAAACTTTTGAGAGAAGACCGCAAGGGGCGGATGTCCTAGAATGTTGGGAGATTTGAAGATCCCTGTCGATGTTGTGTCAGGCCTGCATTTATATGGCGACGAACTCGCTGCATTCAGGCCTCATGACTTCCTTGCGAAAGATATAACTAGATAGTATAGCCCTGGGCCGTGTCCTATTCACTGCAGACTTGTCCCCCTTCTCATGCGGGGTAGCCCCCGAAATATTTGTTCTAAAACAAAATAAACGATAACAAAAATAGGAAGATGAAAGCCAGTCGAGGACGACGTCTAGAACCACTTCTAGGACGTCCTCTAGGACTAACTTAAGGACGACGTCTAGGGACGGCGTCGAGAATGACGCCTAGAGGACGGCATCTAGGACGACGTCGAGAACGACGCCTAGAGGACGACGTCTATGACGACCTCTAGGACGACGTCAAGAACAACGTCTAGAACAACTTCTAGGACGACCTCTATGACGACGTCAAGAATGACGTTTAGGACGACTTCTGGGACGACCTCTAGAACGTTCTTAAGGACGACATCGAGAACGATGCCTAGAGGACGACGTCTGCGGAAGCCGCCGTAGATATAGTCGCGCTGCTACCGATGTCGAGGCCGTAGACGTAGACGCTGGTCGCCTCACAGTCCATCGCACGAAGCAGAGATGAAGTCCGAGCAGAGATGAAGTCCGAAACACACCTTTTGCACACGGCGCTCCGGCGTTGACATCACGCTGATGACGAGCAGAGATGAAGTCCGAAACACACCTTTTGCACACGGCACTCCGGCGTTGGCATCACGCTGATGACGTACGGTGACGCTTGATGACATCACAGTGATAACACTTGATGACGTATTTTTATAGCCATCTTTCGGGCAACACGCCGAGGCCGACGCTTGTTTTTCACGTACTGTGACAAGTGAGGCCGTCCTAGAGGTCTAGGACGACTTCTAGAACAACCGCAAGGACGACGCCAAGGACAGCGTCGTCCTTGAGCATACGATTGAGTGGCGCGTGCCACGCTATCGCGTTTTTATGGCCATTTACTCAGATTTGTCGCTCAATGGGACAAGTAAGGCTCTCGCCTTAAAAATTATTCCGACGTTTTGTGCATATTTTTTAGAATGTATTTATTTCGAGCTCGGGAGCAAGGGCTTCAAAGCTTGTCAGTCGCTTTGAAGCCCTTGGCTTCCACGTATTTTCTTGAACGTTTTTCACTCGCACAAACGTGCTGCTTAGTACGCTCCAACAAAGCTCTTCGTCGCCTCACTCGCGTCGATGACGCCGCTTAGAGAGATAGCAGCGGAGTAGATTGCGTTCTGAAGTCTGGAACCGTAGCGTCGGCCGCACTCTCACATCGTCGAATCGCTCTCGCATCAAAGCCACCGCGTCCTCTCCCATCTCTATCATACTCCGGGTCCCACTTTTGTTGACCGTCTGCGAATTGACTATAGTCGTTTCATCTTAAGATGTAACCGCAGCAAATGCCACGAGCCAATCCCAGCCATCCAACGCTGTGAACATATCACGTCACTACACGTCTTGCTCTTCCCTGCGAACGAGGTAGTGGGGGCCTTAAAGCGATGAACTGGCAGCTGAAGCCTGAAAGTGACCTTGACCCGGCCTCCGTCACGCATGTTGCACATTTTTCACCACTAGACACGTGACCTTATAGTTTTACGTCTAGATTTTAACGAAATACCGCGCACAGATAGTTGCTTGTTGATCTTTAATAACAGTACCGACGAAATAAGTTATGTTTCGTATGTTTTAAGTTCGAAATGTGTTTTTACGACAAAAGCTTTGGCAGCTTCGCGCAATGGCTCCGCTAGATGCCGTCGGTACTGTGTTTTGGGTTTTTATCGGAGCTAGACACTGATCTCTGAGGCTAACAGTATTGAACAATAGTTTATCATGTTTTTTTGTGTGTGTTTTTTTTTACAGCGATCGCAATACAAATCTCGGCTCAGAATTTCGCGCAAAAGCCTCAGGATGTGGTATGATCACGTGTCTAGTGCTCAAAACTGTACAACATGACGGCAGCCCAGGGGGTGGAGGAAGGGGGGGGGGGGGGGGTCACTTTTGCTTGGTCGCTCTTTTTCGCTCTAAGCCCCTCTACCGCCTTGGTCCCTGCGAACCTCCCGAAGGTCGCGCGGCGTGGCATGTACACAGCATTGAATTGACTTAGATAACTCATACCGCCCTCCATTGTCGATCCGAAGGTGAAAGAGAGTTTAGCAGATAGGAAAAGGAAAAGAGAGAAAGAGAGATTGAGGTCGGAGAGGAGAGTGCTCTATAAATCGCGCCGTTGCAGTTGACAGGTCAAATAGCACTTGAGAGACTCTTTCGATCCCTCTGATAAGATATCATGGGCGACAAAGCATTTCTTGCAGACTGGTAACCAGTGTTGTACAGGTTCCTCAAATAAAGGAACGAAAACTCGTTTTTAATTTCTTCAGTTTTTTGGAATGCGTTCCCGTTACAAGTTCCATTTATGAGAAAGGAACTCGTTTTCGTTACACTTAAAAAAAAAAGGGAACGTATCGTTACATACACGTTACATTTCCATTCTGCTGATTACTAAACTTAGGTAGATCAAGCAAATATTTTTTTAGTCTATCTTATCAAATGGGAACATACGAATTTCGATGCCGTGATGGAAGGGCACCTGGAGAAGAAAACAAGCGGAAGCAGGGTTTCATTTGTTGATATATTCAAGTTTAAAAATCTCAGCTTTTAGCCATATTCACGTTTGTGGTGGACGATTCAGACGAGTTAAATGTTCTGTTATCCCACATTGCACGAGCGTTTTAAAACAACCTCACACGTTTCAATCTAAAAAAGTCGCTTGTTTGAGCTTAACGAAAGTTGAATCTCGATGTTGCTGTCTGCAAGACGAGCAAATGAAGAAGAGGGTAGGGCTTTTGGAAGGTCAGTCTTAAAAACTACAGGTCCTTCTTCGTGAAGGTTGGATTCGTTATTCAGTTTGAAGGTGGGGGACAAAGGGAGAAGGAATAAAGGTTAATTTTTGTGTATCTTTTTAAAGGGATGCTGAACCCAACATTCCAGTGTCCGTAATAAGTGGCGTATGATCTTTCCACGAGACAGCAGCCGCTGGTGTGCGCGAAGTGAAATGCGTGGGCTTGGGGGAGAGGAGAATAAATACAGGCTTCTCATCTCCGCAGTGAGGTCTAGTGTAAAAGCTAGTTGATTAACTGGTATAAAAAGCACGTAGCCTTCACTTGTGGGGTTGAAAAGCCTGTCTTTATTCTCCTTTGCCCGGGTACCATACCTTTCATTGTCATCTTAAGCGTCAGTGGAGGCCTATGACGTCAATTTCGTTGCGTGTGCTCTCGCACGAACACCGGCGGCTGCTGGCTCCTTTGCTTGCCCTATCTTTATTTGTTCATTCGCTATACCCTCGCCGTTCGCGAGAGGAGCATGGTAATAGTCTACACTCTAAAAAAAAAAAAAGGGTATCACCTTACACCCTTTTGTCCCATATAATGCGCCCCAAAACTTCAGTTCGATGCACAGCGCACTATATAGTCGAACAGACGGCCCCAAATATTACGAGGGGCTTGATAACGGTGCGATATAACTTATTAAATAGCTAAAGTACGTATCAAAGACCACATAAAGAAAACACTGAGGTTTTGCAGTAGGGCCGAGAAAACCCCAACTATTTCTTCTTTTTTTTTTTTTGTGGTCAGTAACACGTACATTAGCTATTTTAATAAGTTGTACCACACGGCTATCAAGCCTCTCGTGGAAGTTATTACCGTCAGATCGACGTCAGTGCGCTGTACACGTCCAACTGAAGGTTTGGGGTGTCTTATTTGGGAGAAAAGGTGTAAGAATACACCCTTTTTTTTAGAGTGTAGTTACTCTGGCACCCTTAAAGGGATACTGAAACGAAATTTGGAACTAAAAAATCAAGGCTGGAGCGAGAGGGAAGACGCTGCAACCCCCCCCCCCCCCCCCCCAAAAAAAAAAAAAAAATCACTTATATCGCGATATTTCTAACAAATAACCGTATTTTTTGGATTTAAAAAAAAAAAAAAAGAAGTGCGCTATTGAACACGGCCGACGAGGCTGACGAGGCACTTCACGCGGCGATTCTCATTCTCTCTCCTCTTCGCTTCGTCTTCGTCCTCCCGAGCTGGTGAACCGAAGCGAGGAGGGGAGAAGTGAGGCCGTTTCTCCTCATCCTCAACTGTTTCAGGAGGATTGTGACGTCGTAGTCTTCGCTTGATCGCGCCGCTCTTTTCCGCAAATATTGCCATCAGTTTGAGATATCGATGTATGAGTGATGTTTTGGAGTTCGTAACATCCCGTTCAACGCTCCGGCGGCCTTATTTTCCAAAATCCAAATTTCTGTTCAGCGTCCCTTTAAGCACAGTTAAGTCGCCCTTAACTGCAGTTACGTTTAACTGCAGTTACGACACTATACCCTGGGGAAGCTATTTCAGAAGTGAAGAGTACGCGTGCAGCAGTTTTTATAAGCGCTCAAGATGCGGCGCGCCCGCACGTGCGCCATAGCTTTGACTGCACAGCCACATAAAGTTGTCCAAAAGCATATCCTGGTGGCTGTGGTTCGACGTAATTGCGGTTAATTGTGCCCGTGCAACTAGGGTATAAGTTGATTGTCTTAGGAGAAACGGAATATGCATTAATATACTCGCGAAGAATCCTAAGATGTTTCTGTCATTCACGTAGCAGTGCTCCAGGAGTAAATCGGGAGAGCGCGTACAGTGGTGTCGTCCAGCCCTAAAAATAAACCGCGAAAAACTTTCTTTTTTTGTGATGCGTCGGAACAGGGTGACTGTCTCGATTCTCCAAATGCGCAGATATAAAGTGTCACGTCCAATGACTGCATGCCATCTCTCTAGCACAAACAAAAAGAAGCAAAAAAACTGTGTGAAGATTTTTTTTTTTTTTTTTTTTTTTTTACGAAAGATTACGATGCTAGGATAAAAGACGGTGGACAGGACACACAAACTCTAGAACAAAGATGCAAAATTTGACAAGTAACCTTTTGGGTCTGAACTCAAATACAGGAGAGGAAGACAAAAAATAAAAAAAAAGGAACAATCAGTATACCCTACCATCTACTTTGCACTCGTACGCGGTCGCAACAAATATATAAAACAGATTCTTATTTCTATCTCTACCGACAACACACGCAACAAAAAAAAAAAAAAAGAAAGATTAGGTCGAATTTAGCTTGTGGGGAAACAAAGCTACGAAGAAAGATGGCAGCTAATCATTGAACAGAGCAACGGCATGCAAAACAACTGAGGCCAGTGAACAGCAGATCCATGGCGTTCGTATAGCGAAAGCCATCGCCTCGGTGCCGGACTGTCTCCCCCAATCACTGAAAAAACTGAACGAAGGAAACGAAGGCGTCAAGCGCGGCGACGCGGCGACGAAAACGACCGCGTCCATCAAACCGCTAGCCCAAAATAAAACGAAATGTACTGAGAGGCGCCGACTTTCGCTGGGGAATAGAATATCAACCAGAAGCCAAGAGAGGTGCCATTGGAAAAGTGGCGTCATCTTTCGTCTGCCAGAGCAATCATAAGTCAGATCTCGCGTCAGCAGACGACGAAAGGCGAGAAGCGACGTTTTGTTTTTCTACTGTCAGCTGTGGTACATTGTGTTGTTTAGCTTTGACCTAATTTATGATGGGTCAGGTGCTGTTCAGCTGGTGCCAGAACATAGTGCGTTTGAGATATTGCATCCTGTGACAGGAAACAGGCTTTATCGGTTCCGCTCAAAGTCTAGTAAAATGGGACTGAAAATTTCATTTTCGGTGCGTTTGCTGTTAATGAGATATTCATCGTTATTTCTCGAGCAACGAAAGAACCGGCGGCTTTGACGTCATTGCTGAGTGGGCATTACGACAGGGAAGCGTACGATTTCTGTCCAGAAGAATATTTTTCATCTTTCACGTATTAACCGGAAAAAAAAAAGTAAATGCAAATGAGACATTCGCTGATGCTTTAGTAGTGCCACTTTGCACTTTGGGATACATATTGTCAATTCAATAAAAAATACATCCATGTAAAAAAAAAAGTGAGAGCGGGCGTTTTTTTTACTGCTAATTGGACGTGACATCACAGATTTTTGCTGCTCAATCAATAAGAAATGTTTTACCCGTTTGCGGTTCTAGGGTCGGGCAGTATTTTAGCGAGAACTTCTCGCCAGGACAAACTGCGAGAGAGGTCTCGCGGTCTCTGATGTTCTAGTTCTGAGTGCTCCTTCATCCACCGGTTGATGTCAGCTCGTGTACAGCAGAAGAACAACTCGAGATTTGTAAAGGAAGCAAGGTTTGTCAATCAGTTTCAACGTGGAATAGCTGACGATCACAATTTCAGCCGATCTCACCTCGGTGCGGCAATCGGACCGTACGGGCTTTTCTTGTTTTATTTTCGTCTGAAAATGACGCTTCGTAGTAGATAAATACCGTACTTCGCTCGTCTTGGCAGAGGAACCATTTGCGAGCGATGTTTACAAGTACAGCTAATTTCCACGCAATGTTGCATATTGGAACAAACTTTCTGGAGAGATAGAAAACACAGACTCCCTCGACACGTCTACTTCCTGCGTCCAGAGACCTTTCAGTGAGAATATGTGTTAGAAGAAATGGCGTCTCTATCATCCACATTCTACAAACTTCCACGATTAACCCCATACAATGTTTTAATGTTGTCTTACCAAACACCGCTCAGGTATTCTTTTTTAATTCTTATATTCTCCGTACTGCGAGCGCGGTGTCAGTTTGATTTACCGGTATCCTGTTGTGATAGTATCTTTTTTCCTGTTTGTTATTGCCTTGTTTGTCACCTTTTATGTTACGTCACACCGCGTGGTTGTAGTTGCCTTGGCCTTTGTATAAGCGGCCGGCAAGTAAAGCTATAAAAACTATAAATAAGAAACCGAATTACAGAGAACCAGCGTCTGCGGCTCCCGCGTCAATATTTTCACTCGGAATGTAAACTATGGAATGCGAAGAGGTAAACAACGAAAAAACGCGCAGCGACGTGTTTTCTTTTAATTAATTACCGCTTTCTTTTTTTTTTTTTTTTAGCTAAGCAGCATTAAGGTGTCACGCAAACGTGGCTCATCCTTTTTGTCTTGCTTTTGTTTTTGTTAGCATTCCTTGTGTCAGAGGTGGAAGGAAATTGCAGTTTATGCGAGAGCATGTAGAAGGGGACAGGAATGCGAAACGGAGTTTATCTCTCTCCCCGTCTTACGGCTGACGGATGAGACAGTTCTGAGAGTGAGCTGTTTGCGTCCCGAGCACGCTCCGACACTGTATATTCAACAAATATCCTACAATGCCTCCTCCCCGCATCCTTTTCTCGCGCGTTAGTCTTTCGGTTTTGATATTGAAAATTTAATATTGTGCCGACGGTCACGAAAGCGTTGGAAACACTTAGCTTGTCTTAATGGTGCCACTTGCGTGTTGCAGTGAATAAAGTCGCCACGAGATGTTGGAAAGCTGTTGGAAGTTGTGCGCCTCTGGGTAGTGAACAACTATATCATACAAAAACCTAGTGAAATCTGAGGGAAAATGCATACTGACCCCAAGCAAGTGTAAGCGTTGCCGGAGCAGCATTAAAGTAGCCATGCTCTAGCTGCCGCTCGATACAAGTAGAGCTATAGTGCCGTAGAGCTACAGATTAAAAAGGCTACATAAAAAAATAAAAAAAAAAGTTTAGAGAAAAGCAACTTCCTGGGGAGTTCAGCGCGTCCGCCAGCATGTGCTTTCCGACCGGCCCGATAGCGAGAATATTGTCTGTGCTATAAAGGTCAGGTTTGTTGTGAATTTTATATTAAAAGAAACTTACACGTTTCCAACGCAAGAAATGTAGTTCTCTGATAGCCAACTCTTGTAAGAACTACACCACGCAGCGAATGCGCTACGCTTAAAATCAACGTTTTTCGTTCATAAGGTGACATTGTAGCGGCGGACGCTGCGACAATTGTGCACAGGGGCGGATTTAGAGGGGGGGGGGGGGGGGGGGGGGGGGTCCGGATGTCCTGACCCCCCTCTTGATTTCTGCATCTGTAAAAATTTAGGGTGTAGAAACGGGGGAGGGGGGGGGGGGGGTTCTTAAACATATGGTACGTTGAACAACACCTGACCCCCCCCTCCGGAAATTCCTGCATCCGCCCCTGATTGTGCACCACTGGTTCGCTTGGTTTCACTCTAGTTTTGTGTCATCGAGCACGTTGAGAGAACTGTGCATATGTACCCAATACTATATATCTTGGTTAATTTGCGTTTTTTTTTAATTAAAATATGTATTACGAATCGCTGGATATCTTCTATGCGCTTTTATGCGTTGATTTTACTGTCTAGCGAAGGCTGGAGAAACTTCGACGAAAGTCTGGTATATGGCGACAAACACGCGTTCAAGCACCACACAAAAGACGTCATGTTCGGCTACAGACACGATAAAAAGAAAGAAAAAAAAATCTGCGGAGACGATTTGAGCGTGTTCGGAGCACGTTTCATTCCTGCATATGTGTGTTTCAAACATGTCTGCGGAAAGTGTTTGTATGACCAATGTGAACACGACCGTCACACCAGGAAGAAAGATGCCCCAGACGGTGTCTAGACTGTCTTTTGTACCATCTATAGACCTTTGCAGAAATCGCCTTTTGCGCGCTGCCATCTTTGTCTGCTGGGCTGTGGAACGCCTTCCAAGCATGCGCTGTTGATCTGCTGTGCGGTATATCGGACGCTGCGCATGCGTGCACAGCTCAGTGACTCAGCATTTTTTGCCCGGTCGCTTCGTTCGAGACTGCCGCTGGAAAGGTCTATAGGAGCGGTGCGTGACCGCGGCTATGGACGTCGTCGCAAACAGTAAGCCATATGTACTCTGTTCGCGGGCGTGCCGTATCGACGATTTTTTTCTATCTTTCTTGTGCCTGGACGTTTCTCCAACCGCGCTGACATTTCGATTCCTATTTATGAATCAAGTGGTTCCAACAATGCTCGAGTTGTCAAAAAAAAAAAAAAAAGCGGTGATGTTATGACAATCGGTAAACAGCGATGGTTAGTTCGAACTCGGTTGCTTGCCTGGTAAAACATGTTTTCTTTTTGCTTTTTTAAGTTGCAAAGTAATGTTTTGCAAAATAATAAAAACATGGTCGTATTTTTCGCCCACAATGTGCGAAGAATCGAAAGCGATAGCTGCATACCACGGTCGCTCAATGAGGGTGGAACTGTGCCGACATGTAGCTGAGGACGGAGGTGCGACGTGGTTAATTCTCGTAGCCATCGTGGTTGGCGACGTGGATGACACTGACGACCGCCACCACTGCTCGGGAATCCGTGAAGTAAGTGGGTGGGCGCGGTGGAACTGTCTAAAACCGTCCGACATTACGCGTGGCAACTGGATGCTGCCAAAGGGGGGATTTTGCATAGCGCGAGTAATGTTTGAAGACGAGTGTTTCAAGCAGACGAGAGGAAGACTCTCTCCCTACGTCGCGTCGTTACTGGCGGGATGTCTGGGCTCCCCTGTCTCCTCTCTCCGCGCATGCGCAGCCGACGGGAAAACCCGACTTCCCTCACCTCGTACCAAGAGTAGAGAGAAGGAATTTTACATGGCGGCGTCGACAGCCGACGAGCTCGAAATCTGCCCGTAAAGCTATCGCTTAAAAAAACAAAAAAACAAATACCGGCAACCTTTATATTCAAAGTTCTATATATAGTGCATAGAATGTAGTACTTTAGACGCGATCGTTTCAAATCAATCATTTCGGGGAGTGGAGAACATATTGTTAATTGCATTTCCCCGTTAAATTAAGCTGGGAAATTAAAGGAAAGCGGGGGGGGGGGGGGGGGGGGGGGTGACGTGACGCGGCGGAATGGCATCACGTGATACCACGACGACACTAACATAATTTTGAGGGGAAATTGGCCGCACGTAACTCAACGTCATCGGACGTGGTCGCCTGACGTGAGGTCAGGGTGTTCAAGCCGTTGTGTCACGTTACACGACCTAGGTGACGTCAATTTCCCCGATAAATTTAGCGGTGAAATGCGCGGACGGAGGGAGAAATACCTACGACAGGAGACACCCGAACACAGCGATAGGGGACACACACACGCACACGCACGCACGCACGCGCACACGCACACGCACATGCACACGCACATGCACACGTTTTAAAAAAAAAAGTATTAAATAATCCCCTTACTAAGAGCAGCTGTCAGATATTTACTGGCACAACACTCAAAACAAGAGGCAGCTGATTCGGTGTTGAGGATGTCGGAGGGCAATCTAATCTTTCAGATTGATTCAATATTTCGAGAAAAGTGGAAACATTTTTTTTACCACCTCAGTCTTGAGGTTTCATTCCCGCGACAAGTTTTGATATAAAATTAATAAAAGCAATAATCGAAGTTGCGTTTTAAGAAACTAAACAAAACATGTTAAACTTTATTTTTTTTGTCGCAGTCGGTTGTTAGTTTATTGCGTTTCGATACTCTTGATAACACGCACCTTTCTCAGCAAGTGAAATACTGAAACTGTGACCCAATCGCACATTCAAACACACGCTTTTACCATAAAATAAAACGTAAAAGAGACGTCGCCAATAACTCTCTATTACTAGTTTCATGTTACGGTGAAGGGAAAGTAAACGCAGCATGGATTTTTGTAAATCCCCTTTTCTGTAAAATTTAGCAAAACTTTTTTTTTTTACAGCCAGTAAATATTTTTTTTTACATGACGTAAAGACAATTTCAAACCGTGCAGTTAGCTTTATGCATGCTCATGATTTCGTCTACAAAGGGCATGTTCGAGCACGCTGCGCATGGACAAGCCTCTGGGCCCGTTTGCTCGAAGCGCTAACCGCGGCTAAAGTTAGCCGCATTACCTAGGAGAGGGATTTTGAAATCACGTGACTGGCTCGGTAGGGATGCGGGGAAACATGGCGGTGCCCCGGTGAGTGAGCGCCGCTCGCTTTGGAACTAATATGTCATTGTAGCTGCAATATCGGGTGCGTTAGTCAGCAACGAATGGTGCAGGAGGCTTTCGCTTTGCCTCACCTCACTTAAACCGTAAAGCATGAGCAATGACCTCGCCGCATTTTTTAGATAGTCTTTCGATTCTGGCCATTCCCAAGCCTAAATGAACCCGATAATTGTCGGCATGGCAACGTCTTTGGAACGCGGATTGCCTTGACTCAATCGGCCGGGTATTGGTAGCACACAAAAGCAGACAGCGTCCCAATAGACCTTTTTCTAAATTACCCAAGCATCGTGGAAAACTCTGGAAGTGTAATTGTACGGTCCGCGCGCGCTGGACTTCCTCTTATAAAAGAGTCTAAGTATAATAATCATAATAAGGC
This sequence comes from Ixodes persulcatus, assembly GCA_013358835.2. Taxonomy (NCBI): domain Eukaryota; kingdom Metazoa; phylum Arthropoda; class Arachnida; order Ixodida; family Ixodidae; genus Ixodes; species Ixodes persulcatus. The sequence goes on from JABSTQ010010605.1 coordinate 106,618, forward strand.
TTTGACGAACGCGCGTGCAAGGCAAAGTTTGTTTTGGACGTTTTGCTTTAGAACAATTACCACTGCAGACGCCAGCATGTGCAACGCGTGTAACTATTCTCTGTTTCATACTTAGCGTGCAACGCTGTCAAAGCTACTGGCGCGAGTGCGTGGCTTCATTTATGGTTTTGTTTGCGCGAGAACGCGTGCAAATGATCAACGAGATCAAGCCCCACGCTCGCGCCAGTAGCTTTGACAGCGTTGCACGCTAAGTATGAAACAGACTATACACTCGTAGCATGCACCTCGGTGCATGCTACTTCTACTTTCCTCCTCCTCCTCCTCGTCCTCCTCCTTTGTTCTCCTCCCCTTCTCTTCCTTTCCCCTTCCTCCTTCGTACCTTCCCCTTCTCCTCCGCACCCTCCACTCCTCCCACAGTTTCCCCGCTAAATTTAGCCGCAAAATTGACGCCACGTGACCTCACCAGCAATTCGATTCCCCGCTAAATTTAGCGGGAAATTGAATTGCTGTTGAAGTCACGTGACGTAAATTTTTCATTAAAATCTAGCGGAGAAACCGAATTTGTTCATACGTGACGTGACACCAATTCATGTGGTGTTGAGGCCACGTGACGTCAATTTTCCCGCTAAATTTAGCGGGGAATTGAATTGCTGTTGAGGTCACGTGACGTCAATCTTCCCGCTAAATCTAGCAGGGACACTGAATTTATTTATATGTGACGTGACACCGAGTAATGTGACGTCATTTTCCCCGCTAAATTTAACGGGGAAACTGAATTTGTGCTGAGGTCACATGACATGAATTTTCCCACTAAATTTAGCGGGGAATTGAATTGCTTTTGAGGGCATGTGAAGTAAATTTTCCCGCTATATGTAGTGGAGAAACTGAATTTGTTCATAGGTGACGTGACACCAAGTCATTTGACGTTACTTTCCCCGCTAAACTTAGTGGGGAATTGAATTTGTGTTGAGGTCACGTTACCTCAATTTTCCCGGTAAATATAGCGCGGTTACGCCGCCGCCGCTCAACCCTAAAACGGGCGCTTAAAAACTGCGCTCGAAAAAAAACGTTTCTTGATGACCAGTATACATAGAGGCGGCCTTTAGATGATGAGAGGCTCCAAAAGGAATTGTAAAGTACCTGTCAAGCCAACTGAAAATGCACAGTAATTTCAGCCGTTCTGTACTGAATTTTTTGGGAAATTGATACTTTAAGTAATGAAACCGACGTCGAAGAAATTAATTTTGACCCTGGTACCAAACTTGACAAGGGGGACAGAGATATGATTGAAGGCCCAATAACCCTTAATGAAATAAAAGCCGCTGTAGACTCGCTTACAAACGGTAAGGCACCTGGGCCTAAAGGCTAATGACATAATGCAGAATTTTACAAAAAAAAAGCATATTGAAATAAACTATGTTCTCTACCACTTGATATTTTTCAAGGTCCAAAGCACCCTCCCTCCTTTTTTATCGTGGACATACCGTTTTAGTGTCAACATCAAAACACGCGGAAATGCTTGAAAAGATGGAACACCTCCCTCTGCAACGTGGGTCACAAACTATTTCTAAAGTATTGAACGAAAGGTTACAGCTAATTATGGAGGAACTAATCGGTGGACATCAGACATGTGGACTACGTGGCAGAACCATAGAAACAAATGTCCATATGGCGCGCTCTGTTCTTGAATGCGTGTCAAACAACAACGACTGCAGCAGGTAGCACTCGTTCAGATAGATCTAGAAAAGCTTTTGACTACGTAAGCCATTCGTTTCTATTTACACACCTACAACACATGTGGGATCGACACTTTTAGAAGGAATAAAGGTTTGCTACGCAAATAGTTCTACGAGACTGATAGTCAATGATACTCACAGACGAAATTAAAATAAAATATTCCGTTAGGTAGGGGTGGCCGCTTTCCCCGCTGCTCTTCGCCCGGTACTTAGAAGCCTTACTATTCTTAAAATGTGCACTTTCTTGACATTCCACTTTTTTGCGGCCGTTCTTACGTGGGCCAAAGTGGGCGATGCGTTAATGACCGTGCAAAGGAGCATGCTGCTTCCACTAAACAGTCATCCTCGGGCCATTTGGCAGTGCATTGCAATAGATGCGAGTGCACTCCACTTTTTCCGGAGATCCTCGAAAGGCAAGGGAATAAAACAAAGAGAGGCACAGGAAAGCCTTTGAAATGAAAACAAGAGGTACATGCGTGTCAGCGAGCCATCATTTGACCTTCTTGATGAGGAATTTGTATTTTTGCCGGAAGAGTAGGGGCTAGGGTAATGACGTGGTAAGTTACGAACCGTGTAAAGGCACGACCACATTGGCGTCGCGGAGGCCTGCGGCGCGACGGTCGGCGGGGCCGGCTGCCAACCAAAACCAGTTTTCGGCTTCAGCGGCGCGACGCGCAGCGCCGCATGCCAACCGCTACTTGCGCGGTTCAGAGCTCGCCGCTGCTCGCCGCAGAAGAGAGGAGCCAATGGGAGGTGGCGTAGATAGTGACGTTGTGATGCCATGGCAACGCTCAAGCCGGTCCTCCGCGCGTCTTTCACGTTCCGAAGGACGTAGCGTGGTGGCGTGGATTCGTATCGTCTGCTATCCCTATTTCCCCCGATGCCTTCCCCAACGGAGCGGTTCCTTGAAACTGTGCGGCTGTTTCCCTTTTTATATGACGAGACGCAGCCAGGCTACCTAGATAATGACGCAAAGAACAACCGCTGGGAAATTATAGGAGAGGTATTCGGAATTACAAGTGAGTTTCTCCGTGGCACTTGTTGCATGTCGTCTGTGTTGTGACGGATGTCGTGTTGATTTGGTGACACTTTCGAAAGTAGCCTTCATCTCTGGCACGCCGCCGGGGCAGCAAAGCACTGACCTGTCCTTCGGTGTTTCGGTAGAACCAACTCGGCCGGACCCAAAACCTGCGCCTCCTTCCCTTCAGAGCGCGGCGACATCGCAAGATCAACGAGCGGGCTAGGATATTCGCATTCACGCTGATCACCAGGTCATCATGGACCCCTACCATGTAGGCAGCGAGTGCGGTTTCGATGCTGATATATGCGAAAGATAGAGCCGAAACGGAAGTATCTAACGAAAAGCAGACGACGAAAGAGCGGGAAATTCGACGGTTGGCTGGCGCGCGCCCGCAAAACTGAGGCCAATGTGGACTCCTCGCGTTGGGCGCGTTCAGTAGCGGCTCCCTCAGCTCCGAACGGAGTAACTCGAGTCGGAGTCCTCGGAGCGCCTACTAAACGGCAAAAAAAAAAAAAAAAACGTCTTTTTAGCCGCTTCTACGCAATTTCCGCTTCCTCCCCTGTGCCAGACCAACACCTCCTAGAGAAGAAGGCCATAACGCTCTGAGAGGTTACGTCACAATGCCGGAGGAAGGAAGGCCATGGCGCAACTACGTGAGAAAATATCTGCTATCGATGCTATCGACGTGAAAAAAAATGTTTATTGTCAAGCGGCACGGTGGTTATCGTGCGCGTTTATCCGACAATATACGTTTTAAAGGCGCAGTCTTGTACAATTTATTATATATATAATATAAACGTAATATACAACGCGTTACCAAGGTTGAGAGTACCAAACTTATATTTATAAGCATCCCCGTAACCGAGGGACTACGTGCAGTCCCGCAGCTCCCCACACCTTTCGAAAGAAGTAGAACCGTCTCCGATTCCACATCTTCCACAATACGGGCTTCGATTCTGGTAAATTTACGTTGTGTGTGAGCTGCTGACTGTCTGAAAAGGAACGCTGAGACATTTCAGAAGGGAAGGAAATGTTCGTCGCCGCTGCACTTGTGTGTGGGACTTTTGAGACTTGTTTCCCGTCGTATTTCTGTCATTACCGTAGTCTCGGGTAGTTTTTTTTTTTTTTTTTGTGTTCGCTTGATATTACGGCATTTACGTGGATTCGTGAACAAAGTCCTGCTACGGTTTGAGTGACATGTGTGACAACTAGCCAACGATGACTCTGGTCGATTAATCGATAGACCTCGCTCTCGACAGAGATATAGTTCTTGGAATTCGTGTTCGAATTTTTTCGTTACGGATATTGTGGGACGTATGGATACGATCGAGAGGTGAGAAAAAACTTATTTACGGACTTTCTTGGTCACGTAGGACGCAAGTAAAATGCTGTAATCGTTTTTTTTTAATCGCGTGATAGATTGGAATTTTGTTTTTTGTCATCATTCGTGTGCAGTTGCGTCGACATTTGTAAATATGCGCGGCAATCTAGTTTTCACTGGAAGGTGAAAAACAAGTTTGTGTTATTATTGAAAGTGCGGTGTTTGTGGTTCTGTGTTTATTTATACTAATGTTATTTTATTGCCTTTACCGCGTTTATACTAGAATCTTAACTGTATTAAGGTAATAGTATAATTATATATGCAAAAGAAGTTATATTTTGTTGTAAGGCAGCTCGAGCCCATAGGGAGAAGTAAATTAGTTGAGTAAGTAGTAAGTTTAGTACCTCTGCCACACGGAAAAGTTAATATATTTTCATTCAGTGATATAGGATTTAATCAGCTCGCGGTCTTGAGTGATTATACGAGCGCCGCATGCAGATTTGTCGACCCCATAATGTCATTCGATCGAAATTACATTTATTTTGCCATGTGGCCGGGGTATGATGCAAGAATTCAGTGACTGCACGTGATAACGTCGCTTGCATGATCGTAAGTGACACTTGCCTTGCCTTGTCCGCGTTGGCTACGTTTACCTGATTTTTAATTGATCTGTTTTGCCGTTTCCAATCACTGCGTGTCTCGCCATTTTGTCGAAGTATTTCTGTATAAAATATACATTCCTACAACAATAATTGCGTGACTCAATGTTTTCGACTTAAAACAATCACATTTTTCTATGGACGTCTTATACGCATACCTCGTGCCATTTCGTACCGATTATTTAGCGGTGTAATCTTTTGCTCGTGTCATAAAATGTTTTCTAGACCCGTAGCCACGTACAGCTTTTATTTTAGCTAATATGACACGCGTATGTGACCAAAAACGCGTTACGACGGTCGATCCACGCGCGTTACCTTCGCTTCGACGCACGCCCCCGATGGCCTTCCTTTGCGACGTCACGAGAAGAGCGCTACGGCCTTCTTCTCTAGGAGGTGTTGGCCACACGGTCTCCGAATAAAAAGGAAGCAGACGATGCGAGCACGATCGCTTTTATTTGGCGCCGGTATTGAAGAAGTCTTGACAAGGTCGTTAAAGAAAAAGCGAATGACTGTACACACATCAGCGCTGCTGTTCGAAGCGATCCAACGCAATCGAGCCCTTCGCAGAACGGTGCAAAGGCTGCTTCTGTTATAAAAACCGACAAAAAAGTCGTCAGCACACGCAAATTATGGAGCTCAGCGAATCTCCGTCGTTGGTTGCTATACTTTTATACGGCCATACGTTTGTTCTGCCCTTCGTTACGAACTTCCTATAAAATGTATTCGTATACACACGGGAAGCTGGGCCGCGCTCGGCGATCAAGGTTTTGTCGGCCGAAGCGAGCGTCAGCCAGCGTACACCCCACCCCGATTTAGCTACGCAAACAAAACATTAATCGGGATCATGCTCTGCCTGAGTGTCCAACCGGCTACCAAAGTCGCGTTCATACCCTGCCTTGCCCTGCTCAGCGCGGACACGACTATCGTCGATATTCACCGAGTTTCCTTGCAACGGCGATCAAGACACGGCATCAAATGAATGAGTTTATTAGCATATTCAAACCAAACAAAATACGGTCCAATGCATTTTCCGAAAAGAGCCTTACCTGGGAAAGAAATTTGAACGGGTTATTCGTCTTACTTTGAGCATTGTTCATTAACAAAAACGAGCAAACCACACAACCGCGACAGAACCGACGCAGCTTATCCCGCTATTTTTTTTTTGTTCTCTTAGCGTCGGAACTGCCGGAACTTCGTCGCGATCCGGAATTACGTCTCATGCTGCGCTCCTTTCACTCCTCATGCACCGTCTCCGGAGACGGTGCACGAGAGCCTGATTCCGAAAACTCGGAGTAACGTGCACCGGAAGTCGCTTTTTGCCGTAAAGTAGAAGGAGCGCTGACTCCTTGACTCCTGGAGCCGCTACTGAACGCGCCCACTGGGACGCCGGACGGCAGTGCCGCCCGGCGGCGCCGTTCACGCTAGTGAGGTCAGGCCTTAAAAAGTGTGTGTGTTTTCAGATTAAACTTTCAGTTGCGAGTGCGCCAACGTGTTGTCTCTTCTTCCTCTTGTGCTTGTTTTTTAGGCGTTCAGTTAAGATGGAAAACCAACTAGCCCAACTTATTATTTTGATTCCCCCCTCTCCCGGCCCGCCTTCCTATAGTGTTCGGCCTTTCCCTCTTCGCCTGGCGTTGCCTCCGCCTGCACTACACGCAACTACCCAGACAACACACGTAGTCCCCAAGAGGTCCCCAGAACGTCCGGACGTCCAGCTCAGTAGGTGGACGTCCGTCGTACCACCTTCGGTCGTAGACTCCAAGATCGCGCTCAGCGGCTCAGCAAGAACGGCTGCGGACAGCCCGTGTTGAGCTCTTCGAGGAGGAAGGGAATGCGTGGCACAGTTGACACAGTCGGGAGAACGCCGGCGGACGGCCCACGGACGTCCGTGGCTTATCAAACTTATCCGCTCCCAGATACGAAACTAAAAAAAGAAAAAAAACTTCCAAAGAAATTTCTGTCTTCTTTCAGATTTACTCTAATTACTAAACTATTGTAATCTATTAAAACGCAATGTTTATGAAAGTTATTAACAGCGTCTTCAATCGTATATCGCGCATATAGTAAATACGAACTGTGGGCTTGGGCACATCAGCCAGATCAGTGCTCCGAACGAGAAGCAGCGCCTTTGTTCGATGTGCCAGGTCTGCGTTGTTCGTAGATTGACCGTTTTAATTTACTACGTTTTCCTGCGTTCCTCGACCATTTACTTGAGTGGTTTCTCAGTTTGTGATTTGTACAACTACCCGTGTGATTCGTCCATGTTTGGAATCTACTTGGCTTCCAACCTGTCATCTCTTCAGTCTTGGCCACTTTCGCATGCAACAAGGAAGTGTGTACGTTTTCCATTCAAAGGCAAAAGTGCAATATTTCCACTGCTGCATGAGGATTATGTCCGAGTTGAGAACTCTTGTGATGAACTTATACCTTAATTACTATACTTTGTTATGGAATCTGATCGTCTGAGCGATTTATTTTTCTTTTATGCTCCTCATTTGTATTGCATAGATTGTGCAGACTTTGCCATTGTAACGTTTCCCCAAGATGATGACACCGTCGCAGTTGTTCCACGCCTTTGGCTCAGGGATAACTATTTTTTGTGGCCAGGAAATGACAGAAACATTCGCAAACTTATTGAAAAATCGGCAGAACCATCAGACTTGTCGTCGAAAGTGAACTTCGTTGTTATTGACTGGTTTGGTAAGTGAAATACCATCTATTGTGTTAGCATTCCTGCTGATAGGAACAAAAGTACCACGTGAGTGTTGTACATATGAAGATAATTGCATAAGATCATGCAATGTTACACTATAAAAATCCTCTATTTAACAAAAAAACAAAATCTTTTTAGATTCCTTTGAACAAGCACAAAGAAAACTTCCGTTAGCGGAGGAGACATCGGATCTGGGCGACATCGGATCTGGGAACGGATAACCAACGTGGACGAGGCATGCGAAAATAGAGGAGCCGCAACTTTAGTGACTCTGAAAGCGACGAGTCTGTGACGCAAATTGGAGAAAAGAGAAAAGGAACCGTGTGATTTATGACCATGGAAGCGACGACTCTGTGCAGCCACCCACGCCACTGCGACGCAGATTAAAAGGTAAACGTTGACATTATGTTTGAATAAAAAATTAATTTTAAGTTGTTTTATTTTTTGTATTGAAACTGTCTTTAATGCAAGCATTACTATTTGGACACTGGCAGATAATACTGAGTGGAACCAACGTCATCATGTTTCAAGGCCTTTTCATCCAGGTAAATTTGCTGCCTACCGTGTAAGTGGAAATTCACTTGAAATGTGTCTTTGTTACGTTTCCTTCGACTGTCACAGGGACAAGCAAGACTGGTGCTGGCGAGCACCAGAAGAGTCAACCGATTAAGCGCAAAAGCTTTTTGGAAATGCAGGGCCACAAAGGTACACAGTGAAAATTTATCTGAATAATTGCTACGTCAGGTATTCTCTTAAGTTTCCTTTCAACATGTCTTTAGTTGTTTTTTTTCTGGGGGGGGGGGGGGGAGGAGGGGGGGGGGGGCAAAAAATCTTACCTGCAGTGTGCTCTAAATATAAAATACATAAGTAAACCGGACATTTAGACGGGGCTTTAGTAGTGTTGCTGGACATACAGGAGCTGTCTGATGATAGAGCTCCAACTGAGGCTGTTGAATGCTGCATTGTTCTAATGTGGGACAACTCTTGACCGTAATATTATTCGCTTGAATAAAAAAACGAACCGATAGAGTCCCAAGTGTCCGCCATTTATTGTGAATGCTTTTCTGCACCCACTGCAGCAGGACAGTCACGGTACTAAATAAATACCGAAACCGTGCGATCAGCCAGTTCTCAGCATATCCAAGGGTGCGGCAGGGTGCTTAATCACATCTTGCGCAAGGCCCAACCAGCTTAAAATAAGTCAACTTTTCTTCTTACCTTTTGGTTTTTCAGCTGTCCCAGGGTCAAACAGCAACCAGCCGAATATACGGAAGAAACATGAAAGCCCCTTGAAGGGGCTGGGCAGGCGTGGTAAGCAGCTGGAATGTTTATGAAGGATTCTTTTTTTTTTACTTTTTGTTTCTAAATGCCTAAATGGTAGGTATTGTTACATTATGCTGCATTAAATTTATTAATTACGCCTTACTTTGCCTTGAAAGTAACACAAATTTTGGTCTTACAGATCTAGAAAGAAATTGATAAATTAATTGACAAAACGCTGCTTTAATTGGTGCAACATTCACGCTGGAAATAAAACTATTAGGCGTTATTTCCTCCTAAAATCCGACATGTGATCACATAAAGCACATTTGTACCTGATAAACAAACTTAGTTGCTTGTAGACCTTTCTTACATTTGAAAAGCTCTGCCTTTTCGAACTGCTATTAATGGCTCAGCGTTTTTCTTTTTGTCAGAGTTTGAGACGCAGGTCCTCCAGATGCTCCACATCATCAGCTTGATGCAGACACAACATTCGACTCAGTTGGACCTGCTTGTGTCACAGGCAAATGAAATCCTCCGCAACTCTGAAGGGGATGTCATCGAAGCACCTTTTGTGGATGTAGAAGAGTTTGAGAACTTTAATGAGCAACTCACGACTTCACAATCACTAAAAGAGCGTCTGGTGGGTACTAGGATTTCATTTACAATTTCATTTACATTAGCTGCTTACAAGCAGCTATGTATAGACATGTGCTTATAAATCTGTGTGCTTTTCTTTATTTTAGAAAAAGTACATGCAAACATTTGGAGGAAAAAAACACGGGGACGGGACACGAAGAATAATGAAAAAACTGCTCAGTGACGAAGTAGCCGTCCAGTATAGCTGGGCGGGAGCTTAGGGCAAAAGGAAGTTTCAGGACCTTGTATGCTGTGACATCCTGTGCCGTAAGTATTGTGTGAAAAATATTTGCTTTGCCAAGTTCTAGCTTTTTAACAAGTGCCAATGAAATACTCCGCAGCAATTTTGTCTCGCAGCCACATACTCTTAATTGTGCATTGTGTTCACATTCCGGTCGTATGAATGAGAAAACAGTTTAACTCTAGATGCTTAATGTTCATTTCTACTCAATATTGTTTTCAGAGGTTGTAAACAAGGGAGCTGTAGGCAGTGCAACGTATCGCAAAACTGAAGAGGTGGTAGCCAGCTGGCTGCGTCATGCAAAAGAGAGACTCCAGTCCACCAACCAAAAAGACTAATAATTTTGATATTTTTTTTTTCTGTTGACTACTTTTTTCAGATTTAATTTTTATTGAGTGCAGAGATCGCTCACCTAGTTAGAAATTTAAATATTCGGGTGGGTTAAACCCCTTTTGGAATAGTCGTGCACAATAAAATATTTTATTTCTTTTCGGATGCAGCTGATCTTTACATGCTTGCTTCCCACCAGATTGAAGACTAATTTAGACGTTTCTGTTCTGAGTCGTATGGATCGTACTCACAACGGAAATGTCTGAGTAAGCCTTCACTGGGGATATGTATAGCTGTGACGTATGCATGTTAGATATTGTCCGTCAAAAGTCATCACGACATCCTGGATTGATCCAGTGGGATTAATTCAGGATGGCCATAAGGGATCCTGACACCATCCTGAGTTAATCCTGTGGGATGTCCTGCGGACAACCTGAAGACTTACCAGTCTGTGACATTTGGACACCATGAGGAAATTGCCAGGAGATCCTCGGGACATCACCAGTACGCACACCAGTTTTGTTACGGACGTCCTTTGGATGTCCTAAGAACATCAGTGTGTTGTTTAGGTAGTGACACGGAGTATAGGGGTGCCATCGCCACATATCCGTAGTAGAGAATGTTAATAGTCACCAATGACAACCAGACAACCACTTAAAACAAAAGTCAGATGCATGGAAAGGAAATGACATTTCGATTTTCAGAAAACCAGTATTTGCAACATGTTCCACGCTTCAAAACTTATGTATGTGGTGTTTCATTGTGCTCCAACAAATATACAAAAACTATTTTTTTCGCCACATTCTTATGGTCTTTAACTTTTGAACCACTGAGAAGGGATAATCTTTTCCTCCCTCGTGGACAAGGGGGTTTGGGATTAAGTAATATTTTATTTCGCCAACTAGTACCCCAATTTTTTTCTCTTTATAAATGTGAACCATGCTTTTCTGAAGACTGTACAATTACACTTTGCTGAACGTTTAGATGGACGGATGGATGGATGGATCTTAATGGCTATACCCTTTGTAACGGGCGGTAGCTTGCGCCACCTAGCCTAAGTCTAAAAAGACAAAAACATGATTCCTCCTGCCCTTTTAAGACCAATTTTTCTCCCCCTAACTATCACCAGGCAGTGTGGGATATCACCAGGATGACCTTCGGGGGATCGGGCAAAAAAACTAAAAACATCACCCCCCTGCTTCTTCCCCACGGCGAGGGAGTCGCCAATTTTCCTCTGGTCAAACCTTTTCGGCCTTACCCCAGCAACGGACCCACTGGGAGACAGGGTTGAGACTTTGGGCCGGAGCCACGCGGGAGGGAGTCCCAATTTTCCTCTGTCCCGCCTGTTCCCAGCTGTGCTAGTTAGTTGTCCACCATTTAATTTACCCTAGATAATTTCCACCAATCTTCTAATCGTCTCTTTGTCACTGTAATCCTTTTCTCCACCGTCCTTCCATCGTCGCCAGCAAAGCCCAGGGCTCCGGCCAGATCTGTTACCCCTTCAGGGAGGGCAGGACGAAGCCCCGCGCACTTCAAAACCAAGTGCTCTAGTGTCTCGCTATCATTATGGCAGGCGGCACATAATGTGTCTGTCTCCTGAAATTTAGCCCTATACGTCCTCGTCCTCAAAACTCCCGTTCTTGCCTCGAACAGCAAAGCACTTCCCAGTGAATTGTCAAAAAGATTTTCCTTTCTTATGTCCTGCTTTCTTGACCTGTACATTGTTAAAGCTGATTTCTCATGCATTCTCCCCTCCCACATTTCCCTCTCTGCCTCCTTCACCCCCTTTTTCACTGAAGTAGTCCGTTCAGCCCCATCACCAGTGTGTAGATATTTAAATGCAAGCTTTCGGGTTCGGTTTGTCCATTTTGTGTTTAAACATTTCATGTATAAATACTTGAATGCCTTCCGTGCCCACCGCGTATCATCCATTTCAGTCAACCTTTGTTCAAATTTCAACTTACTAATTGCCTCCCTGCTCTCAAAAGACGGCCATCTCATGTCCCCCTGTACTCCCTCATTAGGTGTTTTTCCATGTGCTCCCAGCGCCAATCTGCCCACGCTTCTTTGTCGAATTTCTAACCCTGATTGAACCTCAGATTTCATGCACAGTACTGCATTGCCAAAAGACAGTCCTGGTACCATCACTCCTTTCCATATACCTCTGACCATTTCATATCTGTTATAGTTCCATAGTACCTTGAGCTTGATAATAGAATGAATTTCTTTTCCCCTTTCTGATTATATTCTCCTCGTGTTCCTCTGATATCTCCTTCCCTCATTGAGCCAGACTCCTAGATATTTGTACTTTTCTACGTGTTCTATCACTGTGTCCTGTATCTCCAGGGGTTCCCCCTTCTCATCATTGAAAACTATTATACCCGACTTGTCCCTACTAAATTTTAGTCCTAAACTGTCCCCTTCCCTGCTGCAAATTCTAATCAGTTCCTGTATTGTCTCACGACTTTCTGATACGAGTACAATGTCGTCTGCATACATTAACCCTGGAAATACTTGATTTACTTTATGTCCTTCCTCCATGTAAGTCAGGTCAAACCCTAGGTTGCACTGCTCTAATCTTTTTTCCATCTCAATGAGGTATATCATAAAGAGCAGGGGAGACAATGGGCAACCCTGTCTAAGTCCTCTTTTTATTGCTGCTGGTCTTGTAGTTTCGGCTTCCCATGTTATAACCACCCTATTCTCCGTATAAACCCGTTCTAGGAAATTAACCGTGGTTCCCCCTAGCCCATACCTCTTCAGTTGGTCCCAGAGTTTTTTTCTGATTCACATTGTCATATGCCCCTTTGATGTCCAAAAATGCTACCCATAATGGCCTTTGACTTGTCATTGCTATCTCTATGCACTGAGTGATTATGAATAAGTTATCATCTAGTCGTCTATCCATCCTGAAACCGTTTTGAAGCTCCCCCAGAATCTGCTTTCTCTCTGCCCATTCTTCCATTCTTTTTTTTACGATTTGCATAGCTAGTCTGTAAATTACTGAAGTTACTGTGATTGGTCGGTATGATTTGATACTGTCTTTGTCTCCCCTGCCCTTATATAATAATCTCATCCTGCTCAATTTCCACTCACTGGGTATCTCCCCTCCCATAAGTATCTGGTCAATCACCTGCTTTAGTTTTAACTTGCTTGTTTGGCCTAGAACTTTTATCAGTCTCATTGGTATGCCGTCTGGACCTGTCGCAGTTCCAGCCGGAACCCTTCCTTCTGCTTTCTCCCATTCCCCTGTGGTCATTTCCTCTCCTTCACTATGATCCTCCTCTTCTATTGTGTCGATGCTATTATTCCCTATGGCCTGATCTGGTTCTAACTCCGAAAATGCAGCTTCGATTGTATGTCTAATGTATTCCCTTGCCTCTTCCCCCTCCACCTTTGTCCCTTCCTGTGGGATTAGTGTCTGCTGGTACCCCTCGGTCTTTTTTTCCTGTGCACTGATGTGTTCCCAGAACCTTTTTGCCGCATTCCTATCCTTTTGGTTTATCTCTATCATCCACTAGACCCCTGCCCTCCCAATTTTGGCCTGTATTAATGCTGATGCCTCCCGCTTTCGTTCCTGAAACTCCTCCCATTTCGATGTCACTTCGGCTGGTGTGGCCCCCTTATTTTTTGCCCATCTGTGTTCTTTAGATGCCGCTTGGCGTCTCGATATTGCTGCCTTAACCTCTTTATCCCACCAGCTTTTGGGCTTGCGTTTTAGTTTTCTTCCTCCTTGTTGTTTCGATATTTCTCTAATCCTCTTTTGAAAACACTAACTAAGTCTTCATATGTCCATTCTCTTTCCGGTTGCTTGGATACTATGTTCTCGATTCGCTTAGATACCTACTGTAATTGTTTATCATTTAAGTTATTTCTGTCCTCTTGTTTTTGATTTTGCGTTTCTGGTTTTACTGTGCCAAATCTGATCTTGATTCTCTTATGATCGCTCCCCAGACTTTTTGTGCTTTCCTCATCTATTTCCATACCTCCTAAACTGTTGTATATCTTCCGCGACATTAAACAGTAGTCGATAGTCGAGTGCGAGTTCTTTCTCTCCCATGTTATTTTTCCATCGCATTTTACCTGGGCGTTAACCAATACCAGATCAAGAGCTTCGCAGAACTCCTCTAACATCCTCCCTGTTGTATCCGTATGTCCATCAAAGTCTTCTAAATGTGCATTCATGTCCCCCAAGATAATTATTTCCTTGTTAGTGCCGATTTCCCTAACGTCTCCTGATATATATGTTAAGTGTTCTGCATTTTCCTTCCCTGCATCACTCCCTGTTTTTAGATACACAAAACCCAGGATTGTGTCTAAACCCCCAATATTGCCTTTGATCCACATGTGTTCACTGCAGCCCTCTCGCTCCCTTTCCCATTCCCGACCCTTCAATAAAACCCCCAATCCGCCTCCCTTGCGTTCCCCGTTGACCCGGTTGCATCCCATCCAATGATATCCCGGTATGTATGGTGGTTCTTCCAAATCCCTCAGATGTGTTTCTGCTAATCCATACACTGCAAAGTTTTCGCTTTCTAATTGCTCCTCGATCTCCTCCCACTTTATTCTGTTCCTGCCCCCCCTGCATATTTATGAATGCTATGTTAAGTAGCTTCTTTCTCCTGTTTCTGCATGGCTTCCTCCCACCCTCCCTGGGCACCTCCCCCAAACCGACATCGCTGCTCTCCTCTACCCCTTTGCCTTCCGGTGTCCCTCCGATGTGCCCACCCCGTCTCCCCTCTCTTACCGCTCATTCACACTGGAAGCGGATCCGCGTTCGCAAAGCGGTTGCGAACGCGGTTGTATAACGATCCAGTACAATGGACCTTTTGTAGAAATACGCGGTGCGCATGCGCGGAGTATTTCATGCGCCTGGGTTCGAGAGTATCTAGTTCCAAACAATCCGCCATCTTGCATTTCTCGCCTTTGAGCGGTTTCGTTGTGTCGACCTCGGGGCGGAAGATTACGCACGATGGGGACAAAGGTGAGCTTGGGGGAGCCGTACATCGCCTCAATGGGTGAACAGGATGTAGCTGACGTTTTGGGTGTGGAACGGGTGGGAGAGGCCTTGGGCGCGCGTTGTTTTCCAGTCACCTAGTCTCGAACCGATTCGCGTGTCTAGGTGGCAGCACATATTCGCCAAGAGGTCCATTGCACGCGCACTTGATGTCATCGAGTGCGCGCGCAACTGTACTGGATCTTTATACAACCGCGTTCGCAACCGCTTTGCGAACGCGAATCCGCTTCCAGTGTGAATGAGCGGTTACAGGCCTTTCGCATTTCTCCTGCCAGGATTCCTCTCCTTGAGAGCTTTGGGGCCCCCTAAAAAAGCCACCGCCTTCCCTGCCATCCGCCACCAAACGGCCCTCCCCACCTAGGGGCTGAAATGGATACCGCTCCCTTCAAAAGCCTGCTCTCTGTTGTTGCGCACCTCCCAATTTATGTCAATTACCCTGAAACCCATCTCCCCTCCCAGTCTCCAGATGTCCCGGTTTGCGGCTATTACGGCTCTCTCAATGTGAACGCCCTGCCCCTCACCTCTGGCACTGTGCAGACATGGATCTGTACGTTGTCCGATGTGTCCCTCAAGTCCATCACCCCCCTGCGCAACTGCTTCCCCACCCCTCCCCCATTCCCTCGTAGTACATCGTTTAGTCCCCCCGCTATCATCACGAGGTTTTGGCCTTCTTTTGTTTCCCATAGTTTCTCTTTCACCCCCTCAATCACCGCCCTCATTGTCTGTCCAGCCAACACCCCAATCTGGACCCTGGCGTCCCCCTTCGCCCTCTCAGCTATTGCCCTCCTGCACCTTTTCATGTTGGAGTCCCCTGCTATGATCACATTGCCCTCCATGTCCTCCCTACTCTCCAATAAAGCAGGGGCTTTGCCCTTTGACTTTTCCTCCTCTTTTCCCGTCGCTTCTCCTCCCGGCTTCAGTGCTTCTTTGTACGTCCTTCCCCCATCCCTTTCAACAACCGTGTCGTTCGCTGTGATGTCCGATGGCAAAAGGACCACCTCCAGATCTGCCAACTTCTCGTTTGCCTTCGCCAGCTTCTCGTCCACCGTCTGTCTTTCACTTCTTTCCCTCTCCAGTTCTGCCTCTAGCTTCACAATCCTTGCCATCAGCTCCGTGTTCTCTGCTTCCAGCCTGTCCTGTCGTGCGTTTAGGACGCACATTCTACACATGAACTCTGTCATCCCTGCCTCCTCTATGCTGTCAAACCTCGTGTCATCTATGTCCACTGACTTTTTGCAGTCACCACACAATACGTGTGTTCCCTTCCTCTGCCCGCCAAGTTCTCCCCCCTCCACCCCTTTCTTTTCGCCCTTCTCGTCCCTGAGCCCCTCCCTAGCCTCCTTCATCTCCACCTCCATTCTCTCTCGGGCCTCCCGCTCCTTCCCGAATTCCCTCCTCATAATCTCCAACATCCCCTTCATCCCGTCAGCATTCACGCAGATCCGGCATTGGTACTCTTTGTCCCCTGCTTCCTCCACGCTCCCGAACGGGGTTTCCACGAGGAAGCACCATCGTTCACAATTACCACATGCCACGTTGGGCACATCCGGTTTGGCCTTGTCCGTTTTTTTTTTTTGCCATTCGCGCTCCTGTCCCCCCCCAATATCTCTAAATCCAACTGGAGAGAAGAAATAATGTCCCTATATAACCTCAAATTAACTGACCGAGAGAGACAAAGCGCCCGCCAAAAAAGTTTGAACTACACGTGCCCGGACAACTAACCCTACACTACCGCTACAATCGCTTCCCTCTACCCCTACATTCCTACTTCCCCTCCCTGATCATACTGCTTCATTGAATCTACTTTATGCTAAACCATAAGAATTACACTTAACACCAAACCCAGATACAAAATAAAACAAAAATTGCACCTAGCTTCGAGCTCCGGAATACGCGTCCGATCCTTCCAGTCCGATGATTTGACGCTGGTGCACACAGAGTGAGACTATTTGTCTTTAGACTATTTGATTGTTTCAAGTGGCCAGACGTTTCAGGACAGACATCGGGGCTTTCTGAGGGAGGTGGCTGATACGTTCGCCTTTCTCAAAGCGCGCGTTTCATTAAAATATTTGTTTAGTGCCTCGCGGAAAGCATCGTCAGTAAGTGTTACGGAGAGCCCTTTTCTAATACCGATTTATTTCACTCTCTTTACTCTTGACCCAATGAGTGATGTGTTTAAGATAGTAAAAAGAATGGGCGTACTTCCGTCAACGAAGACAGTCTTCTTTAAATTACACAGGTCCACGTTACCTGTTAAAACATATGTATCTAAAAGAAGAAATATTTTCCCCATGGACTGTAAACTGTCAATTATGTAATAAACCGGAAACCATCGAGCATTGTTTCATATGTTGCAATGACACGTATTTATTCTGGGATGTGTAACACGTACCCTTAGGAAATACCTTATTCTTACAGATTACAGCCATCGCTTTCTTCCGTAATAGCTCCGTGCGATATGTACCCGCTAATTAGCCTTCATTGTTTATGGAAATGCAGAATGATTGACCGACATGCAGAAAAACCTCGCATAACAAAGTCCCTATTATTAGAACAAGTAGCAAAAGTAAGAGGTGTCTATGCATTTAAATTTCAACCAGCCAGATTGGTTCTCTGTGTTCGATTCATGTCTCGGACCCCCAAATTCCTGAGAAAGGTAAACCGGCTGTGAGTGTGTGATCTAAGATGCTAATGCAAACTAAACACAAAAAAAGACAAAAAAAAAACAATGATTATTGAAAATTTTGCCCAACCAAAAACAAAGATGTGTTCAAAACCACGTCTGCATAATGTAAATATATTTTTCACTTCGTTCATTTGTATATATAAGGGACCGATTGCCCACATTGATGTACTCATTTGCTATATATATTTTTCTATGTATTAAATAAATAAAAGCTGTAGCGTAGCACTGTGGTAACGCCTCAGCTTCACACGCAGCGGACCCAGGTTCAATTACGCCCTACTACAACACGACAGCAACTACAACATCAACAACAGACGTCATTTCCAGAGGTGGGAAGAGTCCATAACAGCTATCGCTGTAAGAATTTCCGCGATTCTAGCCTATCGTGAAATTCCCTTTGTGCCACCCATTGCGATTGCAAGAAGCCACGCGAATTGGGGGGGTCATTAGGAGAATTTGTTCCGAGCAATGCGAAGTTGCTTCCACACTGAGCATGAACAACACTACATGCAGCGCTCCGGCGCTAATCGCGCGAAGATTAAATGGCCCGCCTCAAATAAATCGCAATGATTAGATTAGCGTATTTCGGGGATCATGCAGTGGGCACGGCAGCCCTTTTTGGTTGTAGTGGTATCCTTCCCGCGAAAAGTCTACGGCGTCCACTTTTCGCGTCGTCACCGTCGGGTCACTCGTGGAACCAGGAATGCGCACCCTCGCAGGCGACGTGCCCACGCTTAGCATTCGTGTCACGCAGTTCCCCGAGTGAACGGAGGGAGCGAGAGAGAGGTAGAGCACGGTCAATTCTGCGATCACGTGACGCACGTGTCTACTCTCGTCCCCAGTGTGGCATAACTCACGCGCCGCCATTCGTGGACCCACCCCGCGCGGTAAGGCCTCTGCGGGCGCTCTATAAATAATCGCCGAGGCCTTTGTGTCGCTTTTCCTTTGTGGCGTTCGCGACGACGTTGATGTAGTCCTGACGCGTATTTATGTTAGGCGCCGGAGATGTCACGGTCTTCGTCTCGGTCGGCGGTAAGTGTGTGTGTGTGTGTTTTTCTCGTTTCATGCTTTCTGTTTTTTCCAGTACTCTTATTTTTTTTTTTCTTGGGCCTCCTCCATGCTCCTTTATCATACAACGGGCCACAGGGGACTCTACGTGACCATCGAAGTCAATCTACTGCCGTGTTTGTGTAACGTGACCTTCGTGAGAAGCGCGGCGACGCCCGGGGGTCCGTAGTCACGTGATGAAGGTTCACAGCGCTGGATTGGCTGGGATGGCTCGTATAGAGTCCGCAGCGGTCCATCGTACGGGGAAGCGGAGTGCAGTGCTGCGCGCGACGGGGAGTTTCGTGATTTGTCGCGAGATACGGCGAGATCTGTCGCCGCCGCTGGTTGGTTAGGGCGGGGTGGTGGGGGCCCGAAGTTAGAGGGCGGCATAAAAGAGCTGCCTTGTTCTCGTCCGGCGCCGAGAGGGATCAGCCGCCAAGAGCGCATTCGTTAGACGCCTCGGGAAGAGCGATCGCTCGCGATGCCGACAGAGGTAGGTGGCGGCCCCTGGTGACCGTTTCGTTGTTTCCCTTTGAGACGGCCATAGTGCGACCTCGCTCCGGTCACCGTACACAGGGCAGGCACTGACAACTTAAGAAACACGAGGCATGGCTTAATGTTTTCACGCTTCTTGCTTCTGTGATACGTTCTTCGGCGACCTTATAAGCTTATTTCATTCACTCCGGAGCGATAATAAAGGCCTGTTCACACATAGAGCGGAGCGCTAAGTTAGCGCTACGTGAGCGCTCCAAGGAGCGCTCATGTGGCGCTTCCTGGCGCGTGACTTAGTTCTAATATAGCGCGCGATTAGCGCTTTGTTAACGCTTCAGTAGCGCCTTGTTAGCGCTTCAGTAGTGCCGTGTTAGCGCTTCAGTAGCGCTTCTAGCACCGCGGTGCTGTGGATTAGCGCGTGCAATGCAGTTCCGGTTCCTGTGGTTGTTTGTGCATCAGCAGCATCATGGCGGACATGTGGGACGCTGAAATAGAAACGCGACAAATGCTCTTACATACGCACTTAGTGCATATGTGTGTGGACGATTTAACGCCCAGAAGAGCTTTCTGGATGCGCGAAATCTTTCGGCACCGAGATACCGGTGGGTATACGGCGAACCTTGTTCCCAGACTGAGGGACCAAGACACAGAGCTTTTTCGAAGGTGATTATTTTTTAACTGCGTATCTTTGAAACCGGGGTCACGCATGTCGAATAGAAAGCGATGAGATCGCAGCCAATCAATTAGTCGCTCAGAGTCTATGACTTTGGATTGCCTGCCCGACCCTTTGCTTGGAGAGCGGCTCTTTTACTTCCTCTTCTTTCAATGCCAAAGGAAAAACAACAACAAAGGAATCGCCGTGCACGCGCTGTTCCGCAGCAGCAAGCACGGCACAAGGAGCGAGGCCTGTTCACACATACAGCGGAGCGCTAAGTTAGCGCTACGTGAGCGCTCCAAGGAGCGTTCATGTGGCGCTTCTGGCGCGTGACTTAGTTCTAATATAGCGCGCGATTAGCGCTTTTGTAGCGCTTTGTTAGCGCTTCAGTAGCGCTTCAGTAGCGCCTTGTTAGCGCTCCAGTAGCACCTTGTTAGCGCTCCTTGTACCGCGGTGCTGCGGATTAGCGCGTGCACTGCGGTTCCGGTTCTTGTGGTTGGGTGTGCATCCGCAGCACCATGGCGGACATGTTGGATGCTGAGATACAACTGCGACAAATGCTCCTACATACGCGATTAGTGCATATGTGTGTGGACGGCTTAACGCCCAGAAGAGCCTTCTGGGTGCGCGAAATCTTTGGCCACCGACATACCAACGGGTACCCGGCGAACCTTGTTCCTAGGCTGAGGGACCGAGACACAGAGCTCTTTCGAAGGCGATTATTTTTAGCTGCGTGTCTTTGAAACCGGGGACATGCATATAAAATAGAAAGCGATGAGGTCATACCCAATCAATTAGTCACTCAGAGTTCATGACCCTGGACCGCCTGCCCGACGCTTTGCTTGGAAAACGGCTCTTTTACTTCCTCTTCTTTCAATGCCAAAAGAAAAATAACAACAAAGAAATTGCCGTGCACGCGCTGTTCCGCAGGTGCAAGCACGGCACAGGGAGCGTCAGAGCGCTAACAAAGCGCTTCTGTAGCGCTAACAAAGCGCTTCAGTAGCGCTAACAAAGCGCTTCAGTAGCGCTAACCGAGCTCTACATCACGCGCTATGAAGCGCCACATGAGCGCTCCTTGGAGCGCTAACGTAGCGCTCCGCTGTATGTGAGCGCTTCTGAAGCGCTAACAGAGCGCTGCTGAAGTGCTAACCGAGCGCTACGTCACGCGATAGGAAGCGCCACATGAGCGCTCCTTCGAGCGCTCACGTAGCGCTAACTTAGCGCTGCGCTGTATGTGTGAACCGGCCTTAAGATGATCGAAAGACTCCGCACCCCGTGCCATCCTGCGATTCTTTAGGTGCCAGTGACTACAGCTAAAGTGGCCATCGAGAGCGAAATCCCCCCAAAGATAAATAAATATGTATGTATATATTCATATCTATCGACATCATATTGATATTTGTTCATATAATACTCTTAAGATGTGAAAATTCACATATTGGTTTAGAAGACTGTTGGTAGACCAATAGGGAGCGTTAGATGATCACGTGTTTTTTTTTTGATAGAACAGCATCAGTAATGGGGACTCGCGCTACCATTTCGAAACACGCTTTGGAAGAGCGCAACCGAAGCGGTATCGGGCCTTCAAAAACGATCAGCTAAAAGTCAGTATTGGTATAGGCAGCTTTCAAAGATTATCAACAGAAAACTAGGACCGGAGGCTGACCCAAACGGGTACCTAAAAAAAACACAAAAAAACACGGGTATCATAGCATTTCAGTTCCACTCAAACTGTGCCGACTCGAAGCCTTTTCTTACTTTTTATTTTTCTTGTTGTTGTTTTTTTTGTTCTCACGTTGTTTAGAGGATCAAAGCCAAACACAGAAACCCCGTCTCAAGAATCTCGAGTTGCTTTAATTATAATCTAATTTACAAGTACACATCGTTGAAGCTGCCCGGGAGTTGGAACCGAGGAGCGACGCTCATTGGCTGGATACAGCACGTGTGACGTGCACCACTCCACTGCTTTGTTCAAGCTAGCGTTAGGTCCATCGACAATGGGCTTGCGACAATCACCATTTTTGATTCGGGCTCAGTTCGATAACGTTATGCCACTTTGTACCGACACTTGTTGGAGTGCGCTCAACGCAGCTCCTTCATTAAGCT
Organism: Ixodes persulcatus; assembly: GCA_013358835.2. Lineage (NCBI taxonomy): Eukaryota > Metazoa > Arthropoda > Arachnida > Ixodida > Ixodidae > Ixodes > Ixodes persulcatus. The sequence continues at coordinate 128,538 of JABSTQ010010605.1, forward strand.
TTTAGACACTTAACTTACGCGTTCAGTCTGCTTTCATCTATAGGTACATACGCTCCCGACAATTTGGTCACGAGGCCACAATATACATATACTCTGGTTTAGATTAGTGATTACTTGTATTCGTGAGACCGGCGCTCCTACGTGCGTCACGGTGCCTCCCGCAATGCCCGAGTTCCCCCAGCTCGGCAGACCGAAATACCAACCGACACCAACCAACCTAAGCACGTGCATGCAGCATGATCGCGAAGGTATCTTGGGCAGGTCTGCAGTCACTCGATGCTAATGAAATAAGCACGAGTGACTACAATCCTGCCAAAGATACATTCGCGTGCATGCGGCACATGCTTGAGGTTGGTCGGTGTCGGTTGTTTCCGTCTGTTGCTGTAGTGGGCTTCGAGCGCAAGCAAAGCATAGTTGTCCCATACACCCGCGACACGACCACACGTATGTTCGCTGGAATCCCTTTGTGTTCCTCGTCGCTTCCCCAAATTAGGAACTTCGGGAACGTGTATAGCGTTCATGTCCAGCGGTCGCTCCGCGCATGTGGCTGCTGTAGTCGCCGGCTTTGAGTGACATTCACTCGTCGACGAAGCAGTTCACTTGCTCTGCGCGAGAGCACACTTGGTGCACCTGCTGTGTCTCTGCTGCTGCCTCGGAGTCAGCTTTAGCGTCCGAAGCGGCTGCTGTTGCTGCTGAGGCTGGGACGGTCTCGCCTCGACCGCTGCCTTGCGCTCTTTGTTGCCAAGGGCGGAACCGGACTTGCATCTGGAACAAGTGTTAAGAAAAATAGACATCGAATATTAAAACTAATTTTGTCATTTCTGTGTGTGTCGCTAACTCGTATTGCTTTAGGTGTTTTCTTATAGTAAGTCTTTCAACAACAAATGTACATCCGCCGCGCCTCACACTATCCTGTGCAAACTTGTATTTGGCAGGGCCAGGCCACCTGATTTATTAACAGTCGCGTGGATAACATAATTTTATCTTCAAAAATAATTAATACAGCTCGGACCGGAATTAGCTACGTCATTAGTACGTCATTAGACATATAATATTAGTTTGCTTTTAATTAGGACTGACTATCAATCCCATCTCAAACAACGTTTCTGCGTGCATTAAAAAAAAATTGTTCACTACAATATTTTACAGAACGGAATAGGTGGTGACATTGAAGGATACGTGTTGGTAGCAATTATACAATACTGAAGGAATGAACAGAGGGACGGACAAGACGACACAAAAAAATGGGTCCTTTTGGCCGTCTCTGTGCTTATTCCATCAGTATCGCCCAATTAGTGCTGACATAAGTGTCTTAAATGTGAGGTAAAAGGGTCAGGTGATGGATAGTCCCTTAATAAAGGGCATGTCTTTGTCCCTATTGGAAAGAATAACCATAAAGCGAAAGAACGTTTGGAGGCTTTTGTGAGCACTAAAAAAATCGTAAAAGCGTCCAAACGTTGCTCAAATCGAACACTTGCACACTTCGTTTTTTCGCATTTATTCCCTTCCCCGCTAGGAAAAGAAGGTAAGAAGTGTATACGCTATATCTTTGTAATGAAGATGTGCGCTTTTTTCTGCGAAGACCGCGCGGGACAGGAAGCTACTGTACAAATAATTAAGCAACTCAAACGGGTATCCATTTAAAATACTGAGGAGGACGTGAACTCACCTGGAGATGATCTTGCCGATGAGTTTCTCGGCCTCTCTGGTAGGGGACATGTTCCTCAGCTTGGAGAACTGCCCTTCCCTGTGGATCACGACGCCCGATCCGTTGGACGTCTGCACCGTCTCTAGCGGGGACCTGGCCCTTCCTCCGAGGACGTCAGGCTTAGTCACGCTGGACGAGATCTTGCGCGTGCGAACGTTGTACACGTTGTAGCAGTCCGTCGACACGTCGCTTACCGACGATGGGGGCTCGAACGTCTTGCTCATCACGCTGAACGATGACGACTTGACCACGTGGTCCTTGTCCAGTTGTCCCAGTTGCGTCCTTCTGTTAATGCCACTGTCCTTTGTCTTGCATTCCTTGTTCGCGTCCTTACTGTCGATCCTCCCGTTGGTACCGAGTCCCCCGTAACTAGGTGGCGACGAAGATCCGTTTCGAATGGCCGGGTTCAGCTTGGTTGATTTGCCGACAGACGCTGACCGGTGAGGCCTGGTGAAGAAGGTGTCCTCTGGCGTCGTGTCCGCGTCTTTTAGTTGGGGAGGCTCTTGAACCGCGGGAGGTTCTAGTGGAGACACAATCTGGAAGGTGACCCTCTTGGTCGTGGGTGAAGAGGAGAACTGTGGTTTCCTGTTGACGTCTTCCTTGGCTTTTCGCGGCGGCAGTGGCGGTGGCGAGAAGTCTTCCCATGTTCTCCGCGGACGATCGCAGTTGGAAATGTCTTCGTGGTGGTTGCGTTGACCCCGGAGGCTTCGACTTCGGCTTAGTCCCGAACTTTGGATGTTCCCTGTCCCGTTTTCTCCGGAAGTAGTGACGGTACCTCCCCCGCCCCTCCCGTTGCACGAGTGACCGTCACGAACGCTAAAGTCGACATGGATGGAATTTCTTGACTCCGACTTCCGCCGGAAGCTGCCCATCTCCGGCACTGTGCGGAAGGTAACGGTCATTTTGAGGTTGTCGCTACTGTTGCCCGAGCCGTCATCTTCGTCTTCGTGGTGACAACCGTTTCCGTTCCGCACCGTATGACCTTTCCTGAATTGGGAATCTTGGACGCTTTGCAGTGCGCTCTGCTGGCCGTGCTTCGAAAAAGCGTCCCGATCCTGTAGTAAGTCGGATGTTTTCTTAAACAGCGGGTCCTCTTCGTCACTGGGTTCTTGGTCTTCGAAACAGACCTTCGAAATGTCCGAGAGGCGGTTGTCGACGGAACCCGTAGTGAAAGATTGAGGTGCCTTCTGGAAGCTTAGCTCCTTCAGGAAACTGTCTCGAGCGTCCTGAAGCGTGGCGGGACTCCTTCTGAAGTCGCGAATTCCGTTGCTACCGGCGGCATTGCCGTTGACGATGTTGCCACTGGCGATGTGGCCATTGACGATGTTGCCATTGGCGACGCTGCCGTTAGGGGCCTTGTTGCCGTTGTTGAGCTGCAGGGCACGACGTCGGCGCTCCGGGCTGAGGTAGCGTCTCCGTGGTGGCGGGCTCACAGGGTACTCCCGCGACGTCATGCAACCGGCCGAGGAAGAGCGTGGCAAAGGGGGTAGCCTCTTCGGCACTGGAGGTGGAGGGGGCTCCGGTGCCGGGTCACCCGCAATCGGCTGTTCTTCTTCCTGCACATGATTGGAGGAAGGGTCAGATCTTAGCGACGAACCTGTACACATATTCTGTCGACTGGGCGCGTGTACGGCGACTGTTTGACTTTCGCCGTGGGTCCGTCGTGCGCCGCCATCGCGTCGTCTGGCCCGAAGTACGTCGCCATATTGAGAATAACGTAGCGCATGTGCCGGGGGTCTCCGGGAAACGAGAACAGTGTTTTTCGGCCCGGGTAAACAAACTATGCATCGCAGAAAGCTCAAACTCTGTGAGGATGCGTCGGTAGCGGTTGGGATAGAACGCGAAAGTTTGAGAACATGACGTTACCTGGATCAAAGGATAATTGAGGAAATTGAAGCGTCCACGTAAGCCTAATATCTTTAAAACTCGAATGACACGGGGGGGGGGGGGGGGGGGGGAGGTGCATGTAACGTCTATTTTAATGAAAAAAAATTCTCAACAAGAAAGAGGATATTGGTCTCTTTCTTGCTGACACATTTTTTTCACTGAAATAGATACTAGGCACCCATAGTGTCATCTCTTGTTTTGACAATATTAGGCTTAGCTGGACCTCGGCATATAAAGAAATTGCGTTTTTCTCAATTATATTTTGATCCAGATGACGTCATGTTCTAAACTTTCGCGTTCTATCCCAACCGCTAACGTCGCATTCTCACAGAGTTTGAGCTTTCTGCGATGCTTAGTTAATTTACCCGAGCCAAAAAACACTGCTCTCGTTTCTCGGAAACTCCCTGTACTTCCTGTGATCTGTGTAGCGTTATTTTTTTCTTTTCAAACAACGTATTTGCAGCTTTTCCGAAACCACAAAAAAAAAAATGGGGTTCATTTTCTTTTTTATTTTTAATATTGAATGTGTGCCTTAGATGACTCGCGACTTTGAATATATTTGGTACGCTCTGGTTTGAACGCCACGTGGCCATGGAAGAAAGTGAGCGCGACTGAAACAGGCGAATTCTCTCCCGGCGGTTTTTGGGCGGAAAGAAAACAAATTTTGAGCCGCAAATTGTGTTCTGGGTAGTTGGGTTCTTATATTTCATGCTCAAATAAAAACCTCAGCGAGCTAAATAGCCTGTCAGTGTCCCTTTAATTCATTTTCATAGCGTGTTTTTGTTAGCGAGTTGAGATGACAATGAAACTCCGGCTGCAACGAAAACACCCTAGCGAAAACTTTTCCATAAATTTCCAGGAAATCTGTTTTTTTTTTTCTTTTGGCGGGGGAGGGGGATATTTACGGTTTAAAAAGTGGCTATTCAATGAACTTTAGATGCACCATTCCTGGTTCTAAACTAAGTCCCGGTAATGTCTATGCGTGCCACCAGTTGTAATCCAAACCCGTAACGAGCCCCTAAGGTTATCGCTGTTACTCCTATTGCCATCCCCGCCGCACCGTGCGAGGGCATTAGAGTCGGCCATTTTCCCACCTTCGCACAGCTAATCGATCGCATGTTTCCCTTTTTACGTCTTACCAAAAATTTAAAAAAAAGTGCGACGGGTGAAAAACACTACTAATTTCTATGTCATTAGCAGGCTTCAGATGACGGTAAAAGTAAGGTTATTGAGCGGGGGAGGCGAGCCGGTTTGCTTTTACAGCATGGTGGATATAGTCAGGTTTCTTCTGCCTAATGAGTCTTCAGATGCTCAGTCCGGCTGTGCTCAGCGCTCGTCTTGTGTACTCCTTCCGCTTGACTTCGTGTTTTTGTGCATGCGCTGCTTTTGATTTATTTTCTTGTTCCTCTCGTCTTTAAACCGCTGCTTTAGCCTTCCCATCACCCACTCCCTGCACAGAGTCGTCAATCGGGACAATTCCCCAGGTCAATCTCCCTGTCTTCCTGTTCTGTTCTTCCTCCCTTGCTTATAGACATGAACCAACTTGCCCATATCGCCACTTTAATTAATTTAGCTCAGTAATGTTTTGATATATTTCAATTATTCTTACGTTTTTTCCGGCAGCCATTAACTGAGTTTGATTAGCAGACTGCTCTGGTGGCTATAGGCCGCCATTGGTCGCGAGATTTCTACGAGGACTGAAACTGTAAAAGCAGATTTAAAACTTCATATATTTTGTTTTCTTTCAACGGAAGCAGGGCATCCTTGTCGCTTCCGTGTCCTTGCGTGTGCGGACAGACGTACTATGGGCTATTTGCTTATTCACTAGGTATGAGCTGAATGAAAAGGGCGAACAGCTACACACACACAAACACACTTTCTCTTTCTTTCTCTGACGATTAAATCAACGTCAGTAATAGCTGCCAATGTAGCCAGAAGCATCCCGGGCATTCGGTACAAAAATAATTTTGTCACGCTTGTAGTTACAAGCAATTGCTCACCCGAGCACGTGGCAGCTGCCAGAACTCCAGTTTGCATGCATGGCAAGGAAAGTAGCCGCGTGAATACTCTGCCAATAGGGGGTATTCACTGGCGGCCACAGCTAAACCATAGCTGTGTGCGCGACTGCTGAGCGCGTGCTGGCTGCGAGCTTCCACAGTTCTTCTGCAACGCGCATTCCGCACCATCAAGATCGCTGGTCTTAGCAGCCTGTTAATGTGAGCTCGTTCAGAGCATGCGCTCTATACTTCGTTTCACCTTATGTGCGAGCGAAGGCAAAACTGGAAGCGCGAGCACGGAAGCTCCGTGCGTTCAGGCTTTGCTCGAGCGCGCGAGCTGGGGAGAAATGCAAAAAGCGCTGGTCTCGCGCTTCTAGCTTTGGCTTCGCTCGCAGATAAAGTGAAACGAAGTATAAACATCGCTCTTAAATATGGCATCCAGGGAATACCCCCTATAAGGAGTATTCACTGGGCGCCATATTTGTGGGTGATGTCTAGAGCGCATGCTCTGAACGAGCCCATATTAATAGGCTGATAAGACCGGCAATCTTGAGGGTGCGGAATGCACGTTACAAAAGAACTGTGGAAGCTCGCCATCAGCACGCGCTCAGCAGTCGCGCACACAGCCATGGCCACCAGTGAATACTTCCTATAGGGAGTATTCACTGGCGGCCATAGCTGTGTGCTCGGCTGCGGAGCGCGTGCTGAACGCGAGCTTCCACAGTTCTTTCGCCACGTGCATTCTGCACTACCAAGATTGCCGGTCTTGGCAGCCTATAAATGCGAGCTCGTTCTGAGCATGCGCTCTAAACAGTGGCCTCAAATATGGCGGCCAGTGAATACCTCCTATATGGCAGAAGCATGCTTCAGCATTTCGGTGCATAACCTTTTTTCCAGCAAACAGGGTTCCGACGCCATCTTTGAAGCCCGCGCTCGTGTCAAGTGCCAATTTCAGACATATTTTGTCTCACGATTGCATCAGGATGAAAATTTTATATGTGATTGGTTCACACGTGGGCTTCGCACACGCAAAACGCGTCGAAAATATATCGAAACATGTGCGTGGATCTGTGCGTGTGTGTGGTGTGTTCAGTCGACTTTGTATCGGTTCATACCTCGAAGACAAATTCGTAAATACACACATATGCACACATGTTTGTCCCTATACACACATGTTTGTCCATATATGCGCAAAGAAAGAAGCACGGCCCAGTGGTCACGGCGACCTATATATAGCACACTTCAGGAACCGAAAATGAAAACAGAACATAATAAGATAATAAGGCCCATACGCACATTCGCGTTTGAGCGCAGTGCGTTCCGTAGCGGCAAGCGGACGCGTTGCGTTGCGAAGAGCGCTTGCGCCACGCTTGTACGCACAGTTGCGTTGACACGCAGTCAACCGCAGTCAAGAGCCAATAAGAACGCGCTATCGTCGCTAGCGGCTCACCAATAATAAGCGAAATCCAAGGCAACATAGCGGCGCACAGCGACAGCGTCGAAGTGTTCGATCTTGGGACAATCCCGCCGGCTTCCCCCACGTTTTGTCAAGCTTGAACTAGGGTGCCTACATGTTTCCGCTCCGGAGCGGCGGAAACATGTAGGCACCCTAGCTTGAACCATCGCAGCCTTGGAAAATACGATTCCCGGAGAAAAGCTCACCGGAGAAAAGCTCACCGGAGAGAAGCTCACCGGAGAAAAGCTCACCGGAGAAAAGCTCACCGGACCAATGGAGAAGGCGGAGAAAAGCTCACCACGCTCAATGAGTGACTCGTCTATTTTCACTTCCACATATTATTTCCGCATTAAAGAGCGAAAGTGATTTTGCACAGAGGAGTCATAAATTGAATGATTTGCGTTTATTTTCTCTCAAACATTAATTATTTTTTTCATACACGCACGTTAGAATCGAATACAATTTCCGACCGCTTCCAGAAGGGCTGGAACTTGTTTGTGCTCAAGATAGTCCAGGCAGATGTTCCTGAGGCGGTCCTGTAGGCGCCTTGTCGCCCTTTTGGTCTTCTTCGTCGGCGGTTCCCCACGGCTTATTTGCAGCAGCATTACCTCCGATAGGGCTTGATCTTGTTGCAAGCAGTCGATCAGCTTCCATATACTGGGCTGGCTGTGCCCGACAAGCTTCTTAAACCCGCTGTTCCATCCTTCGCATGCGTTATTTGTGCGGTCTTCGTTGTTTAATGTGGCTTCTAACACGTTCCACACTGTCGGCGGAAACTCGGGGCGTCGTCGGCGCATCGTTGTGGTTAATGCGCCATCGGCTACTCTCGATGACACTGCTCGGAACGTTCCGTTTACATACGTCGCGTCAAAATAGTCGATGAGGTCATCGAGGTCTGTTGGAGCCTGACCACGGATGTAGTCCAGCCCAACTGGAACAAGGTCGGGAGGGAGGAATGCGAGGCCGTCTAGCATTCCACACATCTTCTTGAACCTGTCGTCCGTCTTGTACCTGCTGATGAGGCCCAGCTCGCGAACCTTGAAAAAGAATAGAACAAAAAGAGATACGATGAGATCCTGATGCGGTTGCATTAATTGAGTTTGACGTAGAGGCTATATCTTGGTACTGGGGAGCTTTTCAAGATTATTTTGGGAGTAACGTTACCTTGCGGTGGGTACTCTGGCACAGGTGAAAGAAGCAGCCTTTCGTGGTGACATCTTCTCCGAAGACCGCTTTCGACGCTCTTATGGCGGCCATCTCATAGTCGCTAATGATGATCTCAGGGTATGTAGCATAACCCTTCGCTTCACACGTGTCCAAAATCGCTTGAAAAAGCTCTTCGTATATGGAGAAGGTTTTGCCTGGGAGCAGAGCATAAACGCACGCCACGGTGCTCTCCCCAGCTGTACACCTGATAACGTACAACTGTTTAAACAGTCTTGGGCACACCGAGAATGTTCCATCCATGTACCAGGTTCGGCTTGTTGATAGTGCCCGCAGCTGTTCGTGGCTTGCAAAAACGAGCATGCGGTCTCGCCTCTCCGGCCCGTTGTCATAGATCAAAAACGGTTGCTTTTCCGGCCCTCCGGTCATTGTCCAGGTATCTCGTAATTGAATATCAGCAGTGGTCTGGGGTTCCGGCGGACGCACCTTACTTCTTTGCTGGCGCAGGTCACGACGAATAGTCTCGAGGCTACCGATGCTTTCGCGCACGGATGTTGTTGAATTGCTCAAAGCCTGAGCAAGCAGACGGCTAGGAGGTTCTGCGGTCTCTACAGCTTTCCTTTTTAGCTGGCTCCTTAGTTTGGTGACATCAGAAAGGCCGAAAGTGCCGAAACCAGTGGCCTAGCCTTGCAAAAAGCGAACTGAGACTGAATTGTTATCGACTTCCTAAACCCCTAAACAACAGGAAAAGCAGACGGTGTCTATCACAAAGAATTCTTGTTCGCACAAAGAAACTAGGAAAAAGTATAGATGCCCCCCAATGTGGAAGTGAACAAAATAAAAACGCAACAAACCAAAAGTTTTTTTGTCGTTTCATTCAGTTTCGGCAAAAAAAAAAAAGAAAACAAGTAGGAATAATGATTATTTCTGGCAGTCTTAGTGAACTTTTTTACTTGCACCAAAATCTAAGTGAGCTTTTCTCCGCATTTGACACTTTTCCGGTGAGCTTTTCTCCGGTGAGCTTATCTCCGGTGAGCTTATCTCCGGTGAGCTTTTCTCCGCTCCCCGGAAAATACACTTCCCACCGCTCCCCAAAACAAAAAAGCAAGTTCTGCGGGCGGAGAACCGGATACGTCTCGCCGAGTCGGCCGAGTGGCGCGAGCGGACACGTCACCCTCCTCTCCTCCCTCGGCTTCTGATTGGTCGAACGCACCGCAACGCTTCGGAAAGTTGAGCGAGTCTCTACTCGCTTGCGTTGCGCTGCGAAGCGTTGCGGGTAGGCGCGCGTCGTACCGCAAGCGACCGCTCCTGGGCGCAAGGACGCCGCAACGCACTCAAACGCGTTCAAACGCGAATGTGCGTATGGGCCTTTAGGCCTCGTAGAAGGGTGAGTGACCGTTGGTACAACACAATAGGCATACAAAAAAAACACAATAAAAAAATAGCGAGACGTTAGCTGTTGTAATCTAAGGTAGGACACAACAGCCATAGTAGAACGGTAGAATGCACAAAGACTTCCCGTCAATCCGCCCGGTTCAGGCTATCCTCTTCAGGGCAAGAATGACGCGCTCCAGAATATTCGCAGACGCGTGCACTGTAAGCGGCATCGTGGCTAATTATCATGCCGGGAACGCTCTCGGTTGTTCCTTACTCGTCGGGGTGGGCGTGGCCTCGTGCATCATTAAGTTGAATTGATTAAAGCGTCTGCCGACTCGTTACCCCGCGAGCACACCACCGAGTCCCTCGGCGGAGGCAGGTGCACGCAGCGTCGCGGCAGCGCGACCTGTGACGTCACGCCTACAAAACATGCACAGTTTTTTTTTTTTTTTTAACGGTTTTTTGCGCACGTGTTTTGCTCACTGCTGCTGTGGGAAAGTACTCAGAGACCGAGATGTCCGTGGATTGCCCACTTCTTGATAGTTGTTCATTATGATCCTCTTCATTAATCATTATCCATCATCATCCTTTGCCGTCGCAGTGGCCAGCTCATGGTATTATGGCAAAAAGTAATATAAACGTGATAAAGAGGAAACGCTACGCCCAACATCGAAAATACATATCATTGATTAAATGCGCGAAGGAGCACCGATTGCGCGTTTTAGTATATAGTAGTGCATCGTGAAGGTAACGCAACTTCTAGGCATGAGTCAGCTATTCTAAAAAAAATGTGGTGACACATATTTCAATACGAGTACAAACAACGTTTGTTAAATAGACCGAGCTTACCAGCCAGTTTTGTTGCGCCACCGCTGCCGACATGCATCGTGGAAACTGTATGCGGAGCGCAAGTTCGTCTGCTTCTTGCACAGGGGTTGCAATGACGTGAGAACGCCGAGCTCTTATTAGCTGATAGCATTGAGGTCTACCCACTATGCTTTCAATCAAAGCCAATCAGAGCTCGGCATTATTCTGACGTCACCACAACACATGCGCAAGAAGCAGACGACTGGCTCTCCGCACAGACTTTCTCCATGCGCGACAACGCCGCTGCGGGTCAGAGCACGAGAAGACGCCAGCTGCCTCGTGCCCTGGAACTTGCCTCCTGTGAACTATATAGTTATGGCGGCGTCACGCATGCGTAGAACGCTTAGTGAGCTCGGCCTATTACGATACATATGGCATATCTTTTTTTTTTTGTATTTTAAGGTGGTTTTTGAGGTATTTTAAAGTGGTTTCTGAGGTTGTCTATTTATGGTCATAACTGAATCTACGCGTGCTCTAAGCATTCTAAAAAAATAAAAGATATCCAAGATTAGATCGATGTATGCGTGGAATTTTCCTATATAAAACAAGATGAAAGATCGCCGCGCGCCCGTTTTTCAGCGATTTGGTGCAGAAATCAGAGGGCGCCGTCGGCAAGGGAGCCGACCAACCAACGCCGAGCTATAAGCCTGCACCCGCGATAGCCTCTGTTTCCTTTTGCAACCACATCGCCTACAACAACGTCCAACCAACGCCGCACAGTTTTTTGAATGTGTGCGACTCGCGCGGGGGAAGCGATCGCTCGCGATTGACAGTCGCGCGTCCGACGGCGCCCTCCGGTTTCTGCCCCGAATCACAGAAAAACAAACTTGACGCCACCTTTTATCTTTTTTTTTTTTTTTTTTTAATAGGGAAATCGGAAGCGTATCGACATAATATTGGGTTTTCTAGAAGGCTTCGAGGCCGTAGACTTATGACAATAATATATAGACGATCTCAGAAACCCCTTTAGTTCCGCTTTAACGAGGTTAATTCGGCCTCGGCCAAATTTTAACGCGATTTTTTTTCTTTCTTTTTTAAATTCCTCGCACATCGTTATCAAGCAGATTCTGGGTTGTGTCGCCCGCCAAGCAGGAGCGGATATGATGATACCTCTTGTTGACGAACTGGATCGTATATTACACGCATTGGCGTTCGACGAGATATTGTAATCGTGCGCAGCTAATCTCGTAAATATGCACGCGCGTCCAGTCGCATCGTGAGTTGGGCTGATGCCAGTTTCGATAAGGCGGAGAGGTGCTGTTCACTGGCAGCCATGGAGTCCGGTTCTACTTTGTGCGTACCGACGAGGAGCCTACGAGACCGTGTATTCTTTGCTTCCTCATTTCTGTGCCACCGCTGCATACCTTTTACAGAAAGCAGTTGATTTCCCTAAACATTGAACTGGCTGAATACGCGTTTTTTTTTGTTTCGTTATTTTTAATTTTTTTTTTAACATCAGGTATAGCAACGAGAATGTTGCGACGAACTCGTCGTTTTTGTTTATAAAAATTCAAGTTGCAGCAACTGGTTTCGAAAAAAGCTCATTGGTTAATGCCACAAGCATGGACATATATAAATAGTAACTTTAGGTAAAAAAAAATTTTTACAAAAAAAAAAAGAATTAGGATGACATACTTTTAGCACCAATTGAATTGGAGTTACCTTAATTCTTCATTGAAAGCAAAAAAAAAAAAAAAATATCTGCACACAAACGATGTTTCGCATCTAGACAACGTTCTATGACGATACAAAATTAACGTTCGGCTGATAAAGATGGTTTATTGAATAAAAATATCCAGCTGGACACTGGGGACTACAGCAAGGGGATTTTGAGATCTTCTCCACAATGTATAGCTTGGTTGCACTATAGGTTTAATAATTATGTGATATTCCTCACTTGCCTACCACCTCTAGGCCTTTAACTGATCTAAGACGCGCGGTTAAGACCTGATGAGTTCAAATTATACTTTACAAGAGCTTTAGCAGTTAACATTCGAAATCATGGAAATAACTTTACTACTCAAATTCGAGAAAAAAAAAGAATTGACCGATGACGCATGTACATTGTCAGCATACCGCAGTGGAACTTACGCACTAGCCACGGTTTTATTTTTGAAGAATTTTCTGTAAGGTAAAATTGTCACATTAAAATTAACATTTTTTTTAAATATTAGACGCGCGCGTGTGTATGCATTTCGCTCTGAAGTTGCGTGTTTTCCTAAGCAGGCTGCCGCCCTGCGGCGAAGCGAGATACACAAGTCCGCGAAGCGTCTCGCTTCTCCTAAGGGTCTTGTTTCTCCGCCGTGCAGGAGTGTCTGGTCACAACCGCACTCAACGGAGCTTGCTAACCCGTCCAAACAGAAGCCTCCAACGTGAGAAATATTGCGAAAATTCCGAGTACTGTCAATGTTCGCTATAAATTTCTAATCAAATAGTACGTTATTGAAATCGATAATCCAACATTTCGAAAATTTGTAACAGCCAGGCAGTATAGCGGGGCCCGAGTTATCAATTGCGCTATCATGAGAAAGAGGAATTAACTTTTGACAAAATGTAGGCTCAAATTCCTCAAACAATGGCGTCAATTTGTCAGAATGTAGCGAGGTGATTATAATCGATGCAGTTTGCACAGACTGTGTAATAATTTCATCACTGCAATCCTCTCCACGCTGCCGGTGAGCTTGCGCATTCCACCAACATGGTGGAAGGCAAACTGTAGGTATTATGGCCTTTTTGCGGGGCTCTAGATCTGTTGATCACACGAATTTTTTCGATAAATCGACGGACCAGCGCACGTCGACGGGGAGTCGAAATCGTGAATTGATTCACAAATATTTTGAAGGAGTTCATTTTGAACGTCTTTTAAGCGCCTGCAAACGAAGGTATTAATCACTGCGTGCCTTCCTAAAATGGCGTCACAGCCCACTGATATCTTTAATGACAAAAAAGAAACAAAAATACTTCCGATTGCGAAACAGGAGCCAAGTGTGATGACGAAGCTTCTATATGCGCGCGCATCAGGACCTATAACGGAAACGTAGCGCGGTAATCTAAGTGTTTGCAGCACGTTCACCATATCTTTATGCGCTCGTGTCTCGCTGTTTGCGAAACGATAATCAGGCTGAACACCCAGAGAGGTAGATACAGAGAGACTGGAGAGAAGAACGATGATCCCGAAGGGCAGGTAAACGAACCTTCGTAATCGTACGCGAAAACAGCGACCACGCACGCTTACCCGCATGACTAAACTGACTCGGGGATATCGATGTCTGTGTGTTTTGAGGATGAATCAGACACGGTCTTGCGATACCTTTTCCCGACACTCGCGGTCTGTTGTAACAACGTCTGGTTGCGTCAGCGCTCGCCCGTGTTGTAAATGTTTCGCGGAAAACGCTCGCGCCGCGCGAACGCCGGCAGTATATGCTGCAAGGCTAACATCTCCTACATTTCGTTTGAAGTCCAGACACATCCGACGCTACGAGCTGATGAGACAGCGTCAAAAGCACACCATCATGGTATTCGTCACGTTTCTCTGCACGTGTTCTATATCGTTGCGGAACCAAGCATGAACGGAAGAGGCCTTGTGACTCGGTGAAGAGGACAGCGCACAGGACAGAGAGAGAGGAGGAACGTGCACAACACACAAGCGCTGTGTTGTGCATGTTTCTCCTCTCTCTGTCCTTGTCTTTTTGTGCTCTGTTCTGTTCCCTGTGTCATCATAGCAACTCGCCCAACTTACAACACTTCTGCCTCGTGACTTGCGCTTTTGATGTTGCTTGAGTGGTCCCATTACCTCGTAGCATCGGCTGCGTCTGGACTTAAGCTGAAGCGAAGTATACACAGCATGTAGCGCACTACATGCTGTTTTTAGCTGATGCAGAAAATTCAGCATGCTGAATTTTCTGCGAGGATCTAAAGAAGCCCACCGCGAGGGCGCCACTTGAACACGACTTCTGCGTCAACGTTCAGCTGGGGACTTGTGTTCAATCAGCGAGAACTTGAGTCCCACCTGAACGTTGAGGCGGCACTTGCGTCCAATTTGTGCTCCGCGTTTGCCTTCCTTGGGGTGCGTTGAAAATTCACCACTACGAATTTGTTTGAACAGAGCGAACGCTGGAGAAGAGGCGAGTTCTTCTTTGCCTCCTCTCAGGCATTCGCTCTACTAAATGTAGAAAGAGTGAAGGGTTGAGGAAAGACGTTGTCATGCACTCTTAAAGGGACACTAATGCCTCCTATTTTTTATTTTTTTATTTTGCCAGGTGATTTAATTACGTGTCAGGAAACTACCCAATAACCATTTTCGCTGCAGTCACATATATTTGCTTATAAACCCCCCCCCCCCACAAAAAAAAAAAAAAAAAAAAGAAAAAAAAAAAAAAGAAACTCATCTGCTCGAAAACGAAACAGAAATACGAGCACCGAAGCTTATGGCCGGAAGTCACGTGGCTACACCCAACTACGTTTTTTTTTTCTTCGATTCTCCGGCGTGTGAAAGCAGACGACGACGAAGAATTTGCGCGCACCGTTTGTCGTGCGGAAGGTTTCGCAACTTCCGCTCGATGTTCTGCGCTTGAAGATCGACTGGCCAGTACCACGAACGGCAGTTTCGAAGTAGCGACCCTACGTCGTCGTACACCACCATGGCGTCGTCCAGCCCGCGGTACGTCGCCATATTCAGAATGAAGTGCACATGCACTTCCTGTGATCTGTGCCACATCTTTTTTGTTGTTCTTCGATCAACGTATTTGCAGTTTTTTGGAGGCCACAAATTGGGATTCATATTATTTTCTATTTTTAATATTGAGTGTGCGCCTTAGATGACCTACGCCTTTCAATATATATGGTACACATAGTTTGAACGCCACCGTGATCATGGCAAAGAAACTGAGCGCGACTGAAACCGGCCAATTCCTGACCCGCTGTTTTCGGGCGGAAAGAGAACGAATTTCGAGCCGTGAATTGTGTTCTGGGTAGTTGGCGTCTTATAGATCATTTTAAAATGAAAACCTCGGCGAGCATAAATACTCTGTCATTGTACCTTTAAGCAGCCACCGGCTATAGGAGGAGCAAGGCACGCAACGCTCAAGTAAACGCGACGGGTCGGGTCGGTACGCATTTGTGAGGAATTGATATTTTCGGCGACGAGGATCGAATTAGTTGTTGTCACGTGGAGCCACTGGAGCGGTATAAGTTGGCACCTTGCTGGAAACGTTTGTGGAAAGAAACGAAGTCACCAGAAACATGCTGGAAAAGTGGTTGTAGGATTCATTCAGGTACCTTACATGGACACGAAACTCCCCAAAACCTTTTTACTTTTATTTTGGGTGCTTCAATAGGCAGAGGTCGGCATTTTAGGTCGCCCTCACTCACCCTCACCCTCACAGCCACACTCACCTAAGCCCCTCACTCGCCCTCACCCTCACAGCTACACTCACCTAAGCCCCTCACTCGCCCTCACCCTCACAGCTACACTCACCTTCAGCCCCTCACTCACCCTCATCCTCACACTCCCACCTTCAGCCCTTCACTCACCCCCACGGCCCTCACGCACTCATACCCCTCACGCCTCTCACGCACTCACGGCCCTCACGCCACTCACGCACTCACCGCCCTCACGCACTCACGGCCCTCACGCACTCGCCGCCCTCACGGCCCTCACGCACTCATACCCCTCACGCCCCTCACGTACTCATGGCCCTCACGCCACTCACCGCCCTCACGCACTCATAGCCCTCACGCACTCACGGCCCTCACGCACTCATACCCCTCACGCCCTTCACGCACTCATGGCCCTCACACCCCTCACGCACTCACCGCCCTCATGGCCCTCATGGTCCTCACAGCCCTCACGGCCCTCACTCACCCTCACACTCACGAATTTTCCTGGTTCAGAAACTCACTCACCCTCACCTCACCTGTAAAGATGAGGGTGAGTGAGGGTGAGTGAGGGCCCTCATGAGTGAGGTTTGCCGAGGTATATCAATAGGACACGTGTAACCAAAATTCAAGTTTCCTCGAAAAAAAAAAAAATAATAGCGCAATATTTACGTCGCGAGATACATTTTGGGTTGGGAGCGATTCTGATATTTCGGCACGTCAACCCGAGAAAGAAGCACGGAATCGCTATTATACACAAATTCACATCAAAAACCATAAAAAAAAGTACGGCTGTTTGCGGAACATAACTAATTTCCCCTTTAATGTACTGAAGTAAGATATACGTAGGTGCATTTGAGATCGTTTCACGTTATTTTATCAAGACGTCCACATTTCAAACGTCGAAAGCATCGTTTCTTCCTCCGACAACCGAATCTTGTAAGAACTACTTCGCATGAAGAATGCGCAACTTAATTTTTTCTTCATGTGATAACGAGTATAAAGACACTGAACCCCCCCCCCCCCCCCACCCCCACGCACACACCCTTTCCGTACCCCCCCCCCCCCCCCCCCCGTTACAATTTTTGCGTACCTCGTTGGTTCCACAGCGTTCTGTGAATACTGGTGTCTTATTACATCCATGTTGTTTTCATTCCGTATTTTCTAAACCGGCAAACAAATGCACGAATGCGTGCAGAGCTCGAGCGAGGTTGTCGCACGTGCAGAGAGACTGTACCCAGCGTCGACTATTTTGTGCTACGTTGTCAAGGCTATGCGGAGAGCAAGTCGTCTGCTTCTTGCGCAGGGGTTGCGGTGACGCCAGAGCGACGCCGAGTTCTGATTGGCTTTGACTGGAAGGATAGTGGGTAGACCTCAATGCTAAACGCCTTAAGGTCTACCCACTATTTGTTTTTGTTTTCGGTCAGCCAATAAAAGTTAGGCGTTCTGACATCATCGCAACCCCTCTGCAAAAAGCAGACGAACTTGAGCTCCGCATAGCGTAATTTCTGCAGTGTTTCGTTTCAACGCTGCCAAAGCCAGGGAAAGCTGCCACATACAGATGGCTCTAGCCAAAACTATAGGCGCTTTGCAGCAGATGTGCATGGGCGCCGCCATTATCGACCTTTAGTTTTTGTTTCCTCGTAATTTGATCAATTCGCTCCATCTTTACCACAGCAGCACAGGTTACTGCCATTTTAGATCCGACTGTGTCCTTCTCCCCAGCATTGACGCTTGTGGAGGCTCGTCAAGGCTCGCTTCAGTGGCTCGGTATCTCGGTAGGACAAGAGAAGTGTGTGTGTGGGGGGGGGGGGGGGGGGTTGTGGGGATATTTATACAGCGAGCCGTTGGTCAGCCATTTAATGTTGCGACGAGTCACTCGCTGTAGATGAGCAATTTAGCCAGTGCAGTACAACCGCTAGCCTGGGGTCTTTAACGTGCACCACGCAGTAGTGATACACGACCGCACGCCGGTACGATGCTCATCCAGATCGAAACGGGACAAGAGAAGGTCAGCATAGGCGACTGTAATCTGGCGCTTGTACAATGAGTCTATCTTGCACGAGCGCGTGCAAACAAGGCGCAAGAGGAAGTCACGTGCTCTCGCAGCAGTGCGGGGCTATACAGCACTGTGGAAGCTATATACGCTAGCCTTGACAACGTAACACAACATAGTTGCCACCGAGTATAAAGTTCTCTGGATGCCTCGCGGCAGCGGCGGAGTAGCCGAACTCGCTGCAGTGAGATCGCGGTTAACTCCCTCGAGGACTGCCATACTGGACTGGCCCCACTACCTGTCCACTATACTTGTCCTCGTGGACAGCTACAGTGGAACCAAAATTCCTTCTCCAAGCACGACACGCTCTCTCTCTGACCGGGCTCCGACAGCCGTTCACAGCTTGGCGGTCGGGTCGATCGGTCGCTCAACGTATATACTTTTGTTTTTGTCTGTCTTTCTCATTCCAGGCCACGGCAGCTTCTCGCCCCTGGAGGGGAGCGACCGGCAAGCCGAGACACTCACACCGGCGGACGCGCGAGCGACCGATCCGCGCTCAGCGGCTGAGCCCCCGAAGCTGACCGACCCGTCTAGCCGCTTTTTTGTTTTCTTTCTTTTTCGTCAAAGTACCCGGCGGATTGCGTTCACCAAAAACGATGAGTAAAACGACTCTGTCGGTCGCCCATCTCTCCCGCGCTGTGATCGAGTGGATGTCTATACAGGTGTAACAAATTAGCACTCAATTTAGAGCGCGCTTGAAGAACGGGATTTTTCACTACGTTGCCGATTTTTGGAGCCTGTGCAAAGTTGAATTGTGAATCAGTAAAGTGAAGAAAAAAAAATTGTAAATTTTTTTGTTGAGAGGTTGGGACAGCGGGAAGTTATGTTGTTGTTTTTTGCCTCAAACGTGACGTGTGGTATCTCCGCTAGTGAGGGGTGCATTTTTGCCCGTGCCGTATAGGGCTGCTGAACTAGAAGTAGTTAAATTCACCCACATTGCGCAGTCGCGAGTACACGAATGTGCATCGGTACTGCGCCTGCCCAATCTACGTCGACCGGCCGGAGCGCTATTTGAACTCATATATACTATGGGAGTACTCACATTCAAAATTAAAGGATGTTCCACGCAACGGTTTTACGATCAAAAAGGGTGTATTATTCAAAAATAATGGAGCTGAAAGGAGTAGCCATGGGTTTAAGTCTCTGTAATATATTTTCTACATCATGAAGGGTGTAGCATATTTGTTCCCCTCTTATTGGTGGAGGAGAGGGGAAGATTTTCCTGTCCGTGACCTCACAATCTAATAAATGCCGGTGCGCTTATCACAATCGCACGCGGGGTACATACGAATGGTATATCTTGTATTCTTACCATGCTTACTCATGGACCAGGTAGTCACCGTACGCCTGTTGCAACAGCCATTTTATGGTCATCTTAATTGTCTGCATGATGTTTGGTTTACATATATTCTCCCATAAGCGTCGCACATAAATTTCCTAGATAAGAGGTTCCTACAAGTAGCGACATACCTTGAAGCGCCGACTGCGTGACGGTGCAGATTTTAGTAAGCGAATGGCGGCGCAAAGCAAAAGATAACTGAATAACGCCATTTTGTCCCTACAGAATGTGCTTCGTCATTCGTATTAGTTGTTACTTGTAAAACAAAGCATCAATGGACTTTAGTCGTATAGCCATAGTGGCAATTGCTGCCGACATTTGTGGAGCTGTTAAATATGCGGCACAATTGTAAAAATTCGGAATTACACCGTGAACAGTCACTATACTCGAGTTATATAGTAAGAGCCGCTACATTACGGGCAAAAAAAAATGTGACAAAGAGATCCAGTAACGCAACCTGCCTTACCCTTTGCCGGTAATGGCGAAAGGAAAACGACCGTATATTTTTCAACGGCGCTAAAACGGTTTCGTACATCCATTAATGTGCACTGTCGGTCACTGTTAACACGCACACGACGTCGGCGCTTTTCAGCATGGAGGATATACGTGCCAAACGAACGAAGGACATCTGGAAAACTAAGAAAGACGGCAAGAACTACGCAGTAACACTCGATCAGTACCCCCCTGTGCATGTACCATCAAAATAAATTGAAGGCCAGGTAATATAGTTAGATTTTCAATAATTACTGCTTTATTCTTTCTGCTCTGTGCGAATGTGCTTCATACGTTCAAAACATCACCCGCACGCTTGAAATCTTCGATAACAAGGGCCCAATTAAGGCTGGCCGGCAGACAAAATAATAAAAAGAGACACCTTTCATAGCCCGCGTGCTTTATTCTTTACGTTTGGTATGTTTTTAGCCGCTTGTAAAGGTGCAAGACGGGGTCTTTTTTATATAGTGACAAGATTGGCATATTAGCAATATATAAGCGTCGCCGGAATGCTGGCGATCATTGAGCACACTCTATATTCCTTTTGATCGTTATTTTGCTTAGAATCGTCGCTTGTTTTTACGAAACAGAGGCCTGCACCTGGAAATATGGCGAAGTTAAACATCGTTCACCGATGAAGAAAAATGCGCCAGATAAAGCAGTGGCACTTTTACAATGTTCATCAAGATACATACAATTCGGTACGACCCAAATAACAAAAGCGCTCCATGTTATTTTCCGGCGAAAGAGCACCGCAAAAGTAGACTGGATGCTGTCTGCTTCAATGTGCCTCCCGGAAGTCGCCGCATAGACACGAGCGCCAGTTGAACCTCTAGCGTACATCATAGTAACTCTATGATATGCACCAAGAAATGCTGTAACATACGCCTGCCCCCCCCCCCTCCCCCCTCTCAAAAAAAAGAAAAAAAAGGAAATGTAATGCACAACTTTTAAGATACGAAAATGCTTCGTCATGCGTGCTGGGTATCGCCACTCAGAGGATGAGAACAAGATGAGAACAGCAGAGCTCCTCTTTCGAACATCCGGCTTTCAGCACGCGCTTGTTACCCTCTGGCTGCGCATGCAGCCAGAGGGTAACAAGCATGCATGGTGAAGCCTTGTTAAAGCTAAGGGAGGCTCGTGCTGGTGGCGGAACAACCGAATGACTTCCCCGCCGTTCTCACGCTGTCAGTGACGACAGTAAAATAGGACGCCTGTATTCCACCTTAGCGTTACTAAAGGGAGCGGCACTCTGAGTGGGCCATAAGGACGATTGCATAGCAGCACAACTGACAAGAGCAACTGTTAAATTTGCAAGACGGGAAAATAATCGAGCGGTTTACTTAAAAAGCAGGGAAAAAAAAGAAAAACCGGACCGAACTGAATAAATAGTTGGAAAGAACTTCACCGTCGATCGAGCCTGTTGTATAAGTGCATCGAATTTTATTCGGAGCCACTTCGATTTTAGACACGCCTCATCTATCATCCTGCTCTTGCTTTTTTTTTTTTTTGCTTTTTTTCTGTTTTTACATAAGTTTGTCCTCGTTATTCGGGAAATTCGGCCTTCAAAACCGGCCACGTGCGGTTCACCTTTTTTTTTTTTTTTTTCTCAATGGTTTGGCCCGTATGTGGCGCAGAGAAAAACAAACAAAAAGCATGCATGCACGCACGCACACGCGCGCATGCACACAAACACGCACATATATATGTAATATAACCGTCACTATTATCGGACTAATTAACTAAAATGTGATAATTGACTGTTTAATCGCTCTAATGGACCTTTTTCACATGCCGACGGCACCAGGCGGTGGCTGCACGAACTAAAAATCGAGGAAGTGACCTACCTGCGCTACCAATCGATAATGGGAGCTACGCTACCAGTTTCTTCGCTCTCCGAGTAGCGGCGCGTGCCCAACGCGACTCTAAAGAGGGGGATCTGTGGCGTCCACCCAAACGTCATGTTTTTCTTTCCGTCCACTTTCTTTTTTTGTGTAACACAATTATATATATGTTGCAATTACGTGTTCTACTCGCTGATCCACAGCCTCCTTTCGAATTTCCTCGATTTCTAGTGCCGACTTCCGCCGCTTGGCATCGAGTGCTCGCGCGTGCGCAGAACGCTTCTCGGAAAAGGTCCATTAGGATATATGTTTATATTGCAAATGTTGAAGCGCTCGTATGCCAAGACTGTTCCATTTTTTTTTTTTTTTTTTTTTTTACAATTCGCGTAACCAGTCCGTGTTCCGAGATATCTGCCCCCGACTTTTCTACTCAATCCGACTTCTTTTCCACTCAGTCCGACAAACCTGCAAAAGAGGGTAAAGGGCTCCGCCATCTTGAACTGTCGTCACTTCCAGTATGGGGCGAAAACATTGTTTTGCCGTCGCCACGCCAGTAGAAGACACTTAGGATATAAGCTTAACCGTCACACGTTATCGTTTTGCCTCCCCCTTATTTGTTTACTAGTTACAGGTTGAAACGTTTTAGTTTTTTTTTCGTCGCCCATACCGGATACGCCTATTAGGTTACTGGGGACGAGAGTACACAAAAAAGGTCTATAGCCGAACTTCGCCGCATTAGCCGGATAAAAGTGCAAAACTCGGGGACGAGTGTTGTGAAAGACTGGCTGATTACGCGAATTCTACAAAATCGAACAGTCTTGTCATACGACCGCCTCAAAATTTGTTATATGCACATACATCCTAAATACAGTTATAAAAAGTTAATTAACGAATTTTAGGTAATTAGCCTAATAATAGTGATGGTTATGTTGCCACTAATGTCCGCCGACCCATATAAACAAAGAGTGAAAACCACATTCGTATAACTTCTTCCCCCTTAAACAATTTGGTGCAGCTATATATATATATATATATACACATATATATACCGGGTGTTCATTTTTAATTCGAACAGGTTTATTACAAAAAATCCGTAAAAGATGCACTAGTACGGTTTGTTCAAGTGAGTTATACGGCTAGGGGGACATTATGTGGGAGCCTAATCCTTGCGAGAGGTTGGCTAATTACTTAAAATTCGTTAATTAACTTTTTAATTAATGAAAGTAGACATATGGTTCCAATTAGAAATTTGCTCAGCGTCGTCGAAAGCTCCTAAATCAGTCATTTTCAGAAAGACTTTGAGTGCGTGAGAAGCGTAGTAGTGAACTGAAGTTACCGCTCGTGGAGCAGGTACAAAGCTAGAGGTTGCGATAAGGCGCCCGCGCGATTTTTCCGTCTCTTATCTTGCCCCAGCCTTGTACCTGTTCCACGAGTGGTAACTTTAGTGCACTACTACGCTTCTCACGCGCTCAAAGTCTTTCTGAAAATGACTGAAGTAGGGGTTTTCGATGACGCTGAGCAAGTTTCTAATTGAAACCATATGTCTATTTTCATTAATTAAAAAGTTTCTTGGCCTTATTTTTGACAGAAAGAGAGCTACGCTTTGTAATTTTACAAGAAAAAACCGACCTGTGAATGCTGTGAATGACACCTTTGACGAAAAGTTTAGATGGCTACGTGCAGGCGTCGATTTTTACGGTTCATTTTAGATCGAGCCTGGTGACTTGAGCCGCCCTATATATATATATATATATATATATATATATATATATATATATATATATATATATATATATATATATATATATATATATATATATATATATATATATATATATATATACCATAACTTTGAGAAATTTCGCTGATCTTCGATTACAGTCTAAATACGGAAGGCCGAAATGCTGCAATATTTGAAACGCCTCGACTTGATCGAAAGGATTGCGAACGTCTATTCTGAGCGCCACCCAGACCCTTCCCAGCGTAGGGTATCCCAGCGTGAGGTATGATTTGTAAGGTGTACAGTATACACTTCAAACACAAACCAAAATCCAGGTTTCAAAAGAACCCTTAAAAAAAAAAAAAACGATAGGAATAAATTGACTTTTATATGAAATGATCGCGCCCTCCATGGGTGACTGGTGGTACGCGTATGAAAAAATCCGCCTGATCCGGACGTCGATCTTTGGACTAGAGCAGGGGTGGCCAAACCGCGGCTCGCGAGCCGCATGCGGCTCTTGGTACCTCGTAAAGGGCTCCCCCCCCCCCCCCCCCCCCGCTCTTTTCCACGTTTCCCCAGGAAAAAAAGAAAGGATTTCGGAACAAAAGACCAGGTTGCGGTTTGGCAGCCTTGTACCCCCATACGTAAAGTCGTACAGCCTTGTGCCCCCATACGTACAGTCAGACTTCGTGTGCTCTATCTCGGGTTGGCTATACAGTTTTCTTTCTTTTTTTAATGTATAATCCAATTCTTTTTAATGTATAATCCAATTTTTAACGAAAGAAGTATTTTGGAATGTATATCTGCTTGGGTACAGTATTTTGTCATTTAGTTATTCTTGTTGGCTTCATCACTGCTGTGTACCTGCAACAACAAAAAAAAAAAAAAAAAAAAAAAAAAAGGGGAAAGGAGTGTGACACAGTCAAGCTGCTTGGACAGCTTTTTTTCCTCAGCTCCCATCATGCTTATACAACCTTCCACCTTCCCGGCAATTGCCACCATCACGGACTCTGACCTTTTCAAAACTGCAATTACTAATCTTTTATTTGTTGAGTGTGTTTAACCTATTTCTAGGCTTGTTTTTCTTTTCTGTATTTTTCTTTGCTCTCCCCCTCTGTAATGCCCCTGGCCTTGAGGGAAAATGAAATAAATAAATAAATAAAATGTGAAAAAAAAAAATGAAAAAAGACAGACTGGAAAGTGCGTGAACCCGAAAATAAAAGGGGAGGAATGAGAGCGGAGACAAAAGAAACAAGAAGAGGGGAGAGAGCACGTGAGAGAGAGAGAGAGAGAGAGAAAGAGAGAGAGAGAGAGAGAGAGAGAGAGAGAAAGGGACATGCGGACGAATCGTTCCCGTCTTCGCAAACAGATGGCGCCACCGCGTTGCGCGCCGGTATCGCAAAACACGGCAGTCCGGTGGTGGCGGGACCCGTTTCGCCATCTATCGGCAGACGGCAGAACTGTAGCCATTCCTTTTTATTCGCTCCTTGAGAAGGGTAAGGACAGGAAGTGCTATAACCCCGCATCTCCTCAAGAAATGGGAGACACAAGCAAAGTTGAGACAAGACCCGAAATTCATACCAAAACCACCAGAGTGTAACTTTTGTAGAGAAAAGATCCCACCAAATATCGAACACCTCCTGTGGGACTGCAAACACTTCAGAAGAGAAAGGGAGGATGCACATGCAACAATAGATCCCGAAGATAAGCCCGAAAACCTTAATGAATGGATAAAACCAGCAGGGGATTCCGGAAGAAGACTTCAACTGCTCAGATCCGTCATTTCCTACCTGGAGAAAACGGGCCTCAGTAAAACTTTTTGAATTTTTTCTTAGGCCATGCCGTAGAGCAATTGCCTGAGCTTTAATTATGAAAGAAAATAAACGTATTTCATCATCATCATTCGCTCCTTTTGTCGCTACGACTGATGCTGCTGCTGTACAACTCGGTCACAGGAGGGCTCAACCAAGCACGTGGTTGTGGTAGCCACTATATTCGGTTTACTTCAGGTTACAAATTGCTCTTACGGCGATTAGAATGCAAGTGATAATTTTTATCAGGGGAGTAGAAGGTAGGGCGAGGCAGTGGCGTACCAACTTGTTTTTGAGTGGGGAGGGGGGGCAAATTTTCGCGAATTTCGCGAAGCGCCAACAATTCGCGAAAAATAGGTCCCGCGAACAATTCCGGTAAAATGTAAACACATTGAAATCTATATTGAGATCCCTCGGCATCGCGAAAATTAGAACCCGCGAATTATTCCAAAATGTCAGCTTTGACCTAAATCGCGAAATACTGAGCCCGCGAAAATTAAGTCGTTTACAGTATTTTAATTCAAACAGGCAAAAAAAAAAAAGAAGAGAGGGAGGGTTGACGAGTCTCGTCTTTTTACCATGTTGTTATCACTCTTATCAGGCTCGGCGGACATTAGATGAGGGGATAATCGTCATGGTAAGTAGACTAACTCACCAACATTTGTTAATTATTGGTTTTAGGGGTTATCTTGCAATTGCAAGACAAAGAATTTGCGAATATGTAATGGCTTTTAAAATTATAATCGATAAATTTTCAGATTTTTTTTTGCCCTATCTAAATATTGCGTTTGAAAGAAGAGTCTCAAGCTGTGCCGACAATGACGCTTGAGAGAGTGTCGTAGTCGTTTCAGTCACGTCGTCACTTCTGTCCTCGGAGCACCCACCAAGGAAGCGCTGCCGGTGAAGACGTGACTGAAAAGACTGCGTCACTCTTCCAAACATTTAGTTTTTAAGAGTTAGACCAAACAAACGTTTAGTGCGCTGGCAAAGCTTGGCTTTGCCAGCAACTAGAAGTAGAAGATCTTTCGTCGTCCAAGTAGATCTTTCGACCATCTTGTCGGTGACGTGCGATCTCATGCAGGTACTTCTGCTGCCAGGCGACGATGTCCTCTCGTTCAATCAGCCGCGAGTTTCGTTCCCTCTTGTCATGCTCGAATCCGATGTCGTGGAGAAGGCGACGCACAGTCCAAGCCTTCAACGAGGGAAGTTCAGTGCTCGTGCAGGATTCGGCCATTATCTTCTTGACCGTGGGGACCTCGTTCCGTCGAAAGAAACGGTGGACGCACGATCTCAGCGCGCACAACGTGAAGTCGCCGTACCTGACTTTGCGCCGCCTCTGGCCTTCACTTGCTGGGCGCTTCCGAGAAGGTGTCACAACTTGTCCCTCGGTTTCTTTCGCCTCCTTCCTAATCTCGAGGACGGTGCGTACACCAACGCCAAGCAGCTTGCTGACTTTGATGCAGGACTCCTCCACAGTGAGGCCGGGCTGGCCGGGCTTGGCGGGCGGTTCGTGTCGCATCTGAACGTACGCGTTCATTATCAGCTGCCGTGCAACTCGGTTGAGGACATCGCCGCTCTTATGCTTCTTGTAGAGGCGGCTTGGCCTAGACGGCGAGGCTGCACCAGACTCTCTTGACGAAGCAGAATCGGAGGAATTGCATTACGCTATGAGTAAAACTATACGCACTCCGGAGTGCACTTCAGACGAAATGGCTATACGCACTCCGCTAAACTCGAATAAAACGAATGGTCACAACGAGTTTTCTAAGCGATGGCAGAGCATAGGGGTTAAGGTGTCCGCTTTCTACGCATTGGGACGCGGGTTCGATTTTCGGTGGGCCTACTTTTTTTTTTATTTTTTTCTCGAACATTTTGTTTTGTCGAGGCATTTGACGATATTTACGACATTTCCTTTTCGCGATGAACACTATAACAACCGAATGTTGTCGACGAAACGTTTCCAGAGGTGCGATCGGGGACAGCGGGGCTTGGGTTGCCGGCTGGACGGCGCGAAGCGGCGTGTACTGGTTAAGTTTTGTAATTAGCAGCCGATACTGTCGCCGCGAAGCGGCGTGAACGCAGGCGGGGGGCTGTGTTAACGATCTCCCCAGTGATACACGCGTTGTTCGAAAAGGTTGGCCCGAGCGGCATGAGCTCTCGGCGGAGTGCGTATAGCCATTTCGTCCGAAGTGCATTCCGGAGTGCGTATAGTTTTACTCATAGCGTAATGCAATTCCTCCGATTCTGCTTCGTCAAGAGAGTCTGGTGCAGCCTCGCCGTCTAGAAAAGACGACTTCGGATTTTTCAAAACGCGAATCGCAGGGGGTTTTAAAACCCGAAACGCGTGGTTTTTTTAACAGACGCAGCAAATGCACGGAATGTACCTAATTCGTGTAGGAAGGTTATCAAGCTAAAACCAACAACCATATATGCATTACTTATAAAAGTTACAATTTTCGTTGCACTGAAGCCTTCTTTTTACTTCAACCTTCCGGAGCGAGTAATTTGCCTCGGCTAGGTGGCGCAAGCTGCCACCCGCTACAAGGTCTGTCTGTAGTCAATATCTATCCATTGAAGCAGAAGGGGCGTTTTCAGCGAACTATTTTCTCGACTGCGGAGGCGTCTGAAGCGGGCGCATCACGCTTATGGGGAGGAGCTTCTACTACCTTCTTAACTTGTAACTGACTATAGTGTGGCCTCTAATTGTAATTTCCAAGAATACTACTATAGTAACATAACCCGTAAAACCAAGAAATGAAAAGTTAATGAAGATATTTTGGTTAATTAGTCAGCTTACCGTGACAATTCTCCCCTCATTGATAGCTTCGCAGTCTGCCTACCCTTAGGGAAATACGCCAGTCAAGAGCGACGTATCAATTAAAATATGCGTGAGACAGAGCGTAATAATTTTAACTACGTAGTTTAAAGGTTGCACCTGTTGAGTTAAACAGAAATCACCACTTGGTAATATGAACAGAAGAAAATAGATTCGTAAAATAGTCATTAAATGTATTTGCTAATTATACTTCAATCCATGTATTTTCTTCAATTACAAGTTCTTTGATAACATTTTCTTGACCGTTTCGGGATAAAATACGATTAATATTTTTCCAGATAACGTCACTTCTATTTTCATTATGAAATATTTTATAGTAATAAGCACTTTTTACTTTTTTTTTGAACTGTGAGGGATAGCGCGGCACCGAACGGGCCCGTCCCGCGGATGGGCGGGGGAATGGGAGCGAAGAGGAAGAAGCGGCAGGAAGAACGAACGTACGCGGGACCCGGCTGCAGGTGACTCGAACGGTTTCGGAAGTGGCGTTGTGTGGATCGGTTACATACCAATCGAGTACATGAAAGAACGAACTGGTTATCTCATTCCGACGCTTTTTAAATATTTTAAGCACATCTAAATATTTGGTGCGCAAAAACGCCCATAAAGTGTTTTTTTTTTATATTTGTTAGTATATTTTGGGTAACCCACGGTTTTCTCAATTTTTTAGGCAGTGTTATCTTTCGAAATTTGAAACACTCTTTATATAAAGAACAAAATTTATGAGTAAACCAATTGTACGCTTCATCGGCCGAGTTCCAGTGAGAGTATCCCGTCCAAGTTTTTCAGAATCCACACTCTGTTTGAACATATTTAGCGTTTAAACATTAACGACCGGAGAAAAGTATGCACATTCATGACGAGTTTTTCCCTAAGCTATCTAAATCAACAAAAATAAATTGGAAGATGGTCACTGATATCGGAACACATCACACGAGCAGAAATCCCGGTTCGAGTTATATTTGTGTTAAATAAGTCAACAACTGTTTCACTGAGTGACGTGACTTGAGTAGCAATTGTGATGACATTAAAAAGCCCAACAGATGGAAACAGAGAAGAAAACTCAACTTGACAAGCAGTAGCACAACTCGTAACTATATTAAAATCATCACCTAAAATTAAGCTGTAGCCGTTCGCACCAACAAAATGAAAGGCTCTTTCAAGAAATCACAAAAAAAACAGATAAATCACCACTTGAAGGTCTATACATAACTGCAAGAATAGCGTTTTCAAGTTGCACACATAGGGATTCATAATTTTTAGTCATAGTAGTAATGGCTGTCATATGACTATTCCACCACCGTGCCTTGAGCGGCGATTTAAATAAAATGTTGTATAATTATCAGTTCAAAACATCTACTTTTTGAATAAACCGGGTCTTCGTTAATATAATCTCGTAAAAAAACAAAAACAAAAACGAAGTCATTAAGAAGAATACCAAGCTCGTCCTTTTTATTACGCGCCGACCCCACGTTCAAATAAAAAAAAAAACAGAAAATGGCTTCTTTATCTCGGTATTAAAATATCTTTCCAAATCAGAAGAAAAGCAAACGTCCGAGATCGACACGAGTAACTATGTGACGTTATCAAAAATTGAGTAGTGTTTATTTTAATTTATTTGAAATAGGATTCGGACTACCGTTGGCGTACTGAAGCAGGTAACAAGCGATCCGACAACCATTACGCACGCTTCGGTTAACACGGGAAACGGAGAACCCATTACGCGGACAAACATATTACGAAGACTAATATCGCGAGACAAGAGCCCACGCGCATCCCTTTCGGTATACACTCACGCCGAGACCAAATGCGTACCCTGCAACGTATTAAGCAACCCCGCTACTTACTTCTTCGACCCGATTGGGCCAGCGGGCCGCTAGACAGACTTACGCGTGCAACAACACAAGCAGCGCGACAGTCATTGCGGAAGCTTTTACTCGTTGGAGATGGAGCGAGAGAAGCGCGGCGCCGATCACGATCCGTCTCCATCGAACGCGAGGAGCCGGTCGGTCCAGCGCAGGGAAGATAACCTGGATTCGGCGCGGCGTCCTCCTCACCTTAACGACTTCATTGACGATGACCAGGTTGATTGAGAAATGCTCCGGTGCTTCGAGCGCCTCGGCCGCCGAGTCTCCGACCTCGTTCCTGCGAGAGACACGGCGAAGACGGGGAATCAGTGGGGACGCGATGAGTGGGGGTAAAAGAGAGACGACCGCGGCGGACATCTTTCGAAGCCGAAGAGACGCCGCCGTTTGATCACCTTCGACGGCACTTTTATTTGCGACGTATACACGCGACCAGCATCGTTGTGGTGGTCGGCTTTCCACGATCGGCCAAACCATGGACATAAGAGCAAGGTCAGAGTGCCGATTTCGACGGTGTTAGTAATTGAGCTAGAGTTACAAGTGCTGGGAAGGTGTATAGAGAGAGGCTCGAAATGGGCTCTGGTAAAATTACGGCACGGAATGATAGGAAACGGGACCGATACGAATAACATAGCGGTGTAGAAACCAGCACCGGCCTTTATCTTGGAAGAGAAATTGCGGCAGTGTTTTTTTTTGTCGTTATCCGACGATATCGTGATACGTCGGAGCCATTCGGGGGCGTCGGAAATGTTCGGACAGTTGCTGCGCCTACCGTTCCCGCAAGCTTCATTGGGGAGTTTTCGTAGACCGCGTTTCTCCCTCCGCTAAGCCCTCCGCAACGGAGAAGCCGCTACTGCGCCTGCGCGCCGATGGCCTTGGCTGTAGAGTTACGGGCATCGTAGCGGGTTGCGGAAAGCGTTGCGGGACGGCGAAAACCATCTACAAAAACCCCACTTTTTCTACTTTCTTCAGAAATTACCAGAAAAAACACTGTAGTAAAGTACAAGCACATGCTCAGAGAATGTACTTCAAGTAAAGGACAAGTTTTCTAATCCTACTTGAAATAGTACTTTAAGTTCAGTTTTTTTTTTTTTTTTGGTTGTAAAAACGTTGGTAAGCTTTTTGAACGATTTTCGAATCTTGGAAGACCGACATAAACTGCGTTTTGGGAGGAAAGGCAACGCAAACAGGTCACCTCTGCGTTGCCCTTTAACACGCGATCTTCAAGTACAGCACAAACTACGGGAGCACCAGATGGGCTTCAGAGCGGGTGCTCCATTTTGTTGACTCCTTGGAGTGAGGCTGCAGTGTGTACACTTCCTGTAGTGGGCGAGAGTTCCTATGTTGGGGAGATGCGTGGACAAACCCTTTCTTTATGTACGTCAAGTCTTCTTGAGCTTCGGGACACAAAACATGCCAGTCCTCGGCGCTAATGCTGCATTTACTGGGTCTCACTTGCGACGTGTCTGTCCCCTCCCTGCGCCTCATGGCAGGGTTGTTGCAGTGGAGGGCTCGTGAAAATTTTAAAGGGATTTGGACCCTCAGAACCACTGCCTCCCCCCTCCCCTCATGCCTAGCTACGCCACATGCTTTCCCCTCTTTGCAAATATCAGCTGATCTTCCAACGTCTTTTCTATTTTAGTGCAGGAGCGTTTTTTGTCCAGCAAATCCCCCACTAAAATTCAAAAGCAATTTGTAATTTAGTGGAAGTTTCTCGGAAAAAGTAATTAAATTAAACTACTCATTACCGAAATAAAAGTGTAATTGAAAGTTACTAAACTACTAAAAAAAGTAGTTAAGCTACAGTAACTTGAGTAGAGTAGTTGAACTACGTACAAGTCTGCCTCACTCGCATATCTCCGCGACCCTTGCCACGTCTAACGGGCGGAAGCCACGCCGGTCGCGGCCGACTTTAATAGTCCGGACATCACTGCAGAACAAGTCAAATAGTTTCTTCACTAATTCGGACAACGAATAACTACTCTACCTCTGGCTTAAAATAAAGAAAAACGCACAAATATTGTGATTAGTATTGCAACAATAGGGAGTTTTCGTAGATCGTTCTCGCCGTCCCGCAACGCTCTCCGCAACCCGCTACGATGTCCGGAACTCTCAAGGCCATCGGCGTGCAGGCGCAGTGGCGGCTTCTTCGTTAGGGAGGGCTTAGCGGAGGGGGAAACGCGGTCTACGAAAACTCCCTATTAGACAGTATTAGTATGCGTTACTGGCTCTTACGTACACAATACGGAATAGTATAGCGTACGCTAAAAACGACCTGCTCGGACCGATTCTAGGCGTTCGTTACGTTTCGGAGAGAACATCTCGCATGATCTTTCTAATTCAATCTGCCAGAGTCGTACAATTCAGCGTGCTTAGAGCGCCATCATGCTCCTCAAAAGAAATATTGAAAATGAAGACGTTTCCAATAATTTTATTTAAAATTATACTAAGCCGGAGATGCCTTGTCAAGCGCGCTTTTCTGCGGGGGGAGGACGAGTATACGTAGCCGAATTCGATCACGGAGCCTCCGTCAATCGTCCCATGGAAACGGCACCTTTTATCAATGCGATCGCGGGAAGAAATCCGTGACCTACTGATGTCCAGTGCATAGAGACAACTTCGGCGATTTCTTGAAGAGTCGTTCGTTCGTCGGCGAAGAACTGCGCGAAGAGACTAAAGGTTCGTTTATACTTTAAAGGGACACTGACACCCCCCAAAATTTTTTTTCCTTTTTGTCAGGCGATTCATTATGGTGTCAGAATACTACCCAATTAATATTTTGCTACAGAGTCACGTATTTTTTTCAATAAAGCCAAAAAACGCAACTGCGCGAAACCGAAACCGAAATGGAGAAGTGGAGAGGATAGCGTGAGTGGCGGAAGTCACGTGGCAACACCCGACCGTGCGTTTTTTTTTTTTTCTCCTCCTCTTTCCGCACGTAGCACCGTAGCAGACGAAATGCGTTCGCTCGCCGTGGTATTCCTTTGCAGTTATGTTTGTTCCGCTCGCTGTTCTGTATTTCAAGATGAGTTGTTTTGTACATTTAATTGGCAATTAGTAGTGAGTGCCCGACTGCCGTGGTGAATTCCCGTGATCACCTCCGAAAAGAATACTCCCAAGATGTTGCGTGAAGAGTTGCCTCACATGTCCTGCATCTGAAAGTGGCCAGAGTTATGCCAGAGTGCGCAAGTTTCCGAAAGATCAACAGGTCGGGATCAATGGCTGGCTGCAATTCCTGTAGAACCATTACGCGAAGCTCGGAAAGCGGACGCTACCCGATTCATATGCTCCTTGCATTTTGTGGAAAGTGATATACATTGAGTTCGCAGGTGTCAAAAATGGAATCCATACCATTTAGTGCAGCGACGTATCGTCCACAACATTTTTTTTTTCTGTGATAATTGTAAAAAAAGAAATGTAAACAGCGCAGAATGCTTGACAAACCTGTGTCTACCCTTGGACGACTCATGCCACGCCCAAAAGATCGCCCTGGTAAAGAAAGAGCCCAAGGCGTTATATATAAGATTCCTTGCGGGGTTTGCGCGGCCACGTACATCGGCGAAACAAAGAACTTTACAAAGAGAATTCGTCAACATAAAAGCGATGTGTGCAAGTTGGATCACGAGCGTAGCGCGGTCGCTGAGCACTGCGACGTCAAGGACCATCCTATTGACTTTGCTAACGCTTGCATCATTGACGTTGAGAAAAATCCTCGAAAACGACTGTTCCTAGAATCATGGCATATTCAAAAAACGCCACAGAATATTAATAGGTCGCTCGGAGCTTTGCCATCTGCCTATGTGAACGGGCTTCGTCACTTTATTGAAAAGGCACAGCAGTAAAAGAAGAAGACCAGACACTCGCCGTAGAAGAAGAAAAAAGACACTGCTCCTCAACGGCCATAGTAGTGGTCGCCCCTGAAGAAGAGGCCGAATTGGCCTTGAAACGTAAAGTCCCTATAGAAGGGCTTGGTTGGTGTTTGAATTTTATAATAAAAAAATAAAGGTACACACCCACACCAGGTATCGAACCCGTGCCCTCTGCGTGCGAAGCGGATGTCTTTCCACTGAGCTACTGAAGGAACTCTATCATGCTTAGTTATGCAGTGCCAATTCCCCGATTTCCCTTCAATACATGCACTCCCGGCATGAAGTCGAGCAGCACCAAGCATAGGGCACATTCGCACCTCGTAAAGTAACCGTACGCGTGCGCATTGAACTCGAAGTACGCACTTCGTGCTTGACGTTTGAGCGAGCGATGTCTTCAGCCACGAGAAGGGACGACGGCTCGGCGACGTCTTCGTGCAATCGGCTTGCTGGTCGGGCGTGTCGTATGGGATGAATATCAGTTCTTTTGATCGGTCCAAAATTTCTCTTTCGAAGAAAGACAGAATTCGCCAGTACCGTGAACGACAGTTCTGGAGTAGAGGTCCAACGCCCGTCGTCCGCTGCCATCCGCTAGTGCTAGTCCCACGATACGCGAAACGACGCCATGTCGAGAATTATGCAGTGAACGCACAGAAAGCTTCCGGTTGTCTGTGCTACCTTTTTTTTCAATCAACGTATTTGCAGCTTTTTTGAAGCCACAAAAAACGGGTTTCATATTTTTTTCTATTTTTAATATTGACTGTGTGCCTTTAATGACCCACGACTTTGATTAAATTTGGTGGTCGCATCGATACCTTACAAAAACGGCCCGTGACCACGGAAAAGAGAGTGAGCGAGACTCGAACCGGCCAGTTCTTGATCGGCGGTTTTCGGGCGGAAAGAAACCGAATTTCGAGCCGCAAATTCTGTTCTGGGTAGTTGGGCTCTCATATGTCACGTACAACTAAAAACCTCGGCGAGCATAAATACCCTGTCAGTGTCCCTTTGACGTAACGTCGACGGTCGCGGCGTAGCGCAGCGCACACTGAAACTGATTGGTCGCAGAAATCGAGTTCCTGGTCGCCGGCCAATGAAAGGAGCGCGTTCTGCGCTACGCTGCATTCACTGTGCTCAACGCCGGAGTATAAACAGCCCTTTAGCGTTGAGCAGATCGCAGAATTCACGCACATTGCGAGCGGTGCACATTCTCACTGTGCACTCCTTCAGCTGCACGGCGATCTGCTGCGACCGCGGTAGGTCCCGGAAATAATTGCCGAGCGCTGAACACCACGCAATTCCACGTAACACTGAACTTCGCGAACACCACGTCGCCTTGCTGCGCCAGTCGGCGTAACCACCATCTTGACACTGGTGCTCTCGTTGGGCCCGAGATCTCTCGAGAGCTTCTCGCAAAGCTTGCTAGCCCGCAACGCAAAATCCCCAGCGTTGCGTGCGTACGCAATACGCTAGCCGTTCTATTGCGTTCTGCGTGTGCGCACTCCCGACCCGAAATTTATTTGCTCAAGCAAAGCTTTAGCGTACGATCCACTAAAACTGTCTATTGAAACGTGCGCAAACTGGCATGAGCGACGCGGTATCCTTCAAGATGGCGTCGGGGCTAGTTGCCTTTACGTGCGACAGATGGCGCTCCTTTATCTAAAAGGTATATATCCAATCTGAGACTCTCGCATATATTTGTTTTATGCGTCCCGCAGTCCCAGTTTTTATTTTTTTTTTTTTTACAAAGAAGAGCAATACTGCTTGCTAGTTAGTTGACACCGTTTTCACCTTTTCTATTGTTCGTATTATTTTTAATGCAACGTTATATAATCCAATGAACATAAATTGCAGATGGAAGGTTCATTGCAGTCCCTCCCATCGGCTTCTTACCTGAGAAAAAAATAACAATAAAAAGAAACAATTAATTTTGAATCGACGGAACCAAGCATAAGAGAGAATAGCACTACAATCATGCCTCATTAATACATGGACACATCCGTTTTTCCCCAGAATCGTACAGAATACCGATATAAAAAATGCATTTCTCAGGTCCCAGGTCGACCCCGAAGATTTTGGTATTGTAGCGGAATGTTCAGGCATATGAGCAGGGTTCATAATATTGACGAGACATGACGGTACATACTTTCGAATTCCATGCACGGATACCGAACGCCTTTTCAGCGTGTTCCTATTCCAAGGAGCGGATTCGATCTCCTTCGGCAGCCACGCTGCCGTTGGCCTATAGCCTCGTTCTTGCAGTCCTGAAAGTTTATCCGCCTGACCATCGGCAATGCCGCAGGCTGGTTTGCCCGCCACGCAGAGGTGTTGCACCGGCAAAGAACCTACTTAGCGCAGCGAGGGCGTGCTGTCTCTCCAGGGTGTAATTAATTATTCGTTAACTGAACAAAAACTTTAAATGCTACTTGTTTGTTGACCAAACATTATCACACCGAGCCACACTCTGAGATTTTAATCTCAGTGTGACAATTTTCCGGTTACGCCAATAATAAAAATTACGTCTTACGTCTATGTTTCTTGTTTTATTTTTAGCAACCGAGATTAGGTTTTATTTTTCATTTTTGTAAATCTTGTTCAGACATCGAGTATAGAGCAAACGCTTGCTTCCCGCGTACGCTTAGGATATATACAGTCCAACTTGCGACTTATGAATGAGACCTGGATAGAGGGGGGGGGGGGGGGGGGTCTCATGACGGATGGTTACGCATGCGTATGTTCGTGCATGTTGTACTTTGTATTTGAGATTGACTTTGTATTTGAGATTGGCTTTGTAAAATAGAAAAAAAGTATCGGTGTGAATTATATATTTATGTTATATAATATTTCTTTATGTAATGGCCCCCAGGAAGACAGTACCCGAAAACATATTAAATGAATTTCTTTCACAATTGTTTTCTTCACAGAGGCGTTCACATACAGACATACATTCATATCTACAGAAACAAAACGTTCTAAATTCGAGACGAGCACGTCGACATCAGTACTTCCTAGAAACGAAGTAACGAAGTGTAATGGTTTGAGATTTGAACATCCCTAAAGGCAATATCAGTAGGTCGTCATACGCACTAAAACAAACAACTAATTGACTGTAAATAATTCAGTTAGCTAATTAGTCGGTGCTGTTCTTTAAAGCTGCCGAACTCTACGCTACGTCCTTGTTTTTCTCTCCCAATCTCTAAGCAAGTCCTCAATAAACCTGGAGTGGTGTTCAATTGGTTCCCCCAGGTCATAGGTGACCCTTAGAAATATGTATTGATGACGTCATTTAATTGCCACTCGCTCTGTCCGGTGTGAAGATATTATCGCTTAATAGTCCACTTGATGCGTTGAACGTGTTAAATAAGCCCTCCGAAAAGTAAACAAAACTTTATTGCAACGCGGCTAGCTCTAGCTTAAACTTATATCAAGGTCATAAAAAAAAGCGAGCGCATTTACGGTTGGGGTAAACACAAATATAAATCTTCTTTCTGGGGTGCCCTGTTCCGTGTTGGGAGAGGATGGGATTTCGCACTTCGTGGTGTCGACGACTTCCTCAAATATTTTGCTAGGAAAATACATCTCACTCCGCGCAAATAAAATTACCTCGGCGCAGACACGTTTTGCGTAGTTCGAACGGCTGGATGCGTCGCAGCTTCGGAGTTTTATCCATTGAATTGGGGAGTAAAGCCCCTTGATAAAGGTTTTTTGTACAAGTACCGCCAACCATTGTTGTGGAAACGCGCGAGACACGTGTCACGAGCGCGTGCTCCGCCGCCATTCGCTTCCAAGGGCCGCTCATTTCAGTGCTGCGCCGCCATTTGCTTCCAAGGCCCGCTCGAGACACGGGCCACGTGCGCTCGCGCATTTGACGCTACTTGCAAGACAAACGGAAACATATCGAGGGGCTTTATTGGGGAGGGGTGGCTGGCGCCATCTACCGTCCTGAATTTCCCTGACTCAAGTCGAGACAGCCGTCTCGGCAGACGCGGTGTCTCGGTGCGCCTACGGTACCCCCTCTCCCTTGGATCACTAACAACGTGACGCGCATGCGTTCTATCGGACACGGGCCGGTCAGACCTCTAGGCGAGGATTTGGCGCTGTATTCCAACTTTCTAATGCAAACGAGCGAAGTGGAATGTATTGCTTTCCCTAACCGAGGGAGAGAGAGAGAGAGGACGAGACTAAGAGCGCGCGAGGTGCGTCAGAACACCGAGCTGTGGTTGGAATGATTAATGGGTACACGCAAAGCTACCTTTGTGAACATACTCACTGTTCGAACGCATTGAAACGCCGCGTTTGCTTTCGAACAGTGAGCGGAGATAAAAGCAGCCTGCTTTGCATTTATCTGACTTCATCTTTCGACAGGAAGGAAGTTTGAGGGCTTGTGGCGTACCCGTTGAGCGAACTGGGGTCGTCATCTCCTTCCGGTGTAAGAGATGTCTGCTCCGCGACGCTCTCCGGAAGGCTGTTGTACTCCTCGATGACTCGGTCCAGGAAGTCCAAGGAGGCCCGGACGTCGTCCGTCCTGCCGAGCAACCGGGAAAAAATGTTTAGCAAA
The DNA here is from genome assembly GCA_013358835.2 of Ixodes persulcatus. Lineage (NCBI taxonomy): Eukaryota > Metazoa > Arthropoda > Arachnida > Ixodida > Ixodidae > Ixodes > Ixodes persulcatus. The sequence continues at coordinate 166,751 of JABSTQ010010605.1, forward strand.
TTAGCGATGAAGGCACAAATTGGCAGGGTCATTCTTATCAAGATTGTTGCAAATCTTTCAGACTGGTAGAGCCGGGGTCGTGTTGCGGTGATTTTTCTCTTTACGTATGTCGGCACTCGCGAAACGAGCCTGGATTAATGCGTTTAATATGTGTTCTATATGATTGTTTGGTGTTGATCTTCGTATTGGCACAACCAGCATGGACATTCACGCAACATGCCGGTTGTTATTCCTGCTTATTTTGTCGAGAAGATAAAATCGGGTGGTGCGGAACGTGTTACTAGTATTATGCTGCAGAAGCGGTACGCGCTTAGCAACAAGGACGTCACAATAGCAGTTCAAACCACGTCCACGTATTGCTAGGCGGTATGCGTACAGTTCCTCCGCGATATTCAGCATTTGCCGAGAGCTTATCGTCCTTGCGATGTCGCGCTACAAAGAACTACTTTCCTCGAACTTGACCATGAAAATAAATGAAAACTAAAAACGCCCAAAAAAGAAAAATACTAAGATGGGAGTTAGTTGCGAGTGGAGCAAAGCACAAAACGAGCAATGGCGGATATCTTCCAAAAAGGAAAGTGTGTATGCGGAGGGGGGCTTTAAAGATTTTACGGTCTATTCCACTGCCTCGAGTGTGAACACTCGCTCCCCCCTTCTAATCGTTTATAGGTTTCTGGGCCGTCGCCGTCTCAAGTGGGATGCCGGGTGCGGTACGGACCACGCCGGCTCTCGGCACTTGAAATGCAAGTCGGCGTGTGCGGGCAAGCGTGTGTGTGTACGCAGCATACGGGCAACGTTTTACGAGGGCGGGGTCCTCCTCCGAGAGTCTTTGGCCACCTGTTAAAAAAAACAAGGGCGAAGACCGAGATTGCGGTCCGGTCTAAGGATGTACCAGGAACAATTCTCTATATTGCTATCTGGCTATCTGGCGTCATCAGAGAAAAAGTTGCAGATCATTACTTTACTGCATTGTTGATATGGGGTGAAAGGCAGTCCGACTGTTTAGTGGGATGTGACGGGTGGAGAATAATTTTAGATAACAGCAAAATTGACCAATTAATTAGGACATATGATTGGAATTTGTTACTATCCCTGGACCACATTTCAGCATATAATACTTAAGTAGACATACTTCAGAATATACCCCAAAAATCGAAAAGGAAAGTAAAGATCAGACAGCGAAGACCAGAAAATGTGTGGATTACCGAAGAAATCTTGGAATTATGTCACACTAAGGACAGCCTATAAAAGAGATGTAAATTTAAACCTGAGGACGTGCTTTTAAGCAAGGAGTTTCGTGAGGTGCGCAATAAACTAACAGCTAAAATTCGATTGGCAAAAAGGAAGCATTACATGACCAAATTTAGCCAGTCGGTAAAAAAACTCGGCGGAAACATGGAATCTTGTCAATCAGTTAATTGGAAGGAAGAAAAAAAGTAATATTGATAATACAATCAGGAAGCATTTTCCCGATGCCGATGACTACACTATGTTAGCAAACTCTTTTAATAGTTCTTTTATCAGTGGCGTTAAAGATTTAAGAGAGAAAATTAAAACAATAGAAGCAAAAAATAACGCTCCCAAGTTCAGTAACAAAAACTCGGCATACTTGCCTCTAATGTGTGAGGATGATCTTGTAACCATCATAAATTCTATGTCCATAACAAAATCACCAGGTATAGACAAAATACGTGTGCGAGATTTACGTTACAATATAGATAATCTAAAACAAGTATTACTGAAAATAATTAACGGTTCCCTTCTACAGGAAAACTTCCAAAAAGAGCTAAAAGTTGCAGTAATTAGGCCTCTTTACAAAGGCGGTAATAAAAAGGATTTAGGGAGTTACCGACCGATATCAATATTGCCAGTAATTTCGCATATCATGGAAAAATGGGTTCAGATAAATATGAATAACTTCTGTGAAAAATTTTCCCTTCGGAAAAATAAAAGCACAACAGCACTTTTGGAAGATTTTTCGGACTGCATTAACGATACATTAGATAACAATAAAATTGCTCTGGCCTTACTCCTAGATTTATCGAAGGCTTTCGATACCATCGATCATACGTTACTTTTAGAAAAAAACTTGAAAGAATGGGCTTTAGAGGACCATTTTATGATTTTTTTCATGACTGCCTCACAGATAGATTTCAATTGGTGAAAATAGAAAATTGTGTAAGTGATAAAACTCGGGTTCAGTGCGGTGTACCTCAAGGGAGCACTTCGGGCCCTTTGCTTTTTAATATTTACATAAATGAGTTAAGCCTTTTACCGCTACAGTCTAGAATCTTTTTATATGCAGACGATACGGTTCTACTATTACCATATGACATATACGAAAACGCAATTCCAATATTTCAAAAGGACGTGGACATGTTATTGCATGTTATTGCAGGTTTTCTGACAATATTATTTCCGTAAATAACAACAAAACGAAACTTATGTGTTTCCGAAATCCCCATAAACAGGTGAAGCTTACGGCATGCATTTATTTAAATTCAGGGCTAGGCAACTCTTGCAAAAGTATAGCACTTCCATACGAACAGTCTGTAAAGTATTTAGGCATATTTTTTGACGAACACATTTTATGGAACCATCACATAGAATTTATTAAAAAAAGGCTTCGCGTAGTATCAGCGTATATTTACCGGTTAAAGAGCGTTTGTGGTATAAATGTTCGTAAAACTGTTTTTATTGCCTTAGGAGAGTCAATCCTGCGATACGGTATTACTATTTTCGGACAATGTGCAGGAAATAAAAAAAACTAGAAATATATAGACTACTTAAACAGATTGCGAGTAACGTTGCGTACGGAACCAGATATGATAACCTAGTAATAGATATGAAAATGAATGAACTAAATATAATGTCTTTTTCTAAACTGTATGAATATGTAATATTAACACGGCATTACTACGATAAGAGCTCGAAAATTGAGGTCAAAAAGAGAAATCTGAGATGCACTGAAAGGTACTTAATACCCAGAATATTTACGAACTACGGAAAGAGAATAAAACGGCATTATATTCCTTCCATTTTTAATAAATTACCCGATAATTTGATTTTTATATCATCCATGCGAACGGCAAAGAAACCTCTTAAAAAGTGGTGTCTAGAGTGTAAAACCTGATTTCCCTGATGTTTAGTGTGTTTTTTCCTGAGTCATTTCTGTGTCATGCGATGTTGATGTTTCAATTGTTGTCTATTATGGTATGTTTCACGTGAGGTCGTACGGTGTTTAGAACTCGTTAGTATTTCAGTGTTCAGCGATTTGTTTGATTTTCATATGGAGAGTACTTTCATTTACATGGCGCCAATATTGCTGTGTTTTACAATTCTGTTTAATTTCTTTATTTATAGTGTTACTTGCAATACTGTGTTCTATTCCTTTTATTTGTAAGATTTTGGTCTGCCTGGTCCCACGGACAAGCAATCTTCTTTGCTTTTGTGGGCCAGTTACTGTAAGTTTTTTTTTTTTTTTTATTGTGAAAATGAACTATGCATCGCCGAACGTTCATTTTCTGTTCGAATATAGCGCTAGCGGTCCGAACCATATGCCAAAGTTTTAGAACTAGCCGTTATCTCAATTAAAAGATATAGGTGATATTCTGAAAATTTCAATCTTCAGAACAGATCCCTTTCGACATTCGCGTGCCGATTATTAGAAGGTCGGAACCTCTGCACAATGGCGGAACAACTGACATCGTGGAACATGGAAGTCATTCCATAAGATAGCGAACGTTTGCGGCCAACGCTAGGAGCCGACGAGCCAATCAAACAGCATCGAAAGTGCACCTTCACTGCGCTCATCACCTTTTCATTGTGGGTGTTTTTTTTTTTTTTTCTTCTACTCCAACCAAACGCATAAAGTGTGCCGTGACGTTACGGTTTTCGTCCGCCAATGTGCGGGGATTCCACAGCTGCCAACAGATGAGCCAGAATATCAACTGGCGCCATTCAGCTACATGTATTCGAGAGGTCCATCGACCGCCATTTTCCCATTGAAAATTTTTGAAAATTGTTTAGAACTTTTTGAATAAGCTCTGAAACTTTGGCATCTGGTTCGGACCATTAGAGTATATGTTTGGGCGGAAAATGAGCGTTCGGGGATGCATAGCTTATTTTCGCGGTAAAAAAAGACAAAAAGAAAAGAAGTCTGGAAAAGAAGTCTGTAAACCATCCATAGTAGCCCTGAGACGTAGGAACAATAAAAACTAAATATATGAATGAACGGACAGGGTAACAAAGTCTTCATTGTTCTGTCGTTTTTTTGTTTTTTTTTGTTCCTATGGATGAGGGTTACTATGGACGTCATTCACCTGGTCGCCTGCGTTTCTTGCCTTACTTCACAAATCTGTATTTTTTTTAGGGGGGGGGGGGGGACATTTCGTATAGATTAGTGTCCCAAATCGTAGCCCCCAGTGATAGAACTGGGGAATAGTAATCCCGAGCGCAGGCTCTTGTGAAGAGAGGGACTGCGCATAAAACACAGTTTTTGCTTTTTACATCACTCTTGGAGCTTGGTGACTATGCATTTCTGACGTTCTTGCACTACAATATCTGCAAATATTTCTTTAAAAAAAATCGGAGTTTCGCAATTGTGTCATGGCGTCAGCATAAACAAACATGGCGGCGCCCATGGAACAAAGCAGACGCTGGTCAATAGTCACCAACATCTTCAGAAACGAGGGGCGTGGATTATTTTTGTTCACGCTTCCTGCATCGTGATTGGTCCTTCGGCGTCCTTCTCGGCCGATGTCGCCGTCTCACTGGCTACCGGGCAAATGCTCGGAACTCGCCGCGCCCTGCGTCTATTTAAGCTGCTCTCGGTGGCTCTTGGCGAGGAGATCGAGCGATAGGGGGTGCTTCATTAGACTCGCTTTTGACAAAGCGCGTGGTGTTTAGCGAGCACAAGGCCCGTGGACGCGATCCTTTGCCTCCTCTTCCACAATCTAGTGCGGGTCACAGATTAGACGCGAGGGTTGCGTCAGCGATCGGCTCGGTCTCGTCTCCAGCCGAAGCTTTCATTGATTGGACACAAGCCGCCGCCAAATGCTGACGCAACGTTCGACTAGGTAAGCCGAGCGCTGCGCGCCAGGGCGCAAACAATTCGTCGTTGGGGTCTCCGTGGGTTTGGTTTCTCAACGTTGCCGGAAGGGGCGAGACGGCTTGATCTTCCGTATACCATTTTCATTCACTAAGAATGGTCATACTCGGCACGCTTTAGTCGGCTTCTATGTTTTGCGAGGCATTGCGAAGGCTGCGACCCGCGCATGCGCGCGATAAGGAGAGGGGAAAGGCAAACAACTGTCGCTTCCCAAGTCTCCCTCTTGGGGAGACTTGTGAAGTAGATTTTGGATCCTGGGTTCAATTCCCCTTCGGGGACGTTCGGAATACTTTTTTTTTTTCTTCTTCTTCTCAGTTTATTTATTTGTCACTTTCCCGCGCATGGACTTGTGTCACAGTTGAAAATGTTCAGCCCCCTCCCCCCCCTCCTTAAAAAAAAAGTTATTGCATTTAAAACGAGTGGGAACCCCGAGATCTCGCAGGTTGCGTGTCACCAGAAACGTTCGACTTGGCTGCTAGTCGATTAGGTGGGTCAAGTTTGTCGCGCCCTCTTCGACTTGCAAAGTCTGTCCACGGCAGGTGATTCGATCGTCTGGTCTTGGTGGACCCGGCCGAAATATTCTCTTCACAAAACCCCCCTCGAGCAACACTGGTCAGCCGCCATGTTTTGGACGTCGTTTCCAGAACGAAGCGTGTGACTGGTATGAACGCTGACGCCGCACTCGTGCCCTGCAGTACGTGCTGAGAGTGCACGGCCAAATTATGGCAGCCTCGAATAAGGGACGCAGTGACAAGTCAGAACGCGGAGGGCCGAATCCAGCAGCGCCGAAAGTGTAGCGAGCGTCGCGGCGTTAGCCGTATTTCTGTGCGTCCTCATCCGATCCAAAATGCGAAAGCATTCCTACACGCAACGCATTCCTCCAAGCAGCGCGCCACGTCTTCCTTTCGCACACGGCGCTCCGGCGCTGACATCACGCTCCCCGACTGCGCAGGCGCGGCGCCCCCTTCGGCTCCACGGCCTCAGCGACGGTGCATTTGCGTTACTCTGCTCTTCTTTGTGTTTTTTTTTCTGAGGCGCGTTTGCTTTGACCTTCAGCGCCCCGCCGGCTTCCGTGACGAAGCATCTGATATGACGCGTCGCAGCCAATATGAATTTATAGCTCGTTTCGCTGTTAAGACAACGCCGTCTTCGCTCCACGGGACAGTTAATGCTTTTGGATTAAAAAGGGAACGTAGGGAAGAAAAGCACCCCGATCGAAAAGACCATAAGCAATTCCTGATGGTCCATTAAGCTTTCCTGATGGTCCGTCAGACATCCTTGATGGTGCCTGAGGTCCGTCGCGCGCATTTTCATTCATACCTGGAATACCATGTTAAGATGAATGTGTTGGACTGTCCAACTAAAATGCTTACTTTGGCGTCCCACCTCTGCGCGACCTTTTCTTAGCATTCATTGCTCGGCAGGTTTGATTTCGTCCACAATTCAACTAGCTATTTAGTTGTTCGGCAACGAGATACTGATTGATGAAGGACAGCATGAACTGCGGTGATATGGTTGTTACCAAGCTTACATCCGCTGCCCTAGCTAATTTAGTTTTAATTTTAATGCGAAAGCATTAACTCTCCCATGGAGCGAAGCCGTCGTTATCTGATGTCTGTAGCAGCGAAAAACGACACCTCAATACCCATTGACTGAGCGAAACGGCACCTAAATTCCCATTGGCTGCAAAGCGGACGCGACTCAGAAAAACTAAAACACGAAGAAAAGCACGGCAACGCAGATGCCTCGTCACGAAGACCGGCGAGGTGCTCAAGGTCGAAGCGAACGTGCGTGAGAAATAAAACACAAAGAAAAAGCACAGCAATGCAGATGCATCGTCACGGAAGCCGTGGAGCCGGGGGGGGGGGGGGGGGGGGAGGTGCCGCGCCTGCGCAGTGGGGGTTCGTGATGTCACCACCGGAGCGCCGTGTGAAAAAGGAAGGCGTGGCGCGCTGCTTGTAGGAATGCGCTGCGTGTAGTTCCTACACGTAAGTGAAAAGAAAAAAAAAACTTTTTTTTTAACAGTCTGATTGGGACTCGCGGGTCGAAAAACAAACTTTACGCGAAAAAAGAAATTTTAGAGCACTGTACATATATAAATAAATTAGAGCAATATTGTCGGCGAGAAATTATTTGATTTAATATTTGAAATTATTTGAAATTCTGCGCGCAAAGTCCATGACGTCACGGAATGGTCATTAGCTCAACGAGATGGCAATTCGCTCTTTCCACCTCAACGTGAAGGTGAAACCGATCCACCCCTTCTCCACGCGCCCGAAATGCTGAGACAGAAAACAGGTGGAAAGGAGGTGGCTACCGACTAATCGCGTCTCGCGCCGTCAATACTGCTCTATTTCTTTCTTTTTTCGCGTAAAATTAATTTTTTTTACACGCGTATCCCAACCAGACTGTTAAAAAAAAAAAAATGTTGTTTCTCTTTTCAGGGCCCTTTAAGCCAGTGTTGGGTAAAGTACATCTAAAAGGTACTTCAAGTAAAGTACAAAGTAAATGAGACGTGATGTACTTTAAGTAAAGTAGCAAGTACACTGGGTGCAATGTACTTGAAGTAAAGTACTATAAATACAATGTACTTTCAACGTAAAGTACAAGTATTTTAAACACGATCTTTCATGATGTCCTTTAATTCCCCTATACAGTGATTTTTAAAGGAGCTGTGCAACGATATTCAATTGGAATGTTTTTCACTTTACACGAGCTTACTGGCACTAGTAGAACTCAAGGTTACTCGCGCGCAACGCCACTGGCCAAGAAACTCCTTTGTTGCGGTGTAATTTCAGAGACAAAAGCGATCATTTTCATTCAATCTCTCTTTTGCAAAATTTGATGACGTAAAGTGGGGATCACAGTACACCCACATGACGATATTTGAATGTGGTTCATAGATTGGACCCGAGAATTGCGTGGGCACTCGATTTGGGCTCGTGATAATTACTAGCTCGAGAAGCATTCGGGTAGTGGTCCGTGTCCAATCGCTGCAACGACGGCAATAGCCGAGCCATAACAATGTCTGGAACTCGGCGCGTGTCCTGTGCTCTGCCGACCCCAGCGCGTGGGCTATGATCAACATTGGCGGCATATAATCGGCTCCAGATCACGTGGCCACTTGTTCTGGCTGCGAGTTGAGGGGGTGAACGCTGCTCGTTTTTCTTTATTCTTTTCTGAGACTTCTATTATGTGGGGTGAAAAACGAACGCGTGTTTCATAGGTGATTAACGTCAGGGATTCGTTCTAAGCGGTATTTGCGCAAAGTAAAAAAATTGTTGCATCGCCCCTTTAACTGGTATGCATTGCCCAGGGGTAATCAGGGATGCATGACTTATTTTTAAAAACAGCAGCGAATATATGATAAAGTCAAGTGGCCACAGGGTAGTTATTTTCAGGAATGGAGCCAAATTCAGAAGTCCCTCTTCTGAATTTGGCGCCGCTTGTACTAGGAGAGAGCATGACGTCAGCCCCGTGGCTTCCGCAAGCAATCCTCCCAGAGAAGAGTGTCCTCTCTTTAATGAAAGAAAACAGTGAGTGTGAAAGTGAGCTGGTGATAATAAATCATAATGTGACAGCTGAGATTGCGGTGCGAAAAAATTAAGGAACTTTCAAGTCGAAGGAAAAGAAAAAAGAGAATGTCCCAAAACATTGTGATGTTCTCCTCTGTTGTCTTTTTCTTCGACTTGAAAGTTTAATTGTTCCACACCAGTTTCAGGTGCTAGATTATGATTAATTTTGTTCTCCTAATATTTTAAACCTCCACGCTTGCGCTGACCGACCGAGAAGTAGCCAGAGTTCAAAAAGCTACGGGGAAGCCGCCCCCAGAACAAGCCGAGCGATGCATCGTCTGCTCACGTCTTTGGTGAGAGAATATCCCTCCCAGTATTTCTTCGGAGTTGACAAAGCATCATTTCGTGATACAAATTTAACAAAACCAAATTTTGAAAATGCACTTTGAGATAGGAAATTGTACTTTCCTCGGAAAGTACCAGAAAAAAAAATACTTTAAGTAAAGTACAAGTACATACTCAAATAATGTACTTCAAGTAAAGTACAATTTTCCTAAACCTACTTGAAGTAGTACTTTAAGTACAATGTACTTGAAGTACTTCCCAACACTGCTTTAAGCGTCTTCGTTTATATTTTTTTTATACTGGCCGTGTTATTGAAAAGTTAAAGGCATATATAAAGGTGATAATTGATATAAAAAACAGAGATACTGCGCAGCTCCTATAAATATTCTCGCAATTGACAGATTTATTTGCTAAATCTATCTAAAAAGAAAAAAAAAAGATAAGAAACGCCCGTCAGGACGACAGAATTTGCCATATATCCTAACCACTGTCTCATTTTGAATTTTCTACTGCAAAGTAGAGATGTTATATGAACACTCACCAAGTTCCTTTTTTATGTACCCGATCCTCTGAAGGTAACACCTGGCTCTTGAGGTGTGCTTTTCCCCCCTAGCACGCGGATGCGCTGCGGTGAAGCAATACGCGCGAAATCGCAACGCGTACTCTGCGGATGTCGCTTTACTGTGGTACACCGGTGCGCGTTGAGAAGCGCACTTAATGGAGCCAACTCACCCACCGAAACGATCCCGAAGTGTGAACAATATTGATGAACCTCTGAATATTTTTCGTTCCTAATACAGCAATCAAATCAAAAAGCGAGTTATTCGAAGTGACTACCGAAAGTTCCGAATATTCGCACAAGCCTACCGTGACGATCTGGCTGTGTAGCGAGGCTTGAACTATTACAATCCGAACATACATAAATGAACTGAAATTAAAGGTTTGGCGCAATGTTGGCGCAAATTCTCTACATTTTGACGAAATCTAGTAGGATGCAGCAGGCCGGGTGCGCAGTTTGGAACAAATATCGCTGTAATCACATCACCACGTGTGTATACGTCTGTGTTTCTTCTTTTTCACAGCGCGCTCCACGACAAAGTGGTAAAAATGGTGCGCACTTTTGAAAAGGATCTCTATTGTAGGCGGATTTATAGGGACAACCATTACAGATCACGTGCTCAGCCCATCCCATCGCCGCTTTCGCAACGGGTACATCAACAACGTCCGTGCAACCAGCAACGATTACGAGGCCACTCCTCCATAAAAAAATATAAAAAAACAAGAAAAAAAAAACGGCAGGCGCCAAAGAGGAAAAAAAAAAAAAAACTTGCTTGGAAACAAGCAAAGAATAGTACACATTATAAGCGCCCATTCTAACGCCGGTGAAGATAATGGGCCATGCAGCGGCGGCAAGCCGGATGGGTTCTCGGGGCAGGCGGATTCGTAGCCGGCTCGAGCCATTGATCAACCCCGATGGCCGCGCGCTGATTCGTGGTTGCCTGCGTACCGGCTCGCCACTTCCGCCGCCCGCCCTCTTCAGAGCAGGCTGCCAGCCGCAAAGAGGCGAGTCTGTCTGCTCAGCGGACGCTATACACCGAACGTCCGAAGGAGGGGAGACGACGCGGTGTTGATCTGAGAGTCGTGTAAACGTAATCGAATACCGTTCTCTGGGAGGTGACGCATAATGCGTAGGAAATGTGACTCTCCTGCAGGTATCATTCTGCCTGCAAACGCGCCTCCGACTGGTGTGTTTAGTGGTATAGTACGCGAAGAATTGTTTTTCACAGTGTGGATCAAATATTCCCTAAATAATTTGTAATCTTTTTTTTTTTGTGCTGCAAGAAGTTTCAATATCTAATTCACAAGGCAGCGTAAAGGTACCTTTGGCACAGGACAGGTACCTGTAGTAAAGGGAGCTGGAGATCGTGATCACAGGGCGCATAAAGGTCCCTTTCGCTAAGGGAGGTCCTGTGTTAAACGGAGCTCGCAAAGCTCCCTTTACAGCTACAGGGAGTAGCCTCGGACCCACGAACTCAAAATAAAAATCATAGATATATAAATATATCTTGTTGAATGCATTATAATAAATTGAATACATATAAGTAGCAAATTACAAATGACTGTGAACACAAATGCGATGGAATAATTCATTAACGAGAAACGCATACTCCAGTTAGCAGGTAGCAGCGGTGGCTCGTGGAAAAGAATGTCTGTTACGAACCCGAACGCGATGAACCACTGCAAGCTCTTTTTCGAGCTTGCCGTAAATTCGTCCTACGCTCCCACCCAGGACCTTTCATCATCTATGGTTCCGGGGTCCTTGGGTCAGGTGAACTCGAGCGCCAGCACTAGTGGCGCCAGTACTAGCGGCACCAGGAAGAAAGGCGCTTGAGTTCACTGGTCAGAATCCGAAACCTGGGCCCTTATCCGCCTGTGGGAAGATAACATCGGCGAGCTCCGGCGGCAGAAGAGAAACGCCGGCGCCTACGAGACCATGCGGCAAGGACTCGAGCCCCTGAGACTCTGACGTGGTTCGTTTCTACCGGGCACTATTTAGCTACTTCAGTGAGAACTTTGCGGAAAAATGGAGCTGTTAAACAGAAAAAGGTGGCTCACCTCGCAATGGAAACTCGTAAACGCAGATGATTTAGGGCCAGTGTGGCCAGACGGGTCGGACGTTTTCAATCAAGACTCATTCAGGTGCGCCCTTAAACTTAGAGAAAAAAGTAAAGTGCCGCAAAAGCAAACAGAAAAAAATATTTAGGTTTTATATGTGATATTTCAAACACAAAAGTCAAAAACTGCGCGTAAAACCGATTTCGAGGAATAAGTGTTTATCACATGGTCCTCTCGCGGTTTAGCAGGAATGCAATCGACATCAACTCAAAGTGCTTCGTTTATTTACCGTGTGATCAAGAAGCCGTTTACTACAGGTACCTTCAGCTAAGGGAACTAAGCTAAAGGTACTTTTAATGCCGAACTCCATGGGACGAATATGCTGCGAAAAATTGACGAATTTTGCCCGGCGGCTTTTTCTCTGCGCGTGGGGACACAGCACAGTGGCTGCTACGTCGCGCGCAAAGCGAGCGTGCCGCCGGGCGACGTTCGTCAGTTATTCGTCGCATAATTCGCTCCATGGAGTTCAGCCTTTACGCTGCCGTGTGAATTGGGTATAAGCCGGGGTCACGCTGTTTATATAACCTACAAAAGACAGCCTGCCTACAGATTCGAACGCGAGTCACCGCGAGACCCGTGCTTCGAATGCCGCATGGCAATGAATTAAGGAAGAAAACTTGGCACGCGGCATTCGAACACCGGATATTCCGGTGACTCGTGTTTGCAGACTGCCTTTTGTACGATGTATGAGCAGCGCGACCCCGGCTTTTGGTTTTGGGTTGGATACTGTTTGGCCGGTCTTCGTATGACAATCCGACGCATCACGGGAAAATATTCTTTTTTTTTTCTGCAAAACGCCAGGTGTAACTTGTCGTCGCGCTGACGAGTTGAAAGTCCAATTGACATTTTGTCAAATTACCCGAGCATCAAGGAGAAGTCTGGGAACTATATGTACACTCGCTGCACGGGCTCGCCTTATCTGTATGAAAAAAGCGGCTGCAAGATGCCTTTTTTTGTTTTGTTTACAGCCTGCAACCACCAAGCGCGCAGCGAGTGCACTCGCCCAAGCTCTTTCGTGCATGCGTAACTTCGCAAAAGGCCTATGTGCCAAGAAACTGAGGGAGCAGAGGAGAACGCGCGGGACACCGCAGGAACATCTTCCCCTGGTCCTATGTAGATGTGAGAGCTGCGCCAGACTTTGGCCTTCCGGGAGGTCCACGATATCTGCCTTGTGAATCGTGGCCAACATTGCCGTAGCGAGAAACGCAGAAGGTATGAGCTCGCTTGCTCCGACCGAGTAATTTGACAGTACAACCCCGCGGTCCGCGTTGTTCAGCAGCGATATCAGGTTTTCCTTGTAGTCGTCGACAAGGCAACCGAAGAGATCAAGCAGGAGCCCATGAGGATGTAAACACCCCTTTTTGGAAATTGGCTCAATTTTGGGATGTCTCAGGAGCCGAAGAAGTTTGTCAAGACTGTGATGTAGCTTAAGGAGTCCTGCCAGATATCTTAAAGAATGCCGGAGACGACCAGCGACAGCAAGCACAGTAGCCAAACCCAAAGATCGAAAGGGTTCTCAAGGCGGAGGAAGACAGACATATGTTAGACGCGGTGCGTTAGAAGAATAAACCATATCTTCGATTTTGAAAAGGGATGCCAGTTCGAAATGCAGGTACAGTAAAAGTATAGGGTGGTTCAAGTCACCAGGCTCGATCTAAAATGGACCGTAAAAATCGACGCCTGCACGTAGCCATCTAGACTTTTCGCCAAAGGTGTAATTTAGAGGTCGGTTTTTTCTTGTAAAATTACAAAGCGTAGCTCTTTTTCTGTAAAAAATAAGGCCAAGGAACTTGCCAGGGTCTACGGCGGGCAGCAACGCAGGCGACAGCGGTCCAGTAGCGGGGTGTGTTTGGCGTTCGTATTGATAGATGGCGCTACCTCCTTATCGCGACGGCTCGCGACCACCGTGGTTTATTAAAATGAATATAATCCTTTTGAAATGTACCTCCGGTTAAAAAATAAATGCGAAAAATAAAAGCAAAACTTAAAGTAAAAAAAACGCGCCTCCATAACTGCGGCGCTTTTGCTGCCACCGGTTTTCCTGCAGGTCGTCTGCTATCTTTCACTGGTCGGCTGCACCTTCAGACGCTGCTCCCGACGCCATCTATCAATACGAACGCCAAACATACCCCGCTACTGGACTCGGTCGTCTGGGTCGCCGCCCGCCGTAGACCCTGGCAAGTTTCCTGGCCCTATTTTTCACTAAAAGAGAACTACGCTTTGTAGTCTTACAAGACAAAACCGACCTGTGAAATACACCTTTGACGAAAAGTTTAGACGGCTACGTGCAGGCGTCGATTTTTACGGTTGATTTTAGATCGAGCCTGGTGACTTGAACCACCCTATACAATGAATTAAGCAATCGTGGGTTGGGATGATAAAAGATGCAAGCGAGCTGGACAAGAATGACGAAAATAATCCCTGTAGGAGGAGAACAAGGGGCAACCACAAATGTCCAAACACAACTATCTGACTGGTGCGCAGCCGAAAAAAAAAAAAAGCCTGGTCCTGGTATTGAACCAGGGACCTCTCCACTTCCAGTAGAGCCCTGTATACCAACTGAACTAACCAAGGGTTAGGCGTCAGTAGAGCAAACGGGTTTTATCAGCCGCCACCAGTTATAACACCAACGAGGATGAACGGCCTGAATTTTAAGGTTATTATGATAATGCAATTAATGCAAAGACACAAGCGAGCTGTCCTCCTTATTCCGCTTCTCCAGGGATTATTTTCGTCAAGCTCGCTTGCACCTTTACATTAATCGCATTATCTTCATAACCTTAAAGTGCAGGCCGCTCATCCTTGTTGGTGCGACTGACGTATAACTCTTGGTTAACTCCCCCGCCCCCCCCCCCCCCCCCCCCCCGCCCATCACCCTGGGATGTCTACGTCAGCACGGCTCCGCGCAAAAGCGTGACGTTGTTACCATGTGATGCGCATCCCAGGGAGCAAGGGGAGGGATTTCTCCCTCGCGTGAATACCCCTTGAGGTGTATCCACAGGACGGACCAAATTGCTGTTTTGGTCCGCGGGCCGTGCATCACGTGATCTTACGTCACCGGTATTCGAGGTCCGCCGGCGGTCCGCGGCCCGCGCTTCTGAGAAATGCCAAGCGACTTTTCTCGCCCGGACCTTGGCGGCGGACCGCGGCGTTTTTAGTATAATTGAAGCGCTAAGTCTGGCAACAAGCTGACTTTTGTTGTTTGGATTGGAATCCAAACCCAAAGCGCCCAAAGTTGTTTTCTTTTGGCGCCAACTGTTGAAGACGAAGAAGACAAACCTTTTGTTGTGCGACGATGGCGGCTTGGTGCGACGATGCAACTTTTTACTTCATCGCGCTCGTGGAGCGATTCCCCGCTCTGTGGGATTGCCCTTTTCGGTTCACTTAAGTCCTCCTCATCCTCAATAGTCAACACCAAGGCCACCGCGGCCAAACGTCTCTTTCGTTCAACCTCCATCTTGGCTCCTTACAAGTAGCCTCAAAGCAGCTCGCTGCATGCGTTTGGCGGAGCTGTGAGGTCGAGAGTTAGACCGGCCCGTTCGCTCTGTCGTCTGCTCTTTTGGTCCGCCGTGTGGATGCTCATTGCAGCCGGGCGGCCCGCGGGCCGCGCATCACGTGGTCAATCGGTCCGCGGCCCGGTCCGTCGTGTGGATACACCTTAAAACGTTGCCAACAATTTACACTTGACCCGTCTGCCGGCAGTGCTCATCATTTGTTGGTGAAATGAAACGAGGACTACACCTGATCGTCATCAGGTTGCTCGCCTTTCTGCACTTTTACCCGTTAAAGATGTGTCTAAGTATGAGCAAGTTGATGCCAATCCCGAGGTACAGGGAGATGGTGAACACTAAAATGAGCAGAACCTTGCAACTGACAGAATCGGAGAGCACACGGTTGGAACAGCGAATTTTAGACCATGTTCCAATAGCAACCGTGACTCTAAAGGATGCCTCTACGTAGGACGGAGATATGCAATGTTCCATAATGTGTGTAGATCACCTGGTAAACTACTAGGAGACCTATATCGGTACTGCACACTGCTGCAACCAGCATTTATCAAACCGCAGTTGCCTTGCTGGCTGCCCAGCTTCGAGTTCATTGGAGTCCCGCTTATTAGCGTCTCGTAGACAGATTAGAAACACGAGACAAGCAACATGAAGAAGCTGTACAGTACAAAAAGGGTAAAACTAGTCAGTGTTGGCCGACGGCATATTTAGTGGTCACCACTGGCCACTGTCATCTCCGCCCCCCCCCCCCTCTCCCCTTCCTCCGAGAAAAACTTTGAGCTACTCTACTAACTGCCAGATACGAAAGGCTGCAAACATCGAACTGCAGCGCTGCAAACCTTCTGGGCTTCACATTGAGACTCCAATGCATCGTGGTAAAGCTCCGTTTGCCAAAAGCGCCGCTGGGTAGTTGTTTGTGACTGCTGTGCTGCCGCTGCTATACGCCGGTACTACGTGGCTTCGAAAGTTATGGTTCAGTCAGTAGCCATAACGAGTCCACGAAAAGAGGCATTCTGGTGGTAATACAGCCTACAGGGCCCAAGAGGCCGGAACGGCTTCTACAGGGTCCGAAGGGCAACATACGCGGGAGTCGTACAAATCACGCCGCAAGTTTGGCAAATGTTTTTCTTCACCGAGCGATCGTCTTTACGATTAAATAAACGGGATGACGAGTGTGCAACAGCCGTTGGTTGCATCATAGACGCACACGCACTCGAAACATAGTGTGTTGTGTCTACATGCACGACGTATGGACAAGGCTTCCGGTTTTTGGTGGTTATTTTTCTCTTAGTTTCAGTCGTACGCCAAACGTCGGTAAAAAAAAAAAAAAAATGCAACGTGTTTTATAAATTGTATATATTTGGGAATTCGTTAGCCAATATTGTCGCGTAGTAAAAGGGATCTTTGAACTTCTTTGTCTGATTAGTCCAAATAACGGTTTATTTACCAACTGACAAAGTTAAATCTTAGAATACACACTTAAGAAAAGTACACTTTTGGGGTAATACTTCTAACCCCAGGAAATTTCCCCTGCAGTCTTCCTTGGCCACACCTTCTGCGGGTGCCCCGACCAGGGCCTAACTCAACAAACAGGAGTCCCCCAAAAAACGGGCGCGCCAAACTCCTCCACAGCCGTACGGGGTTCCAAGTTTGCAAGTTAGCGGGCGGAAGACTCCACAGCCGAAGTGGATCAGACATGCAAGTTGGTTTCCCGACGCAGGGTGATGGTCAGGGCATAGTATCCGGGCGTCCACCCCCTCCCCTCGCGGGCCTCTGGCAGCTGCTTATATTGGGTTTTATCAGCATTCTGGAGCCATTCTAGGCAACCAATCACGGAGGGTTTTCTTAGCACCGATCAAAGGGCTCGGAGCCCAAAGAAAACATGAGCATGCCAAAACAAGCGCTGTACAACACAAAACACATTTTGAACGAAGTTCACAAGATCAGATAAACACAAAACAGAACAAAGCAGGTTCTGAGCCACGATCATGAGAGAAGGCATATACAAGACAAATCTGTAACCAAAAGGAAGTACGCAAGTACATAAAAAAAAGTCTGTATTGCACCCGTCCTAAACTTTCTTGGACATCAACGCCTCGGCGTATGCATTAAAATGAGCATTGCAACTGAACAACAACAAACATCGCAATGTTCTCCGGGAATATTTTAGATGACAGTCATGAAATATCATTGAGCAGTAATTATACTTTTGGACGAGCATAGTTTTTATTCCACGGCTCTACAAATTGTTTTGCACTGAATCCTATACGGCGAGAAAGTATTCTAAAATCCGTCCTTGACGCATCAAGGGGCAACGTAAAGAACAATCTATGACGAGGAAGTCAAGTTTGAGCCATCATTGGCTCAGGTCGGGGCCAAACAAACGCACGTCAGCGCGTTTTTTTTATTTTTTTAAATTTTGTTAGGGGGGGGGGGGGGTGGTAAAAAAAAAGTGCGCAAGGAGCAGACCAACTTGCACTTCAAATGGGTCACATTCACGAAATTGCCTATTTAAGCTTTTTCTTGACAAAGGATCGTAATGTTCCCGAGGACTGTAATTGCCTGAGTATCGTAGAATGCAAATCTATTAACATTTTGAGATGTCCTCGGAAACATTTCATTCCACGCAGACATGTACACGTTACCCAAAAAAGTAACTAAATACCGTTACTCGTTACTCGCTGAAAAAGTAACTAAATACGTAACTCGTTACCGGTTCTCAAAAGGAACGCGTGAGTTACTTCAAAAGTAACGAGCTACTTTTCACGTTACTTTAACGACCACATACGCTACTGTTTTTTGTTTCATGGTTTATTGTTTTCTTTTCAGTAGTCATTGCACTTAAGCTGTAGCTGCCTCTCAAAGTTTTCATCAGTTATGTTTTCCTGCTTCCTTGAAAATACATCTCCAGCGACGCTGAAGAGTCGTTTACCGACGCGCTCAAAGGAACGGCAGTGTTGTGCTGCAGGAAGGGCTGGTGAATCTTCGGGAACTGCGCCGTTTCACTGACGACAGCGGGTATTGGGTTATGTGCCTTCCAGCGTTGGCAACCTTCGGGTTTACATCTGGCCCGTACCCTGTTCTAGAAGGTTCAACCAACGAACCTTATTGTGTTCGCTGGGTGAAGGTCATTCCCAGCTGTAGAGCTCAGTACAGAAATGTTTATCGCTGGACTCGTCAGTCGAACTGTTCAACTGACGTGTTCAGAGATAATCGTTGCTGTACTGTCACACTGTTTAGTTGTTTTTCGGGTTGTCCCCCTACCGTTCTCGCAATAGACGCATGCTCAGGTTAGAATAAAAACAAGGCCGTTTAAGCGGTGTTGTACTTGTTACTTCTCAAAAGTAACGAGATACCGTTACCCGTTACTTGGTCTTAAAAGGAACTAAATAAGCTACTCGTTCCTTCTTTAAAAAGTAACTAATTACGTTACTCGTTACCGAAAATAGTAACTAGGTACAAGTAACTCGTTACTTGTAACGCGCTACATGTCTGATTTCAGGGAACGTTCCAGAAAGTTTGTCGTGAAAAGCGAACCCCGCTCAACATGTGGAAACCATTCCGAAATTCACTAAACCTGGCTTTTTTCCGTTACCCGCTGCCGACGGCCAAAGCTTCAGGCAGAAGGTCCGTGGACCGTAGGGCCGCACACATGTCAAAGAAAGACACGGACCGTGTCACTTGACACTCCAAGCGGGAGTCTTCGTGAACCACCTCGAGGTACTTCGAGGGAGAGACTTCATCCGCCTGGCTGCGGCGACTAGCGGCCGACTACGCTGGGGGACTTGCGGGGGGTCCCCAAAACAAAGTAAAACTAAAACAACAAAGCCGCGAAGGCATAACTTGGCAACAATATGTACGCGCAAACTCACGGACAGGCATGTCTGTGGTAGAACGATCTGTTTGTCTGGAGAATAGGGACCGTGGTAATGTTGCACATGGGTTACACAAAGTAGCAAAAAGAAAACGTTGACAAAGCGGCAAATCAAAGCACTACATCAAAACAAGGTTCATGAAGAAAAACGTTTTCTCGCAAATAAAGAACTCCTCACGTGTTTTTAGTATTTTTTTATCTTTCGTGGACGTATTGTTTTACGTAAATGAAAAAAGAAATTTCGTGGTGGTTTATTGGTGTCTTTTACTCAATATTGAGAACAGTCTGATACTTATTCTTTTTAGAGTTGTTCCGTACAACATCACCGCTAAGCAACACATAATACGTTCTGTGTTACAACTGCCTGTTCCACAATAATCCAACAAAAGTTTATTTTTTTTTTTTTTTATTTGCGTGTTAGCTGTTGTGTTGTGTTGGATAACTTACTGAGAGTTGAGCCAATGTCGCCATATCGCAAAGGCAGACATTCTCAGTACAAACAATTACACAACTTTCATTTTCGTTTCTCCAGTCAATGTGGATCCCCACAAAGAAACTCAGTCTAGCAAGCTGCATTCGCGGCGCCGGCGTTGTGCCAGGCAAAAAACTCTGTTTCACGTGCGCTCGTGCGTGCAACGCCCCATGCACTGCCTCGAGACGACAGGCAAAGCGCGAACACTTGGTCCTAATAGACCATTTGCTATGTTACCCAAGCATCAAGGAGAATGCAGGGATTGGTGTTCTACGCGCCACACGCGCACGCCTTTTCCGTATAAAAGATTCGAAGTAAATAACCAAAATAAAGCGTTGACGAACGCGCGTGCAAGATACCATTTGTTTTAGGTTTTTGCTTTAGAAACTTTACTACTGCTGAGGCCAGCACGTGCGGCGCGTGGAACACCAATCCCTGCATTCTCCTTGGTGCTTGGGTAATATAGCAATAGGACTATTAGGTGTTGGCGACGTGCGTGACCAAAAGCGTCGCTGTAGTCAGCATTCGTGGTTGACCAAGCGCTCAATGTGACGTCTTTATTCGGACTACTTTTGCTTTCGTCGACGGAAATAAGAACCACAGACTGACAACTTTTGCCGGTGGTGGCTTTTAAGAATGCGATGACTCCACGCTTCCGTCGTGCTTTTTACATACACGCTATCCAACATGTAGTTTGCAACTGATTATAAGTAGCCAGGATTACAACTCGTAGCAGACGGAGAGGCAAGTTCTGGTGTTGACGTCCCGAACGGAAACCAAAAAAGGGCGCCACCGAACCATCTCGACGATGCTACACATTATTCACCGTAGGATTCATTTTGTGTGCCCCATAGTATACCTATAGACGCTCTGCAGCAGCTGTGCATGTGCGCCGCCATAACCAACCTTCAGGATTTTTTCCCCCTCTTATTTCGATCGCTTCACTCCAGCATTACCAGAGCAGTACATGTTATTGACGCTTTAGATTCGCCTGGGTCCTTCTTCCATTCATGGGCCTTTGTGGAGGCTCGTCAAAGCCCACTTCATTGGATCGGTATCTCGCGGTAAGACAAGAGAAGGTCAGCAATGGCGGCTGTAGTCTGGCGCGTATACGGTACCTGTATCGATTTAGGGACGCTGACTCGCGTAGGCCGTTTGCTCTCTTTCCTCCCTACTCGAGTGACCACAACGCTGCGTTGTGTGCGATCGAGGAAATAAAGAGTAGTAGATGCACATAAAAGTAAGTGTTACTGCGCGCAGTAACAGCTATCCCTGTCGCTTCTTCAAAGCACTGTAATAAAACACTGCATTTTTTTTTTTTTTTTACAATTTGCAGAAGGGATATTGGCACGAGTTTGTCTGTGGGAGGATTGGCGCGTCAACTTTCGAGTGACCTTTCTTTTTCTTCTTCTTCTTTCAAAGCCGGCAGCGTGGGACACTCGCTTCCAGCGGCGAAACGTGAGAGAAGAATCAGCTCTTCGAAGTCGCAGTGACGGAGGAGCCTCTTCAACCGCCGCCGCGTACGACGTCGTGATTGCTCGTGAGTGACGAGAAGAAAGGTCCCGCTTCTTCTCGAGTGCCTCCCACCGGCTCCCCTGCGGTTGCCGGGGCTCGTCGGAGGGCTATACTCGGCTTCACCTTACGATGAAATGCAGCGGACTCTACGCGCCATCCAGGCCAATGCGGCGCTGCGAACGTACCACGTGACTAGTGGTCCCGCGAGTCGCTTTGCCCCTCCCGAAAGTTGCCTGAAACCAGTGTTGGCGGTAACGCGTTACCAGTAACATGTAACTTTTTTTTATATAACGTATAGTAACCTACTGGTTACTCTTTGAAAGCAGCAACGAATAACCGTACTTACGTTACTTATTTCGAGTAACAGGCAACGTCGTTACATTCCTCGTTACATCTTCTTCCAAAAACAAAACAAAAAAGTTACGCGTCAACTTTTTGTGTTTTTAAGCGCGCAAGTCACGCGCACTCAGCCATAACAAACCTTTAAAATCAGAATCGTAAAAAAAAAAGATAAGGTAATTACGTTAAATTTCTGCATGAACATGATATTTCTCGAAATAATGCGCTTATGCATACCTGTAACGTCAAAATATAGAAAACGTTTGGATTCACGACAGGCACGTAGCCAGGATTTTGTTTTGGGGGGGCCCGCCCATGACAAAATGCTGTATGAGGGGGAGGGGGGAGAGGAGGTCCCAGCAAAAGGGAAGATTTCGGGGGGGGGGGGGGGGGGGGCCCGGGCCCCATGGGCCTCCCCCCTGGATACGTGCCTGATTCACGAAGAGAAAGTAACGCGAAAGTAACGTGCGTTTCTTTTTTTTTTTGTCGGTAACGGTAGCCGTAACGCGTTCCCTTTATTAGAGAGAAGTTTGGTAGATCGTTCCGATACGTCCGATACCCCCAATAGAGAGTTTTAGGGAACCGCTTTTGCAACAACCGATACGCGCATACGATGAGCCCTTCGGCACGAACTGCGCATGCGCTCCCACAGAGGACCCGCGCATGCGCAGTCCGTATACCGGAGGGCCCATCGTACCGTATCGGGTGTGCAAAAACGGTTCCCTAAAACTATCGAATAACGGTTCCCGATAACGATACGATGCATGCGCAAATAAGGCGGCGGAGTATCGGGTTTCATTATCGGAGTCATCGCAAATATCTACTAAAACTCTATTTTGAGGTAACGTAGGTCGCTGTAACGCGTTCCCTTTATTTGCTAGTAACGAGTAAGGTGTTTAATGATTTTTTTCTTTGGTAACGCCTACAACATTGCCTGAAACGCGAAGCTGGATTGGCTGCGATGGCTCGTATCATCCTCTGCGCTCCATCGAAGCTGAAAGGGAGCGTGGTCGTGGCGGTCGAGGGAGAGAGAGAGAGAGGAACGGTCTCTTCGAGTGAGACGAGATTTCTCAGGAAGGGGAACGGTCGGAATAAATTGCACTCGGTTTTTGAGTTGCCGCGGCGCCGTCTCGTAGACTCGGGTTGTGTGCTGCTGTCCGGTCGCTTTTGAAAGGTCGATTGCTTTCGCGAACATTCGCTGCCCGTGTTATGGCTAGAGCAGGGAATGGAAGCGGACGACGGGACAGTTCGCGGCTCTCCTCTTTCTCAACAAAGACACAATTAAAATTAGGCATCTATAATTTTTTTAACATGCCGTTTTTTTTTAACATAAGTAGCCTCGATTTGATGAAATGGATTTTCAGGCAAAACAGGCAGAACGCTAAAAAAATGTAACATCCCTACTTTTGTTTTCTTTTTTTTTCAGGTATCGTTTGGCGGAAAGAAGCTAGCAGGGAGCTCTGAAAAGTATACAGTCATTCTCAATCTAACGACGAAACGAGCGCGCGGATGTATACGGAGGCGGTGGCGCATGTTAAATGGGAAAGGTAGTCTGTGCATCAGCCGCAAAACGTGGACCACCTCATGCTGAAGTCAGGAGAGGGCTTTTCATTCTTCCTGGGCCGATCTAGATTCGCTGGTGATGGGTAGTCTTACGGAGACGTTTCTTGTATACCGATATTTTGCTATCCACACACCGGCGAAGCAAGCGCACATTTCCGCACCGTCACCACACGCGGTCCCGGTGCTTGGCGGTATTGAAAAACAATTTCCTTATTTTTAAACACGCAAGAACAACAATTCCAATGTAAGAGGTGTGTATAAATAATCATGATTTATAAGTTGATTGCGTGCTCAGTGCCAAAGACGCTTATATTGGCGTGGAACGCTCTCAGTACGATGATGCTCCCTAGAGAACTTGGAATGCACGACTGGCTCATGACGGCCCTTTGGAAGCTTCAAAAATTTGAATGAACCGAAATGGCAATTGTTATAGCAACTGAGACCGATCAAATCACCTTGCGACGTTTGGTCGTTCGTGTTTTCGTATTTGTTAGTGACCCTTTAGCAGGCAGGGAAGGCAAGGCGCTACTTTCCGAGAATCCAGTGACTTTGGTCTCCACGGCTCAGCAGGCGCGTGTTCGTCGCTTCGGGGCAGCGCCATGCTTTCCCCGCATCCCTACCGAGTCAGTCACGTGATTTAAAAATTCCTCTCCTAGGTACTGCGGCCAAGTTTAGCCGCGGTTAGCGCTTCGAGCAAACGGGCCCTGGAACTGGCGATTTCCTAATAAAAGATGGATTTCCCAAGAATTAACTGCTCTTTGCGGCTGTCCCACTACGGCCATCTTAGAGATGCCTGTCATGGAGATAGTGAAGTGTGCGGCATAAAGCGTATGACCGCTCTTAACCGCTGGGGAGAAGCGAGCATTCGCATCACCTCTCCTTAGTCCACCATATCTAGAGTGCGTAAAAGCTTGACCTTGCACGCTCATCGGACTTTCTTGCATCAGTGGAAACCTCTCAGTTAAAATCCACCGGACGACGAGTTTGACACCCCTCGGCGTCAATACCGTTCGCACCCGACACCTTGTCGTCTTTTAATGAGATCAGCTAAAATTAATATGTAGCTACCTCGTGCGTTTAGGGAATATGAATTGCAATCTGCACCCGGATATTCATGGCCCCGTTCCAATTTACGGGAGGCTCCCCGTCGACCGTTTCTTTTTCTCTCCGCTCGCGTCGGAAGAGGACGGGCCGACAGGCCGATAGCATCTCTCTGTCCGAATGTTCGTCGCGCACGCAAGCACGCCGCTGCAGATATCCCTCGGCTCGGGGGCACTGCAAATGAGCGTCTTCGCTCCGGAATGTGCCGAGGACGAGAGAGGCGTTTATGTTCGGGCATCGGGACCACCTCCGGCGCTGTTTTGCGCCTCTCGGTTATTAAGGTTCGTCGAGTCGTTACGTATCCGTCCCAAATGAAACCGATTTCACTCGCATTTTTCGGCACCAGCGCGCGATGGGGTCGTCGCCTCTTTGCCATAAAATTTCGGCCGCACCGCTGCTAACACACCACATACAAAAGACAGTCTGCATTCACAGATTCGAACGCGAGTCACCGCGAGATCCGTCACTTCGAATGCCGCATAACAATGAGTCCAAGCAGGAAACTTGGGCACGCGGCATTCGAACCAGAGATATTGCGGTGATTCGCGTTTGCATACCGTCTTTTGTATGATGTGTAAGCAGTGTGACTCCGGCTTATTAGGGACCTTGCCTTCCTTACCACCACGAGATGCCGTTTCACTTCCGGCATATGCACTATAACAATAAAAAAAAGGAAAGTACGTGAGGTTTTTTTTTTTTTTTTTTGCAGAGCACGTAAACAGCCAATCAGGATGAAAGGGATCGGTGACCGAGTGTGTTAAACCATAGCCTCTTCTATACTGACAAAGCCTGGCAGATCGCCACGAGAAGCGGCCGGCGACCGACTATATACACCAACCACTAGGATCGCAACATCCGACAGCATGTCATAGGGAGCCTACGGCCCATAAACCACGTGACCCCCACCGAGCAGTTGGTACTTACAGTTGGAACTGCCAACTGCCCACCGAGCAGTTGGCAGTTAGCAAAGTGGTACCGAAGTGGCAACAAATGCCTACGGCATTTGATGCCACTTCGGTATCACTTTGGGAGTGATAAGACACTAAGCTGACCAGTGGGAAGGGGGGGGGGGGGTTATGTTTATACAGCCTAGAACTTGGTCTGCCTCAACAGGCGACGAGTCTCCCAGCTGTAGATGAGCAAATTTAGCCAGTGCAGTACAACCGCTATCCTGGGGTCTTTAACGTGCACCACGCCTTAGTGATACATGACCGCCCGCTGGTATACGATGCTCATCCAGATCGAAACGGGCAGGGGTGGGGACTGAACCCAGGATGCTGGGTTCTGCACCGCGAGCCTTCGCTCCATTCATGTGCTTCGAGCTGGTGTGCGCTAGCCAACTCGGCCACCGATCCCCCGACCATTGGGAGGCGCGTTCTAGACACCGCACTACAGGTAAAGAGCTACTCTGCATTGCACACAATTTATTTTGACACAATTGTGAAGCATTGTTTCGCAATTGATGTGGAACAATGCTTTCCACATCCATGGGATCGCGCAGAATGCGATTATTAGAATGGTCGTATGTCCATCGTCATGCTCCAAGCCGGTGGTGCTGGCTCCTGCGCACAGACAGTTGCCACAATTTTTTTTATTTTTTTTTTAGTTGAGGGGGGGGGGGGGGGGAATCACGTGCTATGATAGAATCAAAAAACAGCTACGAAACAATCTGGAAAAAAAAAAAAAGAAAAAGCCTCCGCTGAGGTTTTTTTGCCTTTTTGCTCCACCATATTTCATGGAAAATAAAATTATTATTATATCCTTTTCCTGCTGCTGCGAAAAACCACATAAATAGTAATATCAAATGGCAATATAAAAAAATAAAAAGGTTCCAAGTCCGGAATCGTTCTCTTTAAAACATTAAACATAACTGTCTATAAATTAGTACGAATCTGTAAACAAAGCGGAAAAAAACATTAGTATAAAAAAAAATCGGGCCATTATTTGCAAGCAATCTGTCCTTCTTGTGCTTTTTTTATGTTTTTTTTTTCTTTACGGTTTTGAGATGGTTTAAGCACGTGTGCAAAGGGGGAGCGAACGCCGCGGTGCTCGTAAACTTACACCGAAGGTTAGCCTCCCTGGCGCCAACGGTCTCTTCTTTCCCTCTCTTCTCGGAAATGAATCAACGGCTGCCCTAGCTGCAACACTGGTGTCGAGTGCTCCGTTTTCCTATTCCCACACTCGCTCACGGCCTCCGCCGCTGCGCTATATCCGAAGTATCGCGTTCCTTTCGTTTCTCAGTTGTCGTTCGAGCGTGCAGGTGTAGCTCGGGCTAGCACGGGCGGCACTTTCCACTGCATCCCATAACCGTGTACAAAACTCTTGAAATATAATATAAGGCTATACTCTAACGCATACGTGCAGCGTTAAAGGAGGCAGTGGTTGCTCAAGAGCTCAGCCTTTGAAAGTGATTTGTGAGACCAAAGCATCTTAAGGCCTGAGCTCGTGCAACGAATTATCTTTTAGGCCTGAGCTCCTGCGAAGGAAGGAAGCATCTTGTAGGCCTCAGCCCCTGCAGCTAAAGCATCTGGCAGCACTGGCCGTGCTCGTGCAATGAAAGTATTCTGTAGGCATGAGCTCGTGTAACGAAAGAATATTGCAGAGACTCACTCAACCAAAGCAACTTCGCAGACTACGTTCCCGCGTTGGTACCAATGAAAACGCTGCGTGTCATTTATGAAATGATCCAGGGCCGGCTTTTTCGGCACACCCTAAAAGAAAACAAAAACTATAGACTGACATGTTTTAAAAGAAAGAAGGTTTGGCAAGAGCTGTGAGCATAATTTGATTTCAATTTCGCACAGACAAAAGCTTAAGGTCCTCACGACGTCAAACGATTCTCGCTTGTTTTAAATAAAGGCCTATCCACATATATTCCATAGCGCTGACTTCACGCTATATTAGTGGTACAATGGCTAGCGATATGAACTACAGAATGCGCGCAAACCTCGGTCAGGCAGTTCAAACCACGCTGTCGCACGGCTACCGTGCGTGCGTCGGGGGTGAGGAAGTATCGCGCGGGGCGGGTGAGCGACGATAGTTTTGGAAAAACTATGGATAGTCAATTCATCAATAGTCTTGCATCACTAGTGAGTAGACACATTTAGGCACCTCTACTGCCGCTCTGACCCTCCGCTCGCTGCCTTCTAGACCACATCTGAATTGTTCTGGTCGCCGTGTGCTCAATATATCTAATATCGCTAGCCACTGTACAATTAATGTTCAAGTAGCACTGCATTGATTTAGCGCTGCTATGTGTAAAACCCGCCTTAAAGTAACCATAAAATACAGCTCCCGTAGGTCACATATTAATTTTAATTACTCTGAACCCTTAAAGCTCGCTCGTCGTTCAGCCGGTTTTTATATTGTCACCCAGTATTATAATCCGAAGATTTCAGCTACGACAGGCTCCCTTAGAGAGAGCAGTCAAGCAAAGAAACGGGAAGGGACGAAGGAAAGATACGGGCGTCGCTTCATACGACAAACGCATCGAAGCCAACGGACCGGCAAAACCCGTTGTTTCGAAAAACGGACGTTGAAGGCGTGCTCGCGTTACGCTAAATCGTCTTTCAGCTTCTTGCTGCTCTTTTTCCTGGTACGCGCTCTTTGTTGTCGGAAGAAAGCGAGCCCTCCCATTGTCTAATAGCCGCTGTTTACTCGTGCGTACACTAGGCGCGTGCACGCGCGTATACCTACGCACGCACGCACGCGAGTGAACGCGCGTGCACCGTGCGGAACAACGACCAAGAGAGAAACATAAAGGAGGCCCACCCGAGAAAGCTGCCATTTTCATAATGCGACGCCGTGAAACAAAATGACGGGATCATCGCCTCAGACTGTGTGTGCGTTAAGGCTAGGAGTGCTCTGACCGCGAGTGACAGGTATACTCTCTTTTGCACCTTAGATGGACCGCATGCAGAATGCTACGAGTCACCGAAACCACTCCCATGCAGACGCGAGTGTCACGTGAGCCTCGGGAGGGACGCAAGCGCAAGTTCGTCTGTTTTTTTTGCAGCGGTTGTGGTGACGTCAGAAAGACGCCAATCTCTGATTGGTTCTGAATGAAGGATAGTGGGTAGACCTCAAGGCAGTTCGCTTTCCTCAGACGGTGTTTGCAGACCGTCATTTGTACGATGTACTAGTAGAAGAAGTGTGACTGCGGCTGTGCAGCGCTGGATTGGCTCGGATGACTCAGTTCGCTGTGCGGTCCATGGGTGTATACGCTGAGGACTTCGTAGACTTCCGCTGGGGAGTTCGTTGGCGTCCCGGCTGCCCATGCACGCCAGCGCCGCCCTGACTGGACTGGTAGGTCGGCTTGGCTGACGTCTTGGCTTGCGTCGGCTCATCGGGCGGCTCGCACCGCAGGGAGAGCGAACCCGGTCATACCGGTTCGTTGAACGGAGTCCGGCAGCAGCCGACTTGATCGGCTCGAGGAGTTCCTGCCGCTGTCTCGGCGTTGTTGTTGGCGTGCGGCTTTCGTTGGAGATTATGCACGTAGCACGCTTTGCATATCTCGGGCAGGAAGAAGCGGCGCCGCGGTGCGATACCGCGTTGCGAAACGCCGTGTTGTCTTGTCATTATGAGAGACGAGGTGCGGTTGCACTGGATGCCCGCGCCAAGGAATCATAACCAGGCAACGGTAAAACGCGTACTTTTTTTGTGTGTGTATTAAGAAAATAGAAAGTTGTGATACTGCGCATTGGAGCAAACGCCGGCGCTGTGCGTTTGCGATGGCGTTGCGTGCTCCACGCTGCATGACGCGCGTCGTCGCCATGCGCCATCCAAGACCGCGGTTTGGGGCTCCGCGCTCGCGCAGTGCGGAGCACGCAACGCTAACGAAAACGCACAGTGCTCGCGTTCGCTCGTATACGCAATACTACTCACTAAAAAAAAGGCACCGTCTCTGCCGGCTACTCCGCGTCCATGAGTGCGTCGCAGAAATGGACGTGACATTTCGAAGCTGTTCTTTCTATCCCCTGCTGCCTATACTATGCCGAGGAATTTGTTTGAAGGACGCCGAAGTTGAGCACGTGCTGCTTTTTGGGTAGAACTCGCGGTCGGTACCATTGCTTTCCCGCTAGTGAAGTATTAGCCCCGTGCGCGACCGAAAGCGTCGCTGTGGTCGGCCTTCCACGATTGGCCGAACGCTGACTATGACGTCGGAAAGGGGATTTTCATCGACGGAAATAAGAGGAATGAAAGAACTTTAATTTTGACGGTGTTGGCAGTGTTCCTTTAAGAGCGCAATGATTTCAAGCTTCCACCATGCTAATAACAAACACCATCTAACTTGTTGTTTGCAAGGTAATGACGTCACAAAGGGGAACCACAGGAGGGCGCCACCAAATCTGATGAACCTATATTCTAGAACAAGTATTTTGAGTTCACTTTCTTGCAGAACACGGACACGGCCAATATCGGCGAACAATATCAGTATCTCAGCAAATGACGACGCTCATAATATGATTAGGTCTAAATACTGCGATGTGTGTAGGGACAGCGAACAAGAAAAACGACACATGCGTTATCCCCGTGTGCATCATATTTATTGGTCTATTCCTATTCTGAGCTTCCTCATTCGATAGGATCCTTGTATTTCGCCGTGTTATTACAAAAAAAAAAAGTCAAATTGAATTTTTTATTGTGTGTGTGTGCGTGTGTGTGTGTGTGGGGGGGGGGGGGGGCGGGGGTGCAGGGCATGGCATCCTGACTGGGTACCTCATTTATGGCAGCGTGCACGCGAAGGTAACCTAACGGCAGGAGCGTTTAGTGCGTATACTCTGTTCAGGCTTGTGAAGTGACGCATTTATATATCTAAGTGCGCATAGTGTGTATTCCTCGCAACGTTTGAAACGTGTTCACTGAAATGGTATTTAAGATACAGAAACACTGACCATACCTTTCTTGCACCGACCCCTTGGGGCGGCTACAAAATATATATAAGATCGTATGATTTTTTTGTTTTTTCGATTCTGCTTTCGGCATTGTGATCTTGTTGCAGTGCAAATGATAACGACTTACAACAACAAGCAAACAAACAAATACCATCGAAGTAACAATTATGTGTATCATAATAACGAGCGAAACTAGCGGTTTCGGAACTCATTTTGTAGGTTAGTTTTCATAAAACGAAAATCAATGGCTTCTAAATATTACGCATCCAGTCAGAAAAATTCTGACAAATCGCCAGACCTTTTGCCAAAGACGTGTGGTGTACACGAATGAACGGTTTACAAAATCTGACACATAAGCCCCAGTAATCCTTTATAAATTATAATAACCCTTTCTAAGCGCAAGAAAAGAAAACGATGGCAAGGCAAAACGACAATAGTAACGACAACAGAAGCAAAGACGTATTTGGAGCAAAACACTAGACAAAATTCGTGTCAGGGATTGTCCGAAGGTTTATTGCGTCGCTTATGAAATGTATCTCGCGCAAATATTAGCGTTAAATATCGCTTCTGCGGTTAGCGAGCTTCGCATACCATGTACGCAGCCGAGTATCGGGGACGGCAAACGCGCTTGACGAGATTGCGCCAGATAACGGAGCGACGATCAAAGGCATGCGCCGCCACTGTTTATGCATGGACCACGAGGACTGCACATCCTCGTTTCGACAAAGAGAGAGACGCATAAACGTTTCCGGATTGCACGATGCGCTCTCATCACTGCAGCCAACCCTGTGCCTGATTCAGCGGCGAGGTTGATACGAAGCGGGAGCGGTGGGGAGAAGAACATGAACAAAATTAGTCAGCTACTGTGTGTGTGTCACTGGAATCGTGGAGCCGGATGTGTGTCACGCATATATCTACTTTCGTTCGGGTACGCACATCGGGACAATGTATACGTCGCTCGAGCATGCGGGGCTGGTGTAGCATATAGAAACGGCGCTTTGATGGCGTTCTCTCGTGGTCCTGAACGCGCACCTCGAATTCCGCCAAATTTTGTAGTGTTTTTCATTTTGATCAACCACGCGTGCGGGCTGTCCGCTTCTCAACTGCTTCAGAAAGCTCACCAAAGACCAGCACGGCGTTTAGAAACATGTCCGCGTTTGGCCACGCGAGGGGGCTCCTCCCTCGGTGCCACACAAATTACAACCTCCAGTCATTGCATTACAAAGTACCGTACGTGTTAAATAAATGTTTCACGAACAACATAAACATCTACACAATTGGCAAAAAAGATTTACGAACCTACTGTTTCAACTATTCATAACTAATTTTGTTCTTCTGCTACTTCAATGTTACGTGACCTTGTTTTACTTTTCTTATCATCCTGGTAAAGTGTTTTATATGTTTGTTGTCCGAGCTGCTGCCATGTATAAGGGGAACCCAGACCCAGTCAAGCTGCATTTAGCAGCTTTTTGTCTGGAGACCCCTCCAGTACTTCTGGAAAAATAAAGTTTATTGCATTGTATTGTATTATATTGTATTGTATGCTATATGTTCATTTCTGCCCCAGTCTCAGGTTTACTCAACATGGTTACAGAAATGCATCAAAAATATTTAATTAAAAATAAGTTAACAAAAGTCACCCCCCAAGAATATGGTACCCACAAATCTCTTTTCTTTTCTTTTTACTGTTGGGGTAAGATGCAACGCGCTCAAACGCTCACCCACAAATGCACATATGAGAAGAGAGTAATTCAATGTAAGATATTTTTAATTATGTTTTTTTTTTTTTTGCACAACTTCCATCACCGGTCAATTTACATGCCCCGTCAACGACATTAATATTTTCATAGTTTTGAAAATTTTTCAGCCCTATATAACATTTCTCCGCAACAGAATAACATATAAACGTTTTCCCCGTTTCTTCTGGGAGAGAACGTTGCACGCCAACCATTTGACAAACCCAGGCAACGGCTCTATCTTATATTAATGGAGCTGAACACCTTCTCAATAAACCTCTGTAATAGACCCTTTCCGGAATTCAGACTGGCAACTTTGATCACTATCATCATCTGAAAAATGGCATATGTGCTATACTAATGGCCGCCCTCTGTTTAGTGATGAAAGAAGAAGTTGAAGATGCTCATAAGCAGATGATTCGAGGCCTATACATTCTAGATGTTAGCGCGACGTGAAGCAGGAATCGGATGCAAGAGCTACGTAAGCGTTCATTTCTAACTTGGGCCCAGTCAATCTGTTCGTAGCACACACTCGGCTTCAAAGCGCCTTGATGTATAGAATTTTATCAAGGCGTCTATGTGGGCTGGCGCTCCGTTCTGACTGGTTGCATCTTTTTCGCCATCGACACTGAAGAGATTTATAAAGAACTGGTCAGTGACGCGCGCATTCTCATGTATCGTTGACTTGCGAAAGTGACGGTGCCCCATACAGTACTGCAGACCACAGATTCATCGCCGCCATTAGTACGGTAAAAGTTAAACTGCCATTTGAGTCACCAGATGGCACTGAATTCCGGAAAGTGTCTATACCAGACATGAATAGCAATGTGTCGAAAGTCATGCCTGAACTTAGACTCAAACTTGGTTTACACGTTTCATTTATCGTCTTCAAGAGAGCGGCCGCGTGAGTTTAACTCCGAGCTTAGCCCGAGCTAGATTCGATGTCCAAAACAAATATAATGTTTATGAAAAAAAAAAAAAAAATCACAAGCATTTTTGAACAACGAATGTGACTGCGCCAAATATCGAATGTGTACTATTTTTTTTTTCTCGATATTATTAACGTTCTTTTTTGGACGGATGTCCTAGTGGTCACAGCCGGCTTGAGCCTACTCTTGCCACTCTTGAAGCTGTTCCAGCTGCTGAAGGATACTCAACTCGCAGCACGCGGCTATAAAAAGTATTCACTGGCGGCCACAGCTGTGTGCGCGACTGCTGAGCGCGTGCTGATGGCGAGCTTCCACAGTTCTTTCGAAACGTGCATTCCACACCATCAAGATTGCCGCTCTTAGCAGCCTAGTAATGTGAGCTCGTTCTGAACATGCGCTCTAAGCATCACCCACAAATATGGCGTCCAATGAATACTCTCTATTCGAGCACAAGTGAGAATGTTTCATGTGACAGTTGTTCTCTCGGCACACAGCTCGCGCAAGAGCACCTTGACGTGGATGGCCTCCATTGCTGCCGGAAAGCGCTTCCCTCCCCCCCCCCCCCCCACACACACACACACACACACAAAAACAAGGGTAGAAAGGAAGCTTTTCCCGGCACTGTTCCTACAATCTACCGCGGAGCACAGATTGCTACCCATTGCAAAGGAACTTTCAAGTTTCAACCTTGAAGCTGTGAAAAAATAATCTCGATCGCTGGCGCCCTGCAGAAAGCCTCTTCGCTGCTGCCTAGGTCGCTCGCCCGCCGGTGACGTACACGGGTAGGGAAAAGTAGGAATTTTTCATTGCTGCCCCTAGAGAGTCGCGTCTTGGACCCCTCGCGGCCGTCGTATCTTGAGCATTAAATAACTTCACGAAACAAATTTATTTCTATAAAATATTTTGGTTATTAGTTGGCCTGCAACGGCTGAATGTGAGAAGAAAAGTTTGACCTGTTATTTTTGGAGATGTGAATGAACTTCAGTTGTCCAGGAGCTAGAAAACTGCGTGAAACCCGACAATAGCAGGCGTTAATTTCCACATACGTGAACACACACAGACGCACCACCCCCCCACACACGTACACTCTAAACAGACACGAACACGCGCGCGCGAACAGACACACGCACATGCACACACATACATCCACATACACACCTGCACCCAGTGGCGTCACAAGGGGGCGGACCGCCCCGGGTGCAGCGCTCAGGGGGGTGTCGCGGCGGGCCACGAGAGCGGGGGGGGGGGGGGGGGGGAGGGGGGAGTCGCGGCGGTGCAGGCGAGAGCGGAGGGGGAGGGAGGGGGGGGGGAGTCGCGGGTCACGCGAGAACGGGGGGGGGTGTCGCGGCGGGCTACCGCCCCGGGTGCCGCTGACCCTCGTGACGCCACTGCCTGCACCCACTTCTTCACATACACGCGCTCACACGTGTATTCTGCACAACAACAAACATCTACAAACGCACAGACGCGCGCGCGCGCGCCCGGGTACACGCGCACACAATTACGCATCACACAAGTACAAATGTTGTAGTGCCTCTATAGGTATACACAAAAAACGGAGCGGCGGCAAGCACATCCCTCTACAGGCACTGCAGTGAATCTGCGCAGTTTCTGTGGACGAGCAAAGCGTGAGTTATAGCACGGCGTGATTATTACTGCGCTGCTAGAAATTAATGGCGTCTCGGTCGGAACAACAAATCGAATGGGGTTACACCGCTCTTGCGCCCGATTCTCTTGTGCCGCGTGTGCGCTGCCGTTTTATTCGACGCAACAACGGGGTGGATGGGCCTTTCAGGAGAATTCGGGGCCCATTAGCCACGCGCCGTGGAGAATATTAAAGAGCACTCTCCTTCTCCTCTTCTTCTTTAATCACTTGTTTCTGGTCAACACGAACTCGTTTCGCAGTTTGATCGGGGTGCAACTGGCTCGCAACATTCGCCAGTACGTGGGGCGAACGCATACCCATCCTTACCAGTTTCGATCATGAGCATCGTATACCCGTGTGCGCTCGTGTAATCAGCATTGCGTGATGCGCGTTAAAGACTTCGTGCTATACTTGATCTTACCTCAAGTCAAAACGCACCCGACGCTACGAGCTGATGAAACAAATCAGACAGCGTCAAAAGCGAACCATCATGGAGTTCGTCATGTTTCTGTGGCTGTTTTAGCGTCGCTGAACCAATCATAAACTGAAAAGCCCCGGTGACTTGCGCTTTTGACGCTGTTTAATTGGTCTGATTAGCTCGTATACCGTCGGCTGCGTCTGGACATACAGTGCTGCCTCATTGGCTGAATTTCTCATCTACAGTGGAAACAGCAGACGCCCGTCTGGGACAGACCAACTTGACACTGTCTAAACACACACACACAATACCTGGAGGAGTTTGAATTCTTCGAACCCCATTCATGTGTATTTCAATGCGGAAGGCGGTTGTGTGATCTCCACTGTGCGGTACACGAAGTTACTGACTGCACTGGCCGAATCTATTGTGCAGTCTCTATGACGCCGCTTGAAGGCCGCCAGACTTCTCGATGTCGAAACATAGATGCAGAAATTTTGACAATTTGATTTCACCATGGCGCGCGGTTGACTAGTCACTTGTGCACTGCGTGATGTACGTTTAGGGAGATCAGAACACCTGTCGTACCACACTGGTCCTATTTCACTTTTACAGTAAAGACGTGTGATGTCGCTTGAAGGCAGCCTGACTTCCAGCTCTCTAAACAATTAATACAGCGAGTAACTGACACATGCTTTAGTACATGGGCCGGCTTGCTAGAGACAGAGTTTCAACTGAGATTGGGTAAAAGAAAGCGTTGCCAAAGCCAGTGCACGAGCTCAGCGGGCTCGAACCGCGTCTCAAGACGCTAGCGCGCACCAGCCTTTGCTGTGCTTTCTTTCACCCAGTCTCAGCTGAGGCGCTATTCTAGCAAACCGGCCTAGATTTCCCTTTTTTTTCATCTTATTTTAGTTAATGGACTCTTGATTTTTGCTGTTCCCTTTTTGGATGTTGGGGGATGGGGGCGAAGTATCTTACTTTTCAGTGGGTTAACTTTAATTTCTAACTTTAAAAAAAGGACAAAAAACAATCAGTACACAGGGACAACATTTGAAGAGCAAACACCTAAGAGCCACGAACCCCCCCCCCCCCCAAAAAAAAAAAAAAAAAAAAAAAGAAGGAAAAGAAAAATCCTATTTACAACAGGAATCAGCAGACATTCATTACAAAACTTCTCGCGCACCAACTTTCCCACAGATCAAGCGGAGGAACAATCACCGCAAACCAGACGAAATGACGATCCTCGGGGAGCCTATTTGACCCACGAGAGGCGCCTTGCAGCAGCACACTCCAGGCATGAAGCGTCCTGTCGAGTGTCTCTCAGAGCAGGTATTGTGTTTCCAGGCTCAACCTCAAGCTACACGTCCTCTCTGCAACCGCAAGTTACGGTGATCAAGGAAGCAAATGCGCAGGGTAATGGCGTAGAGGATTCGTCCGGGGAGAAGTGTGTGTGTGTGTGTGTGTGGGGGGGGGGGGGGGAGGAATTTAGTTCCATAAGCCCCAATCCCCAATCTACCCCTTGGATACGCTACTAGCTGTGGCGTCGGAACGGGGGGGGGGGGGGGGGGGGGGTATAGTTCCGATTTCTCTGGCTACTAGCGCGGGTGCACGTTCACATTTTTAGTGTGCGGCTGGCAAGCCTCCCTGTGGCATGTCACTTTACACGAACACCGCTTACCACGAAGTTAGTCCTTCCATAACGGCTGCTGACCCAATTGCCTTCGCCCAATCTACATAATCGGCCTCGTATTTTCCCTCCGATCCATCTTCAGCCCCTACGCGCGTTTCGTACACCGAAGGACGCCCAGACTTCCCCACATAAATATTCCCGCATAACGCTCGAGGATCGTGTAACAGCTGCCACCACTCACGCCGACGACGACAATATAACGAGTCCGCGGAACAGCAGCATCCTTGGGTCCCCCAGGTGAGAGATACACGGAGGATGATCGTGTGCGACCAAAACCTTGAACTCCTTTCGTTTCATTTTTTATCCCTCTCTTTCGTAATAGCCGTGCTCTCGCTGTATGCGTGGTGGAGGCGACCGGCCGAGGTCGAGCAAGCTCTCTCTCTCCCTCTCACGGTGAAGCGTGGGAGAGATTGCCTTTTAACATAATCGACTGTGCTTGGTGTTATTCTTATTTCTGGCACCCACGATACGATGTATACTAGCTCGATCTCGCGTGTTTCTTTCACGCTCGAAGATCGTCTTCGGATTCGGGGCTCGTCGTCGGCCAAGTTGGATCGAGACCAGAACATCGGAATGTGTCGGAGATGGCTCGGCCAAAACCACCTGGATGGGATGCCGTAGTACTGAATTTCCTACGTCATTTTCAGAGGGCAAACTCGGGTTAGACATTGGACATGAGTGCTGTGTCAGAGTTCGGCTCGGACTCGTGTTCTCACTGATTGGACGTGAGTTCCAACCGAACGCAATGTCCAATAGGTGCCCCGCGCTGGCCCTCGGTCGGTCACGTATCAAAATCAGCAGAACTGCCTTCTATCTATACAGTGGTGTTGGCTCGGCCCCACAAAATGCCACGGAGATTAGAAATACAAATTCTAAACACTCACAGCGAAGTTAGCCCGAAATCGAGTTTGGAACGAAGTGGCAGCAAACAACATGACTCAATAAACAAGCCATCGCAAAACAAAACACAAAAAAGGTCCGGTTGGCTTTGCATGCCCGTTAAGATTAAGCTCGGCTTCAGTGTAGCAGGTTTGAAAACTCGTTTTCCTCTAGTCGCAGGAGTGCATTCGTACAAGTGGTGGCCAGCGATGTGAAAATCTAATCTGGCACATCCTTGGCAATGATTTGTCTCTTCTTTTTTTCATACACTGACTTCATACATTGCAAAAGAACAAAACAAAAAAAAAATTAAAGACGTTTACAAATCTCTGTAATGCGAAATTAGAGCACAGCTCTTGAGGTATTTTGATTTTGCGATATACCGCGCTAAAGAATTTGAGGAAGAAATAAATATTTACACAAATAAAGACCTCGTACCTCCTGCGTACATATATATACGAGGGGCGTTCATAAAGTTCGTATTATAGGCACAAACAATTAAAGAAAACGGAGCAAAACAGCCATCAACATGTGCGCGCGTCCCTCTAGTTTCCGCACAGTATAAACATCGCATGCTATAGTAGCTCGGAACGCCGCTAGGGAGACGAAACAAAAAATGGCACCGCCCGTCGGTACCAAGCACATGCAGTGATCCGTTTTTTTTTTTTTTTTTTTCATTTGAAGGGAAGCACTGCTAAGGATATTCATTTCAATCTGGAAGCGTTGTTCGGGGACAACGCCCCACTTTACGACACTTTTGGTAAATGGCACAGACGCTTCTAGTGTGGCCACATAAGAGGAAAACATTTCAAGGACGGCGACCAAGTGTTTGCTGAAGTGGAGCGATTCCTGAACACTCAAGACGAGGAGTTCTATAACAATGGCCTCCCGCATGTGGTGCATCGCTGGAAAAAGTGTGTAATTTTTGGTGGCGAACATGTAGGGAAAGTCTCAACTCCTACTCGAGTTTGATTGCTGAATCTCTATTCCTTCGTGACAATAATACTAACTTTATGAACGCCCCTCGTATATATATATATATATATATATATATATATATATATATATATAGAGAGAGAGAGAGAGAGAGAGAGAGAGAGAGAGAGAGGAGAGAGAGAAAGAGTATATATTGTAAACGACTTAATTTTCGCGGGCTCAAATTTTCGCGAATCGGGCCAAAGCTGAAATTTTGAATTTATTCGCGGGTTCTAATTTTCGCGAATCGAGTGTAGCTTCCGTAGCGTTCACATATTGCCCGAATTGTTCGCGGGACGTATTTTTCGCGCTTTTAGGCGATTCGCGAAAATTAGGTCCTCCCGAAA
This sequence comes from Ixodes persulcatus, assembly GCA_013358835.2. NCBI lineage: Eukaryota > Metazoa > Arthropoda > Arachnida > Ixodida > Ixodidae > Ixodes > Ixodes persulcatus. The sequence goes on from JABSTQ010010605.1 coordinate 205,277, forward strand.
ATTTAGTCGTTTAAGTATATATATATATATTATTTATTATAATATTATTTACATAAGGAGGAGGAGGGAGGGTACGGAGGACCCTTCCCTCCCCTCCTCCCACAGTTTTCCCGCTAAATTTAGTGGGGAAAATGACGTCACATGACTTCGTGTCACGTCACCATTGAAAAAATTTAGTTTCTTCGATACATTTAGCAGGAAAATTGACGCCATGTGACCTCAACACCAATTCGATTTCCCGCTAAATTTAGCGGGGAAACTGAATTGGTGTTGAGGTCACGTGACGTCAATTTTACCACTAAATTTAGTGGGAAAACTGAATTGGTTTTGAGGTCATGTGACATCAGTTTTACCGCTAAATTTAGTGGGAAATTGAGTTGGTGTATAGGTCTCTGACGTCCCATACTGCAACGCGCGCGGTTACACCGACGGCGACAGCGCGAAAGACGGGAACGAGCGCTTAAGAGCAGCGCCCTAAAAAGCGCAGAATACAGCAGAGTTTTTCATTCATACAAAAATGCCGAGTCACCCAGGTGTGGACGAATGGGCGGAGTCTGCTATTTCACGGAAGAGAGCTACTGCGCATGATCAAGACGCGTTCCAGATCCCAGTGGATAAAGATGGCCTGTAACAAAAACAATACGACGACTTTTTCTTTTGGCTTCTAGGTTTTTATTTAAAATTTTCATTAATATGAAGTACCTATGCCAAGTTTTAGGTGCTGCAGCTGTTACTGAAGTTTACGAATGTTGAGGGGACCAAATACTGTGTGCGAGGCGAGTGTAAGATAACCAAACTAATTAGCTATACGGCACGTGGATGATGTCGGGCGTTAAAGAAGTAGCGAAATTCACCGATCAATTATTTTTATAATCGAGTATATACTGTGTATCACCGCGGAAACATTGGTAAAGCTCACCAGCTGCACGTGTGCAAAGTCGAACGTAAACCCTTAGCGGCAGCGCCCACCGCAGCGAGATGAGCGGTACCAAAAGTAGATACTCGATTTCCGATATCCTCTCGGCCCACTGACCAATCAGGTGACCAATTTCGAATGCGGAAGACACGTCTTAGAAGTCCTCTCTCCCACCTTCAGTGACACGAACGCAACCGTTACTACTGGCTGACTTCCCTTTCTCCACTGTATAAACTGCCTAACATACCTGAACTCAAAACACGCAGGAAAAGTAGTCGCCTTAAGTTTCCTTACAACATAGTCAATGGTAATGTTAAACTTACATTCGAAGAAAACGTGCAATACAATACATACAGGCAGACACGCAAGAAGCAAAAGAAAACCATTAAAGATATTTTTTTAAATATTTCTTTGTAGCGCGCACTGTTCATGACTGTAATAATTTACCCCTAACCATCATCAATCGGCTCACAACTCCTTGCTTTGTCGCGGCAGTTACAAATCATTTAATGCCATAGAATAAATTTTTTTTCTCACTTCTGTGTCTCATGTGAGGCTTTAGTTTTTCTTCAACATTAGTATGCGCTTGTCACTTTGCGTTGTCATGCCGACTATAGCTCATTGATGTTACGTTATTCTTTGTTTGTGTATATTGTACAGTGTACATGCTATACCGTCCTCGCTCTTGCCTCGGACGCCGTCTGGCAATATTTTCAAATAAATAAATTTCGCAAACGAAGTTTTTAAACATCAAAACGCTGACTGGAGGGTGCATTTACCTACAGTCGGTGGCAGGCTGAATTCAGTAGAACCTCAGTCTCCAGCAGGCGCTGGTTGCCTTCCGCGGTGCTTTGAGTGCGCGTCCGACCACGTTTTACCAAAAGGAGAAAGCTCGCGCTTGAGACGGCGGAGCGTCCGCTAAACTCTTAACCATCCGTCGGCTATAGGAGGGGAGACGGGGTCATGTGTTATATATGTAAATCATCGTAAAAATACGACGATATGGTGAGACAGGGCGCAAGAAAACGAACGAACGAGATTAGTAGGGTTTGACTGAGCATCGCGCGTGGACAGTTGTGTTAGCCAGCGGAGGCTAGAAGCTCGAAGGCACATGCTATACATCGCCATCACCATTCCATGGTACAATCTGTTAGCTGGCAGCGGCGTAAAAGACCCGTTAACTATTTGGAAATTGGATTCTAAACAAATCGGACCAGGCGAGCAGTATTCAAACATGTATAAGGCTTTGTACTCCCATTTAAGGCCAAAGAATATCTCTTACAGAGTGTAATAAAACGCTCATTCCCGCTCAGTTTTCTTACCATCTATTCTATCCCTGGAGTGCAAGGTAGCACTGCTTCCAGCCTACAAATGTTGTGCTTTGTATACCCATGAATCGCGGGACAATCGCGCTCCCGCCCGCGCGTCAGTATACCTAAGCCGCGCGTTCACTTGAGGGCGGAACACAATATAGTCACCTGGACCCTTAAAAAAACGAAAAAAAAAAAAGGGGGCAGCTTACTCTTCGCCGTTGCTGGTGTCGTTCTTCGAGGCACGGTTGGCCTCCCGCCTGGCCCTCTTCTTCTGAACCCTCCACTTCATCATTTTGGCAGACGATACTCCATGATCGCAGAAGCAGACGACATTCCACGAGCGACGAGCAAAAAAAAAACCCGAAGCGGCGTCGTCGGCCGAACACTTGTTGCCTTTGCTTCCCGGGAGAGATGCACGGGTGCAGTGGTCTTCGTCCCAATTTTCACGCGTCGATGTTTGCAGACGACAAACACGAGCCACCCGACGAAGGAGCCGCACCGAAGCACCGACCAGCACGAAGCGCGCCAAGGCGCGAAAACATTTTCAAGCCCCGAATTCCTGTTCCGAGTGCAGCCGGTGTAGCCGGTGTAGCTAGCGGCAACTCACCTCTCTTCTTTGGGGGCGCCGTTCGCTCCCTGCTCCCTCACCTATTTCCCTCGCCTCTTCCTATTCTCTCCCCCACTCGTTGCCGGAGTGCTTGAGGGAAAGAGGTGGGTAAAACAAGCAAGAAATACAACAAAAAGGGGGTCACGTGGCTCCTCACGTCATCTTACGTTTGCGAACAGCTGAATGGCGATTGGTGCGTTTCGACGATGCAGAGCGCGCACGAGAATGAAAACCTGCCGGTCTTTGCTTTGGGTGCGAGTCTGTTTTCGTTTTTTCACTTGGTAGTGTCTCTCTCGCTCTCTTTCACCATCTCTCTTTCAAAATTGTTCCCCTCTCCCTCAGCTTTTGTAGTTGTTTTGCAGGTGGGGATTTTGTGTTTGGTCCATTTCCTTTTTTTGAAGGGTCCTGTTTTTATGCGCTACCTTGCTCAGCTGATGGCGTGGAAGCCGGCAGGCGAAGGGAATGGCCATTACAGGAACAAGAATGCTGTTATGATGGGTCGCCTCCGCGCGTAGCGTCGGCTTCACCGCCGAGCGAATTTACGCGTTTTTGTTCTGTTCGTGTTTACTTTTTGCGTTTTATCACCCTTTTCCGCTCTATATTTTTTGCTTATTTCGGATCCCTTCGTTCGTGTTTGAAGGAACGCAACTCTTGGGCCTTTCTTGCCTCCGCGTGGGTGCGTGCGTGCGCGTGTTTGTGCACGTTGCCACCCCTAAAAAAAAAAAAGTATTTGTGCGCACCTAACAATTTCCTGCAAGACACGCAGAAGGCCAATCGCCGCAATCTGTCACTTGGAGCTGTAGCGAAATGTCAAATTACATTAAAACGTAACGAAGGACGTTAGAACGTTCAAGAAGTAACCAGTTATTAAATAGTGTGCTCCGTGACTCTCGCTCGTCATATAAAGTCGTACTTTACAAACCCGGGTAAAACATTAGACGCCCGCGTGCATAATATATCGTGCTCGTGCGCGAATGGGCGAAGCAAAATAGATTCGATAATAAAAGTCACGCGAAGAACCACGCCTTTCCAATGTTTACAAATCCACAGCCCAGCGTGCGATCTCCACAGCTCAGCACGCGCGTGTGCGTCGCTCCGGAAAACGAGCAAAGCACGCGCCATACGCACGAACACTGGAAATGGCACCGGTCATACGCTCTTTCTTGGAAAGGTCTATACGATCACTCGTTCCAGCAAAAGGACTTGCTGGTCAGACAGTTTGTTGATCAATCGCAGCCTATCGAGATATTATCTAGTAAAAGTAGGAAAATCATTTCATGATCTCAGCTTGACCAGCGAGAAAGGCACTTGAGCGGTCACTCATGTGTCGGCGGCAGAGAAGTGTCCGCGCCTTTTTGCCGCAAAAAGAGTGTGCCTTCCTAAATGGTTAAGGTAATTTGTCAGCAAACCAACCAGGTTTCCAGAAAGAGAGCAATCATGCAGACCGGTCTCGTGGTGACCACAGTGAATAAGCATACAGTGGTAGCCCCTTCCGGTAATTGGGCGTTAGGCAGCGCCCCTCACCACGTATCGCGAACGAAACACTTTTTATGTTTCTGATTTTTTTGTTTTGCAGAACGCCGTGTAAAAGTAATTGTTATAAAACAAAGGAATTACACCAGTAATGCTAATATTTAAAAATATAAGAGACCCAATTTTTTTCGGGAAGGAATAAAAGAATGCTTGACCGAAAACCGTTACATGGTTGCCCAGGGTTACGACCAATGAGAGCAGTCGATGCGCCGGGCGACGGGTTGCTACCAGGCTGCTGCGGAGATTGCGGAGTACACTTGCGTTGTTGGCGTTTAAATTCGAAGCACATAATAAAGCACCCGCTGAGAAGCTGGTAAGTTGTCTATTATAATTTTTGTTATTGCAAATAGCATTGTGTTATATATTATACTTCGCTTCTCTGAAAGTCGTCGTTTCCGTGGCTAATATCGCTGAGGAACTCGCCGTTACACAGAATCATAGGGGTGAATTATAAACGCGTGTATATTCAGTTCTGTGAGGTGCTGCTTTTCCTTTTTGCATCAATGAAGCTAGTGCCGAATCGTCTTTCTATTCGGAATCATGAACAACAAAGTAGCCGCGGCTTTGCACATGTAGAGAGGGGCTCGAAACTGATGCAGCCCAAACGAAACTGAAGAAATCGTACTCCGGCGTCGCAAGTTTCGATTTAGAATTTACTGATCGCGTTCATTTTAATGTGTTCTCAAGTAGAGCCCTTGAAATAAGGGCACCCAACTAGTGCAAACATATGTGATCGTTCTGGTAGGTACAAACCCTAGTTCAGATCGTGTTAGAAAAGAGAAAAAAAAAAAATTCCTCGGTGAATTGCTGCGTTGAAAACGGCACTACTACTTCTTGTCAATCGGTGTTCGGGAAAAATTAAGTGTTCACATCAGCTTAAAAAAAAAAAAAAACACACACACATGGGGATGTTGCGGCTCAAACTCTCTCACATGTTCTGTTCTGTTCATGGTATTAGTGCGCACAAAACTAAAGGAGAGAAGTTTATCATTTAAGAAAGCTTGTACGACTCGTTATATGCGCCATTCCCTTGATCAGTAAAAGAGCTCCAAAAAGCCTGTGCTTTATTTAAGCAACAGAACTTATGACACGGAGAACAGTCAGATGCTTTCAATTCTGTATAATTTCTTAATTGCTGTAGATAATGGGGTGTGCATGCAGTTTTGAGTTTTATTGTAATGTTTATTTGTGCAGTACATATATGATTTGATGTGCTCTATTTTGCATGCCTCTTGATGTCCTTGTGACCTGTCAAAATGTGTTGCACTAAGCTGTGTGCTCGGTCATCGCGTTTCACACTTGCCCTAAAAGCTGCCATCTACAATATTTCTGTCATAACATGCCAATACTCCGCAAAAAAAGAAAAGTGTCGTCGGCCTTGTTTCATGTTTGTAAATTGACCGCCATCCGTGCAAACTTTGTTCTATGGCTGTATTATGGGCTATGTTTGTGACTCTTTTTGATTTAATTATACCATGCAGAGATCCAATAAACAGTCCCCTACGTGAAAAAATGCTTTCTTGTCTGAATGTGATCGCCTGGAAATAGTGTCCTGTGACGGGCGCCTCAAATTAAAGCAACATGCAACGCAAGAACGCGGGGAACAAGGAAACCAAAATACCATGGGGGCCGCCATCTTTGAAAGCAAAACAACAAAACAGAAGCATAAAAAAGTGGTTTAGTTCGCGATATGTGGTGAAGGGCGCTGCATGCAAAAATACTCTCAACACCATGTCTCCCGATTACCACAGGCTTATTCTACAGTGGGCAAACTGTATATGATAAACTGTGGTGGTGACCACTGGTCTCTATGACAATTGCTGGATCGCGCTTCCCCACTTGTTCGCTGCAGCGCGAGTGAAGCCACCGGACTTCACTCGCTTGGGATACGATTTGCGGTTTTGCCAGCCTTTTGCTGCGGTTTTCCAGCGTGCTTAGACACGTTTTCTACTCGTTCGTCGTCATTCGCCGAAGAAGTTTTTTTAAGACTCTGTGTATTGTTGAGACTTGCCGTTGAGAACACGTGGAAAATTTTACGAAAGCGCAGTGTCGCAGGAAAAAGGCACAACTCGTCGAAAGCAAGGGTCTGGCGGCGTGTTCAAAGCTTCCTTGGCACGCCGAAGTGCCGTGTCTCTCTGCCTTCCGCGCGCTTGGATACCGACCAAGAATCGACGCCGTGTGAATGTGTTTAGCGAGTGCAATGTGTGTGAAGCCGTATGTGCCTCTGGATCAGCGTCTTACTTTACTCTGACGTCTGTATACTTGTGGCCCTCGCGGTTTAGGAACGAGCTTAATCCAGCGTCCACTAGCGACGAAAGATGGGGGGAAGGTACGCCTTTTTTTCGTCCTTAGACGATTTACGCAATACCGTACACAACAGCTCCTCATCACTGATCAGTGCTGGCTCATTATCAACCTACTTAATTGCACTTGACGTATGAACGCGGCTCGCCTAATTGTAATTGGTCAACAGATTGTACACGACCATATCGGCCGCGCTTCAAAGATTTTCATTCTCGCCGTCTTGTACTTTTGCTTTCGAAAACCCTCCTTGCTCCACAGCGTTGCCCTATTCGTGCTTCCACGTAATCCATTAGAGTAGATTTGGAACATAGCCATGGTTAATAGTACATAAGAACACGTACAGACCTCCCCCCTTTTATTGATAACTCACCGGAACAGCTGGACGATCCAGAACTCCGTGGCCGATATATATAAATATATATATGATCTAAAGGCATCTACGCGCCACACACGTTCAGAACTTTGGTGCGGCGTCAATTCTTGACCGGTATCCAAGCGTGCGAAGGCACAAGGATGCATCACTCGGCGTGCCAAGGAAGCTTTGATCATGCCGCGAGACCGGCGACACTTGTTTTCGACGAGTTGTACCTTTTGATACGGCTTCACGCACATTGCACTCGCAAAACACATCCACACGGCGTCGATTCTTGGTTGGTATCCGAGCGCGCGAAGGCACAGAGACACGGCACTTCGGCGTGCCAAGGAAGCTTTGAACACGCCGCCAGACCCTTGCTTTCGACGAGTTGTGCCTTTTTCCTGCGACACTGCGCGCTCGTAAAATTTTCCACGTGTTCACAACGGCAAGTCTCAACAATACACAGAGTCTTAAAAAACTTACTCGGCGAATGACGACGAACGAGTAGAAAACGTGTCTAAGCACGCTGGAAAACCGCAGCAAAAGGCTAGCAAAACCGCAAATCGTATCCCAAGCGAGTGGAGCCCGGTGGCTTCACTTGCGGGAGCGGGAAGCGCGATCCAGCAATTGTCATTGAGATCAGTGGTGGTGACCATCTTCTTAATTAAGCCGCGGTCAAGCTGGATGGATGGATGGATGTTAATGGCTGTACTCTTTGTAACGGGCGGTAGCTTGCGCCACCTAGCCTAAGGTTCTAATACATCACACAAAGAACAATCTGCCGACGCTATCGGAGGCGTGTTTACTCCCGGCCTCTCACATTAGCCATACAAAACCCGTATGCAGGCATGTTCGAATAATGTATGAAGCGCTTAGAACATGCTCGAGGCATATACTTCTGTCTTCATGTCTGCAGACTGTGTGTGTGTGTGTGTAGTGCGGCTGCAGCTTTAGGAAGCGGCCTGGTGTCTCTGGTCTGTGCACCCCCACTGAAACGGGACCCTGGTTTGACGTATTTATGGCTTCCTGGCTCTCGGAGACTCTTCTTCAGCCCGAGATCTTGTCGGTCGGCATCGGGTAACAGATTCGTTATGCTCGAAATTCGGGAATGTTTCCCACGTGTTGAGTGGGAGGGCTTCCTTTAAAACTGTTTAGTTTGGCGTAGGAGGAATGCGTGGCTTCTCCGCTGAGACGCTTATGCTTCTGCTGTTTTCTTGGTGGGGAGGGAGGCTGTGTTTTGTTTTGGGGGGATATTTCTGTCGTAATGGTGCGTGCGGAAGTCTGGAGTTTCGTTCGGAACGGACACCCGTTGTCCGTTTCGGCTCCAGACGTTGTGTCCCGGGGTGCGGGGGTTTATCGGGGATTGTCAATCTTTCTTTTTTTTGGTGTGTGTGTGTGTGTGTGTGTGAGTGCGTGTGTGTGTGCGCGCGTGCGTGCGTGCATGCGTGCGTGCGTGCGTGCGTGCGTGCGTGCGTGCGGGGGGGGGGGGGTAGTATAGATCACAGCTTTGGTGTTTCGCCCTGGAGGTCTCCCTCTGTATCGTTCACCTTACTTTGTTGCAGGCACGTAGCCAGGATTTCGTTCCGGGGGGGGGGGGGGGGGGGGGGGGAGGGGCGGCCATGACAAAATGCTGTATGAGGGGGAGGGGGGAGAGGAGGTCCCAGCAAAATGGAAGATTCCAGGGGGGAGGCCCCATGGGCCTCCCCCCTGGATACGTGCCTGCTTTGTTGCACTCCTGTGTCTATTTTCCAGCTCTTGAAATTCTGTGCCCCTGTCTGTTTGCTCCTTAAGCGCGAAAACATACGCGCGTCAAAACTGTTCGATCCGACGTGCGAACTGCCAGAACAACGTTCGGAAGCGAGGGTTTTCGACGCACTCCCGGTGCTACGAAATCCCTCGCCCGCGAACGTCGTTCCGGCAGTTCGCACGTCGGATCGGACAGTTTTGATACGCATGTGTTCCGCGCTTTAGAGAGGAGTCAGGACCAAGGTACGAAATAGAAGATACGGACCCTGCGAGCGCCGAAGAAATGAACTGAATTACGACGTGGGCGGGGCTGGTTCCTGACTGACATATTTGTTCCGCTGGGTCCCAGATGTTTTTTTTTTTTTTTTTTTCTTCTTGTTGCGTGTTATTTTTATATACATTCAGTGACGCCCCAACTGCATTTTAGTATACTTCATTGCGCGTGTCAAATTAGACCAGTTCTTGTTCCCCCCTCCCCGGAGCCCGCGTACCCGGAGCCCGCGTACCCGCGACAAGCCGCCACCTCCTCGAAGAAGGCCGTGGTGCTGGGCTGACTACGTCACCTGGTGGAGGCCAGCGCGGTGCACAGATCGGACCAGAGTGATCCGTCGGCGTTTGGCTAAACCTAGCAAAGGCACCGATCGAACCCGACTTCCAGCAGAACTTCTGACGCAACACTCGTGTTTCATTGGTGCTTCGCGCTGAACCTCCCTAGATGACGTAGAAAATTCAGTTCCACGGCCTAATATACTGGGAAATCTCGAGCGAACTGACTTCATCGTATCATGCTGGGAAGCGAACTGTGCCACGATTATTTGCGCTCCAAGTGTGCCGTACCACAATGCCAGCAATTCTGAGAGCGTATTATGCGGCGAGCAAATCTTCCGAAAATCGTCTTTGGCGCGTCTCGAAACGTGAGGGGGCACGCCAATCAAACGTCAACATAGAGAACGCCCAGCGAACGCGGCGTGACGATGCAGCCAAGTGCACACCTTCATCGGTTGAGGTCGTGGGGGCCAACACAAACACGTGGGAGCATCTGACAGGTAAACAAACGCACGAGGTGTGCAAGGACCAGAAGAACTTGCACGCCATATTGATTCGTGTTGCGGATATGTATTTTTATCGTTTTCTTTTCGGGAAGCACAGTTTCGCGATTGAGACTAAACAGGTTGGCGTATACCAACGTTGGAGAGGACCTCTCAGCCGCGCAAGTGAGGAACTTTGAGGAGTGCGAGTAATCCGTAAAGTTTTAGAGAGCATATTACCTGAGCTCTTATGAGGGATGTCGATTGTGATCAGGCGATTCTTCTAGAATGTGGGGCTCCGAAAAAAAAATTGCGCGCTTGGTCTGGTCGTCAAGAGGGTGACCTATACAGCCGGTTCCTTCTCCGACTCGATAAAAGCCCATTGTTATCGAAATTTTTCGACGGAAGCACCATCGAGAATTGAGAACGGCGAGAAAAAAGGCGGTCACGTGTTTTGTCTTTTGTCCATCAAATCGAGCACAGACCGTATGTTTCTCGAACGACGATCGCATTTTCCCTCTTTTTGTTCTTGCTTAGAAGTAGAGCTTGGGTCGTAGCCACTATTCGATTAGGTATTGTCAAAAATGACGGTAATATATAGGCTACAGTGGGAGCGGCAGACAATAGTTCGTAGAAATATTCAAAAGATGGGTCAACCTTCCTGAAAGAGAGGGAGGGGGAGAAAAAAACAACAACAACGAAGAGAAGCATGCTGGCTTTAGCTTGGCTCAACCCGCACTAGTATTTTCTTGAAGGGGCACTGACACCTTAAAGGTCGTATTTGTTTTTGTCATAAAAAACGATGCAGGCTGTAGTCATAAACACGCAAAAAATACAACGCGAAAAAAATATTCTTTAAACGTAATATTTTGCCGACCCAGGCAGCCTTTAACAGTGGACCCCCCCCCCCCCCCCCCGTGCTCCCCATGGTCAGTGTCCATGGACACTGGTTGAGCTTGGGGGGGGGGGGGGGGGGGGGGCGTAGCTAAGTTTGGAGTTAAATGTTTCAAGTGTAGCAAGATTTGTTGCTCGAATTCCCAAAGCAGCTAAGCTCGAAACTAGATTAAAAAAAAAAGAGCCAATAAATTAGACGCGGCCATAAATTGGCCTCCCCCGAAACTCCGCCGCCCTAGCCGCCTACTCTGCCTATTGGTAAATCCGCCCCTGGCTTAAGTTAAGTTGTTGGTCCTCCCGGTGGTGTGGGAGGCAGGTTCCGCTCCGATGGTCAGGAGCCTGGTGGCATGAACGTCGCTGAATGACGGGTCGACTCACTGCTTGTAGAGAACTATGTGGATTTATTTACACTCTAGTTACAAGTCCCAACTTGGGAGACCATCCTGCCTCGTCTTAAGTCTCGACCCCCGTCCCCAATTTTTCTCAATCCAAATCCGACTCTCCCGAAATCCTCTCCGCACTCCTTTTGTAGGCCCGTAGGGGCCTCCCTTCCCCTCAGAAACCGACCAATTTCTTCAAATTCCACCACTCACACGTGGTACATTATTCTCCAATGGTCGGCGAGCTGTCAGCCTGGCGCTCCAACCGCCTAACCTAAATTCCTTGTAGAGTCGTCCTCTGCATTTTTCCCAGTCTGGCTGGCGCCAACCGCTAAATTATTGCATCCGGCAAAAAGCGACAATTTTACACTAAACGGCAAAACCCTCTATATACAAGCACATTCGGTTAAAAGCCACAAGCTGCTCCAAGCGCGGGCTTTCCCGGTCTCGGTCCGAGCAGTCTCCCGAAACCCGAGACGTTTCCTAACGACCACGGGGGAATCGCTCCATCCGCTCGGCCGCTCTGCCCACGCAAATTCTCCCTCCAAAACGCCGATACCCACAAAGAAAGCTAAAAAAAAAAAAAAAATGCCGACGCAACTCTGGAAAGTTCTAACAAAAGAAACCACCTTAATTAATTAATAAGAATGATTTCTATTTACTTAACTGCTTACACCGATTTTTTTTTGTCGTTTTGGTTGCATTTTTTTGTTCCATTTTAAACGTCGAGTGTCTACTCCTCGAGCACCGGCTCTTCCTAAGTCGGAATAAATGGGTTTACTACGGTTGATCGAATTCCATTTCATCGAAGCACGTTTTAGAGAAGGGGCACGTTTTATCGAAGCACGGTTTAGAGAAAGCAGAGCCTCAGTTTAGAGAAACACCGTTTATCGAAAAGGGACGCTCTTTAAAAGAAGGCCTTCCTACTTCTCGCGTGTATCACTGGTGCGCGTGTTAACCCATGGCCCCCCGCTGCGCTCCCGCCGCTTCGCGGCGGCAGTCTGCGGCGGCTCATTACAAAAATGTTAACTCGCCTGACTTACCCGTACACACCGCTTCGCGGCGGCCGAATTCGCTAAAAGGAGGCTCATCGCCCTTTTCTATAAACTGGGTTCTCTATAAAGGGATTCGATAAACCGGGGTCGGTAAAACGGTGTTCGCTAAAACGAGCTTCTCTAAACCGCATGCCTCCGGGAATATAAATACCGGTAGGCATAAAAATAGTACCCGATGATACTCCTTCGTATCGCCGATTATTCCGACAAACGCAATCGATCTAAACGCAAAAAAAAAAAAAGAAAGAAATCGACCGAGTTAGAAAACACTGTTTCCGCGCATATAAAAAGAGGCAGACGGCGAAAGTTCGTGAACGCGACGGAGTCCGGCGAGATTTCGAGCCGGAAGTATATGCACGTCACGTGAAACCGCCCTCTAGGGTGTGTACCTGCAGCCTCGACAAAAGAGGAAGCCGAATTTACGCATCGTCTTTTCACTCGCGTACTTCCTCGTGCTTTCAGTCAACCGTCGTGCATCGGCTATTTGAGCGTTTCCTCCAAAGCTGCCGCCAGATAGCCGAGTACCGTAAAGCGCTGCATACGGAAAGTATATATAGACGTTTATGTTTTCTGAAACGTTGGACACGACGCTTCTGATTCACAAAACGAGTGTACGAGGGGCGTTCATAAAGTCCGTATCATTGTCACGAAGGAATAGAAATTGATCAATCAAACTTTAGTAAGAGTTGAGACTTTCTCTACATGTTCGCCGCCAAGCGTTATCCACTTTTGCAAGCGATGGACCACATGCCTGAGGCCATTTTTTTAGAACTCCTCGTTTTGAGTGTTCAGGAATCGCACCACTTCAGCATCACTTGGTTGTCGTCCTTGAAATGCATTCCTCTTGTTTGGCCACACTGGAAGCGTCAACGCCACTTAACCATAGTTTCATAAACTTGGGCGTTGTGCCAGAACAATGCTCCCAGATTTTAATGAATATCCTTGGCATTGCTTCCCCTCAAATGGAAAAAAATGGATCCCTGCATGTGCTTGGCTCCGAAGGGTGGTGCCATTTTGGTTTCGACTCCCTAGCGGCGTTCCTCGCTACTATAGCACGCGATTTGTACAGTGTGCGGAAACTAGAGGGACGAGCGCTCATGTTGATTATTGTTTTGTTCCGCTTTTTTTAAATTTTTTGTGCCAATAATACGAACGTTATGAACGCCCCTCGTATGTTCCATTAATTCGACTCAGACGTAACGGGTTCACACGTCATTATACTGGGTTTCACCTGAAGTCCGATCGCAACCAACGATCCCGACGGAGCTAAACAATCAGCACCAATAGTGCGTCCTAACGGCGCTCGTCGTCTTTCTTTTTTTTTTGCTTTTTTTTTTGCTTTTTTTTTGCTTTTGTTTGCTTTTTTTTGCTTTTTTTTTTGCTTTTTTTTTGGTGTGTGTTTTTTCGGGATTGGTTTAGCCGATGGTAGCAAGCGCAAACTGGCTGTAGTCGGCTGTATGGGCTTAACATGAAACCTGGTGAAACGGAGCATGTAGTACACCAATTTGACTTTTCGGTGACTTTGCGCGCTCTTCTCTTTTGACAAAATTATTCCTCGGGTATCGATCGATTCACCTTATCACTGATCGCAAGGATAATCAAAAGCGGCGTTTTTTTTTCTGTTTTTTTTTTGTTGTTGTTTTGTTTAGAGGAATACGCTCGGTAGTACGCGGAGAAAAAGTCGACTGCTTCTTCCGCAGAGGTTGCGGTGACGTCAGAACGACGCCGAGCTCTGATTGGCTTTGATTGGAAGGATAGTGGGTACACCTCAGTGCTAGACGCCTTGAAGACTACCCACTATTTTTTTTTTTCGATCAGCCAATAAGAGCTTGGCGTCGTTCTGACGTCACCGCAACCCCTGAGCAAGAAGCAGAGGAGAAGGCGACTTTCTCTCCGCATAGACATCGCGCAGATGTTCCGACGGCTCGGCGGCTGCCGCGCAACGGTAACCCAATTCTCCCAGCGCCTCGGTTGCCGGGGCCCAAGTTTGCCTGCCTTCTGCTCCAAAGGTCGCTCCTTGGCGCCGAAGTGGCGGCCAGCCTATAGCACGGGGGACTATACGAGGAATTCCGACGTGAGATTCAAGCGCTGGGGGATCTTTGGCTTAACGCCCAGGTGTTCATTGGGCACGGGCTCATTACGGGACGCTGACGGAGAGAGAGAGGAAGCGGGCCTTTAGAAAAGCCAGAGACGGTGGAGGAAGAGCAATTTTTGGTGTGAACCTGAGTGATCCATTGCGCGTGAATGGCATCAATTATTTCCTCCTTTGTGCCAATATCTCATGTGCATAGTTTGTAAATTACTTAAATTCGCACTAATAAAACGTTCTATTAGAGTCAACGTCTCAAAGCCCTGCTTCACCACTACTATAGACCCCTTTCGAAATTCCCGTGCCGATTATTAGAAGGTCGGAACCCCTGCACAATGGCGGAACAACACACAACGTGACACGTGCAAGTCATTCCATAAGATATCGAACGTCGGAGCGCAGTCAGTGCTAGGAGTCGACGAGCCAATCAAACAGCGTCGAAAGTGCAACGTCACTGCGCTCTTCGCCTTTTTCTGTGGGTCTGTTTTTTCTTCTACTTCAACCAACCGCATAAAGTGTGCCGTGACGTTGCGGCTTTAGTCCGCCATTGTGCAGGGATTCCACAGCTACCAACAGAAGGCATTATTTCGAAAGGGGTCTATTACCGCGAGTGAGCCCCGGGCCCCAGATCATCGTTATCAGCCTCGTCGACTACAGAATCCGCGATCTCAGTGTCGCAAACCGAAGGCACGAAACATCACGGAAAGAACCATCTTTACTCTGATCTGATGATTAGTTATCGCGGAATTTATTACTCGTTAAATTGACTCACAGTCTCACACTTATGCGCTGGACGTTTATAAGACTCGTAAAGTCTGTTCCTCGTCGCCCTTTATATTTAGGGGTACACAATAACTTTGCTTTCGCTGACTTTTTGTTTTGTGTTTAGACAGAGCATTTTTTTTGTTTTTAGTCCTTTTTTTTAGTTTTGCGCATCTTGTTTGAGCCGCCATAACTGAACTTATGTTTCCTTGCCTAGATTAAGGCAGAGCCGTATATGTAGACTCGTAGAGAGTTCTCGTGACGTCATCCGGCAAAAATTAAAAAAAAAACTGTTTTTTAATGAGGTAAACGCAACAGTTGGGGGACGAGTTCCAGGCACCATATCGAAATGGCCAAGCACCAAAATATTCACGCGAGGCCCGCATTGTGCTATCTAAATGGTCAGGAACAGCTGTCGCGCGACCGCAGTGACGAAGCAAACGGAATATAAGGAAACAAGAAGTGAAGGCCCGCTTGTTCTAGGCCAGGGGGCTCGTGCGAGTCGTTAAGACGCTACCATGTAATGCTTGTATCGAGTTTAAAAGTGGCGCTGCAGTGTTTGATTAGGCGGGTCGTTGACAAGCGTGTATCAGCATCTGTCTACGCGCGAGAACAGAGCGTATAATGTTTTTTAATAAACAATGAAAAAAGTGAAGCTCGCGCTTTCAGTGTCTTATCAAAACAATACGAATGGTTTTCTTGATCTTACTTTGTTCTTGTCGTTCTTTTTCGAAAATTCGTATCAATAGCCAAGAAAATGTTGCCTCTTTGGCGCCTGCGAGCAATGTGAAAGAGCGACGCACGACCGAACTGTGACCGAAAAATATTCGATTTTGCTCGCCGTATGCGTTGCTCAAACTTGAGAGCTACAGGCCCGCGGCTGGGCCCATGCACGGCTGCTGAAAAGAGAGGCGATCTGGGACCGACCTAAGCTGGTCATTTGGCGAGAATATCGGCGAGATTTCGATATTCTCGCAAAAGACGAGGTAATTATGTTCAGTTTTTGCATGAACACAACGTGTCTTGAAATATGGCGCTGATGCATACCTGTAACTTCAAAACACTAAAACGTGGTAATTCAAAATGAATAACATTTCGTCTTTGCACAACCGGTACGGTATACGATAGGCCCTAAGATACGAACTGCGCATGCGCGAGTCTTCTGCGGTAGCGCATGCCCAGTTCGTACCGGAGGGCCCACCGTACCGTATCGGATGAGCGGAAACGGTTCCCTATAAAACTCCCTATTTTCAGACGTAGGACGGTAACGCGTTCCCTTTCTTCGCAAGTAACGAGTAAACCCACCTCGTTACTTTTTTTTTTTTTTTTACGGTAACGCCCACAACACCGCTACGAAGATGTATTTTCCAACAACGTGATACCTATAGCGGTGCGAGGCTGGTAAAGCTTATTACTCATTTCAGTCGCACGCCTTTCCACGTAAGTTCTAGTTTACAATCGCGGTAAAACAAAACCATAAAAAAAATTATGGCCTTTTCTCAAATACTCCGTTTAATATTATCGCGGCCAGCGCCACGATCTGACGGCGGAGTCGGTCGAGCAGCTGTCGAAAGGGCATCTCGTCACGACGACGCTCATCGTCTCGGCCCATTTAATGCTGTCAACGGTTAAAGACGACAGACGAGTGCCGCGACTATATGCACTATTGGCAGAGCTTGAGTCTGCGGTCGCACTTAAAGTGAAACGCGGAGTGTACGAGGGGCGTTCATAAAGTTCGTATTATTGTCACGAAGGAATAAAAATTCAGGAATCAAACTCGAGTAGGAGTTGAGACTTTCTCTACATATTCGCTACCAAAAGTTACCCACTTTTTCTAGCGATGCGCCACATGCCGGAGGCCATTGTTATAGAACTCCTCGTTTTGAGGGTTCAGGAATCGCTCCAGTTCAGCAATCACTTTGTCGCCGTCCTTGAAATGCTTTCCTCTTATTTGGCCACACTGGAAGCGTCTCCGCCATTTAACCAAAGTGTCATAAACTGGGGCGTTGTCCCCGAACAACGCCCCCAGATTGGAATGAATATCCTTGGCATTGCTTCCCTTCAAATGGAGAAAACGGATCACTGCATGTGCTTGGTACCGATGGGCGGTGCCATTTTTGTTTCGACTCCCTAGCGGCGCTCCGAGCTACTATAGCATGCGATGTTTATACTGTGCGGAAACTAGAGGGACGCACGCTCATGTTGATGTCTGTTTTGTTCCATTTTTTTCAATTATTTGTGCCGATAACACGAACTTCATGAACGCCCCTCGTACTTCAACTTTACAATCACAGGGAAACAGAAAAAAAAAGTAGTGACTTGTAGGGTAAGGTGAGCCAAAATACGACAAAACATTTTCATTCCAACGGTAAATTTTAGTATTGTTTCAAAATTAAAAAAAAAGATTGGCATGGGGATATTTTTAGATCTTTTACCTCTATGCTCAGTAAATATTACTTAGCTGGAGCAAGTGAAACGTCGAACGAAACAACAATATCTGAAAGTCACAAAACGTCTCATTTTGCCCCAGTGGGGCAAATGAAACAACGTAGTAGGGTGCAAGAGACACACTTAAAAATCCTGTATGCGTTCAGTTTTTTTGCAATAAAAGCACTTGAAACGCACTGTGTGAGCTCCAACGCACTCTTCGTGAGCCCACTCCTTGCATGATGTGCACTCGATCTATACTGAATGCGGGGCTGCTTGGCTTTAAAGTTCTTTGCATACCAGGCACTACCAGTCTCTTGTGGTGCGCATCGCTCGGTCTGCAGAACACTCGGACACTACGCGCATCTTCGGGGGATCACTAATGATCTTTCTCTTAGGTTTCACAAGTTTCTGTTTTCTTGCTTGTTTTCCTCTCTTTTTTTTTCTTTTTTTGAGGGGGGGGGGGGGGGCTGTGGAACGCCGGTTCTTGGTTTCTTTCGTCAACATCAGCTTTGCCTTGTGGTGAGATGCCGTTAGGACAGTGCTGCTCTCCGACCTGCTTGTTTTCTTTTTCTGTCCTACGTTAGGTACAGAAGAAATGTTATTGAAACTTGAAACTTCGGAAAGAACGCGCCTTCTGTAGCCCAGCCGTTTTTTGTAGAGCCGCTGGTCATCATACCCAATTACCCATCAAGTCATTTGACTCGCCTTTGAAGCGCATCCCTTGGTACGCCAGAAACGTGTGGAAGCAGTGCGAAGGGAGTGATGCTGTAGCTTGACACTTTCAAGAGTGTCACTTCATGCCACTTTCGGGCTATGGAGCCCTTCATGTTGTATTTTTATACGTTCGGACGATCCTAGACGCCGGAAGAAAAAGAATACGGCTCAGGAGCAACCAGGACGCTCGTGCGTTATTGACATGCGTGTCACAGAATGCCAGATAGTTGCGTTTTGCCCCGCGCATGTCCCGTTACGTAAATAAATATTTCGTTACAAAAACGCAACCACAGATTCCTCAAATTTTGTTTGCATGGAGCTAATAAACCGTACCAATAAAAGTAAAGCTCACCTCGGCAGAACAGTATGGACCAACCGGGGTACACGTCCCGAAGCGAAACCTCGCGCTGAAGTTTGCGCCTTTTTGGCGGGTGGTAAACACGTTAACCTCAACTCCGCATTTATTTTTTCCGGAAACCTCTCGCTGATAGCTCTCAATTTTTACACGCGCAAAGAGCATAGGTTACGGCACCTCTCGGTAAGATTTGAACGTACTCCGATTGCTTGCTTAGGAAATGGACGGCACTAAACAGAAACTGTCGCCTTTTTGCCCCGCGTCTCATTTTCCCCCACCTCACCCTACTCATGGTCACGATGCCGACAGGAACCGGCATGTTTTATTGCTTTTCCCCGGGTAGTGCGTCTCCGTTTCTACGCAAATGTTTGCGTGCGTGTGCCGGTAGTCCAAGCGGCGTATATTGTCCTCGGCCTCGGCGGACGTCTAATCGATTCATTGTTCCTCGGCCAGCGCCCCAAGGCAGTGCCGCCGCTCATCGGAGCGCCGTTGTCGCTCCCTGCACGCGCTCTCCTCTGCACGCCGCGCACATACGCTCTCCAGAGAAGCCGGTTCAACGAACTGCGCGCTCGCGGAACGGCTCGTTCCGACCGCGCTCAACAAGGTCCTTTTGATCAAGATCCGTGACCGAGTTCGACGACATCGAATCGACCCCAAAGACCGTCACAAAAGAAAAAAAAAAACTTTTTTTCCTAAGTCGCGGTCCCAAGCTCCGGTCACACTTCTCGTACATCACACAAAAGACACGGCGTTCGCTGAAAACACCATGACAGAAGTAAATGCGGACATTTTCTCAAACATGTTCGGAGCACGTTTGCATCGTACATTTGTATGCTTGGAGCAAAGCGAGCGCGACTGTATACATCATACCAGGCACGTAGCCAGGATTTTGTTTCAGGGGGGGGGGGGGGGGGGGGGGGGGCCCGCCCATGACAAAATGCTGTATCAGGGGGAGGGGGGAGAGGAGGTCCCAGCAAATTGGAAGATTTCGGGGGGGGGGGGGGGGGCCGGGCCCCATGGGCCTCCCCCCTGGATACGTGCCTGCATCATACAAAGGACAGTCTCCACACACTGTCCGAGTCTGCTTTCTTCCATGTTTGACGTTTGTCAGATCGTTCATACAAGAACCGTCTGCAGAGGTCTTCGAAGCGTACGTATGTGTATATATGAAGCAAACATGGCGTGTCCACGGGTACTTGTGTCATCGTGGCTGCAGACCGCGTCTTTTGTATATGGTGCATGAGCAGTTTGGCCGTGGGTTTACTGTCAAAGGCAGTGGCAACACGGAATGTCACGCAGCGTCGAGCTAGACGCGATTGCACCGTCGCCTTTTCTGGCGCATGCGGCAAATCCGGCACGACGCGGTCCCGGCTCCCCGAAAGGTCGGCTCGGAATTTTGATGCCTGAGTTCCTTCCCTGAGATTAATGCCTCCTAAGTCAGAGCCGTGGCAGCAGGGTATTGCCACCGAGTGCCGCGAGTCAAGCTTATCGCATACGTTGCCTACAGCAGACTTGTACGTAATCCGTTACAAGTAACGCAATTACTTGTAATCCCTTACATTTATTGGTAATTTAGTAACGGAATAATTACATATTTTCTAGAGTAATTTTAAAGTAATTCCCTTACATTTTTTACGTAACGAATTCCTTGTAATACGTTACTTTTTTTTCAGGACCAGCCCCCCCCCCCCCCCCCCCCCCCCCCCCCCCCTTCTAAAGAAAAGGTCGTTTTCATTTTGGTAAACTTGAGCGCAGTCGCGAATTGACCAGCGCAAAGGGAGGCTTGGCACTCTTCAGTTCCGCAAAGCCTTTTTTTGCCCTGTGTTAAAAGCTACTTAGTTCTTTTGTAGTCCAACTTCTAGGGTTGTCCCACTTAATTTGTGAATTACAGCCAGGTTATCTGCATCTCAGTTACCCTTTTTGTGAGTCAGCTTTTTGCGACCACTTCGAAAATGGTAATAGTCTTCCTTTTTTCTTCTTCCTGTTTTTACCCCAGCAGGACGCATCTTACCTCAAGCAGATATTTTTACAAATAAAACATAATGGTGGCTGACGTAGACTTGATATTCCGGGCTTGAGGAGAGAGTGAAACTCCTGAGTGGGGACATAGTGCGGCTTACTTTGTTCTCTGCCCTTCGCAGCCCGGGGGTAAACTGCAGTCGGTCGGTGCTCCATGCGGTTTTGAACGGCATCAAGAAAGGTACACATGGAAAACGTGCGTTTACATTTCCTTGTTTTAACCAACGTTCTAATTAATTGTTGTTATGAGTGTCCTGTTTTTTTTTCTTGATTACAAATATTTAAATATTGAAAACTTTTTCCTATTCACCAACGTCTCAACCGAGGCTAGACCTGTTCAGAACCAAAGGAAGAAGAATATCGAGCCAAACCTTATTTATTATTTAATTGTCACCTTACTGTTACCAACTCTACTAAAACTCTCGAATATCAGGCTACGGCTCCAAGGACGAAGCTTTGCTCTATCTTCGAGGTAAATAGTACTTCCATTGCTTCGCTGAAAAAGCTCAATGCAGAGCATGAAGCATTCGTGAGGCAGAATATGGCACTCCCATCCAGTGCCTCAGTTCAGTGTGTGTTTAGCGTATCAGTCGAGATCTTCAGTAAGAAATAACCCAAAATGTCTGACGAGACTTTCTAGAGTCAGCTGTTGTTTAAAATACTGAAGGTCAATAAATGGAACAGGTGGCAACAATAAGAACTTTAATAACCCTCTTCCCTTTTTTTCTTACTCGAGGACAAAACTTTTGAAAGTAACGCCACGAAAGTAACGGATTACTTTTGGGGGTAACGGTCCCTCACTTTTATGGGAGGGTAATTGTAATTGTAATAAATTACAATTTAGCCTTGAGTAATTGTAACTGTAATTCCTTACTATTTTTCAGTAACGTGTACACGTCTGGCCTACAGTACGGTGAACTGGGCGAGCCTGGAACCAGATGGCTGTCGTGGATCCTTCTGGCGCCGCGCAGAAAAGCACGAAGACTGCATCCCTTGGGCTGGGATTTAGGGAATAGCGTTGGTCCATTGACCGATCGCACCGGGAGTTGCGCGATGCCACCGCTACCGCGGTGCCCGTTCTGGTACCTGTAGTTCTCCCCAGTTTTCCGGCCGCGTCTAGTGCGCGTTGTACGCCCGGCGTTTGGAATTTTTTCGGGTTAGCACGATACTTTTGTTCGTGTGTATACTCACGGTTTTTCATGGGTGCCTTCACCTGTTGTGTGCCAGGGCGCTACAATAACAGCACCAGGCAAAAAAGGCATCGGATTTCATGTCTTACCGAAAGAAAGCAGCCCCCGAAAAGAGTGGCTAAGAAAGTAAACAGAGCCAGACAGAGCTGCGGGAGAAAGAGCGCCTTTCAACTTGTTTCGCGATTGGCTCCATAATTTATATCCACCCCGCTGCACGTTAGCTAAAGAGTTAGCGTGCACGTTAGCATGCCGAAGTGTTCCGTACGTTGAAACCTCGCTGAGCGCTCGCTCCGTAGCGATCCATCCGTTGGTCTATCTCAATCGATAACTCCGCACTGCTTTGCGGGGGCCGTTTTAATAGACTTTCAGCTTGATTTATATTGGTGATTTAACCGTTATTTCGACGACATGTTTCAAGCACAACTGTGCTTCAAAAGATAAGGACCATAAAAGAAAGCATCGATTTCCGATATGCATTGCTCGAAATAAAACAACTTTTTCGAACGCAGACCTCCTTTTTTTTTTTTTTTACAAAACGTGAAAACATTTTATAATGAAATTTAGAACTGCAGCACTTACCGCCAAAAAGGTAGCAAACAAACCGCACACACCTTGTGGTGGTTATTATGCCACAACTAGATTCTGTATATCTTTACTGATTCATTTTGTACTGACACCAATCGAGGCCGTAGAAAAAAAGCTTCCACGGTCAGGCGACTCTTAGCCTTCAAAGCTTGCGCAAAAAAAAAAAAAAAAAAAAAACTGAAAAGAAATTATTTACGAACACAACGTTTTACCCAAAGTATTCAGGTACTATCATGGTTGTTTCTTTTTCACAGATGCGAGTTGTTACGGCGCGTCAGGCAGGTCGCCGCCACAACGGCACAACGAGGACCGCACTCTAAAGAATTCTCATATTTCGTCAATAAAAGTTTTTTTTTTCTTTCTCTTTCTGTAGATCGTTTCTTCTTTGTATGCAGGCTTCTCCCCGTATTTCATTTGTACAGTGTCGCACAGGCCGTCCGCCAGAATGAAACGACTTTTAGGAAACTATCGCTCCCCGAGAAAGTATATTTAGCCCCTCTTACTTCATTGTCGAATACTGTAAGCGACTAAACTTTCGCGGGGACCTAATTTTCGCGAATTTCGCGAATCGCCTACAATTCGCGAAAAATACGTCCCGCGAACAATTCGAGCAATATGTGAACGCTACGGAAGCTACACTCGATTCGCGAAAATTAGAACCCGCGAATAATTTCAACTTTCCAGCTTTGGCCCGATTCGCGAAAATTTGAGCCCGCGAAAATTAAGTCGTTTACAGTAAACGTTATGCATAAGCCTGAGCACTACCAAGCTCATTTTTCTACCGACACATTTGATGCTGTTCCGAGGTGCGACACAGAGCCTATGGTCCCTCGAACTTTCGCGTCCTTTGCCATTGAGCTAGATGTTCACTTGTTTCCAAGTTCATTGAAACGTCCGAGCAGCCGGAGTGCTCGAGTAGTGGTGTCGTTTTCTCCGCGACCACAGTGGGACCACCGCGTGAAGGCAGTGTTCACGTGTTCACGAAGACGAAGAAGCAGACGACGGGTTGAAGCAGACGACAAAGTGATTCTAAAGCAATAAGACTATTAGAACTGCTTTTCCTTGCTTGCTGACAAACTAAGGCATCACAAACAACACAATCTTATGAAGTACATACATTGAGGATAATTTAAGCTGATACTGGGGCATCCCAGTCGATGAAGTACGCACTAAGGGTGTAGCCCGAAACAGCCCCATGCAACCGGGAAGCCGGAAAGCGATGACTACAAGTAGCATGGCGACGGCACCACTTCCGGAATGCGCGCGCCTATGCTGTTCACTCGGTGACATAGATCTTTTAGAGAGAGGGAGGAGACGGGCTGATGGCTTGTGGTTGGATTAATTGCCTTCGTCTAGGGAAGCCGAAAATTTGAAGGACAGAACAAGGAAGACAGTTTTTGCTGGAACTCTGAACCATCCGATACTCCTTGCAATGCACCTACTCCCTGTACAGATCCTCAGACGTTTGAAGAGAAAATACAACTTTGTTTTTATCGCCATCTTAACAACATATCTAGGTCAGCTTCGCCAAGCTACGAAAGAGGAGTTGCCCTTCCCTTCCCCCCCCCCCCCCCCCCCCCCCCAAAGCAACGGATCATGAACTTTACTAGAAGTTTTCGTAGACTCGTATAATAATAATAATAATAATAATAATAATAATAATAATAATAATAATAAATCAGTGTTTATTTGAGTGTCCAGAAACAACCCATTGAGTCTTAGTGCTGGCACACTTGTGAGAGAAAAAAACGGAAACACCAGGGCAGTGGTGGAACGCAGTTCGCCGGTTTGACACTAGGACAGTCGCAAATTAGAAGCCAGTTCAAGCAGCCGGAACCATACAGTTATTATAATGTACGCTAGAGGTTCAACTGGCGCTAGTGTCTATGCGACTTCCGGGAGGCAAATTGAGGCAGACAGCAACCAGCCTACTTTTGCGGTACTCCTGTGCATTCCTATGGGAAAACGCGCGGGAAATTTGCCTCCTCGCCGGAAAATAACATGAATAACTTTTGTTATTTCGGTTGTACCGGTTAGTATATACCTTTATTAATAATGTGAAAGGGTAATTGCTTTAGTTACAGCATTTTTTCTTTACCACTGAATGATGTTAAACTTCGCTATATTTCAGGCCCAAACCTCTGTTCCATGGCAGGTATGTAGAAACGAGCAACGATTCTAAGCAAAATAACAATTAGAAAGGAATGTAGAGTGTGTTCAAAGTTCGCCAGCACTCCGGTGGCGCTTATATATTGCTAACATGCCCGTCCTGTCACTATATGAAAATGACCCCGTCGTGCATCTTCACGAGCGTTTAAAAAAAGCGTTCGAAACGTAAAGAATAAATTACGTGGGCTACGATAGGTGTGTCTTTTTATTATTTTCTATGTCGGGCAGTTTTTATCGGGCACCTGTTCTCTGGGTTCTCCCTATTTGCAAAGATTTGGAGCGTGTGGGTGATGATTTGAACCCAGAACAAGCATCTTCGCACATATTCATGAGCAGAAAGAATAAAGCAGTACTTATTTATTGCAAATCGGACTCTATTACCTGGCTTTTAATTTATTTTGATCGTCTGCATACACAAGGAGTTACTTATTCGGTGTTACTGCGTAGTTCTTGCCATCTCTGTTGGTTTTCCAGATGTCCTTCATTCGTTTGGCCCGTATGTCCCCCATGCTGGAAAACGCCGACACCGTGTTCGCGCTAACAATGTCCGACAGCGCACATAAAATACATGTACGAAGCGGTTTTAGCACTGTTGTTCATGCCACGAATTTAAAATAAAAGCGCCGTAACCGACCCATTATTTCGTCTGCGTGACTGGGAAATGTTCCAATGTGCCTAATACGTACGAATTCTTCGTGATATTTGCTCTTATATAATCAAGCGCAGAGAGAAAATGCACTCGCTTTTTTCCATAGAAATGCATTACCGGAAGTCAGTTTCCGACTGGTTGCTGTCTGCTTGAATTTGCAGCATCACACTAGCGCCAGTTGAACCTCTAGCGTACATTATAATAACTCTATGGCCGGAACAAGCAGAACAACAACGTAGAAGGTACACCAAAGCTTTCATATTCTAAACAAGGGCAAGTACATGATACCGTATTAACACACAAGTACTTATCAACCATTTTCAAGCATTAACTGCTTGCAAACAGAAAGATCAAAAGTACTGTAGCACGAACCAAAAATATCGAGCGTATCAGAGTACATGTACAACTCATCCCATCTAAGAATAGGGCTTTATCGACTAAAAGACGAGAGATATAAAACGATGATTGATGCCGTGTAGGCATACTTGCAACTCTAAGGCTCACTTCTGACGAGAGGCTGGGAGAGTTAATAAAACTTTGAAGAACTTTAAATAAAATCAACATATCCGCCTTAGCCCGACGCTGATGCAGGCTCAGCAAGCTCATAAGTTCAGAACCAGTTTCATAATTGAAACGATGTGCGCCACCCTTTAAGTAGCGATGTTTAAAGATGGAAATAAACTTACTTACCAAGGAGTTAGTTTTAGAAATGTTCCACACAACTGAGGCGTACTAAAGTTGCGATCTCACTAACGAACGGTACAGTGTCAGAAACGTAAAGGGATTTTAAAATTCCTTTGTTATGAGACATGTGGCGCCTAACGCGCGAGATACGAGTTTACAACTCTTGTTATGTGATCATTGAACCTCAAGCTTGAGTTAAACGTAACCCCCAGGTCCTTCATCTCAGACACTGGCGGTAACAACTCACTGCAGATGCTATAAGGGAAAATGGTATTCGATGTTTTCCGTGAAAATGTCATAACTTTGGTTTTCGGTCGGTTAAGACAAAGATCATTAAACGAGCACCAGTTATTAAAGGAACTTCCGTCCTCTTGAACTCTAACGCAATCATCAGTGCTAACTATTTGTTTGTAGAGTTTTATGTCATGTGCAAACTGCAGAAATTAAGACTGAAAAAACGGAGGAAACGTCGTTTTCAAAAATTGAGAACAGGAGGGGACCTAACAGACATACTTTAGTAAAGCCAGAGGAAGCCCTGTAGAATGAAGAGGCTATATTATTAACCCGGACGTATGCGATTCTATTTGTCAGATAATTTTTAATCCGGTCAAGAACCGAGCCACACACTCCATACGCGGAAAGCTTTGCTACGAGAATAGTGTGCCTAACAACGTAGAAGGCCTTGCTCGAGTCAAAGTAGATAACACCCATCTGACCTTTATTACAAACGACTTAAGAAGCGAGGGACATAAAGGTTGCGAGATTTGTAGCAGTTGACCTGCCAGACATAAAGCCATGTTGGTTAGGGATGACTATGTTACGAAACTTAAAAGATAAGAACTGGCGTATGATCCTTTCAAAGATTATAATTGGAAACACAACGACTATTTTCCACGTTTCCGGAAATATCCCTGACCTGGAGGTGTTAAGTATAGTGTATAAATTGGGCGTGAATACTTCATGGTAAGGTGTAAGTATTGCTGAGGGTATTCTATCGTTCCCTGCAGATAATATGGCCCTGATTTTCGTAATACATAACCCAACACATTCTTCATCGACATGAATGCTACTGAGTAGGTCGCCGAACCAAGCCAAGTGAGGCAATGTATAGGAGACGCACAGTCGGGCCCTAATGGGAACTGAGCGGGTAACCAGCTATATGTACTGTTTGGGATGGCACTTCCCCTGGAAGCGCACAGTTTGTGTGTGTGTGTGTGTGTGCGCGGGTGTGTGCGTGCGAGCGTGTGCGTGCGCGTGTGCGTGTGCGTGTGTGCGTTTAATTTCTTTTTTTTAATACGAGGTTATTGTTTGTTACCAGAACGCCGGCTGCAGTAAAGGCTCTGTCGTGCTTTGACGCTGAGCGTAGCAAACGCGATGTAGCGCAGCACACAGAGATACTGACTGGTGACACATATCGAGTTCCTGCTCGCCGGCCAATGAAAGGCGCACGTTCTGCGCTACGCCGTGTTCGCTGCACTCAACGTCAGAGTACACCGTATGACAGAGACTTTACTCCGGAAAAAGGGAAGCGTCAGGACCAGAAGTGCCCAAGATCCATCGCTATTGTTCCGCATTTCGAAAATGGCCATTAAAGTGCTCTTATAAGCCGCTCAAACAGATAGAATACACTCTAAGAAATCCGGCGCGTTATACTTCCCTGCAAAGCACGTGGTAGAGCCAATCCCTGCGATCTACAGACGGAGCACGGGGAATAACGAGGCTAAAAATAAGTATAGAAAAAAAAGAAGGGAAAAAAAAACAGTCCACGTTGTGACACCGAACCTAGTGTTCCACACGCCAACCTGATGCCCAGTGTCACAGCGAAAGCTGTCGCTTAAGGTATGCATATTTCCAGCCCCGTCATTCGCCGAGTTCCCTCCGCGGACCGCAGCGATTAGCTCTTTCAGGTGCTTTGTGGGAAAGTAAACACCCCAACTCCTGCGCATAAAGCAGGCGACTTGCTCTCCGCATTGGCGGCGTGCGCGAACTACTGGAGGCGCATGGTGCTGCTGTACAGTCAATACAACAACACTGTTGAAATGAATAAAACTACACATAGTAAAATTCTACGTAAAGACACTCCGACAAAAATGGTAACTAGGAAAACATTATTAAACAGTATACGCGTATAGTGAGATTTCACCTTCTGAAAAAAATAAGCTGATAGGGCTGAGCGAAAGACATGGGAGCTTTCTTGTGAAACAATGGAGTGGGACATGTCGTTCCAGCCAACAATCGCCTGCGGAAAGGAAGAGTGGTTAAATGTGTTAGTGCTACCAGATAAGCGGGCGATTGTTAGGGAATTGCTGAGTCGGGCAGATGACCCGAGGGCAGGATGTAGTAGTGTGTTGCGGAGCGTAGGGATGGGATGATAGTAGTAGATTTTGAGAAAAACTGAAAGGCGAGCAGTTCTGCGGCTGATTCGCAATGATGGAAGATTTATCTGGCTTTTTAGGGCGCAGACGCTGGAGTCAGATGGGATGAACGTTGTAGTTCGGTTGTGAACTAATTCGGGGTTGTTTAATAAGGTAGATTTGATTAGGGTTCCAGACCGGTGCCGCATACTCTAGTTTAGACTTTACATAACTTTCATATGCCAGTTTCATTAGATGAGATGGAGCGGGTTTTAGGTTTCGTCTAATGTATCCAAGGGTTCGGGAGGTTTAATTTGGGATAATATCTATGTAATATTTCACTTTAAATGTCTCGTGACGTTAGAAGGGAAGGCAAGCAGAAAACATCAGTCACATGACAAAACATTTGAAGTGACGGCTTTCACAATAAGCATTGAACCGAAGCATTCGTCGACACTGAAGCACGCGTGGATTCACAGATCCTACGAAGTGGGTTTGTCAAAACTGTTAACCTGCAGCTCATAGCGCCATACTTATCACAGCACCAAACACCAGTTTCCTTCTTCTCACGTCATCCTAATATATATATATATATATATCCATATAGGGAGATGAGGTTTAACTCTGCGTGTGAGCTCCCTCCATGACAGCGGAGTGCCTTGTTGGTGACGCAGTTTTATGCTTTTCGGCGGTTAACCTTATACATAGCTTGCAAGTGACACCATATTAGGTACTAGCGGTTTTTTCTACTTACTGGTCTCTTCGAACTACAACACGGTGAACCGAACGCTCGCGGCGCATAAAATACTGACATGGCCGCGAATGACGTCACATGCACGCTATGTATTTTGTTGTTCCTTTCACTTAAAAGAGCCTTTGTAGACCCTGAATAGATTAGGTTAAGACATGGAACAATGCTGGTTAAAGGGCGAAAAGGGAGGACGGGGACAGTGAGGATTGGGCATTTGGCACGCGGGGAATACGAGACGGGGCAATTGAACGCGAGGTCTTTGAAACGGTGGGGCTAAAGACGTGGGGCTTTTGCGTCAGGGATGCTGCACGCGGGGCAATCGTGCTACACCCGGTTTAGCCAATCATGCAAAATCATAAAAGTGGACCACAGCGCTAATAGAAGTGTCGGCTCGCTATTATAATGGTTAAAGCGAAAACAAAAAGAAAAAAAGGCTTTGAAGGCTTGCGTGTTTCTCTCCAGTTATACGCAAAGTCGTGGGAAGTCTTAAGGACGCGATCCCCATCGGCCCGTGTAGCAGACGATGCAGCCACGCATGCGGCATGAGCCTACAGCAGACAACTCGACGCCTAAGCCGTTGGGCGACCGAACGACGGGACCTTGCCAGGGACGCTGTCGCGCGACTCCGAACTGGTGGGTGGTTGATGTTCCGCTTGCTCCCAGCCCCCGCGCTATAAATGTTGCCGCCACTGCCAACGTCTCCTTTGATGCAACCCGCCAAGTCAGAAGATGCGAAGGCAGTGACTCATGAAACGAGCGTGTGCGCGATTTCCATCCGGGGTAATCGCGCTACCTCTTCGGAGTTTTTTTTTTTTTTTTTTTTCTGTGTGTTTTATTTTATACGTCTATGCGTGAAGTATCCGATAACGGTTGCACGTTTTTGTTCCACGCATTCTGAAGAACACTAATCTACCGTGATCTAGTACCCTTGTTGTGGGACGACGGAACAGACCTTTCTGGAACATTCCGGAAGGCTTCGCGGCAATCCCAAAGTGCAACGCGTGACGCAGAGAAGTGTGGGGCTGTTCCGATGTACGCTCAGGCTGACTCAGGCACTTCGTATATCTTGGAAGCGGCCCGATCTTGCTCCCTTTTAACCTATTGAATTCAAATTATAAAAAGAATAGGAAAAAAAAAACGCAAGCCAATTCGATACGTACTCTGTTCTGTTATCGTCCTTTTTGATGTTTTTCTTTTCTTGGCACAGTCTCAGCTATGTAAGCTTACTATATTTTTTTCTTAGTCATTGCTATTGTTTTACGTGCTCCACATTGGATTGTCATAATCCATCGAGAAGACGGTGACAGCACCTCACATTTCTGTAATGGTCTATTAAACGCTGCGCTCTCAAATAACTTATGTTTCCTTGTTCTTGTTGTCGCCCTAGCGAAAACAAAAACATATATGAATGTGTCCAATAACGATATAAGAACATATTAGTTCATATAAGACCTCATATACGCCCTATATAATTTATATAAGTTCTAATAAAATATATATGATTTTCTTTCAATATGGTATTATTTTATTCGATTCGTTTAGAGGTACCACGTGACCTAGTTTCACTTGTTTCGCAAACACCAAGTTTTGTAGTCGTTACAAAACGAATTCAGTTTATTGGCAAGCCCGACCAATATTCAGAACCGTCTGGTATTTGAAAATATATCTTTGTGGACGGTCAGTGACGTAGACGAAGGGGAAGGAACGATAGCAGGAGGTATTTGATATCCTTCCGAGAGGTGTTTACGCATTGTTTGACTAATGGTACTGAGATATTATATAACAGCGAACGTCATATATCAACTAGGAAAGCCTCAACATCGGGGATCAGGGGGGAGGAAAGCATAAGCAGACAAAATTGAAAACAAAAAGCGAATCAGGACGGGAGAAAAAAAAAATATGGCCATAATAGAGGAGATATAGGGGGCTAGAGGGGAAAAAGCTGTTATCATAGTATATACACCTTTTCCACAAGGGCGCAGCCATCTTGAATGTCATCACTTCTGATATGCAGTATAACATCGTTTTGATCTCTCCACGCCGCAGGAAGGTGTTTACGAAACTGCGTGATTATCACACACTCTTCTTTTGCCTCACCTATATTTTCTCGCATATTCCAGGTTGAAATGTTTTATTATTTTTTTCGTACCGCATACCAGATACGGAACTCACCTGACTGAGAACGACGGGAAACAGAAAACGTCTATAGACCACACCGGGAAAGGGTTTCTGCCCACGCCATTTTCCTTGTTTGTGCGTAGACGCGTGCTTTGCTCGCTTTCTGAAGCGACGAGCATACACGAGCTGGGATGGGGAGATCGCACGTTGGGCTGTAGAATAGTCCGATCGCTCCGGCCAATTTCCTTACGTCGCTGCTGGAGGTTCGCGCGAGCACGGCGCGAGACGCCACGAACTATCTCGGGCACTGCGGGTGCCTCCTGTGGACATACAGTTATGGCGGCTTGCATGCCGCATGCGCGGAACGCTCAGTGAGATCGCTCTTGAACGCTGTATTTGCGACGTGCGCGTCCAAATCCGTCGCTGGGGTTTAAGTTGGGCGATTGGCCGAACCATTGCTTCCTGTATTAGGATAATGCCTGGCCAATAGCCGGTTCATGGTGGGGCAAATCTGCCAGTCACGGCGAGGAAGAGGCGAACCCTGCCATTCACGTCGAGGCAACTCCTGGTCGTGACGTCACGGATGGAAACCACGACAGGGCGCCACCGAAACATCCCGGCGCTAATAGACGAAGCTATACTCGTCATGTCAAAAAAATAAAAATAAAAATTTGTCGCATTACTTATGCACGGCGCGAAGTACAGTGCTTACAAGATTTGGTTGTCGAAGAAAGAAATTTCGGCGTTTGAAACGTGTACGTCTGGATACAATAAGAGAGAGAGAGCTAATCCAATGTGCTCCTACATATTTATCTTAATTGACCACACGAAGGGGAAATTTAGTAACGTTCCGCAAAAAAGCCGGACCTCTTTTTATTATTATTATTATTATTTTTGAGGTGAAAACGAGTGTAGAGCAGATGATTAAGCCACGATTCAGTGGAACGACATTTCAGCCATACTGGTGCCTGAACTCGTTGCTGCCAGTTATCTCGATCTTAATCTGAAATCTTAGGAAATGGTTTTCCGTCCGCCGAAAATGTTGAAAAAGAAATCATTGACGGAACAAAATGTTCTCACCTGAGACTGTATATCTAAAGCTCAAAAGGTTGCATTTTTTTTTTCACAATCCTGAATACGCTCTTTTCAAAATTCCACACCAACGCCTGTCCACCATTGTTTTGGCACGTACTATGTGTGTGTTAGTGGATACGAGGGCCACGCAGGTGTTCGGCGTGGACTCGGCTCAGCTGATATTGGAAACGAGCGCTGCGTCAGCGTTCGGCGAGCACTCGGATCCAATCAGACCGCTTCGTGTCCAAGCAATGGCGACCGTCAACGTCGCTCGATAGATTTCCTGCGACTGTTCCCTTTGTAACGGGCGAGCTGGAATATTTCTGCCCAATAGTCAAAACCACTTGCGAAAAGGAAAAGCGCCATTTGGTGCACTCCTGATTCATAATCAAATTTCCGCCATATTGAGGGTTTCCCGTACCCATGGTTTCGCCGTAGAGACAATGGTCCCGGCAAAGTGGAAGTCGTAGATCTAAGATATGATCACGTATTGCAAGTCCGGTACGAACCCTTCACACAACGTCTTCGATAAAGTCCGTTCACTGACCTGGATGGCCCATAGTTCACTGCTTGAGTGACGAGTCCAGCGACCTCGCTGCTGACAATTCCTTTTTCCGAAATCTCGCGGCCGTCTTTCTTTTCTGTTTTGAACCAAACCAAAAGAGCAACCCATTGAGCGCACAAATACATTGTCATAATATCATAAGAACCGAGTTATATTCAAATGCGCCTTGTCCACAGCTAAAAGATACGAAAAAAACAAAACAAAAACAATATGACGGCTTCGACTGGCATGATGATGATGATAGCTGACAAGCATTTTGCGTATGGCCTATTGCCGCCGCTGCTCTGCACTAAGCACCAAGATGGCGGCGCCCGGAAAAAAAATCGAAGAATGAAGAGCGGATACGGTAAGCGTAGGCTTGTGACAAAGCCGGTTGACTAAAAATAAAGAATCTCGAACCTTCCCGTGCTGAGGGGTACGGAGCGAATAGAAAAGACGTCGCCTTTCTTCAGAAGCACTGCCACTTTCAATCGTTACGATTCTAGAGACGCTCAGCGTTACGTTTCGCCTCGCTCAATGTCCGTCGATTGTAGCAATTGGCTCTCCCGACAGTTTTACGGGAAAGTAGACGCTCCAGACATCTTTAACCCCGGTCCCACTGCTGATACATCGTACAAAGAACAGTCTGCAGACACGTTCGAAGCAAACAAATGTATGAAAAGGCTTCGAGCATACTTGAGGCGTGTCCGCAAATAATTCTGCCATCGTATGCGGAGCGCAAGTTAGTCTGCTTCTTTGCAGGGGTTGCTATGATGTCAGAGCTTTTATTGGCTGATTAAAAAAAAAATAGTGGGTAGACCTCAATGCGTCTAGCAGTGAGGTCTACCCACTATCCTTTCAGTCAGACTCAGTGTTGGACAAAATACTCGATAAAAGTATTTAAGTTAAGTTACTAAATACCTGCTTCATAAAGTATTTAAAATACTACTCAAGTTACTTTTCTTGTAAAGTATCTTGAGTAGAGTACAAATACTTAGAAATGTATTTCAGTTACTTTTGAAGATACTTCCGCATTGCTTAATTTGTATCGACGTCATTGACAACGACAATTATGCAGCTACGCAAATCTGGGTTACCAGAATGGTTTATTAGCACGCAACAACACAAAACGGGGGAAAGAAAAGTATCGTAGGGCTATTTTATGCAGTCCGACTATAAAGAGCAAAATATTGTCACGAATGATAAATGATGAGGCGGCGAATAACTAAAGAAACTAAACGTTTAAGGGGGCGAACTTGTTCCCAAAACAAAATAGAGAAAGGCTATAGCGTCGCAGGCGTCGATGTCGGCGAAACAGCAAGATCCACCGCTGGGGCGAGACTGCGGACCGCCACTCGGAGCACCTTTTGCACCCGCGTGGGTTTCTGGAACATTCGGCGTAGTAAGTTAGGCGCGTAGAACATTCGTAACTCGATCAGACGACAAAATTCTCGAACTTACCAGAATGTCAAAGTCGGCTTTCCAGTATCGAACCCGCGGAGCCTCCGCGCGAGAGCGTCCGCGCGAGAGCCAAGCGCGGTAACCATTCGGCCATGCGCTCGCTGGGCAACGCGCGTGGCAATATCACTGATAGATGTTACAAAACATTTCTGGGACAACAAGAAAGAGGTCGCTTTAGCTATAGACCTATTGCTAAATTACCCAAGCATCAAGGAGAATGATGGGAATGTATGGACTCGCGCCACACGCGCTCGCCTTCCCCGTATAAAAGATTCGAAGTAAAACACCAAAATAAAGCGTTGACAAGCGCGCGTGCAAATGCCATTTGTTTTAGACATTTGCTTTAGAAAAGCTACTACTGCTGACGCCAGCACGTGCAGCGCGTGTAACTACACTCGGAGCATGCTCCCTGGCGCTTGGGAATTTCGCAAAAGGTATATTGGGGAGGAGATCAGACCGTGGCGCCCCAAACGGTTAACTTTAGAACTAGACGGATGGGGACAACAAATACAATGGCTCAGCGCTCGGCTGACGTAACCGAACGCGGCGTCAGCGTTCGGCTGGAGTTCGTGTTCTCCGGTGAGGGGAAAGAGGGGCTCTTCTGTTACCACTCCGGCCATGCATGAACAATGCAGCATGCACAGTGCCCAGGTCAGCACGAAAGCCCAAGTGGGTCAAGCTCGCATCCCCTGACGACTGCTTTCGGGGGAGATCCGGCACTTAACGTCACTTCACTAATTGTTTGTATTTTTTCATTGCTGTACCTTGCGCTCTGTTAAAAAAGATGACACGAACATGCCCACAAGGCCTGTGGGCATGTGCACAGGCCTTGTGTTGGGTAGACACCGAGGTGTGGGGGTGACAAACGGGTCAGAACGCTTCGCCAATAGTGACATCGCTGAATATCACATCCTGCGGCGCACCTTAGACGCATCGTTTAACTACAATCCATATTCCCTATACACCTTTTTCGTTTAGCCTCGCACCCAGCCACGTCGTCCCCATATCCGGTATGCGTTCCGAAAAAAAAAGCAAGAGATTACAACCCCGAACAAGTAAAAAAGTATAGAAGGGTCATAACAAGAACGACTGACGGTTGCAATTAAAATGTTAACACATTCTACTGTCGAGGGGAGAAGAAAGCAACGTTTTCACGCATACCGGAAGTGCCAGAATTGAAGATGGCGGCGCCCACGTAGAAAAAGTGTATACGGGCTATTAGGTGGGTTCCCTACAAAGAGAACCCACCTAATAGCCACGGCAGTGGTCGCACCTTCTTCAAGTAGGTTGCGTTCAGAAAAGCACTCAACGTCGGGGGACACTTTGTTGGCATTTTGAGAGTCCTACAGCTCCTAGTTCGTTTCCTGTACTGTACTCTGCTTATCAATGTTCGCTTACAGACAGTGTTCGCGAGAGCAATAAGTGCCGGACTGACAACACAAAAAAAAAAACAAAAAAACCTCGACATTTTGCCTTAGCAGGGTCAAATATACAAAAAGCGAAACAAAAATGTCTACTCTTTTGTGTGTGTCCACTTTTCATTTTCTTCTATTGTTATTTCCTTGACACTCAAGTCTGCATTGTTCTCGTTGGTCGTTTCCCGGTCTGCTTGCGCCTCAGGGTCAGGGTGGCATCTTTACTTCCATAAAACCACACCTTTTGTTTGAGGATTTTTTGGGGGGAAACTTTATAGAAACAAAACGCGCCTTTGGGAAGGCGAGGGGAGAACCTTCATTGTACGAACTTTGAGCTGAAATATGAGTCACAGTCGGCAAAAAAGCGATATTTTCACGAGCTCAGTTAAAGTCACCGTAGCTAATCGGAGCTAGCAACAGGATTCGGTTGCTCGAAAGAATGTTCACGTTTGCTCGTGCCACGCCCACGCCACTTCTTACCGAAAAACTCGGAAAATGGCGGAATGTCAAAAATGTATTTAAGATAATGAGTACAAGATACTCGGAATTGTAATTAAAATCGAGTATTAAATACTCTCCATCAAAGGTATTTGCAAGATACCAAGATACTCTACAAAGTATTTAAGATACAGTATCTTGAGTAGAGTATTTGAGATAGGCACAATTCTGAGTCAGAGCCAATCAGAGCTCGGCGTCATTCTGACGTCACCGCAACTCCTGTGCTAGAAGCAGACGACTTTCTCTCCGTATATGTCTGCGGCGGACATCGATGTCGTTTGTAGACAATGTACGGGTGTTGCGACCGCGGCTTCAGAGTGTACAGTGAAGGGTGTTGGTGCGACGCGTGCGGTCTCCTCGAGATATCTCGTATATTGGTTATTTTAAGCCGTCCGCGGTTAGAGTCTACACACTCGAGACTATATAAAAATAAGGAAAACGTACACAACGCTCGAGACGTTATGTCCGTTCGTCGTTACTTCATTTCCTTATAGTCTCGGGTAGGTTAGCATGAAAACGACTCGTCAGCTCGCCTGCCTTTTTACCGTTCGGCTCCCGCTATGTATACTTCGCGCAATAAGAGAATCTCCGTCTTTATGCGTCACTTGTAGTCCTTTTCTGCGGTTTAACGACCTTTTTCCAACGCGACACCTCAGTATCATAAGAACGTCTTTACGCGCCGTTCAACGCCTCCGAGGTACAACAAAGAAGAAATAAGCAAAACAGAAGAAAACAGCAGAACTACAAAGCTGGGAGATTCACTCCGCGCTGGCTTCTTTCGCGCCGTCTGCTTTTGTGAAACACGTAGAGCGTCGTCTGCTTCCTCGTGTAGCGCCGTGTGTGTGTGTGTTCTACCGTCTGCTCGGAAAGAAAATCAAGAAACGTCGCCATGACCGAGAACTCGGTCGCACGGTAAGTTTTTGAACAGCTTCGTCTTCGCCCTGGACAGTTAGCTATACGACGGGTTTGAAGACAGAAAACTCGCCGAAAGGACAAAAATCCCTCTTGCATGACGCCTTCTGCTCTTTCATTTTTATTTTTGGCGGTGTGCTTGCTGTTTTTTTTTTTTTGCTTTTTTTTTAGTGTCGCGCTTGCAAAGGCATACGACAGTTCGCGCTATTCTTAGAAGGTATCCGCGTCCTTTTGGAAGATTCGTCTTGAGAAAGTGCGACCTCTTCTCTCTCTCCCTCTCCCTGGCTCCTCCGTCTTTTTGCTATCATGCTTATTATGATCCGTGTGTGGCGACGGAATCCTTACTGGCGTTTCGCTCGCGGAATGACGCCCGTCGTTCTGTTCACGTCAGGTGGCATGCGAACTGTGTCGTGCGTATTTCTGTTTTTATGCAGTTGTGCCTAGTGAATATCTCACGACGGTATCTCTCGCCGCGGGCTCGAGGGACCTGCTTCTAACCGAGCGAGACTTCTTCGCGACCTACGTAATGAGTAATTATAAACTGCGAACTTTTATTACGCGGCTATTTTCGCCGCGATTATATTTCCCTCGGCACGCTCAGTATTATATATGCATGGTTCGTACTGACGTCATGTCTGCGGCAATTGTTGTGGTAGCCTCGCTGCGGAGCGCGTTGCTTGTGCACCATATCTTTCACATCGCCGAATTTGTTTTTTTTTTTTTTTTTTTTTGGAAAGTAGACGTAGGAATGTCCACCGGCGTGATACGATGACGCCATGTGCAAGCCATATATAAAAGGCACGCGCAACTTCTCATGTCAAAATACCGCGGACAAGTACGTAACCTTTTCATTGGATATAAGGTTTAATGATTAATGTTTGATCTGCTGTCCAGTGTTCTTCTAGAAGATAAAACCTGCAATGCATGTAAGTTATTTGGTTGTTTTCTTTTGCAGGAAAAGGCAGGAACAGCTTTTGGGTGCCGAGGTTTACCTGCAGGCACACCGAGATTCACCATAAAGTGGAATCATACTCTAATACCCCTGTCAGACGGCGTTCTAAAGATCCTTTTCACTAAGCTCCTTTATAAAATCGGCGAACCAGCGCACGCCGTAGAGCACGTGCGCGCGCCACAGAGCACGTGCGCACTCCAGATCGCGAGCTGATTGGCCGATTTTATAAAGGAGCTTAGTGAAAAGGATCTCTAGAACGCCGTCTGACAGGGGTATAAGGTGTTGTGCAATGATCTCTTTCTTGGTCGTAAAGTCATCCTGTCAACGTATTTTGGATCGCTTATAGCTGTTAAGATGTGATGAATTATATTCGGACTCGAGTAATACGCCTGTTTCATTGCGCCTTCTAATCGAAGCAAGTGACAAAAATACGTTACAGCAGCGCTTATATATATGCTTCGTTTTACCGTAAATTGGCAAAGAGCGAACGCAGCGGCCTCATTAAGCCAATCAAAAATTCTTATTATTATTATTATTATTATTATTATTATTATTATTATTATTATATTATTATTATTATAAAGCGATCGAGATCAAGCACGTGACAGCCACTGCCAAAGGTACAGGGGCAAGAGCGTACGTAACCCCATGGAGAAGAACCCTCTTTTGAATGTCCCAGAAGTATAGCTTTTGTCCCACTCGGAGACACGCCACTCAATTGTTTTACAAAAGCGACTTTCCTCTTCTTCCGACGCGCTCATTGACTCATTGGGACTGTAGCCAATACTCGCAGAATGACGTTCTTCGTTCTACTCACGTCAGGGCAGCAGGTGAACTGTACCGTGCGTATCTGTTTCTATGGGGTCGTTCCGAGTAAATTTCTAAGACGGCCTTTCTCTCCCTGGACTCGGGAGACCTACTGACAAAGGCCTATTGGCGACCCCTAAGGTAATCAGCAATTACAAACTACACGCGTTGATTAGCCTGAAAAACTGTGATGTGAATATATTTCAGTTAGCACCTTACGTGTCGTATTTTCATGTACGACTTCTTAAATATAAGAGAACGGCGTTGAACACTCGTGTTTGGCCTTCTGTTCCGTGTTCTTATTGAACGTAAGAGAGCCTGAGATTGATCTCGGCTTGAAAGCATGAAATGCTTTATGACGAAACCCCAAATCCCACAAAGTTGTCCGTCCATCCGTCCGTGCGTTAATTTCCTCGTTAAATTTAGCGGGGAAATGGACGTCACGTAATATCAGGTTACGTGGCACTGTGACGTCACAATGTCAAATCATGGCGTCACGTGATAACATGACGTCACATTACGTTAGGTTAGGCGACGTCGAGTTCCACATCTAATATAGCGGGAAAATTAATAAAGAAAATATTCCTGACTAACGTTATTGTGATTGTATTGTGTGTGTGCGTGTTTTGACAGCTGAAAGTTTAGTCAGGCCCAATGGGCGTCTAGTGACTCAGCTGTAGATGAGAAATTTAGCCAGTGCAGTAGCACCGCTAAACTGGGGATCTTCTTGCCTCGCCGAAACGAATGCTTAATTACTTCTAAACAAATTTAAACGATCGGTCCTTAAATACTGCATTCCATGCATTACAGCATTTTGACAATGCTGCAATTTACACACGAAAGAATAAACAAATAGGATGGAGCACAGAACACGACAATATTGAGTGTGCAAATTAAACCTTACCAATAGGCCCGGTTTTCAAAAATTCCGACAATGCAAATCGCTCTTAGTTTTGTTTTTCTTTTTTTTTTACGGGCAAGTGAAAACAATATTTGGATATTGATGTTGTTTTCTACAGCTAGCTTTATTTTAAAGAGGAGCCATACTTTAAAGTGACAGGAAATATTATCTCTCTTGCACGTAGGTATAGCGCCAGTTAGTATATTGGTTGAATTAGAGCTGTTAGAACGTATGCTTATCATTTGAACTCAAGTAAGATGTAATTATGTCCCCTAATCAGGACAAACGACGAAGGAATTATATTAATATTAGCCTTCGATGATACTGACTTTCACCGTAGGAAATATAATCTAAACAGAAGAAAGAAAACACACGGAAAAAAGAAACACGTGCATCTGTTTTACGTGTCATCTCGTTTGTTTTGTACGTTAACTATTTCTTTATAAAATCCACTGTCCGCTTATCAACGACACCTGATGGCGTTGGCAATATGTAATGTCCGCATTGTCGTGCTGAAACAATGGGGCTTTGTGAAACTAGTGACTAAAACAAATTCCGAACGATTACACTCTACATGGTTACTGCATGGCATACTGACGGAAGGTTATCAATTACAAACATCTCTAGGGTATAAACGGCCCAACAGAGTTCGTGCAGTATTCAATAAAAAACGCAAAAAAAACACACACACAAGTTATTTTAAGGTGTATAATCCACGTTTTTTTCTTTTCATTTCCGTCGGTGGGTCGTATACTACTGCGCGACTTAAATATATTTTTGTTTCTCTATAAGTAGGGACCTTAACTGCAGAGATTTGCAACGGCGTTTATGTTTATTGTTCATTTGTTCACGAGAATATTGAAACTTACTCTCGCTTCCGCATGTATTGCTACCATAAAACACTTATGCGGGCTTTATGATGGAGGTTCGAGAGGCCCACGAACAAATATACAGGGTGCTTCTTTTGAAGCTTAACAAATAAAAAAAAACGTCCTGAAAACTGCACCAATGCGGTTTGTATAGCTGAGTTATACGGTCAGGAGGACATAGTTATTGGGGCTAATCGTAACGATGTCAGATAATTCACTAAAATATATTACTTAACGTTTTACACACTGAAAATGATCATATCGTTCTAAGTAGAAACTTGCTGAGCGTCATCGAAAATCACTAAATCAGCAAATATTAGAAAGACTCGGAGCACCTGCAGGAAGCACGAATTGGAGCACTAAAGTTACCATTCGTTAGTCTACCGGTGTGCGACAACGCGCCCCAAAGGTTTTTTCCGTCTCTTATCCACGTTTCCTCACCCCAGCCTTGTGCTTATTGTTACACGAAGGAACGCATTTATTGCAACTTCAGCGCATTACTGCGCTTCCCACGCGGTCCAAGTCTTTTTTTTTTTTTTTAATCACTAATTTAGTGGATTTTGGATGACGCCCAGCAAGATTCTAATTAAAATATTGTCTATATTCACTCATTAAAAAGTTAATTATCACATTTTAGCTAATTATTCGACTTATCGTGACGAGTAGCCAGCTCCATATTGTCTCCCTGGTCGCATAACTCACCTGCACACACCGCATTAGTGTACGTAGCTTTCACGGCTTTTTCAAAAGAAATCTGTGAAGCTTAAAACGAAATCTGCGACTTATGTACCTATTTTTTTTCCTGAAAAGCCGTTCATAGGAAAAAGGGGGGGGGGGGGGGGGGGGGGGCTTAAACGAAGGTATGACTTATAGACCGGAAAATTGGGCATTATTTTTTGTGCTGATACCAATTCTGCGAGTAATAGAGCTGGGCACCGTACATCACGTTGTGGAGCGGGAATCACGGGGCTTGGAGCTGATATTCCTATCATGCCAATATTTGCTTTCCATGCATCGTGCTAAATAAGGTTGTGAGCGTGGCTGAAGCAAAAAAAATATTCCAGATTACATACGTTCACCGCAGAATGCAGCGAGGCCATCGGGAAAGCCAAGTTTAAAACGTTTTGGCACATTGACGAGGCTCCGTAGTTAGCGAAACTGTACCTTGTCGATTGGCCCATCGTGGGCCATATTCTACCCAGATGTTCCCTCCCTGGTAGCTACCTCAGTCTGTTGTCCTCTGCACGATATAATAATACAAAAAGATAGTATGCATTTCCCGCATCAAGTTGTGAGTGGTTCTTTTGATCGCGCAGGGCTATTGATGGCGTTGAGGTTTCGCGTACCGTCTTGGCGGACCTCCAACGGTGCCGGGGCCCGGGACCCTTTTTATCCTGATCATATGTGCGGGCCACCTGCCCAATGCACGATAGCAAGAGACCTACAATGCCATCTTTATTTACCTATACATTTTCGCTTGATTTTATTGTATTGCTCTTTATTTTCTTATGTTTTTTTTAATTTTTTTAATGTGGTTTAGACAATTTTGTTGTTTGCAAGAGCTTAAATATACATCTACCTATCTGAACACTGAAGGTCTTGCTTTATAATCTCTCGGATGCAAATGCCGACCTTAGTGACGATGTTTCGATACGATCAATACCAGTCCAGTTAACAGCGAGCTCGAAGCACGGCGTATATTGACACTAAGCCGACAGTGCAGTGGAAGCTATAAATGCTGGTTGGACCAGTCATGCGTCTATGAAATGTTTCGCCACGTGTAGAGCGGGGTCAGGAGATCCGATCATAAAAGGGAGAGGGCTGACTGATCCGGCGAGCGCATACTCTCCAAAGCACTGTTAGTTTGGGGGTGAACGAAGTATATACATGCACCTTGCCAGCGCTTACTACGTTACCAACCAGCCAGAAAAAGGCCAAGTAAGGGGCTGTCCCAACCGGACACGCTTTCTGCTGTGCACAGCATTTGCTGATCGGAAGTCAAGCTTTTCGTTTCGCTTCGTTGTGGCTACCTTTAACACGGTTTTTTTTTCTTTCTTTTTTTTTTTTTGGGGGGGGGGAGGGGGCAGTTTGTTTTTTTTCGTTCTTAGACAAAGCCTCGGAGTGTGATCATGGCGTGGTTCCGGACCTAACCGCTCACACGCTTTGCTGACTGTCCCCAGTCTCCCGAAACTCCCGAAGCCAGAACTGGGCGGAGTCGACAACGAGAAGACGAGATGGAGAGCCGTGCGCTGTCGCGCACGGCAGCGTGGTTGATGTCCGCACTGAAAACGCACGCGCGCACTAAAACAATTAACTTCTTTTTTCTTTCTTTTTTGTGCACAGCAAAAAGCGTGTTTTGTTTGTACAGCCCTTAACTGGGTTGATAGACGCTCGCGCGGCATCTGATACTCCGCAGGAAAGCGCTACTGTGGAGGCTCAGAATGCGTTGCACAGTCCAGTGCATAAAAGAGGCGGCGCGAAGAAGGCAGAAGGCGATCATAATGGCGATGTGCGCGATCGAAAGCGACGCTGTGGTCGGCCTTCCACAATTGGCCGAATGCGGACCATGACGTCAGCAAAGGCTTTCTCGTCGATAGAAATGAGAGTAGTGTGAGAACTTAAACTTTAGGGGTGCTGACATTGTTGGTTTCAGAGTGCAATAATTTCAGACTTCCATCGTGCTAAATACAAACACCATCGAACTTGTTGTTCGCAAGGTATTGACGTCACTAGAGGAAACCATAGGAGGGCGCCACCAAAAAACATCTCGCCGCTAATAGTACAATGTACTAGAATACAGGGTAGTGTTGGGACCGGTGCGGCTCGCGTGAGGCGAGTGGTGTAGATTGCGATAGGTGTCAACACCGGCCCTTCGGCAGTAGGGTCAGCATGGCGGTGGTTGTGCGTGTGCTCCACATGCACGAGCATGCGCGGCTGCACGTGCGGGCTGCAGCGACTTTCTGCTGCCCTGTCGACTGCAGCGCCGCGATTTATTGTCTACAGGCGCAGCCTCACAAGCTCCTATTGCCGAGCCGGTCCCAACACTACCCCATATTCTAGTACACTGTAATAGGGAGTGTTCGCTGGTGGCCATAGCTGTGGGCGCGTCTGCCGAGCGCGTGCTGACGGCGAGCTTCCGCAGTTCTTTTGCGACCTGCATTCCGCACCATCAAGATTACCAGTCTTAGCAGCCTAGTATTGTGAGCTCATTCTGAGCGTGCGCTCTAAACATGGCCCTCAAATATGGCGTCCGGTGAATACCCTCTATTGGCGACGTGCGCGATCGAAAGCGTCGCTGTGGTCGGCCTTCCAGGATTGGCCGAATGCTGACTGTGACGTCAGCAAAGGTTGTCTCATCGACAGAAATAAGAGGAATGTAAGAACTTTGATTTTGACGGTGTTGGCAGTCTTGCTTTGAGAGCGCAACGATTTCAAGCTTCCACCATGCTCATTGCAAACACCATCAACTTGCTGTCCGCAAGGTGATGACGTCACGAGAGGGAACCATAGGAGGGCGCCACCAAAACGTCTCGCCGCTAATAGCTTATTCGCGAAGGCGCGCGTTGCAGCCCCATGTTGGTGTAAGTATTTTTTTGTTTGCATGTTTAGACAGCCGGAAGCTAGTCAGCATGAATGGGCGACTTATCCCTCAGCTGTATATGATCAATTAAGCCCCTGCAGTACAACCGCTAGCATGGGGGCTTTAACGTGGACCACGCAATAGTGATACACGACCGTGCACGCCGGTACAATGCTCATCCCAGGTTGAAACGGGCAGGAGTGGGGATAGAACCCAGAATCCCTAAGTTGTGCAGCGCGAGCTTTCGCCCCACGCGCTCGAGCTGCGGTGCCTCAATACACTCGGTCACCGATTCCCCTACCAATACCACCTAGAACACAAGGCCTGCGCGTTTCCTCCTCTAAACGTCATCACTAGTAGATCCCCTCAGCGCCCCCTAGGTAGCCCGGATGAACACCGTCGTCTGCTACATCA
Source organism: Ixodes persulcatus (assembly GCA_013358835.2). Taxonomy (NCBI): domain Eukaryota; kingdom Metazoa; phylum Arthropoda; class Arachnida; order Ixodida; family Ixodidae; genus Ixodes; species Ixodes persulcatus. The sequence goes on from JABSTQ010010605.1 coordinate 249,704, forward strand.
TCTGCGACATCGTCTGCTCCATCGCCTGCTTCAGTGGTTTGTGTAGCAGATAATGAAACAGATGCTCACGCCGAGTGTCTGTTGCTATAGCATACGATGAAGTTAGACGTGCACGTGGAGCGTCAAATGCATGAGTGAAATTGCCTTACTGCTGTGCGAAGGGCTGTAAAGCCCTTCGCTGGACGCTGGACGCTGGACGCTGGCACTGGACGCCATTTTCGAGGGCGCTGTTTATACTCCGGGTCGCTGCTTTGAAGCGTTCTTCCGCAGAACGAGCGCGCGCGCTAGAAATGCTCGTCTCAAAGCAAGGAGCGCGTGCTAGCTCGCGCTTGTGGCCGAGGGAGTGTTCGCGTGCGCGTTGCAAATGAACTGGAAGCTCGCAATCAGCTCGCGCTCAGCAGTCACGCACACAGCTGTGGCCGCAGGCAACGTTACTAGATTACCTCAGTTGTGGAACTCCCGCGGAGAGGGGTACCCCCCTCACTCACCTCAATCCGCCTAGAGTCGTTCGAAGCGCCATCTACATTTTCGTTTCATAACTGTGCATTCTAAAGAGCACACCTGAAGCGCCAAATGGCGATCACAACGCCGCCATTTCTCCCGCAGCGGTCACTCTACGAACTGCACGTGACATCTATTTTTGGCTTCAATCGGGTTACAGGGGTTCCACCCCCGTCTCCCTTGTGGACGCGCCGCGAAATACCCCCCACAGTTAAAATGCACCTAGGTCGGGACGCGCTACCTGAAATCCCCGCTGAGGCATGGTTGTATAAAAACAATATTAATTGTGCTGCAAAACCTTGAAAACTAAAAATTTTAGAAAACACCACCCGCCCCCATTTTGTACTAATCTCCAATAAAAGTTACTACAAAAAGAGTTTTTTTCGTTGGTTTTTACGTTTCTAGTGACGTTGAAACGAACGTATCCCGATTCAGTTACCAAAGCAGCCGTCCGGCGGCGCGTCGAGCGAATCTGGGCGAGTCGTGGTGAGTGAGGGGGGGTACTGTTCGTGCATGCAGCGTCTATGAACAGTTCCGTAACTGAGTTAATCTAATAACGTTGGCCGCAGGTGAATGCGACGTAGTTGCGACGCGGCCCATACTCTCGTCAAGCTTCAGCCTGTTTGCCGCTTGGGGCGGGTCGGGGATCTACTAACGAAACGTCATGCGCAGGCCTTGTATTCTAGGTGGTATTGCCCCTACACACACGCCGGCGTCCATACAGCTGCCTCGTCTTGTTCGATGAACTCACGCGTTCTTTGACTGATACGACGACGGCGACACAGCACGAGCGCACAAAAACAAAAATCACTCATATCCAGATCGCGATGAGGACCGGCGCGCTCTCCTATCTCGCGGCGGCCAAGCGAAGCACCGTACTCCGTTAAACCTTAAGACGAACCGCACTGAACGCTACGGGCCGTTCCAGCCAATGAAAACGTCGCAAACGTATCCCGTGCCCACGCGCCCCTGCGCGTTACTGCGCCTCTCCCGAGGGTCACGTGACATCCACGATGCACTGGATTGGCTCCGATAGTCCGTATAGCGTCGGCTGAGCTCCATCCTACGGTGAACCGAAGCATACATGCGCCGCCTCCATTTCCAAACTACCTTTGATTGGATCGATTGGTTCCACTTAGGAACGGATGCCCCGCAAACAGCAGCGTTCGACTGGCCGCCTCCGACAACGACGCCTCAACGAGACTTCGGGAGAAGCATGACGTCACACCTATAGCAAAACACGTGAACAAGATGGCGGACATCTCGTTGGTGTCACGGGGAGGAAACGGCCCTCGCGTTGCTTGATTTGAATCTCATCGTCTGCTATCGCGAGGGCGGTTGGAAGCCGAAGAATAAGATGGCAAGGCGGACATTGGGTCGGTCGTCAAACGAGGATGTTTTGGGTTGGAGGATATACGCGGCCTCTAAGCCCTCCATAGCCTCGTCCTAAGACAAAGGGACGTGGTTGCGCTCTCAATGAAGTTCGGCGCTTCGGCAGGCAGGGCTAACGTGTTGTGTCGGTGCTATCTTGAGCCGTCGACGGCGACTCTGCGAGATAAGGGACTCCGAGCTTGTTTTGAACTTCGTTCCCAGGCCACGCAGCTTTAATCGTCCGGCGATAAAAGCGCCTTTCGCTTCTTCCTATATTTTTTTATCGCTTTGCGGCCGTCCCGGCGAACAACAGGCAACGAACGGACGTGCGGTTATATTGTGGTCGGTCCCGGCGCTGCTCGGGTTTTGATTTCCTGCTGCAATAAGACACGTACGGAAGTCCGCGGTTGCTGGTATACCCTTTCACCGTTTCCTAGTTGCCGGTTTACCAGCGACTAATAGCTTGTTTTTGTTTATCGGTTTGTGCATCGCGGGTATCATCTTGCGTGTGGGGAGCACCTCGTCTAGTCAGCTTGGGACAGCGGCGGCCATCGAACATCGTCAGGTGAGTGAAACCGAGTTCTGAGCAGAATACCACCGGCTTGAAACGTTGTATACGCTCGGTAGGTGCGCTTTCTAGATACCATGGCGGTATCTACTATCTAGAACCAGACTAGGCCAACTAGTCTCTCGAACTAGTTTCGCTGACAAACACTTGACAAAAAGACTGGCGGTGGTTGCGTAACGTTTCAGTTAGTCCAGCTGTAGACAAACAAAATGTACTTAAAAACAGTTTTTAATTGAGAAATTGGGAACATTGAGAAAAATTTGAATAGCAACCGGAACTTCATGAGACACCGAAGTTTCAGAAAGATACTTCCCTCCTTCGGATGTGGTGAGATCTAAACAAAGGGAAGACGCTTTCTGGAACGTATCTGTCCAATGAATTCGTCTGTTACCACTGATTTCTTTTTTTTTCTCGGCGTGTTGACAACTAAAAAGTTCAAAAACATAAACACACAGCGCGACACTCCAGTACAAACAAGCGATCGCCTTTTTTTACTTTTACATTTGGAAGGTTTTAATTAATTCTACTATTGGTGGTACAAAATTCTGGATTGTAAAACCAACCTAGGCGGTTGACATTTGATGCTCCTCACTACCCTGACCTGAGAAAAGATGCGAAAATGCGCCGATCCTGTGTTTGCCCTAACAGTGTGGCGCAGTGTACAAGTGGGCGACACAAGCGATCGCCGGCTTTTTCTTAGCTTTTTTTTTTTTACACTTCTCAAAGAGCCTGACAGAAATAATTGCCGTGTTGTAATGTGCATATATTGAGTACCAACCTAAAAAACGGTAGAAGTTTTTGCGCGACAGCAACTTGCCTTCTACCAAAAATACAAAAGAAACGTCCAAGTGCGTTCGCGCGAACTGCGTCGCGCTGTGTGCTTGCTTGTGCAGTGAACCATAATCGCCTTCTTTTATTTAATTTTATTTGCGAGCGCGCATCTGTGTGGTCAACGACCTCAAACACGGTTGAGAGTAATAATTGTCAAAGAAAGTTCCCGGGTTTGTTCTGGAGTTGACCACATCCAGAGAACACCCACCGGAACGAGGAAACAAACTCGTGAAATCAGCTCATCCCCAAGGATTACGCGCTTGATATACGAAACCCTGTTACCAGGCTGTTTCATTCCTGAACTTGATGCGCAAAATAACTAAAAATAGAATGTGTCATTTTTTTTTTCTTTTTACCGCAAACATAAATTACGCATTGCTCACTCAGTCTCCGGCAAAGATGCAGCTCTAAAAGTTGGAACCACGGATGCCGATGTTTCCGAGCTTACCGTCATCTAAAGCTAGGGTCCTCCTGCTTATACATCGTACATTCTTTTTCAATGACTATGTATCCACGCGAGTGATTTGTTTTGTTATTGAAACACTGATGTTTGATTTTTCGTGCGTTTTTGTATTCTCTCTCCTGTAATGACCCCAAGAGCGGTTGACAGTAGCTTTATATAAATAAAGACATAAATGAATACAAACGAGAGTCTGCTTACAGATTCGAACGCGAGTCGCCGCGAGATCCGTGCTTAGAATGCCGCATGGCAATGAGTTCAAGTAAAAGACTTGGCACTCGGCATTCGAACCAGGGATATTGCGGTGACTCGTGTTTGCAGACTGTCTTTTGTATATGATGTGTAAGCTGTCTGACCCCGGCTTAATAGACCATTCTCACCAGTCAGTTTGGCCACGCCACCGCTGCCACAATGCATCGAGGGAACTTTAGTCTGTCTGAACGTGCCATAACCTCGCTGGAGATCTGCGCGAGACGGCACGAGCAGTCTCGTGCACTGCCGCTTGCCTCCCGTGAACTCAACATATGGCGGCCACGCGCATGCGCCGAATGCTTCGTTAAATCGGCCTATTAGGAAGTTACAAGCGATTCTCGGAAACGTTCTATGAGGAGGTGGCGACCAACGGAGCTCGAGAATACATGAAGATGAACGGCGAATAGGTATACAGGGAATGCGCCCCTTTTTCTCGTTGAAAAGTTCCAGAAACCGCTGAAAACTTCTGAATCAGATAAGAACAAGCTCTGAACACTGGCATCTGTTCCGGATCACTGGCGCTCCATTTGGGTGGAGTCTTAGCATACGGCGATGCTTAGTTTATTTATTTATTTATTTATTTATTTTTTATTATTATTATTTTTTTTTTTTTTTGCGGGGAGGAAAACATTGTTCTTTTTTCTCCCTAACACTACTGGGATAAATTTTTTTCGTAGTTCGGTGATGGATTCTCCGCGTGTCACGCAACAGGCGCGGTTTCCGAGAAGCGTTTCCGGCCTTCTTAATCTTTCAGTGGCGCAAACGGGCGTTGTAGTAAAAGCGAGCTCATCATCATCGTCCAAGGTGCTTTGAGCAATGTTATTGCACTAATGAGGCAGTTGCGTGTAATCTCGTATTGTATGTTGGGAAAGGTGCGCGCCAACTGTTTCTTGATAAACCCGTTGATAGTATCATCACAGAAAGAGGAAAAGCCTGAGTGGTCTTAGAAGCGCGATTATTTTTGAGCGTGTACGCGTTTGAGAGGTCTGTTTTTTTTTTTTTGTTTTGGTTTGGCATCAAACGAACGAATAGCACACGGCTAAAATGATTCCTTACTGTATATTCACTGGGGTGGATGATACGGTGTGAACGTTGCAGACCAAATAGCATTGATCAACCCCAGAAGTGAATTTTTAAGAAAAAAACAAAAATTGAGCTCATTTTGGTTGTTGTAAGCGAACTTCGCTGTCTCTTTGTGTTTACGTACCTTATATAAATTTTCAGAAGAATACCCCGTCATATAGTTTTTGACGTTTCGTCACCCACAGTGACGAAACGTCACTGTTGGTGACGTTTTGTCACTCTTGGTACGTCAGACAACGTTTTCGTCCCAAGGGTTCCCACTCCTGTCCTCATTTTGGCGTTGACTGTACGAGCAGAAGCTGAGAGAGGAGGAGGCAGCTAGCTTTGCGTCAACCCACTATAATCATTCTAACCGGAGCTCAGTGTTCTGATGTCCTCGCCCGCTCTCGTCTTCTCCTCTCCCTCAGTTTCTACCCGTATTCCCCTTTTCCACGAGGACGCCGCCATCTTGAATGTCGTCATTTCCAATATGGGCCAAAATACATTGTTTAGCCGTCGCTACGCCAACAGAAGACATTCCGGATACTTATAAGTGGAACCGCCAGCCATACTCGTTTTGTCACAGCTCTACATTGTTTTTTACTATGTGCAGGGTGACATATGTTTGTTTTTTTTCGTCGCCCATACCGGACATGTTTACGAGGTGGCTGGGGACGAGAGTAAACGAAAAAAAGGTGCATGGTCAATGCCAAAATGAAGACGGCGGGGAGACTCTTCCGAACGACCGGCCTCCATCCAGCACGTGCTCGCTGCCTTCCGTTGTGCCTTGGCAGCGCGTGGACGCTCGATGCTCGCGAGCGTCGTCGAAGGTAGGGAGCTTGCGCTGGAGGCGGGTACCTCCTGCCGTTCTCACCCTGCAAGTGACTACGGTGATATTTTAGAGTTCGACCTGGTCTCTTTGGAATTGACATATTGTAGTACCTGAACGTCTACAGAGCGCGATACTGGAAACGCAAATAACCGATGGGCTCTTCCCACCACTGGAAATGACGTCTGTTGTTGATTTGGTAGTGGTTGTTGGATTTTGGCGTTGTAGGGCATCCGTCGTCGATGTTTCCGAATCCTCGAAAAAGATCGCCCGCCGCCCGCGGCAATCGAACCTGGGTCCGCTGCGTGCAAAGCGGAGGCGTTACCACAGAGCTACGCCATCTCTATAGGAATGGGGTTTTGGAGTATACCCGATGCCAACTGTACGCGCTCTCCGAAAAATAAATAGCCGAGGACAAAATGCCGTTGTAGGACTGTCAATGCCAAGAGCTCGTGCCGGGAGGCGCGCTTTCACGCTCTCCGGAATAAAGAAGAAGAAAAGAAACGAAAAGCGTTTGGAACAAAATGGTCAGATGTCTCTTTTGTTCCGAACGCTTTTGTTCACACACCCCAGGGTGCGTGATCGCGAAGCCGATTCCCAAAGACTTCACCACGACTTGTCGCAGCTGTCGCTTTGACTGTATAGTGAATAAACACCGGAGTGCTGCATTTTTTTTTCTTCTATCTCTTCAATTTGAAAAGTTCCCCTCCAAAAGACAAATGGAGTGAGAAGTTATCATTTGGGGCAATAGTAAGTGGCAAAAGTTGTCGCGCTTCAGAGCCCTTGAGAATCAAAATGCGAAGAAACGCCGATGCTCTGTTAACAGTGTCACGCCGGGGGTGTGCGCACGTGATACGTGCGATTGTTTGCGTCTGATTACGGTATTGTACCTGCTACTAGTCTAAACAAAAGTTATGGTGGCCCACTTTGTTGGCTAGGAAGGCAAGTTTACTGGACATCGCAAATCACCTTATCTGTGAATGTGACATCTACGCCGTGGAAAGAGAAGACCTTCCCAGAACAATTCAGAGGCTAGACGACCAACCTTTCTCCTGTGACAAAGTGCTGGGCTCGTGGCAGTCCACAGAACATTCAATGAAAGCCACAAAAGCCCTGATACGATTTCTTGAGGACACCCGGTTGATGCAATTCCTGTAGGCAGAGACTGACATTTTGAACTATTCAACCCATCATCCTTTCAGCTCTCTCTTCTCATATTTATTAAGCACCTCATCCCACCTTTTTATCTCTTAATCCTTTCCCCTGTGCAGAGTAGCCAGCTAGGACAAAAGTCCAGGCTTACCTTTCTGCCTTTCACTCGTCACTTTAATATAAAAAAGGCGAGTTTATTTCTGAAATAAACAAAAAATTGTTCAGAAAATAATTCATCGGTATATTTAAATGCCGCCATCACCTTGGCGTTAACGACGATACATTTTTAGTAAACCTATATGTATGCATGTAGATGCCTAGCGATTGGTGTCACAAAGTTTGTAAATCACTATCTGATGGATTTTTCTGGAATAAATGAAAGCATGAGCGCCTACGGAGTACGTGATACTGAAATGTTTCTGCTCTCGATGTACCTATACGCGTACGCGTGGCTCGATTAAACTTAAGTGCACGTAAAGATATACATGGCTTGGCACTGACGTCACGCCAGCGGCCATTGATGTGGCCTCGCTGCTCGGCACGGACATTTTTCCATGCACATTCAACGCCACTACATCGAATTTGTTTTTCGTCGTCAAGAAAAAGTACGAATGGCCATCAGTACGGTGCGATGACGTCACGTGCAATCTATGTACACGTGCCTCTTTACTCGCTGTCGCTTAAATGAAACCCTATTTAAAATTGATAGTAACCGTCTTCGCGAGGCCGGGTTTCACGATTTAGGGTTGCAACCTTCGAGGTGTCGAAGGTTACTCTCACGAATAAGCGAGCGAACGTCTTGTCGGATAAGTTGCTGTTCTGGCCACAGGGTGATTCGTCGCGCTGTCATCGAAAAACAACACGGCGGATTTACGTTATGGGTATACCGCCGATACCTTCGCACTTTCATCTTCTTGCACCACTGTGTGCTGTACAACTTCGGCGCGGCCACAGGTCAATCCTCCCGGTGCTGTCGCGTCCCTGTGCTTTGGCAAACGCACGTGGCAGCACGAAGGAACAATGCCTTATGTGTCACCTCTAGCGTGTTCCACCGGAAAAGCTGGAAATGCATGAAGCATTCAAGATAAATACAGCCATTATTTGTCACAGTTGACACATGTTTCACTAGAAATGCATAAAGCTGTAAAGTTGTTTTTTGTCGCCATTGTCATGTTTCACTGGAGATAACAGCCCTGTAGTTTAGAACTTTTTTTTATTTATTATAAGCCACTGTAATGTTAATTCAAAATTAACAAAAGATATAGGTGCGAGATGCGCACAGCCAGGGGAGGCAAACTCAAGTCTTTGGTGAAGCAGCAAATGCAAGAGCATTAAAGGGATACTGAACCAAGGAATTAGTGTCCATAATAAGTGGCGCACGTTCTTTCCACGAGCCAGTAGCCGACGGTGTGCGCGAGCACACGCAACAAAAATGACGTCAAATGCCTCCATTCGTGGTTAAGATGACAGTATGGGCTTCGAGCCAAAGGAGAATAAAGACAAGTTTTGCATCCACACAGTCGTGTCTGGTGTAAAAGGTAAGCGATTAATTGGCCTAACAAGCACGTAGCTTTCACTTGTAGAGATGAAAAGCCTGTCTTTATTCTCCTTTGGCCCGAAGCCCATGCATCTCACTGTCCTCTTAAGGCTGGTTCACACATCTGCGTTGGTTGCGTTCGCATGCAACCGAAACGACCGTAACGACAAAGTCACCGGGACAAGCGTTCGCCGAACACAGCATGGCAAGTGATGCAAAGGGTAGCTTCGCGAAGCAATCCATGAGCCACGGTTGTTGCGGTGTTTTTGTCGTTACGGTCGTTTCGGTTGCATGCAAACGTAATCGTTGCAAGTGTGTGAACCAGCCTTTAAGCGCGAATGGAGGTCTTTGACGTAATTTTCGTTGCGTGTGCTCGCGCACACCGGCGGCTGCTGGCTCGTGGAAAGAACGTGCGCCACTTATTATGGGCACTAAATTCTTTGGTTCAGTATCCCTTTAAGCCTGGTTCAGACAGTTGCGTTTGACTGCGTTTGACTGCGTTGCGGCAGTGAGAAACCAGGACATCCCTGCTGCTTATATCGCGTGCCAAGATTATTCCTTAAATTGGATTCCACGCTTCATACGAAGCACCGATGTACCGGTGACTCGCTTTCGGTGCTCGACGCAACGCAGTCAAACGCACTCAAACGCAAGTGTCTGAACCGGCCTTTACACTGGGATGACAGCGACCAAGCCATAACCGAGACCGCGACTGCTGAGCGCGTGCTGACGGCAAGCTTCCACAGTTATTTTGAAACGGGCATTCCACACCCACAAGATTGCCTGTCTTGGCAGCCTAAACGCCTGAGCTCGTTCTGAGCATGCGGTGTGAACAGCATTCGCATGCCAACAAAGCGAGTCATCTGCCATGAACAAGTGCTTCGACGGTGCGAAACGAATCTGGCGAGCGCTCGCTGTCAGCACGGGCTTAACCACAAACCACACAGTTAAGGCCGCCTGCGAATACTCCCTATTTTTGTGAATGGTCTACTAGTGACACGACCACTGTAACACACTTATGGAACAACAGATATGAAGACTAGGGCGTAAGGGTTGTACGCAAGCTCCATTCTTCACTCGTAGGAGGAAGTCAATGATGATGCGCTGCACTCGCCGCACGGCATCCGTCTCGTCAAATTCAAGCGCGCTCCCCGCGGGACACCTGTCGTGTGACTCGTGCCCCGGCCCTGCCGGAAGCGGCGCTGCTGGGGTCGACGTCCCTCGGTCCTCCGACCGACCGGCCTCTTCGGTGCGTCGATCGTGGGGAACGACACGTAATCGTCAAGGCCAGGTAGGCGCGCGACAATGACACGAGGAATGACACCACGAGATACTGGCCAAGAAACGAGCGCACGTCGTCACCTGTTTTTATGACTCCTCCGTTTTCGGATCAACTTGGTAAACGGCGAAGCGAGGGTCCCGTGGGTGAGCCCAGTGCTCAAAGTCAGGTGGGTATGGGACCCGCTGCCGATTTTGAAGGAAAACGCGAAAGCGGGGGAAAAAAAAAACGAGCTGTCACCGTTTATCTAATTTAGGGGCGACGTTTTGACAAACTATTTTTTTTTCTTTTTTAAACCTACACCCGTTGTTAAATATTAACGACAGACTGCAGTCATTGTCTGAGGAGTGTTGATGTTCATACATATGTTCGAAGCACACATACGTATGAAGCACACATGCTTGGAACATGCTTGAAGAGTGTACACAGATAATCCTGTCATCATGCCTGACCTGAACACAGTGTCTATGGTACGATGTATGATGGCTGCGACTGCGGTTTTAATGATCGCTTTTATTGTTCATACTGCGTAAACATCGGCACTTGATCTCTAAAACATAAAAACGAGCGACTTTATAAATGTTATGTTTTGAAGGGTTTAATGAACTGCGAGATCAGACTAACACAAACTAACACAGCAAACATGCCTCCTATTGGCCGGCTTGGCATTCCACAAGATTAAAGCCACTGGATCTCGTAAAGTAGCGCCACTGCCTTCCCACCTGCTAGCCGGATACAAACAAATACCAACATACAGACGACAAAACCTCTCAAGGTGATTGGCTCATCGCTGTCGGTTGCCATGGTGATCGCCATTTTAGACCCCTTCGAAGCTTCGAAAAGGTCGTTAAAACCAGTCGCACCAAGATCGCTGTGGATCATCATCGTACTGAAAGCGTTCCTCGACCAATATGAGCGTCGTTGGCACTGTGCATGCAATGAACTTATCACTCATGCGTATTTCCCCAAATCTGTTGCAATCATGTTGCGCTTCTTGCATGTTAACGCAAGGTTAGCGGTGTAGTTTCAAGCTTCACTGCAGGAAAAAGTTCTTTCCGCTGTCTGTCTAAAATAACAGACAGAGTAGCGCCAGTGTCAAGTTCCATCGCTAATATATGATCTTCGATGGTCACCTTGCACAAACTCGGCGGCAGCGAACTGGCAGCCTTGATGTTGCAGATTTCCGCTTATTCACAGTCGGCGTCTGAGGCACGAAGAGTGCGAAACCCTGGATGAGCAGGCTTGTTTTAGTCACAGGCTTGGGTCCTCCTTGGCTTGCAGACTCTTTGAAAGTGTCCAGTCCTCTGACACTGGAAACACTTCGCTTCTTTGTGAGGACAGTCGTTAGCTTTGTGTTTGTTTGAGCCACAACGATAGCATTGCGTTCCGCCTTTCGTCAACTTGTCGGTTTCCAATTTATTTATTTCTGTTTTGACTTGCGCGGTGGGGTGACACTCGCTTGCATTCCTTATCGCTTGCTCCAACGACAACGCCTTTTATACCGCTCTTTTGAAAGACAGCGATTCATCTTTTGCAAAAAGGCACTTTTGAATGTCCACCCATACCAAGCTACAACTGTTCCTCAGCTCAGTGTCTCCTCGAGGTGCGTTCCGAACTTGCACGTTTTGGCCAGACGCATGAGGTCTGCTACGAATTCGACAATGGTCTCCCCCTCTCGTTGCACCCTCTCGTGAAATTTCGCCCGTTCCGATATGACCGAAGGTTTCGGCGATAAATGTTCGTGCAACACTTCCTTCAGTTCGGCCAGCGTCTTCGTCGCGGGAGGCGTTAGAGACACTAGGCTTTTCAGCAGTGTGTACGTTTTTGGTCCTATAGGGCACGAATGTTCACCACAAATGCGAAATTTTCGCATTTGTTCGAATGTTCGCATTTGTTCGAATGTTCACCACAAATACGAATGTTCACCACAAAGAACGCTGTCAGCCTCTCCTCGTAAGTTTCCCAATCCGACACGGACTCGTCACATGCTTCGACTTGCCCGATCAGTCCGGACGCCATGGATGCTACCACTTCCCTCGGTCATCCTCGTTGAAGGTGTCGTGGTGCTTCGGTGTGGTGCTTCGGTGTGGTGCTTCGTTGTCTTTCCCGTCAAGTCCAGGGCAGGAGTCACATACTCGTCTCCATTATGTTACGTTTTGAAGGGTTTATTGAACTGCGACATCAGAAGTTACACACAGCAAACATGCGTCCTATCGACCGGCTTGGCATTCCACAAGATGGAGACCGTCTGAACAATAGAAGGGGAAAGACGCTTCGCACGATGCCCAAGGTCGCCAGACCATATCAATAAATACTTTTTTTTACCCAAAAGCCCTTTTTTTTTTTTTTTTTTAGAAGTTGGTCAACGTTGTTTAAGAAGTCAAAGCTCGTCGAACTTTGACAAACTATCGATGGTTCGCAGATCTAGTCGAACTTCGAGGCTTGATGCTCAAAGCTCGGGTCGACAAAAGGTCGCCACACCCCTATATATATAGGGTGACCCAAGTCACCAGGCTCGATCGAAAATAGACCGCAAAAATCGACGCCTGCGCGTAGCAATCTAAATTTTTCGTCGAAGGTGTATTTTGCAGGTCGGCTTTTTCTTGTAAAATTATAGAGCGTAGGTCTCTTTCTGTAAAAAAATAAAGCCGACAAATGTGCCAGGGTCTACTGCGGGAGGCGACGCAGACGACCAAGTCGAGTAGCGAGGTGTGTTTGGCGTTCTTATTGATAGATGCATCCCTATCGCGACGGCTCGCGACCACCGTGGTTTATAAAATTGAACATAGTCTTTTTGAAATGTACCTTTGGTTAAAAAATAAATGCAACAATAAAAGTAAATAAGTAGAAAAAAAAACACGCCTGCATAACGAAGGCGATTTTGCTGCCAAGGGATTTCGTCTGCGTGTCGTCTGCTTTCTTTCGCTGGTCGGCTACTGCTTCGGACGCTGCTCCCGACGTCACCTTTTAATACGAACGCAAAACACACCCCGCTACTCGACTTGGTCGTCTGCGCCGCCGCCCGCCGTAGACCCTGGCAAGTTTTTTGACTCTATGTTTTTGCAGAAAGTGAGCTACGCTTTATAATTTCACAGGAAAAAACTGACCTTTGAAATACAGCTTTGACGAAAAGTTTAGATTGCTACATAGAGTTATTACAAGAAACGCTAGAGGTTCAGGTGGCGCTAGTGTGCTGTTGCATTTTGAAGCAGACAGCAAACAGTCGGAAATTGACTTCCGGTAATGCATTTCCATGGGAAACAGCGAGTGCATTTTCACTCTGCGCTCGATTATAAGAGCAAATATAACGAATAGTTTGTACGTACTAGGCACATTAGAACGTTTCTCAGTCACGCAGATGAAATAATTGATCAGTCACAGCATTTTTATTTGAAATTCGTGGCGGTGCTAAAACCGCTTCGTACGTGTATTTATGTGCACTGTCGGACATTGTTAGCATGAACACGGCGTCGACGCTTCCCAGCATGGGGGATATACGTGCGAAACGTACGAAGGACATCAGGAAAACCAAGAGAGACAGCAAGAACTACGCAGTAACACTGGATAAGCAACTCCTTGTGCGATCAAAATAAATTGAAAGCCACGTAATATAGTCAGATTTACAAGAAATAAGTACTGCTTTATTCTTTCTGCTCATGAATATGTGCGAAGATGCTTGTTCTGGGTTCAAATCATCACCCGCACGCTCCAAATTTTTGCAAATAGGGGGAGCCAGAGAGCAGGTGCCCGATAAAAACTGCCCGACATAGGAAATAATAAAAAGATACACCTTTCGTAGCTCACGTGCTTTATTTTTTTTTGCGTTCGAATGTTTTTTAACCGATCGTAAAGATGCACGACGGAGTCATTTTCATCCAATGACCGGACGGGCATATTAGCAATATATAAGCACCACCGAAATGCTAGCAAACCTTGAACACACTCTACATTCCTTTCGATCGTTAGTTTGCTTAGAATCGTCGCTCGTTTTCACATACCTTCCTTGCAACAGAGGTTTGGGCCTGAAATAGAGGTAAGTTAAACATCGTTCAGTGGTAAAGAAAAATGCTGTAACTAAAGCAATTACAATTTCACAATACCAATAAAGGTACATACTATCCGGTACAACCGAAATGATAAAAGTTATTCATGTTCTTTTCCGGCGAAGAGACAAAATTCACGCGCGTTTTCCCATAGAAATACACAGGGAGGCTGGAAATGTAGACTGCATGCTGTCTGCTTCACTTTGCAACCGGAAGTCCCGTAGACACTAGCGCCAGCTGAGTCTCTAGCGTTTATTGTAATAACTCTGTGGATTGCTACGTGCAGGCGACGATTTTTACGGTTCGTTTTTGTCGAGCCTGGTGGCTTGGGTCACCCTATAAAATTCGACGCAGGGAGCGAGAGTTGGAAGTACCAAAGCACACATAGTTGAAAAAAAAAATACCGAAGCCTCAAGGCCCTTAAACCTCGAAATACCATCAGTTTGGTCCATGGTTTCATTACATCCGCAACGGGCTCAAGGTCGTAGTTACAAGGCGCCCTGGAAGAGATGTGGAAAACAAATCATGCATTCGGTCAATAATGACTTGCCGTGAAAGAGATACGCCGACCGGCTTTGTTTTGATTGCCCCGGGAATCGCCAAGGGACTTTAAAGGCCGGTCAGCTGCCTCTTGATTTGATTGATATCTTTGTCGACCGTGCAGTGCTCTAAGAGAACAATGACCTTCGTTTTTTTGTTTTTTTTTTCCTCTCTTTCCATCTGAAAACAAAGAGCAAAAAGAAGAAAAATATTGACTATCAGCATTATTTCCCAGAAAGAAAGGAGGGATGTTATTGATGTCGGCATTTCCGTTAGGCTTCCACGCTAAAAGCATTTTTGCGTAGCTATGCGGGCGAAGGCACAATCTGTGGCCTCACGTGTTGTAAACGGGGTTCCAGTGCACAGCGCAGGCGTCTTACGAGACCTTTACCTATCGCTCGCAACACTTCAAAGCGTCACTGCAATCACCGGTGCTCATGCGCATGCTGCTGTGGCGAAATGAAAACGTCGAAAGATTACCAGCGTACAAAAGAAAGTGATAACAGGCACCTGTACTTAAATCAGCTAACGTCTGTCAGAAAAAAAAAAGAAAAAAAAAACGAGCGAGGAATATATCTGAAAAAAATCGCAGACGACGAGACCGGCGCTGTCGTCTGCTAAGGCGAGGAACGCGCTGCACGCGGTGGTCTGCTGATGAGCAGGAATGTTATCGTCTGCCATAATCGAAACGGAAAAGAACGAAACCTTCACTGCGACGTCAATATTTAGACAAATACGAGTGAGACAATGGTTGGGTTTTAATAAAAACGAAACGAGCCATGTTTGAACTCGCGATTGCGTATGTCAACAAAAATGCGGATGTCGTCTGCTACACGCAGATTGACGCGCGCTCATTACCGTCTGCTACGTATCGCCCCTGACAACTCAACAAACGCTGGGCGGGGCTTATCTTTACGCTTGTTGCTTTAGGATTTGGTTTTTTGGCGTTCTTATGGGCTAATTTCCCAATTTAATTGGCCGAAAAGCGATTATAAGGTGCTGCTGACTCGCCCCGCCTAGCGTATCTATGCGGAGCACAAAGTTCGTCTGTTTCTTGAGCAGGGTCTGCGGTGACGTCACAAGGCCGAGCTCTGATTGGCTTCGATTGGAATGGTAGTGGGTCAACCTCGAGGCAGCTAGCATTCAGGTTTACCCACTATCCTTCCAATCAGAGCTCGGCGTACTGATGTCACTGCAATCCCTTATGCAAGGACGCGAACTTGCGCTCCGCATAGAAATGCTATTTTAACATGACGGTGTCTTTTGCTGCAAACGTATGCGGGAATGGGACGCGGAATGTTACGCAAGTCTGGCAGAAATGTAGCGCAAATTATGCTTGTCTCGTTACGTGGGGCAACATGCCCACTCAAGGGGTATCTTGCTAGCGCACACTACGCCTGCTTGATAGGAGTTATGGAAAATAATTCTTAAAGTAAGCTCAAAGAAAAAAAAATCTGGTCGTAAAAGAACGTTTAGGGGTTATTTGGCTTGTTTATATTTTGCACCTTAAAAAGTTCCTTTAGGAACCCCCTAAATGGGTGCTTCGTGAAAAATCTTAAGAGGTGCTTTCAAGCTCCTTTTTTGATGCGACAAAGTGGTTCATCGCCCAGTCGCATTTCTAGTGCGCCAGGGGGCGATAGTGCCTGAGGCGAAACCGTTCTTCGCGAACTAAAAGAGTTCTTGGGGCGTTGAAGAACCTTTCAAAAACGGATTTTTTTTTTCTTTTAGATTGTACCGGATTGTAGTTTTTTTTAAATTTTATTTTGTGATGTTGGTGATAAATTTTCGGGATTTATTTTTGTTTCCTAGACACAGGTTTATGACGCCTGCGAAGAGCGTGAAAGCAGTCTCCCACGTTCGACGCCCTCGATAGAGCGAGCGGGACTCCCCTCGAGTGGGATTTTCCATGTTGGTCCGCGTGACTAAATAAGTTGCCGCGAATGCCACCAGTCGGGGGCTCACCAGGGAGAAGGCCGCGCGCTCCCGTGGTAGCACAGTACAACATATATCCGACTTTATGACGTTACTGAGACTACATTTCCAAACGATCACAAAACTGTCGCATAAGCTTTACGTCAGATCGTGCGATTAGTGAGCCGCCTTCCTCACTTGCCGTGGTCGTCATTTTGCTATGTCTAGAGCCACTAAATACGTTACGCTTCGGTGTCACAACGTTGAGTGTAACCAACGTTACTAAACCACTCAGTTGAGAAACTGCCATAGAGACTGCTCTCAAAAAGTGGCACCGACCCGTCCTCCAGAACCGAGCTAATGGCGATCACAACGCCGCCATTTCTCCCGTAGCGGCCACTCGAGGAACTGCACGTGACTTCTATTTTGGCTTTAATCGGCCATTATGGCGCCGAAACAGATACGGTGGAAGAGATTACAGGGGCGCCACCCCCGTCTCCCCAGCGGACGCGCCACGAATTACTACCGAAGCTAAGATGCACCTAGGTCGGGACGCGCTACCTGAAATCACCACTGAGGCATGATTGTATAAAAATATAAAAAAACAATATTAATTGTGCCGCAAAACCTTTCAAACTAAATATTTTAGAAAACATCACGCGTCCTCAATTTGTACTAAACTCCAATAAAAGTTACTACAAAAAGAGTTTTTTCCCGTTGGTTTTTACCCAAAAACATACGTCTGAAAGTTCAAGGTGACCACAGTAAAGACAAATGAAAAAGGGTGGCGCTGTTGTCGTATTTAGCTCGGTCTCGGTGGACGCCAGCGGCCAATGTTTCAACGGTGAGTTTCCCAACTGAGGGTTCTAGTAACTTTGAGTGAGTGTAACGAAACGTCAGCCATGTTGGTCCGTAGGTTTTTAAAGTTCGACATCTTTGAAACCCTGAGATGGGGAACGATGAAAAAACGGACGAACACAACAAAATCTCAAACGCAGCTCAAGTTGCCAGTTTTCACCGCCTTTTGCCGGCATGCCTAACGGAAGATGCAAAACACTTAAGACTGCATGCGTGTAAGAATGCCAAAGCATTCCTACACGGAGCGCCCCACGTCTTCCCTTTTCAAGCGGCGCTCCGGCGGTGACATCAGGCTCCCCCACTGCGCAGGCGCGGCCAACCCCGCCGGCTCCACGGCTTCCGTGACGACGCATCTGCGTTGCTGTGCTTTTCTTTGAGTCTTATTTCAGAGGCGCGTCTGCTTTGACCTTGAGCGGCCCCGCCGGCTTCCGTGACGAAGCATCTGATATGACGCGTCGCAGCCAACGGGAATTTATTGCTCATTTCGCTGCTACAGACAACGCCGAGTAAATGTTCGTTCGTTCGTTGGTGGTACTTCGGTCCTGCCAAGTTTGGCAGGCTGATGGTCGTTGAAGTTCTCAGGAGGCGATGGAGACTTTGCGAGTTCTTTGGCAAACCAATTCATTTTACAAACTACGTATATTTGTACAAAGTAGGGGAAGTTGGCATATTCGGATCGGACAGGTCTAACAGATGTCTAAATCCGTCCAAAATCAACCTCCCTCGCCCCGTCCGAGGCTTTTGAAGGCACTTACTCCCTCGCCCTCGGGGAAGTTTTAACCAATGGTTTCAAACTTTTTCGAAGTCACGTGGCGTCAACCCTCCAATGGTCAGCTGGGGGCCGACCCGGCCGTACATCAAGTTTGCAACGGCCACGGCTGACAGCTCCGTAACATTGGCACAACCTTGGGTTCCAGACGGAGTGGCGCCACACCAGAGGTCCTGGCCCGAAACTTGATCGTCACCAGCGTACCCTGTGGGACGCTGGAGGACACAAGAAAACATTCGCGCACACAAAACAAAACGCCCCCTCCGCGGAAGAGACAACGTCTTCGCCGCGGAGTGCCCGCTCGGGAGGACCGCGGTCACCCGTTGAAAGTAAAGAAAACAAAGATAGCCCGGGTGCGTCCGCTTCCCCTCTTCCCCACACCCCCGCGCGGCCGCGGAAGGACCACCCGGTGAGGGGGTCCCTCGCGACTCCTTTACAGCCGGCTTCGCCCCACAGTTAATGCTTTCGAATTAAAAAAAAAAATAGTTTTCCGTTGTCCCGTGTGTTAAGACGGTTTCCTTAAGCGCCGTTCACACATATGCAACCGAGCACGACCGAGAGAGACAAGACCGGTTTTTAATCCTCTTACGACGTCTTAGGACCAGCTCCGCAGCAGCGCACCCGGTCCTAAGACGTCGCAAGAGGCTTAAAAACCGGTTCTGTCTCTCTCGGTCTTACTCGGTTGCAAAAGTGTGAACGAGCCTTTACTTGGTTGCATATGTGTGAACGGCGCTTTACAGGACAACACCTTCTGGGCGAAACCCCAACCGAAGGTGGAATTTCGGAACCACAACTGTCGCAAACGACACCCGTGCGGTTCTAAGCATCAAGAAGGCGGCGTCCAGGAGCCGCTGTGTAAATAAATGTCACGTGACTTGAAGTGACACATAGCGGCATTGGACAATGGGAGAAAAACAGTGCGGATAGTCTTAGCGTATAGCTTTCTATATACTGTAAACGACTAAATGTTTGCGAGGACCTAATTTTCGCGAATTTCGCGAATCGCCTACAATTCGCGAAAAATACGTCCCGCGAACAATTCGGGCAATATGTGAACGCTACGGAAGCTACACTCGATTCGCGAAAATTAGAACCCGCGAATAATTTCAAATTTTCAGCTTTGGCCCGATTCGCGAAAATTTGAGCCCGCGAAAATTAAGTCGTTTACAGTACTTCACTTCATCGTATGCCAGAGCGTAGTCGAAGGGACGAAAACACAACCACAAGCACGCATACTAAAAGCGCGAGTCACTGTGCCTTCGCTGTAGTAGATGATTGGTTTAGCGATGATACAACACTTATGGAAACATGACGAACACCATGACGTTGAGCTTTTGAGCCAGCTTCGTTGCTCACATCGACTCGTAGCCTCCGCTCCGCCCTGATTTGATATGAAAGGAAGTTCAGGATGTTCCTGAAAAAGAAACCCCCTTTTTTGGCCTCGGGTAAATAAGTTATGCACCGTAGAACGCTCATAATCCGTGGGCGCGTGATTATGTGACGCTAGTGGTTAGGAAAGAACGCGAAAGTTTGAGAACATGACGTTACCTGGATCAAAAAATAAGTGAGAAAGACAAACTTTCTCCGAGCCGACGTCCACCTAAGCCTTATTTCGTCAAAGCAAGAACTGGCATTGTGGACACGCATGATTTATATCACTTAAATATACTTGTCAGCAAAAAAGATGATGTATTTTTTTTTTCTTGTCGACATTTTTTTTTTAAATTGAAATAGATGTTAGGGCGTCCAGAATGCAATTTCCGTGCGCTCATAGAGAAATTTGATCTTTCTCATTTATCTTTTGATTCAAGTAGCGTAATACTTTCAAGATTATGCGTTCTATACTAATCGCTAGCGTCCACATTCTCAGAAAGTTTGAGCTTCCTACGATGCATAGTTCGTTTACCCGGGCCGAAAAACACTGCTCTCTTTTCTGGAGAACGCCCTGTAATTTGGGTTTTCCGTATCGCTATGACCGCTCGCTACACTTGTCGCCACGAAACTCGATGCAGCCGCGTCGAGCAGAAAACAAACGAACACGTTTGCACGGTTTCTTTCTTTTTTTTTCCCCTTTTTTTTAAGGAAGAAATTTTAACTTGCGTGCAAACTGCGAAGAATTTTGTCGTGGGTGATGATCGATATCAGGCGGGTCAAAGAAACTGTAACCAGAGACTCGGACCAGTTTAAACCTAGAAACACGTAGCGTTACCATTTCCCAGACGCATGTAGCGCGCACGTGCTGCGAATCGGGTTGCTTCGCGTGGGCTAAAGACAAAGCGTCGTAGACTGTATGCGAGAACCCACTGCAAAACGTTTTCTCAAAAAAAGAAAAGAAAAGGAGGGGGGGGGGGGGGGGGGGCGACGCTTAAGAACCCGATAACCGGCTCCAGCGCGTCGCTGGTATATTTGTTCGTTTGTCTGTTTCTCGAGCACTTTTTTTTTTTTTATCGATGAGAAAAGGCAGATAGCTCATCTCGAACGCGTGTTGCCAAGTGTTCGCCACAGCACAGCGAACAAGATGTACTGTAACGTCTTACACGCACTCCGCGTGTCTGCCTGCGTGCTTTAGTTCGTCCGTTCACTTGTGTGGGACTCTCTTTCCCTTTTCTCCTTTCTTTCTGCGCTTGCGTTTTTTTTAATTATTATTGTTGCATTGTGTTGGTTGCCGACTTCACAGAGCACAGTTGGCAATGGGCACTAACACACAGCTCACATTAGCACAAACACAAAACACAACATAAACACCTCGCTGTTGTGTTTTGTGTGTGCTCTAATTGTGCGCTCTGTGAAGTCGGTAACATGTTCAACCAACTCGCCCAATCTACAGTTTCGACAAGATCTTGTTGGTGTTGGATCTTGTTTTTATTGCATTTGGTCGTTGCATCCGCTACGATCATTAACGTTATTCTGCATGAACGATATCTTTATTTTCATTGTCCAGTTTTATAATTTCTGCATTAAAATAAGAAGAAAAAAACCCACAAAAAGCACTTACTATAAACCGTCCATTTCATCTTTCAGTCGGTGCCGACGACCTACACATTTTTGTTGACAGTTCCAAATGTTTGCCAATTTTTGTTGTGTTTTTTTTTTATTTCAAGCGTTATAAAAAGTTAAAGGAGATGTGAGAATAAAGCTTGTTTTTTTTTTCTATGCAGGTCTAAACACAAATTGAAAAGAGTCGCTCCATGAAGCTGATATCCTCTCACGTCAAATATTATTGACAAAACAAAAACGTAGTCGTTTGGTTACAATGGTGACCTCTTGCGAGTGAGTTGTGATTCTCAGATTGCCGTAATCACGTTTAATGATTTCATCATGACTTAGATTTTGTTCAAAAATGTTTAGAACGAAATTTAGAATTATTTATCTAAAGTTTTTTAATATTCACACTAATATATTATTTTGGTTAGAGTGCTTCTTAACGAATCAATCACAAGTATTAACCATAAATCGCAATAAAACTTCATCTCTCAGTGTTAACTCCGGTGTACCAAGGGGCTTTGTCCTTGGCCCTTACTTATTCCTGATCTGTATCAATGACTTACAAACTCAAGTTTTCTCTTCTATGGATAGGGCTATTTGCTGACGATTGCGTCGTTTATCGTGAAGTTACTAACTTTCTTGACATTCACATAATTCAATCAGACATTCAGGCTATTGCATCTTGGTGTGGTACTTGGCAAGCGAAATGGCATACTAGCAAACGCGAGGCAATGAGGATCTCCCGTAAAACCACAGCCTGTCCTCTCTACCACTTGTCAGATAATCATTTTGAAATTATATGACCTTATAAATACTTAGGTGTCCACATTGCATCCGACTTGTCATGGAAAAATCATACCGAATATGTTTTAAACAACAGTAATCGCACGCTTGGATACACAAAACGCAGCTTTTCTTCAACCCCATCCTCTTTAAAATTAGTATTTTATCAAACTTTAGTACGGCTTAAACTCGAATATGCATACTCAAGAACTGGTTTGAGTTGAGCTAGTTACATGTGTATGAGAAACAGCTTGAATACTAAACACTTAAACACAAACAGAACAGCTCGGACATACACAGAGCTGACTATAAACTATTTAATACTTCTTACTCCACCTCATCTTCTAAGTCTCTTTGAGCATTCCACGATTGTCAGATACGATGCACTTTTTAAATTTTTTTTTTATAAAGAACAAAGCATAATAAGGAGTACATATAAAATAAATCATAGATCGTCTGTGATTTATGACATCTATGACGTCATAAATCATGTAAATATTAATCATATCATAAATAAATTTATGACGTCTATGAAAAGAAACTTTTTGTTTGTGTAGTATAATTTTCTTCTTTTTCCTTTTCGTCTATGATTTATTTTTATATGTAGTCCTTATTTTGCTTTGTTCTTTATAAAAATTCTAAGAAAACTGCATCTTATCTCGCAGTCGTGGAATGCTCGGAGGGACTAAGAAGAAGAGGTGGAGGAAGAAGTATTAAATACTTGATAGTCAGCTCTGTGTATGTCCTTCCTTGTTTGTGTGTGTTTAGTATTCAAGCTGTTTCTCTCTGGGGTCCTGGAGTCTGGGGTCCTGAAACAGAAGCATCTATATCGGCTCTTGAAGCCGTTCAATACCGGTCAGCTCGTTTCATACTCTCTAACTACCATCGTACGTCAAGCGCCACGTCAATGAAATTCAGTCTCTGATTGCTCCTTCTTTCCATCCGGGGTATGATCTCTCGTCTGTCTATTTCATAAAATTTAATAATTATCGTCTAAAAGCTCAAGTAATTAATGATCCCATCTACATATCTTCACGCCTCGACCATAACCGTAAAGTTGGCATACCTGCACACGTAACGCCAACTCTTACTACAGTTCTTTCGTTTTTCACCCAGGGAAAGTGCTAGTCAGATTCTCAGTGTTGTTTAATACTTCTACCCATTGCTTCTGACACTCCCTTTTGTGTTTTTACTAACTATTTTACTTCCTAACTCTTCAGTGTATATTTTTTCCACTGCCACCGCCACTGCCTCTGTAGGGTGGCCGAGGACAGGGGCGGATTCAGAGCAGGGGTCCGGATGTCCTGACCCCCCTCTTGAATTCTGCATCAGTAGAAATTTAGGGCGGGGAAACGGGAAAGGGGGGGGGGGGGGTCTTAAACATGGGATATGCTGACCAACACCTGACCCCCCCCCCCCCCCCTCTCAAGAAATATCTGCGTCCGCCCCTGGCCGAGGACCATGTCAAGGGTGATTTATCAGCTTTTTTTCTTCGGCCTCCCCCCATTTTTTGATGAATGGGAAAATAAACTATTTGATTTGATTTGAAAACCTCTTGTGATTTGGACCGCCTTTTCCTTCTATAGCGACTATCCGTGATTTAAATATGTTTAAGGCTGCACTAACTAATTATACTTTTTATATTGAGCCTATATAAAACTTTAAATTATGTTTGAATTCCCAAATCACGCCCCCTTTGTAATGCTTCGGCGCTGAGGGTTATAGTAAATAAATAAATGAACAAATAAATAAATGAACTCTTATTTTCATATGCGCATTAAGAAAAAAACGCCCTCTATATTTCGGATAGCAGCCGTGCGCTCAGGCAATACCGGTATTTACAACCGGATAAACGGGGCTATATAAGCTATCGGTCTTTTCTAGGTGAGAATTCGGTGCCCCCAATATGCGCTCGTAAAGCGCGAGTCGAGCACCTCGCCAACTACGTGGGGTTAGTGAGCGCCGTTCAGATTTTACGTGTGTGTGTTTCTATATGTGTATGAAACATACTTGCTCCAATGGATCTGTTTTTATTTGAAGTATTTGGCGGCAATGCACCTGCATTTGATCACTTTGTTTTGCACGTGCTTTAGACTGAAGAACTCCCCGGTTATGAGAGAAAGCATAATTCATTGACGTAGGCTGTGCCCCGGTTACTAAGGCATGCAAGCCTCACTAATGTATTCTAAGTATCAGCTTTAAAATCGTAACCGTGAATTCGTCTTAGCCCCTAGTTAGAGAACGAGTGGCCCAGCTCCTCGTTTGCATGTGATCGCCGGAAGCTCGCAGCATCAGGTGTAGAGTCCCACTGCTGTTAGTTCCGGGAACAAAAGACGTAGGTTGTGCATGTGATATAAGACCTACGTCAGTGAGCGCAGCGGCGCATGCGAGCTACACTACACAACTTCCAGCCTATAAAAGAAAGCAAACATTACTGACGTAGGTTATGAACCTGAGCTACAGCCTACGTCAGTGAGCGCGTTTGTAAGTACGAGTTACACTGGATAACTCCTCGTTTGTGAAGGGAAAGCGAGCTTCCGCTTACGCAGGTTGCGCACGTGAGCTACAATCTACATCAGTGAGCCCGGTTCAACGATCAAGCTACACTGGATAACTCTCCGGCTGTGAGGGAGAGCAGGCCTCGCTTACGCAGGTTGCGCACGGGAGCTACAACCTACATCAGTGAGCCCGGTTTAACGATCAAGCTACACTAGATAACTCCTGGGTTGTGAGGGAAAGCAAGCTTCCGCTTACGCAGGTTGCGCACGTGAGCTACAACCTACATCAGTGAGCCCGGTTTAACGATCAAGCTACACTGGATAACTCCTCGGTTGTGAGGGAAAGCAAGCTTCTGCTTACGCAGGTTGCGCACGTGAGCTACAACCTACATCTGTGAGCCCGGTTTAACGATCAAACTACACTGGATAACTCCTCGGTTGTGAGGGAAAGCAAGCTTCCGCTTACGCAGGTTGCGCACGTGAGCTACAACCTACATCAGTGAGCCCGGTTTAACGATCAAGCTACACTGGATAACTCCTCGGTTGTGAGGGAAAGCAAGCTTCCGCTTACGCAGGTTGCGCACGTGAGCTACAACCTACATCAGTGAGCCCGGTTTAACGATCAAGCTACACAGGATAACTCCTCGGTTGTGAGGGAAAGCAAGCTTCCGCTTACGCAGGTTGCGCACGTGAGCTACAACCTACATCAGTGAGCCCGGTTTAACGATCAAGCTACACTGGATAACTCCTCGGTTGTGAGGGAAAGCAAGCTTCCGCTTACGCAGGTTGCGCACGTGAGCTACAACCTACATCAGTGAGCCCGGTTTAACGATCAAGCTACACTGGATAACTCCTCGGTTGTGAGGGAAAGCAAGCTTCCGCTTACGCAGGTTGCGCACGTGAGCTACAACCTACATCAGTGAGCCCGTTTTAACGATCAAGCTACACAGGATAACTCCTCGGTTGTGAGGGCAAGCAAGCTTCCGCTTACGCAGGTTGCGCACGTGAGCTACAACCTACATCAGTGAGCCCGGTTTAACGATCAAGCTACACTGGATAACTCCTCGGTTGTGAGGGAAAGCAAGCTTCAGCTTACGCAGGTTGCGCACGTGAGCTACAACCTACATCAGTGAGCCCGGTTTAACGATCAAGCTACACTGGATAACTCCTCGGTTGTGAGGAAAAGCAAGAGAGCGCTCTTATTATGTGCAATACATTTTTAACAGACTCCCCGACCACTTCTTTGAAGCTGCAAATAGGAGAAAATTTAAAAATCTATTGAACAGTTTTACGCTCTAATTCACTGTACAATTTCAATAATGTACTGTTGTGTAATATTTTGTATCTAATATGTTTGCTGGGTATGGTGAGATGATTATTTTCTGTTTCTCGTATAGTAAGATACATGTTTTAAATGTGTGCTCTACGGACTTCTGCTATCTGTGACATTTCATTTGCTGGGTTCTGTCCTTCAAGCCTCTACTGGCTTTGACCGACCCGTCACCTTATAGTGTTATGAAGGTATCTAAATAAATAAAATGAAAATGAAAATATGAAATTATTATTATTATTGATATTATTATTATTATTGATATTATTATTATTATTGATATTATTATTATTATTATTATTATTATTATTATTATTATTATTATTATACAGAAACCGGCGCAATGTAAGCAGGCGATTCATCAGCATAAAGACAGAAAGTTCAACAAAATAGGAGAATAACCGAAAACAAAACACAATATTTTTTGTATGACCGGTCATTAGAAAAACGGGCAAGGCATATACGAATATGCGAAAAACAAGGATCAAGAAGGCAACGCCGAGTAGGTGTTGTCTTCTTGATGTCTTAGCGGAGGTAGACGCTGTTACTGAACATGCACGCCGTGAGCTTTGTCTGCAGAATTCCAGGTATCATTTCCGGTCGCCGTAAGCTAGCGGGGTGTGGTTGCAACTTTTGCTGCCTAGGCAGCTTACATGTGAAAGGAGAGCACCTACGTTCTTTCTCTTGAATACAATATTTTATTTTACCAAGGACTACCATAATGCGGGCATATGAGAAATGGAAAGTAGCGTTGCAGAACATTTTTGAAAACATCAAAATTGTTTCAATTGTTTTCCTGATAAGTGTATGAGAAAAGTAACGTGAAAGTAATTTGTAACGAGACGATTAAAGTAATCCAGTACTTTCCAACGAGAGTAATTTGTAACGGTAATCTATTACATTTGAGTCTCTCTCATTTGTAATTGTAATTCATAACATTTTTCAAGTAACAGGCACAAGTCTTGCTACAGCCCACTTCCACGAGCGCTGTTTAGCAAGCGAGCTGCACTGGGTAACTTCTCGGCTCTGAGAGAAAGCACTTGCTCAGTTACTTGCCTTACTTGCTCAGTGAGAGCACGTGAGCTACAGCCTACGTTAGTAAGCGCGGTTTAACGAGTGAGCTTCACTGAATGACTCCTCGGCTGTGCGGGAAAGCAAGCTTCACTTATGCAGATTGCGCACGTGAGCTGCAGCCTACGTGAGTGAACGCGATTTAACGAGCAAGCGCCACTGAATACCTCTCGGTTTTGAGGGAAAGCAAGCCTCACTGACGTAGTTTGAGCGTCTGAGCTACAGCATACATCATTAAGCGCGTTTGTGCGTACAAACAACACTGGATAACTCCTCGGTAGTGAGGGAAAGCAAGCCTTACTTGCTCAGTTTGTGCACGTGAGCTACAGCCTACGTTAGTAAGCGCGGTTTAATGAGTGAGCTTCACTGAATGACTCCTCGGCTGTGCGGGAAAGCAAGCCTCACTTATGCAGATTGCGCACGTGAGCTGCAGCCTACGTCTGAGCTACAGCCTACATCATTAAGCGCGTTTGCGCGTACAAGCTACACTGGGTAACCCCTCGGCTGTGAGGGAAAGCAAGCCTTCCTTGCTCAGTTTGGGCACGTGAGCTACAGCCTACGTTAGTAAGCGCGGTTTGACGAGTGAGCTTCACTGAATGACTCCTCGGCTGTGCGGGAAAGCAAGCCTCACTTATGCAGATTGCGCACGTGAGCTGCAGCGTACGTCAGTGTACGCGATTTAACGAGCAAGCGCCACTGAATAACTCTCGGCTTCGAGGGAAAGCAAGCCTCACTGACGTAGTTTGAGCGTCTGAGCTACAGCCTACATCATTGAACGTGTTTGTGCGCACAAGCTACACTGGATAACTCCTTGGCTGTGAGGGAAAGCAAGCATTACTTGCTCAGTTTGTGCACGTGAGCTACAGCCTACGTTAGTAAGCGCGGTTTAACGAGTGAGCTTCACTGAATGACTCCTCGGCTGTGCGGGAGAGCAAGCCTCACTTATGCAGATTGTGCACGTGAGCTGCAGCTACGTCAGTGAACGCGATTTAACGAGCAAGCGCCTCTGAATAATTCTCGGCTTTGAGGGAAAGCAAGCCTCACTGACGTAGTTTGCGCGTCTGAGCTACAGCCTACATCATTGAGCGCGTTTGTGCGTACAAGCTACACTGGATAACTCCTCGGCTGTGAGGGAAAGTAAGCCTTACTTACGCAGGTTGCGCCCGTGATAGAGGTGCAAAACTATCGTAGAATTGACTACCGATAGTGTCGAAAACTATCGATAGTACTATTGATAATTGACTATCGATTGTCGGATATGGATAGTACTATCGATAGTAATATCTATAGTTGACTATCGACGGTACTAGCTATAGTGCAATCGATAGTACTGTCGGTAGTTGGCTTTTAGTCGACTATCGATACTATCGAAAGTCAGCTTTCAGAAAACTATCCAGTGTTAGAATTAAAGCACTACCCAAAAAGGGAATGACGACGGATATGTACGGGCAAACAACGCGTGGTTTAGGGAAAATCATACAATATTGAGGTAAAACAGAAATAGATGTTTGCTAGTTTTCCTAAGCACATATTTTGTATAATCATGCGGTTTAGATATTCGGCTTCAGACTATAATATGCCCGCATTTTTTATTGATTGATTTTATTTAGTTGGACATACTTCCAGCCTCCAATTGGCTGCCAAGGCAGGGGTAAGAAAACGTAACGCACAGGACATGCATGACAAGTCGTTGGCACTTACAGTCAGCACAATTCGATTGTGACACAAAAGATCGCAACAGTGATTCATCTATTACCCATCTCTCAAGCAGAATGTACCAACGAAAAACGACAAAATAAGGAATACGCAGTCACTGCGAGAAAAAGCTGTTCTATCATTACAACGAATGATGACGTGGTGGTTACATTTATTACATTCTCGGGAAAACTGTTCCAGTCATTGGATGTCCGTGTGAAGGAGCTATTTCTTAAACAATCAGTTCTGCAGTAATAGTTTTCGAGTGCTTGCAGCGCGTTTGCCTACTAGGAATGACATTCGCGAAGAGTTGTTCACAATATTATAAAGAAGCTTATGACGATTGACTTTGTGACGTTTTTCAAGATGTGGTATTGTTTATAAGTTGTATAATTTTGTAATTGAGCTCTTCTGTATTTGTTATACATAAAAATCAGAGCTTTCTTCTGGGCCCGTTCAATTAGGTCTATGTTAATTTTGGAAGTGGTGTCCCATACCACATTGGAATACTCCAGTACAAATTTTGAGGTCGGGGCTCGATAAAAGAATGTAAAATAATAGTCCCCTTGTCCGCTCCCGCCGAGAGGCACTGGAGACTTAAAGCCAATTCAAATATAAATGAATTGGATCATGTGATCATGTGTTGATTTTCAGGAAAAAGCCAATTGGGGACTAACTATTGTAAAAATAATGCTGGGCGTCGCCAAGCGAACGACCCAGGAAGGACCCGCTGGGAAGAGGACCCCGAGACCCCGACCCCCGTCCGATCCTGTCCGGAACGAAGAGGGTATGAGAGTGTTGCACAAATGGGTCGGCGAGACCGCAAGGCAACCATAACTGAACCAGACGGTCCCGCCGCAGTGATCAGTTTGATATCTCTCGGCTCCCCTTGGAGAACACCTCCGCCATCATGCGGGGGGTCTCCCACCCTGGGGAGATTCGAGAGGCGCTACCTTTATGTCAACCTCCCCCTTATAGGGATGCCTCGTCCGGATCACTGCGCGACGCCACACGTCCCGCGTCACACGTCTCGAACTCACGTGAACCGCTACACGTCATACGCCCCGCATGTCAACCCGCTTCACGTCCCACTCCCCTCCCTTTTCAGGGAGGGTCGTCACACGTCATGCGGCCACACATGCCATACGTTTCACGTCATGCGTGTTCACGCCGTCCCCACGTCTCACGCCACACGTAGAGGCTCCCTCCTCAGCGGGAAAGGCTAGGGCTGCCCAGACCCTCCTTGTCCCCTCCATTCCTGAGAGCAACCTCATAGCTAGGGCTCCTCCCCCCAGGTGAAGGGTTTTGGGGTTCGCCAGAGCCTCCGTTGCAGCTATAAAGCTGGCAGGGCGCACCACAGGCAGGTGGAGGTTGACTTCCCACGCGGCGATACCGCGGGGGCTTGCGCCCCATACTCCAGTACAGGAGGAACGGTAGTGCTGTACACAGTTAAGTTTGTTAGTAAAGTGCAATGTCTTAAGTTTTTGTTTTTTTGTTGTTTACTAACAAACAGTTAAGTTTGTTAGTAATGTGCAATGTCTTAAGTTTTTGTTTTTTTAAGAACCGAATTTTCGCCGTTTCTTTTTGCACAATCCATGCTACATGACTTTTCCAGCTAAGTTTTGACGTGATTATAACACCGATATATTTGTATTTATTAACAGTTACTAAGGGATGGTTGTTGATGGCGTATCTAAACCTAAGGGAGTTTTCTTGAGTATGACGCACATGCATACACACTTAGAATTGTTTAGTGACATTGCTAATTCGTACACCATGGCGTTATACTGCTTAAACAGTTACTTAGCCTTACCTTATCGCTTATCAAATCTATTTCTGAAAACAACACGCAGTCGTCCGCGTAATACCGATATTGTATGATATTATCGACAATAAGATCGTTTATATAAACTAAAAAAAAAAAGCAAAGGCCCGAGCACAGATTCCTGGGGTGCTTCATAAATTACCGAGACAGTCGAGAAAACCACCACCGACCTCAAACAATTTTTGACGATTGCTTAAGAATGAATCCAACCACCGCACGAGTGTCTCATTTCTCAGTAAAAATTTAACTTTTGTCATCAGCTTTTGATGTGGTACTCGATCGAAGGCTTTTGCGAATTCTAAAAAGATAACATCCATCCGCCCCCCCCCCCCCCCCTTGTCGATAACATTGGCAAACTCATTCACTACTATGAAGAAGATGCGTAGCCGTCGAAAGCCGTGCCTGGAACCATGCTGTTGATCAGATATGAAGTTATTTGCCTTAAAATGAGTCATAAAATGCTTAAATAAAGAAAATGTTCCAGAAGGTTATTGCATGAACAAAGCAAAAATATTGGTCTGTAATTAGACACTTGCAGTCTGTCAGCGTTTCATGGATTGATATTACCTTTGCCGTTTTCCACTGGTCTGGTGCAGCAGCCTGTTAAAGCACATTACTGAATATAACAAAAAGAAATTTAGACCATCATTCAGCATATACTTTCAAGAACGCGTTAGGAACATTGTCTGAACCGCTTTACTTTTTTGTGTTTAAATTTAAAATTGCTTCGAAAATGCCTTCCTTGGGACACCTGGACATCCGGTACTCTTATCGCATTATGTGTACATTCCGGTAAACTTCCGTCGTTAGTCGTAAATACTGACGAGAAATAATTATAGAATGTTTTATCGCTAACTGATTTGTCAACTATTTCTCTTCCGGAGTTCTCATTCCTGGTTACGTGTTGTCTCAAGTCCTACCAAAACCTCCTAAATTTAGCTAAATCGTTAAGAAGGAAGTTGGTCATTCGAACATTATAGTATTCATACTTGGATTTTTTCATTAACGACTTCAGTTGAGTACGTGGCACAGCTACTTTTATCTTATTTAAACGTGTTTTGTTTAGCCTTTTTGCCCGGCGCTTTACTTGTAAAATCTTCCTCATCACCCAAATACTACACTGTTTAATGTTCTATTTCCTGATTGGCAAAGTGCTTTTAAACACGTGTCTACAGTTTCTTTGAAGAAATGCCATAATTGGTTTATGTCATAGCTACTAGATGTAGATAAATCGAAGGAATATTTAGTATAAAGTGTAAAACTATTCAATACATTAATTTTTGTTTTGTTTGTCTTTGAGCTAGGGGAAAAGTTCGCTGAAGACATTTAGCATCAGGGTTTTCACAAGTTTGTTTCACGTTTGGATTTCCTTTATTATAACAATTCACACGTATTCCTTTTCATATCCTTGACCACTGACAGGTAAAAATAAGCACTCTGCTGGTGATCATAATTTATTTTTCTCTGGGTGACCATTTATAGCGAATTCCCGAAAATCGGGAATTTGCTGTTGACGAAAGCACTTAGGCTTGTATGCTATATGATGCCACTTTTTGTTCGGTTCTATCTTGGCAGGGTTCCGGATATATGCAACACATTTATGGTTTACTTATAGGGGGCGACAGGGATATCCATTTTACTGATTGAGCTCATAAAAAAGCAAAGGGCACACCCCGGAAAGCAATCCAAAACAGCAAAAAAAACTTCGACAACCTATCAAGTTGATGTATTTTATTCGTTGTTTTTCAATAATATACAATATATATTTTAATATTTTGTTGCGAATAGCTTCTAAGGAGGATTTCTACCGTTTTGTGGTTATTTTTCAATAGGTTTTAGATTGTTTCTCGATAATTATGCGGAAGTCCCTAATGCAGTTCAGTTATTCTCCGAGCTACACGACATTTCCTCGACATTCTTCACCTGTCACCTAATGAAATGCCATCGATAGCATTACGATAGTTGGATATCGATCGTTTCTTGATATTCGACTATAAACAATTTTACGATAGTCGACTATTGATAGTATGCTATCGAGTTTCACAATAGCCGACTATCGATAGTATACTATCGATAGTAGTATCGATAGGTTTACGATATTCGACTATCGATAGCACTATCGATAGTTCTTTTACTATTGATAGTTAAATTTGGCTTCCACCATCGGTAGTATCGATAGTATCTATCGATTGTTTTGCATCACTAGCGCCGCGTGAGAACAGCCTACGTCACTAAGCGCTTTTAGCGAGCGAGCTACACTGGCATTTTACCGTGTCAGTCACGATGCTATCCTCGCCGGACGGCTGCTTTTGTAACTGCAGTGTATTCTATGGGAATCGGGATCATGGCCTCCGAGCACTGCCTCCGAGGTCCCGAAACACGCGAGCGAAGGATGCCATGTCGGGATACGTACGTTTCAAAGCACGGCGTCTAGATGGCGCTTCAGCTCTGCTTTTTGAAACGCACAGTTCTGAAACCAAAATCTAGATGGCGCCTCCAACGACGGCAGGCGGATTGAAGTGAGTGAGGGGGGGGGGGGGGGGGGGGGGGTACCCTTCCGCGGGAGTTGCACAACTGAGGTAATCTACTAAGGTTGCGTCTGAGCAACAGCCTACGTCAGTAAGTGCGGTTTAACGAGAGAGCTACACTGGATAACTTCTTGGCTGTGAGGGAAAGCAAGCTTCACTCAATAATTAAAATATGGCAACCAACCAAGTCCTAAACTTGTAGGAGCCCTACGTTTCGAACCGACCTGGTTCTTCGTCAGGGGCGACTGTGGCTGTTGAGGAGCGGCGTTTTTCGGTCTCCTTCTTCTTTCAGGGATGTGGCGCATTCTCGATCTTCTTCTTTCACGGATATGGCGAAGCCTGTTCACATACACTGTTGGTAAAGCGCCAAGGCACCTATTTATGTTGCCTGGCGTCGTTTGAGTGTATGTGAACGGGCTTCGCCATATCCATGAAAGAAGAAGATCGAGAAATGTGCCGCATCCCTGAAAGAAGACTGAAAAACGCCGCTCCTCAACGGCCGCAGTCGCTCCTGACGAAGAACCAAGTCGGTTCAAAACGTAGGGCTCCTACACGGTTAGGCCTTGGTTTGTTGCCATATTTTAATTATTGTGTTTCCCAACCAGAGAGATTTCTCTCGAATGTTTAGTTTCAAGCCTCACTCACGCAGGTTGGGCACGTGAGCCATGTTCGGTTTCCGCCCACATCTCTCCACGCAAGATGTGCTCCTTCAGCTTAAACAAGTTCTCTGCCCTCCTGGCTCAATCTTCCCCATGTGCAAAACCATACTGGGGCTAGATCTCGAAAAGGCATTTTACCGTGTCAGTCACGATGCTATCCTCGACAACCTCAACCATCTCGACGTGACAGCAAAGACATTCCACTACATTCAAGATTTCCTTATGGGTACGACAGCTACAATCCGAGTCGGGGAACACCAATCCTCGTTCATCCAACTAGGAGGAAGAGGAACCCCACAAAGAGCGCTACTGGCCCCATTTCTTTTTAACATAGCGCTATGTAGGCTACACGAAAAGCTCAGTACCATCCCTGGACTTCACCAGAGCATGTAAGCCGTATATAACGATGTGGGCGAAGACCAGAAGCACGTCGCAGCTCAATGATATCCTGCAGGCAGATATAAACATCGTGCATGCGTATGCTTCCACCAAGGGACTATCTTGCTCCTCTAAGAAATCTGAGTACATCATGATCAAGCCCTCTCACAGCTGGAGAAGAGAAGCCCTCCAAAGCTCTGATGATGAGAATTAAAATCCCTACACTCTCAATCTTCACATTGGAACTCGGCCAATATCAGAAGTGGATCACATTAGCATATTAGGCCTCACCCTCCAAAACAATTGTCATAACACCATCACTCTCCAGAAGCTTTCTGCTACCACCTCTGAAACCATTCGCTTTGTCAAGAGGATATCAAACAAGCATAGTAGAATGAAAGCGCAAGATCAGCTGCGGCTAATACAAGGCTTTGTTCTCAGTCGAACGGTCTATGCCGCTTCGTATATGAAACCATACGCCGCGAATAAGAACAAGCTAGACCGTATCATCAGAGGGGCATTCAAATATGTTCTCGGGATACCCCCAAATACACCGAAAACTCGATTGTTAGCCTTAGGGGTTCACAACACCATCGATGAGCTAGTGGAAGGCCACCTACCATCACAAACCCTCCGGCTCTCAGCCACAGAAGCTGGAAGGACACTTCTCAACACCTTTCGTCTTCAATTAGGCCCATCGTCGGACCCCAAAGTCGCAATCCCCAGAGCTATGCGGTAAACGTTGCTCATCCCTAATGTACCTAAGAACATGAACTCCGAATACCATCAAGTACGAAGAGAAGCAAGGTGCAAGAGCTTGCAGCAACGCTACCACTCAGATTCGCAAGCCGTCTACACGAATGCAGCAGAGCACGCCCACAGGGCAGCCATGACTGCCGTCGTCACAAACGAAAAGGGAGCAATTAAGAACAGCTGCTTCATGCCAGGCTCAAACTCAGAAGAGGCAGAGGAGGCGGCTATCGCCTTGGCCATCGCCACAGCGAATGCCCGCACAATTATCAGGATAGTAAGACGGACATTCGCAAGTTTGCTTGCGGCCGTATCTCCCCGAGCGCTCGCCGCATATTGGAAGGAATCCCAACGCCACAATCGAAAATCTCACTAATCTGGACCCCAGCACACGCAGGACTCCCAGGCAACCTTGCCACCCATAACTTTGCCCGAGAATCGGCTTACCGGGCGGTGCAATACATGGGCAGGAGTTGGCGTCTGGCTCCAGGGATCACCCACGAACTTCTCAAGAAATCACATCGGCATATCGACTATCGCGGGTCATTTATCCACCCGCGACAAGTCGCTGAAAGCACAGGAAAACGCGTGGCGACGACTACAATCTAACACCTACCCATCCCCAATAATACACTCTTAAATATACTCAGATAGGTACACATCAACGTGTCAATTCTGTACACTACCAGCTACATTAACGCACTCCCTCTGGGGGTGCTCACAACCACCATTCACACAACCACAGATCATTAATACAAACCAGTGGGAGCATTGTTGCGCAGCTCAGTAGACGCCGCCCAACAACGGACGGTGGCCTGGAATGCGAAGGTTGCCGCGGCCCAGGAGTAAGCGGCCATCGGAACCTCCAGCCCCTCCCTATAACCTCGTGACAAATAAAATTTATACCTCACAGCCTACGTCAGTGAGTGCGGTGGCGACTTTGGGCTACACTGAATAAGTTCCCGGCTATGATAAAAAGCGAGTTTCATTGTCGAAGGTGGGGCATGAGAGTTACAATCTACATCAGTGCGTGCGGTTGCGCATGCGAGCTTCGCTATGCTCCGCCACGTCATGAGATGTTCCGCTGCGAATGCTAAGGGACGTGCCTGCCATTCCATGGAGGGCTGACAACGTGACACGTGACTTTCCAACGCGCGGAACGCGAGGTCACATGGGACGCTCACGGCACTGGGTTGGCTGCAATTCGGCCTGCAGGTTCGTCTGCTCTTCGCGCACGTCGTGCGTTTGTTTATCCGCCAAACGCGCCCACGTGGTTTTGTTTCCCCGCGACCTCAACCAATGGCGGCGCGCGCTTGGCTTCCTCGTCACTGCGCGTTCCGTACCCGTTTTCTATGTCGCCCTTTTGAATTGGCGTGCCTCTCGTTACGTTCCGATGCGCAAAAGACGCATTTTGGAACACTTGCTCGCCGTAGAGCTCAAAAATTCGTCGAGCTTCATTTTAGGGTGGAAATGGGCATACATATATATACAAGGTGTTTCTTTTTAAGCTTAACATATTTGTTTATAGAAATGTCGTGAAAGCTACACTACTCTTGTTTGTACAGGTGAGTTATACCCACAGGGGGACACAGCATGTAGGGAGCTAATCGTAACGATCAGTTCGCTAGTTAACTAAAATGTGTTAATCAACGTTTTAATTATTGGAGATGAACATGTGGTTCTAATTAGAAACTTGCTGAGCGTCATCGCAAGCCATTAAACCAGTCAATATTAGAAAGACTCGGAGCACGTGGGAAGCAGGGTGGAGCGCTGAAGTTACCACTCGTGCAGCGGGAAGCAAGGCTGCCGGTGCGATATCGCGCCCGCGCCGTTTTTCCGTCTCTTATTATTGCGTTTTTCTCACTACAGGTTTTGTGCCTGTTGCACGAGTAATAACTTCAGCGCACTACTGCGCTTCCCTTACGCACTCAGTCTTTCTTAAAATTACTGATTTAATGGTTTTGATGAAGCTCATCAAGTTTCTGATTGAAACCATACGTCTATTTTTACGAATTAGAAAGTTAATGAACAAACTTTAGTTAATTATTCGACTTAACCTTGACGATTAGCCTCCTATATTATGCCTCCCTGGCCGTAAAACTCACCTGCACAAACCGCATTATTGTAACATTCGCGGCTTTTTTTCTTCTTTATTTTTTTTTTCAAAACAATTATATTAAATTAAAACGAAACACCCTGTATATAGCTTCCCGGCTGTGAAGGAAAACAGGCTTCACTGGCGTAGGAGGCGAGCGGTGGCGTTGCGCGCAGGGTAGCGCAGTTGCTCTCGCCCGCCCGCTTATCCTGCCTGCGCCGTACGCTACAATAACTTTCGACGCCGTTGGAGGGCGCTACGCGTTTTGCAAAGCATGAATTAGACCGGTTTCGTGTATGCGATTCGGTCGACTTCGCCGACACGCTTTTACACAGGCGGGGGTTGCCACGCGTGCGCACTCGCACGCGCTTGCTGAGGTGGTATTTCAGGTCGTTAACTTGACGGGCCGGCGGAAACATCTTTTATCTCTCTCAATTGCCGTCCGCGCGCGAGCGACACTCGGGCCGTGCACATCGCCGATACGGTGACGAGAAAACGCCGTGTGTGGACAATCGCCGCCCAGATAGACCGCGGAGGAAGAGGGGGGGGGGGGGGGGGAGAGAGAGAGAGAGAGAGAGAGAGAGAGAGAGAGAGCAGAGAGAGAGTCAACGTTACTAAAACTCTCAGTTGGGAAACTCACCCTTGAGGCCTGGGCCGCTGGCGTCCACCGAGACCGAGCTAAATACGATAACAGCGCCACCCTTTAGCGACGAGTTGAAACATGAAAGTTGCTTTACATAGCTACTGCGAGATGGCCCTGCGAGATGGCGCCACCGGCCTTTGCCCGACTCGACGTGCAGCCGTGCAGTTCCCAGAGTGGACGCTGCGGGAGAAATGGTGGCGTTGCGATCGCCATTAGCTCGGTTCTCGAGTACGGATCGGAGCCACTCTTTTAGAGCAGGCTCTATGGCAGCTTCCCAACTGAGTGGTTCTAGTAACGTTGGAGAGAGTTAATTCCATGGTGCAAGCTATCGAAGATGGTCCTGCAGCCAACCAAGAAGGAAGATACCCTTTTCGAAAGCGCGCGCGCCATCTAGAAGCTGCTGCGCCAATTATCCGAATCCGCCATTTTGCTTACGTGCTCGGAGCTTCTTTTGGACAGGAGGGTTCGGTCAGCGTTTGGCGTGAACTCGGCTCAGCTCGCATCGAGAACGAGTGCTGCGTGATCGTTCGGCGAGGACTCGTATCCAATCACGCGCCTCGTGCCCAAAAAATGGCGACCGCGAATGCTTCTTGATGGTGTTTTAAGAAATGGTCTATTCCGGAAACTGTATGGATTAAGGAATTTTACTCGAATGAATGAAAGTATCGGCGAAAAGCCTGTACACAAAATCGTGTCTATGACGTCATGCCAAGATGGTAACACCGCATGTCGCAAAACGCGTGTGCAAATTCCGTGTTTATATATATATATATATATATATATATATATATATATATATATATATATATATATATATATACATTTTAGTTGCGTGGTAACGTTTCTCGCTTCAAACGCAGCGGACACGGGTTCGAATCCCGCGGGCGGCCAGTGACATCTTTCGAGGATTTGGCAACAAAGACAACAGACACTCTACGCATACTATATACGCCAACTACGACATCGACGACTACAATAACAAAAACATTAATAATGAATGTCATGTCCAGTGGTGGAGTCTATGACAGCTATCGCTGTGAGAGGTGTTGGTGTAAACTCAGTGACCACAACTTCTTTTGGGTAAACGGATTCTTTGGGACAACTAAGCCCGGTATACACGATGAGGATTCGGCACACTTTTCTATCCAGCCGCCACTCTGACAAGTTGTTCCGACAAACGCATGCGGGGCTTCCTGAGGCAATCCGTGTTCCGGCATGATATGTGAGCCCTGCGTGAGCCCCATTGTTGTTGGAAAGATAAAGAACAACTCTCTTTTTTTTAATTTAATATATCCGTATATAGTGCAACGAGAACCTCGAGCTTCAAACGTATTAGTCGATAGAAAGAACCGGAAGCAGAGCCCGCCAAACCCCGCTTGCCGGGACTGAAGACTGCCGATCCGCCCACCTGTTTAGTATATATTTATACTGAAGGCGGCTGCTGAACCGCGTTTCAAAGGGACGGTCAATACCGCCCGTTTCGGAAAGCAAGCCTTTTCTAAAGCCACGCGCTGGACCCGGTTTCTCCTACAACGCGGCACGGAACTTTTCAGAAGAAAAAACAATTGGGTTGTGTGTATGTTTATACACCCTAGAACTTGTGCTGCCTCAACGGGCGACGAGTCTCCCAGCTGTAGATGAGCAATTTAGCCAGTGCAGTACAACCGCTAGCCTGGGTCTTTAACGTGCTTCACGCAGTAGTGATACATGGAACTCTTCAGATTGAGTATATAGACGGCTATTTTATTTTTCTGACACAGATGAAACTCTCTGACAGCGAAGTGAAAGTAACGCGTTTTAATAGTCGCATCTCAATCATGTGCTCTAAAAATACACATCCGTAAGGGAGAGGCGCCTTTATCCAGAGCCGTGTATAGAGAGTCTGGTCAATG
The DNA here is from genome assembly GCA_013358835.2 of Ixodes persulcatus. Classification (NCBI taxonomy): domain Eukaryota; kingdom Metazoa; phylum Arthropoda; class Arachnida; order Ixodida; family Ixodidae; genus Ixodes; species Ixodes persulcatus. The sequence continues at coordinate 288,799 of JABSTQ010010605.1, forward strand.
GGAGGCGCGGGCAGAGCCAGGGCGTGCACCACACGCTGAAAGAGGGCTTGGCATGCTCTCTTGGCCAACCAGAAGCCGAAAAGAATTCCCTAGCGGTGGTAGCGAGAAACAGTTTTAATCATAGGTATATGTTGGTATATGACTTTAATAAGCGCGTAAGAGTGAAATGTAGTTACCCTTTATGGTTGAAAATAGGGTGCACGTAATGTTTCGATCAGGATCATGCAGAAATATGTAAGAAACGAATGTGCCGCTCAACTCTGTTTTGCTCGGACAGAGTGTGACCGCTCGGACGGCAGATTCCCGGCCTTCGGCGCTTGGCGTACGGATTATGTCGATCGTTCCGCTAGTCGCACTCTTCCACCATGATTTTGGATGGCCGCGATTTAAACATCACGTGCACCTTATTTTCAGTCACCGAGAGTTACTCCGATGCACTTATCAGGTTTGTTTCTCGCGACCACCGCCAGGGTATTATTTCCGGCTTCTGGTTGGCCACGTTCGAATTTGTGAAGACGCCCAGGAACACGCCCAGCCCGCTTTCGGCCAATGGCGCCTCCTCATTTGCCTCCTATACTTCCCAACGAATGGCCAAACTCTCTTCATATACGGCATGTCTTGATCCATCGCGTCACCAGGGCAAGGAGGATAGGGGGGTAGGAGAGGGCATGACGTCAGCCCCGTAGCCTCTACAAGCTATGCTCCCTTGACGCCTCGCCTCTTTCTCATTTTCCTCCTTACCCTCCTCACTTATTAGGCCAACGTTACCACATCACGTGACCGTAGCTAGCCTTCGTCTAGCCTTCGATCTGATAAAGCCTACCGTACGGAGCGCGCGCAAGCCTGCAAGGAATTCTTCTACAATCAACCATCCATCTCACACGTGACATGTCACGCGCACCAATTGCCAGAGAGATCTACGGCCACGTTGGCCACAACATCGTTTAAACTTTTTATGACTAGGCTTCACCAATATTGCAACGTGCCCCCTCCTAGTACTTATAACCTCCTTGCACCAGGGGGAGAAAAAGATGGATGGATGAATGAATGGAGCTGAAACCTTTTAATCGGGCTGTGGCTTGCGCCACCTAGCTGAAGCTTCGAAAACAGATATTCATCCTTTCCTCGACTGAAGTCGCTGTCATATAAACAACATCTCCGTTTCTCGTACGTGTGTTTTTCTCCCTCGCTGTTTTTAAACTCTTGCGCTTCTATTACCGCAGTCCTGCCTTTAGCAGCTAAGGAGTGTATAACTTTACAATAGATAAGAATGTGCTCAGCCGTCGTACATTCCCCTCCGCAAGCTTCCCGCGGTGTAACAAAACAAGGTAGCGTCTCAAAACGAACCTAGATAAAAAAAAAAAATCTCCCTAAGCTGGCATGCATATTCTCTCTGCACACCACGTGCCTCACCCTCTGTCGATTCTGCAGCTTCTCCCTTTGCAGCAGGCGGGGGCGAACAAATTCCATTCCTAGCCAAAAGTAAAAAAAAAAAATCAAAATAAAACAATTATTTTATTTTACGCGACGTCAAACCAGTCTTTCGTTGTTGCTGTTTTTTTTTTTTTTTTTTTTTTTTTTTGCCGTGTGAAGATTTGCGGATTACGTTTTCGCCTTGAGGAAGTGTGCGCTGGTATTGCGTGGAAAACTCTTCAGAATGACGCGCATGTTTTTTTTTTTTCCTCAGTACAGAAACAGAAAATATGTGACACGACGTTTTGGTACGATATTGTTGCGATAAATTTATAAACTAGCCTCTGCATGAGTGTGCTCGACGTCGAAAACATAGACCCATTACGCCATTGTAATTTTTTCAACACATGTTTTGCAAAAGCTTTGCCTCTACGGCATTCGCATTCTCTCCTTCTCCAAGTTCATCGAGTTGACGAATGTTTTCTTTGAAGTGGTATCCAGAAAAATATTTCTGTAGCTGACGTTAGCAACAACCTATCTCATTGTTCCTTTTTTATAAAAATTTGAACAACTCATCGTCAGACTCTTAAAGATATCGACGTGTTTTTTTGTTATTTTTTCTTTTCCTGAAAAGCCATTTGCTCGTGGGTTTCTTTAAGGACATTGAAAGCCCGTCAGACTAAACTCTTTTAGTAACTCGCAGAATCAACTCGCGATATCGATTTTGCGCCTGCCGCTCGGCGTGCTCTGGTTTGCCGATTCTTTAAAGAAGTGCGTTCTGAAGACCTTCAAATTGCCCATGACACAGAAATATAAGCATGGTTTTATTTGAAATCTAGCACGCGTGTCAAGAGGGGTATTTTGATTTGCCTAAAAAATATATGTGTATCCCCACTTTCGTAATGAACTAGACCCGTTTTTCAATTTTTTTTGTATAATTTATTTTCTTATACACAAATTCTTAAGTGAAGCAATGTGAGACTCTTCATTTCGGATGCTTGATATTTGTGCCCAGCTCTGTCGCTCGTTATAAAGAAGTAGAAACGAAAAACAAACGCGCAATATTTTTGTTTGTAGAAATGTATTATGCGCAACCTATTTTCGTGTTTAAATTAAACTTTGTTCTTGTGTAGTTTATGCCAGAAATATTAAAAAAAAAGCTAAACATTGTTTCATTGGCATTTTGGTGATATATCTGGAGCCTTGTATATAGGGATTCAGCACAAATATTGCTCACTATATACTGTACACCTGCAGTCCACTAGAAGGGCTATCGACTGGTTTAGTTCAATTAATTTTTTAGATATATATATATATATATATATATATATATATATACTGTAAACGACTTAATTTTTGCGGGGACCTAATTTTTGCCAATTTCTCGAATCGCTTACAATACGCGAAAAATAATTCCCGCAAACAGTTCCGGTAAAATGTAAACACATCGGAACCCATATTGAGATCCCACCGCGTCGCGAAAATTAGAACCCGCGAATTATTCCAAAACTTCAGCTTTGACCTCAAATGCGAAGCATTGAGCACGCGAAAAATAAGTCGTTTACAGTATATATTTTTTTTCGTCAAACATTAAATTTAGCCATATTTTGAGCTTCCTTCAGAAAAGAAAAAGAAGAACTCCTTGTTTTTAGTTTTTAAGTGATGTCACCTATCTTTTGGCATAATCAGAGTTCCCCTTTCTTCGTTATATTTTCTGTAGAAGTATACATCCACGGACCCGAATCGACAAAATGGTAGTTTCGCAAGTTGGCCTTACTGCGAGGCTTCTTAGACCCAAAAAAGCTAGGGACAGTGGCCTCGCAAGTGTTCGGGAGGTGAAGGGGCTGCGGGAGCTGACCATGGAAGGGGGAGCGGGAAGGGGAGAGGAGCCTGTTCTGTGGACGTGCCGCCATTAGAGAAAGAGATGTCTCCCCGACCTTCCGGCGTGCGTTTTTTTTTTACGCAAAATGTGTGAGTTTCTTTTTTATTAACAATATTATTAGGAATGACCCTCATGAACGATCGACACGCAGGGAGTGTTGCCACTGATCTGCGCAGCCTATAATCTCTGGATGGATTGGGCTCCGGCAGAATGCGTCGGCGAGAATCGTGTGACGTCATACAATGTGTCCGCTTATCTCGTTGATGTCACGCATCGTGCAAGAGCTATGCAAGAACAGTGCGGAGCGTTTGGGCACTTAGTATCACCCTAGCTAACGTCAATGGTGCACAAAACTAAAAAAGCTACAACAAACCACACACAGACTGTGGTTTGTCCAAGTGTCTCAAGCCTATGTGTCTCGCGGGACAGATTCTGACCCTGCATCTTCTTTGTCGCCTAATCAAACGAACGAGTTTTTTTGTTTGTTTTTTTATTTGAATTAAGAAATTTTTGTAGGTGTGCATATTGTTGTTTATTTCAGATATATATATATATATATATATATATATATATATATTATATTTGTATATCTTGCCTCGCTTGTGTTTTGTTTTATTAATGGTCGATCTATAGAGAATATACATTAAAAGGAACGTTTTCGCTCTGAGAACCATCTCAACGTGGATCTGCTGAGGTCATTCTAGTCCTCTCACAGTGCTGCTGCGATGAGGAATACTGACATGCTCCGACAAAATGGCTTCGCACGCATGAGTGAACTTTCCGTGTGCTGTGCCAGCGACTTGAGCTGAAATTCGTCCCAACTTAGTGCCGCTTCCGAGCATCATGTGCTCACAGACTTCGAGGAAGGAATTCGTGGCGGCAGCCTAGAGACTACTTCACGAAAATTTTTGATAGCGAAAACATTAAATTTTGATGGTAAAAACTGAAAAGAAAGCTAGGCAAACTAGAAGTGGTATCCAGTTGAAAATATTAAAAAAAAGAGAAATTAGCCACTGCCTATTGGGTCAATTCAAGGAACTGAAACTTTCCAGTTTACTGCTGCTGCTTCTCGTGTGGTGAGTGGTGGATGAATGTGCGTCAAGTTGTTGTCAAGGCAGTGATACTTACTCATGTCAGCATTACGTGAACTGAGGCGGAAAGATTTCTTGAAGCATCAAAACTAGTGGTGGGCGTCGATATCAAATTTTAACCCGATTAATCGGCACCCTTTAATCGAATAATCGTTTTGCTGTTTTCTATGCATAATATATTATCGAGGACATATTTACACTTCTTGCCTTTGCTGATTGTTTTTTATTATGTCATAAATGAAATATTTTCAATTTCAATCTTGATGTGTTTTTTAAAACAGTCCAAAGAGACTTCCTGCTTATTTTTGCACTTGTGGATGCAGAGAAGTTGGTTGATATCCTCCTGCAGGAATGAGCTCATTTGCTTGTTCACAATAGTCACTGCTGGGCTAAACAGACGCTCGCTTGGCGTTGAAGTGACCGTGTGAGATATAATCTACTCTCCTTGCTGTGGGTTGCAAACGTCGCCCCTGCAGCGTACATTACATTTACATTTCACCTAAAGTTTACCCTTTTTATTGGTGTACTTCTCCAGTTCGCGAAGTGTAACACTGAAGCAAGTGAGAGTGGCGAAGGATACACCGCGCCCCTCCTCTCAAGAACCTTATCAGCTAAAATTTAGCGTTGCTCATGTGTCCTCGACCCAACCGACTCCAATCTAGGACATTCGTTAAAGGAATTAAACGTTTCGCCTCCCGTGCGGGAGGAATCTTCAGTATGTGGGGCAGCATTGCTGCTGTACTTGCTGAGGTTGCCTCCCGCATGGAAAGCGAAACGTTTATTGAATTATTTTTTTTATGTTATGTCAAATTGGTGTATTTATTTATATTATGACGTCTCCTGGCTTTTGGAGTATTTTTTTTTTTTTTGCATGAAACCACCTATAAGCATTTCATTGCTTAATCCCAGAAAGCAAACGAAAACTTATCTTTCGCCGTTTGTTTTTCCTTTCTCCTTCACGCAGAAATTACCGCTGCACCCAAGGTCGCGGCATGTGAAGCATGTCCAACTCGGAACGGAGCGCCGGAGGCAGCAACGTTACCATGAAGCGGTGTCACACGTTCTGCATGCGGGTGAGCATGCTAATCGCCCTGGTGGCCGTTCTCCTCGGCGCCATGTGCCTCATCATGCTGCGCTTCCCGGAGAAGGACGTCCATATGGCATCCACGGACATGCGACTAGTCGAGGCCGTCTCCAACGTGTGGTGCGGCGGTCAGGAGTTCGTGTCCGCACATCCCTTCAGCGTGTACAGAGTCAACGACCTCCCGCCCGCGGTACCAGTCAACCACGTTCATCACTCCATCGATCTGTCCGCCAGCGTGCCTTCCGGAAAGTTTCACTACCTGCGTTACTATCTCCTCCCCGGCTCTAACGTGACAGCTGACGTGGTAGCCGACGCTCCAGGAGGAACCATCCACGCGGTCAGGGGAGAGGAAGAACTTCAGCGCTGCGTCCGAACTTTCCAGGAACAGGAAGACTCGGAAGACGATGACGACGACGACAGTTCTGAGGAAGACAACTACGCAATGGGTCCCATCGGCAGTGGGAGACGTCTCCCTGCCTTTTATCGGTGGGCCATGAAGTCAAAGAAGATCATCCCATCAGATGTCTTGTCCCGGCAAGCGTCATCCCCCGGTCTTATTCTCGAGACGGCGAGACTTACGTTCAAGGCCACAGCGGCTGACCTCTACTACGTGCTGCTCGTGAACGAGAACAGGTCTTCCTCATCAGTGGTGAACTTCGGCATCCGGTTGGACTTGAACAGGACCGTCTTCGGCGTGAGTCCACAGGATGTTGTCTGTCTCGAGCAGACCCACTGCGTGTACCACGTTCACTTCGGTGCAGAAGACCGACTCATCCTCCACGTTCCTCGTGAAAGAGACGCTGGCAACGCTGTGTTCACCATCACGACGTCGTGCAGACCCAGGGTCTTCTTCTATGCCCTCCTCTTCATCCTCATCCCGATCCTGTTCCTGGTCTTCCTGGGAGCCGTGATCCGGGCTTTCAGTTACCTGGCCAACTCGTCGAGCGAAGAAGGCAAGTACCTCAGGTTCCGGCTGTTCAGAGACGATGAGAGAACCAGGAGCCGGCGAACGAGGCCGCAGGACCTCGTGGTTTCTCAGCTGCCGGGAGAAGCTGAAGCCGGTGGCGATCCGGCGGCAGCGGCTGAACATTTCCTGGTGTACCATGTACCCGGTATGGATCCTCCGCCGAGGACGCCGCCGCCCTGTTACTCATCACTGCAACTGGAAGGCGGCGAAAGTCCCGAAGACGAATCTCTTCTGCCCAGCACCGCCACTGCAGAAGCTAGCGCACCCCCTCTTCAGCCGCCGCGTTACTCCGACATCCTTAGGCAGGAGGAACAGCGATCTTCAACTTCAGCCGCTGAAGAAAGGACACTCGATGCTGACGCGGGAGCCTCGATTACCCGGGACGTGGACCGAGCTTCAGTTCCTGTCTAATTATTAGAGCCTGTCACGTCTATGTGTCAAGGGACATTGTTTGCTTGGTCGTACCATCCTGTTGGTGGCACAACAGCTCTATGGTTCTTTCTGTGAATCAGACTTTCAAAACTGTTCGGCTGGAACTGCGAGCCCAACAAGTGAGCTGTGTGGAGTTAAAACAACGAATGAAGGGCCATGCAGAAGTAGGCTTTACAAACTGTCGTAGTTAGATCGTCTGTCCGCGAGTGAACTTTTCAGTAGCCTTGAAGACTGGCTTCGACGAAGTGTACCGGTCTCAAAATGCTAGGATGTGTCTTCAGTGTCTCATGGAACACTATCAGAAACCACGCGTCATGCGTTCATGTTACCGTTACGCTCTAGATGTTTCTGTTGGATGTGCAGAAATTGGAAGTTAACGACGTCTGGTGTCTTTCAGACTGAGTGTCCTTATGCTTTGCAGCATAACTCAGACCTATGTTGTCATGCAATGCATTGAACAGGACGCGACCCAAAGAAGCAGTGAGCAACCTCCAGTTGCGACAGATTTGTACAGAAAGAGGGGGGAAAAGAGAGAGAGAGAGTAGGCTCGTGACGCCAAACTAGAGGCGTCGCGAAGTAGGTAACAGAAAACTGAATGGCCTTGGAGGGTACAGGTTCCTTTGGCGGTGTTTTATGGTACTGTACTGTGTATCGCCTCCCGCTTTGATGGTCATGTCCCCCCGAACCGTATAACAGTGTGGATGACTAAATCAAACTAAGAAATAGGAGGTCGTAGGTATCACAAATTAGTCATATACCAGCACCAACGGAAAGTTTCCCATGGGGGCAGATAAATACAGCTCCGAACTATCGCGGGATACTTTTATTGTCACTACAAGAAATTGAACAAAACCTGGATATAAGAGTTATATGGCGAATATTTCATATCGTATGATTTGGGGTGTCCAGACTTAACATCCCTGTCTCTTTACGATGAAAACCATTCGAAGATAATATTCTGAATAAATGTACGCGCGATCTTGTGTTGTTTATTCGAATTGTCGATTCGAGTCGTCTAAGCGGCAAAACAACTCAGTTCCAGCATCCGCTAATGGGGCAGCGAAGTTCGACATCTTCACACTCCAGACACCGTCTCAACTGCGAGGCAGAAAGAGTTACGCTCCTGGCTTCGGCTCAATGGGCAGCACATGTCTCTGTGCACCGCCGACGACAATGATTGCTCGTAACTCGATTCTAACTCGCCCCTGCCGCATCTTTTTTGTATGCATGTTTTTTTTTTTTTTCCCTCGTCGGTTGGTCGTTGAGCGCTGATGGTGTCAAGCGACAGAGGCAATAGACGCTGGCTACGCTCAAGTGATTTCCCATTTCGGTTCGAGGGCAGCATCAAGCACCAGCAGATGCCAAGGGCAAGGGTGCATAATGGTCATCTATAACTGTCTGCGGAGATATCTAGACACTCTTCCGCTTTGAGCATTTTATGTTATTCATTTTGCACGTCATATTGTCTAAGTTCGCAAGTATACAAACAGTTCCTGTGGGGTCAGGGTTTAGGGTTATTTTGAATAGAGCGCCTGGTTGCGTAGTGTAGCCGAGGAACCAAGTGAACCGTAACTTCTCCCATCTGCAGAGTATAGAGCTAACAAGCCAGCAGCTTTTGCTATATATCTATATTTGTTTAGCAGTTTGTTGCTTGTTCGCTTAGTATGACTTGTCTTGTCTATAGATATAGACGTTTTCGGCAATGCATGACTTACTTTGGGCAGGGTGCACATTAAGCAAAATGTATTTAAAATGTTAATTTTCTTTACAGGGGGAAGTGTGCTAGTTTAAGACCCACGTGAAGCCTGTCTTGGTCGTGTAACCGTATCAGATGAACTGTCAACATTACCATCAACAAACACCTATCTCCGTCCTCAAACTAAAGGATCACTTCCGTGTTCCTTTAACCCAAACTGGGTCTGCGGACACAATATATTAATGGACCTTTTTTTCTAGAAGAGTTCTACGCACGTGCGGGTTCTCCTCACGGTTGGCGTCCAGAAGGAGATTTGCGCTACATTTTCTGCCTCTTCTGCCGCGACTCATCTGAGTCACGGAGGACGGTGAAGACGTAGCGAAACTCCCCTTCCGGTCACCAATCGTAGTTTAAGCTTTCGCCGCTTGGTGTCGTCTTTGTGGGGAAAAGGTCCAAATTCCCGCCAAATTGAAAGATGTCCCACGGGGATGCCGTTCTCTGTGATGGATATCTCACAGAAGGGACGAGGTGGCCCAGCTTATCTGGCTCTAAGAAATTTTGTTGACTGGTCCATGTGATTTCCCAGCCAGACCTGTCCGTCCGGCAACAGCGAAGGCTCGTTCTTGAACGCCGGCTGCTCGTCATGCACGCCTCACGACCGTGACGTTCCGGGCCGTTCTATGTGATTACCCCCGCACGTCTGGTTGCGGAACCATGTGGGAAGACGAGGCGGTGTTGTCCGCCTTCTGAAGTCCAGATCCGCCGGGTTGAAACGAGCGAGCTTGTCAATCGAGAGGCGGAACCCAATGATCGAACGCGATCTGCTTCCTTGTTTCGTTTCGGGGAACGACGAGGATTTTTTTAAACAACTCTGGAACCGTCCGCCCGTTCGGGCTTGACGTTAATACTTGAAGTTGCGTAAAGGCTCTGTCAGACTGAGGCAACAGTTGGGCAACTCTGTCCGGCAACACGAGGAAATCGTGTTGCCGGCGACCCTGTCACATCGCGGCAACAACAACAGTCGGGCAACATGTTGCTGCCTCCTGGCCACCGTGTTGTACGATTTGTTGTCCGACAACCCTGACACACCGCGCTGACGGCAAGGACAACACGGAACACTCCGCCATCTTGATTGTTTACCTTCGTTAGTGTGCGGCGCGTAGTCGCTGGAAATGTGACTCTACAAAGTGCTAGTGCGTTCGAAGAGCCGGAAATTACCACGAGATGACATCAACCAGTGACTGTGATTAAAAAACTTGACACGGGGAATATTTTCCACCCTTTATTTTATCAAAATGTTCTTCATTCGCTGATCAAGCAGTTAGCCCTAACCGAGGAAAACTGTATGAAGTGTTTCTGTCCGGTTTTTTTCCTTTGTGCAATTCCTATTTCTACTGTAAAATTGAGTTAGCACCGGCAGTACCCCAAAGTTTAGTTGTTGTTTTTTTTTTTTTTGTAGCGTGGTGATGAGCTGAACTGACAGTGCTTAAAAACTGCGACACCGACACGATCAACCATCATAAGAATCGGTTGAATAAATATTCCTCAATGGGGGCTGTCTGTTTCTCAACGCTGTTTATGTGATCGCTTCATTTCTCAAAACGTCCTGGGTATTTTTGAAACAAATCAGGTGTCTGGTACCGGCTGTTTCCAAGTTCCAAGCATCAACAATCGTGATCAGAGTGGTCGTTTTAATGCTTGGATATTTAATCTTTGCTTTCCTGCATTATTTTTATTATACTTTATCAGGTGAGTAGGCACGCCATTTTATTTCAGTAGCAGTAATGTGAGCTGGTTTCTCGACAGTTCTAATTTCAACACCAGTCTGAACGTTCATGACCGTAACTGTGAGCTGTGACCATTTCGACAATCGCTTTCCATAATTGCGCAGTAAAAACATTCATCAAATTATTTTAGCTTTACGCCAGCCTTAATTATTGTTAAATAACGTTTTCGAAGCCTTTATTTGAATAAGACGTCATTAATATAGGGAAATAGCTCTGCCATCGAAGCTATCTCTGTTGTCGTGTTGCCGGCCCGAAATTCGCTCAGCCAGCGATCAGGGCAACACACGTTGTCCAACACAAGTTGCCGCTGTTTTTGTTGCCGAAAGCTGTCATACCGAGGCAACATTTTAGTTGTCTTCCATGTTGTCCTGCTCTTGCCGCGATGTGACAGATTTGTCGGACAACACGGGGAGCGAGCATCAAGTTTCCCGACTGTTGGGCAACGTTTTGTGTCGCAGTTTCCGTCGTGTTGCCTCAGTGTGACAGGGCCTATAGTGATGAACCTCCACGATGTCGCTCGTTAGAGAAGAACGAGACATACAGAAGAAACAAAAAAATTAGCGCGGGGAGGTTCCAGTCAAACTGGTCGTATGTGTGTTGCCGCTCTGCAATAGGGGCAATGTAAAGCGGCCGCAGTCACAGTGTTCGTATATCATAAAAAAAGAGACACGGTTTTCTCTGCAAACATGACAAAATAGTCATATGATGACACGTGTCAAGCATGTTTGAAGCACGTTTGTTTCATGCATATGCATGCTTCGAACATATCTGCAAGCAGTTTTTGAGGATCGATGTGGCAAGGCCGTCATACAAGGAATAAATACGCCTCAGGCAGTGTCTCCAGGCTGTCTTTTGTATGATAGGTATGAACCGTGGGACCGCGGCTCATACGGCACAGTGCTACAGCTAAGCTGTGACCTTTAACGTACGCCACGCAACAGTGCATTACGGGGGTGCATGCTGGAAAGGTAGAGAGCTTGCCCGCATTATTATAATGTGTTGCGAAGGCGCGAAACTCGGGGAAACATCTTTGAGCGAACCGAGCATTCTTCTGGCTCCGTGATTTCAGCGCGGCAGTCGTTTTGGTTTCTGTCAAGTGTAGTTGTTTGCGCAAAATGCGGGCGAAGACAGATCCGTGATCTCTAAGATAATATATTATCTTAGAGATGCAACCACACGATGGAGCCCGTGTACGGGCTCCACCGTGTGGTTGCATTTTGACTTTGTTAACAGTTCGCACGAACATTCAAAATAATTTGGTCCAGGAAAATTTGAGCAGTGAACGCACACACAGACGCACGCTCGCTCACACACGCGCGTGCGCGTGTGGGTATGCGTGTGCGCACCCACAAAGAATTATGAACATACCCTGCTTCGAATCGCATGCCCGTGACTCTAATATTGTCCAAGTGTTTACAATTGCCGGTAGAGTACTTTTTGAAGCGCCGAGTATTAATCCTATAGAGTGTATACAAATGCCGCCAAGGTTTTGACAACAAAATGGTCGCGATACAAAAAAAATGGCCGCCGACATTTGCGACGGAGCAACAGGAGCACAAGCTGTGCGATTACGGGATGGCGACACTCGGGTAAGTCCAATACACCTATATAAAGGCCAAGGCCTTGCGCCTCCCCCTTCCCCCCCCCCCCCCCCACACACACACACACGTCATCACTTGTGGACTGACACCGCCGCGCCAACCTTGCGTCTCGCACGTGAGCATCGCCGCCGGCGCGTCTCGCACGCGAACGTTGACGTCATGAACGGGCCTTGTCTTATGTAGATGGTGTTGGTAAGTCAGAGTATCCAGCGCCTAAGACTACTTGGGCACGCGAGCGTCATTTTGATGCATCATATATAGCCAACCCGTGCTGCTTTTTTTTTAGAAGTATAGGTTTCTCGAGTATACCGCGCAGCAGCACTTCAAAGAAAATGGCGAGCGAGCGCCTGGCCCGAGATGTCAAGACGACGTTGGTTTGTCAGAGAACGCGCTCGTCACGTGATACACATCTGGCACGGTTGCAGAACCATGATCGTGTCGGTACTTGTAAGAAACGCGAAGCGTATGTATCTGCCCCATGCGGCGTGCGATGAGAAAGCTCCCAAGAGCGCGGTTCGTATACCGCCGAGAAAACTTGCTTATGATATATACTCCAATTTCTCTGCCAGCGCCAAAAGTGCGTCGTCATGACACATGTCGTCTTTGTGCGTTTTCTATCGCCGGCTAGACCAATCACGCACAGAGAATGCGGCGTGATCCTGGGCTTTTTTATGTGCGCATGATTGGTTGTGATGGCATAACCACAAAGGCGCCGTGACGCAGGGGCGGATTTATGAATGAGGCTTTGGGGGGGGATCTGTTGAGAGATATGCTTAATGCCGAAACGTTGCCCATTTCTATTTCGTTGACCCAATATTTTCTATGTCACCCAAAACTCAACTTCTGGCTGGTGCATATGGCCACGCGCGTCTTGAAGCTAGCGCGTCCGTGGCCGAACGGTTATCGTGATTGGCTCCCACGCAAAGGGCCGCGGTTCGATTCTTTATATTTTTGTAAATGTCGCGTTTTAACAAATTCGAGAACACTGTTGGTTTTTCGAGGTCCGAATGTTCTACGGGCCGAAGCTTCTGCGCCGATTGTTCCGGAAGCCCACCCGTGTACATAAAAGGCTCCGCGTGGCGAGCCGGAGCCAATCTCGCCCCAGCGCTCGATCCTGCCGTTTCGCCGACATCGACGCCTGCGACGCTAACATTCTTCCAACTTGTTTTGGGCACGAGTTTGCCCAACTAAACGTTTAGTTTCTTCAGTTATTAGCTGCCTCATCATTTGTCAATCGTGACAGCCCATGAAGCGTACCCCTCCGATGCCTCGCAGCGCAAGCCCAATCCCCCGCTCAAGAGGACCATCCGCAGAGACTACCGAGACCCGAAGAAGCCGCCGCACCCAAGGCCTACCCCCAGAATTTGGACTTTTGCCACCCAAGCCCAAGCAGCCAACGAGGCCGACGATGGACAACCAATTGTCACAGACCCCGGCCACCACCGCCGTCGTATACCTACCCGTCGCACCCCTGACTCCGACGCCTTTCCTGGGGAGATCCGCGAGAACATCGAGGATTGGCTGCAACATTATGAACGTGTGGCCCACCATAAAGGGTGGTCCGCTGAGCAGTGCTTGCAGAACATATACGTTTCGCTGGAAGGAACTGCGAGACATTGGCTGGAGAACCACGAAGCTTCCTTAACTTCGTGGGAGGTGTGTAAGCAAGGACTCAAAAAGACGTTTGCCAGCCAACACTGACGCGAGAGAACGGAAGACCTTCTGCAAGTAAGGACTCAAGGCCCCAACAAAACGGTCACCAGCTTCGCGTAAGACGTCCTCCGCCTGAACAGCCGCCAGCTGAACACCGTCACCAGCTGCCCACCGTCACCAAGCGCCACCTCGACGTGAGGTTCCAACACCCCAGCACTGCCGACTCAACAAAGAACGGGCCCGGTACGTCCGCCCTCAGCAGCCCGGGCCGAGGAAGAACGATATGTTGCGCATAGCTGACGGACGCCCTGTTTGCTACCACTGTGGGGAAGCCAACCACATTTACCGACGGTGTCCCTACCGTCAAATGGAACTGCGGGGTTCGTTCCTAATGACCCTCGACCATGACTTGGAGAGCGGCGAAAGGACATGGAGGAATACCTGCGTCGATCACCGTCTCCGCTATCGGCTGGACCCCAAGGATCCCGTTCCCCGTCCCCACGACGTCCGGGGTCAACTCTTCATCAGTCCCGCCGACAGTTTGTCCCCCTTACCTCGCCGGGAAAACCAAGCGCGGCAACTCTGGGAGGTGGAGTTGCCGTACGCCGACGAAGACAAGATCCTCCAAGAACGCCGGACAGCTTCCCGCGACAAAACGCCTCGGAACGACGCCCCCGGAACAGTGCCCAACAACCTGAACGTAGTCATCGACGGCCATGACGCATCGGCATTCGTGGATACCGGGGCGCACTACTCCGTCTGCTGTGGGAGGCTGTCTCGACGCCTTCGGAAAGTAACGACTCCGTGGGATGGACCACAAATTCGGACAGCTGGATAGAACCTCATAACATCTGTCGGGAGGTGCACTTCTCGAGTCAAAATCCATGGTGAAACCTGCCTGGTGAAGTGCGTTGTTCTTCAGGACTGTGCGAGGGGCTTTATACTCTGTATAGACTTCTTGTGCGAATATGGCGCCGTCATCAACCTGGGAGCGAACAGGTTGACGCTACAAAAACCTGCCCTACCACCGGAGGAACCCAAAGCAACGTCACCCGCGGTCCGAGTCCTCGCCTACCATGTAAACCTGCCGCCACGATCGTCTGTTTTTGTATCCGTCGGGACCGATGAAGCTTCCTGCGTCAAATCTCTGCTTGAGGACAGCGTCCAGTTGCTTCTAGGAAGAGGAAGTGTCGTCGCAAGAGGTGTTATGAAGCTTCAGGACACTCTTTTCCTAAATCCGCCTCCCTAAAACCGCCCATGTCGTGACGATGCACCTTTGGCGATGGGTATATTAACTACATCGCTTCCTAACGTCGGCTGAGGTCGCACTAAAAGTGAAACGTACTTTTGGCCTCGAGATAGACCTAGCGGTGGCGCTACTGTCGTGCCATGACCATCATCGTAGTGTAGATAGAAGTATGGCCGCCCCATAGGCCCTTCACTATGATGCCTGGAGCGCGTCTCCGACTGGTGTGTTTAGCGTCCTATCCCGCCCATACATCAAAACTGGTCCCGAAGTGGCAACAATGACGTCACAGAAGCCGAAGCGTCATGCTGTTTTATGTTGCGATCCTGGTGGTTGGTTGTAGAAATGCTGGCGCAAAGCACGAGCGAACGCGAGTGTCACTGTCATCATGGCGTCCCAGGCGTCCCAACTTCCGTCTGCTGTAGCTTCCGTGGACTGTCGAAGTGAAGAGCGACCTGCAGCAGAACAGGCGTCTGCTACATCCATCACAGCTGCTGGGACGCCGCCAGGATCGCGACCGGCGACAACATGGCACTTGTATGACGTCGTCAGGCGGAAATCGAGGGACCCCTTTTTTGGACGCGGTAAACATACCAGTCGGAAACGCGTTCCAGGCACCATACCACGTTGGCGCGCGGAACGTTGTAGATATTTGCGTTTATTTTGTCGCAAGGCATTTTTGCAGGGGTGTGTGAATATTAGAAATTTCGAATACGAATCGAATATTTTTCTTATTCGAAACGTACGAAAATTGCACATTCGGAAGTTCCCGAATACTCGACCAAAGCCGAATATTCGGGAAAAAACGGCGAATATTCGCACAAGCTGCGAATATTCGAGCAAGTAACAAACAATCTGCGTGCCACGCATTCCCCTACGAATATGTTTATTCACTGAGAAAGGCGTATGATGCGTGCGTTATCAGTCTTCTCCGTTTCTATCTGTCCGATGGCAGCAAGACAGGATCAATTGGTTTATTTTTCACCAAGCCCTTTGTTGTGTGACCCTTTTGTAGCACTGTGTGATGTAATTGCGCGTTCTATAAATTGATACAATAAAATAAACCTCGAGAATAAAATATAAATATAACATAAATCTCGAGTGTTATCTAATATAAATGTTTAAAAAAAAAAAGAAGCTAAGTGCGAACAGAACATTGCATCGCCATTGACAACAACTCCTGCCTCTCCCGCGCAGTAAAAACTAAGGGTGTCGCGAACCTGCCCAGGTTCGAGTTCGACCAAGTTCGACTTTTTGAAACCTTCAACGTGATGTTCGACAGAGGTTCGACTGAAGATCGACTTTGTGCGCATGCGCGAAATTAAAAAAAAAAAAAAATCTAGTTGACTTTATTTGGCGGAGGAATGATTCAATATTTGTTGGGTTTATTGGCATCACTGGTTCTCATTAATAACTAATGAAAGCGTATAAAATAAAGTACTTTCTAAATTATTTGTTTCCCAAAATTCGAAATATTCGTGTAGAAGCCGGGCTACGCCGTCCATAAGTCGAACTTCTCCAACTTTAGTGAAATTTCGCAGGTTTCTCGAGTGAAAGAGTCTTTCTACTGGCGGAAATGTTGTCACGGCGCGTAGGGAGCGCTTACTTTCTGAACACGTTGAGCAGTTAACTTTTCTACACGATAATTTGTTATAAGTGCATTACTAGAAATATATTTAGCCTGCTGCAGCCCAGTAAAATGCAGTTGCATTGATTTATTTTAAAAAGGCATTAAAACCTGTTGTTACCTTCTGTTTTGCAATTTTGTATTACTAGACACATATTCGATATTCGATTCGATATTCGAAGCCCGTTTTTTGTCTTATTCGTATTCGATTCGTATTCGAAAATTTCAATATTCGCACACCCCTACATTTTTGGGGAAACAAATTGTAGCGGAAAATGGTGCGATGCTGTTTGGTGCTCCAGTAAAAATCAATTCGTGTTACGAGCGTGCGGCTGAAGTTTGAGCAATGGCTTGTGTTGATGCGTCGTCTGCTCTAGACGCGCGTAGGGCAGCATGGATCCCCACGACCGATGCCTGTATCCGGAAACAATACTTCTTTTCAGGAAGTTGTATATTTTCACTAGCTTGGAAATGCAACGAAATGAGGAATACCGTGCCGGATAATTACACAGTATTGCTACTGTTGATTGTCGAATCGCAGGTTCTACGGATTTTCGTTCCTGTCCAACTCTTAGCTACCGCGGAAATATAGACGTTGTACACTGAGAAAAGTTAGTGCTGATAATTATTATGAATTCCCGTGTTGTTGCTAGCCTAGAGGAGTAAGGAAGGCATTACTGCTGTAACCAGCCGATGTTTCCTTTTACTATGTTGTAGTGTGGGTAGACCTGACGAAGTCGCAACTATTCTACTATACGAAAAAGTGCCTCTTCCAGTTACGATCGCGAACTGTTGCTGAAACGACAACCGAGGCAAGTAAAACAAGCTGTTACTAAGAACTCAGTCACGAGTGGATTAAACGAGCGCAAGCGACCAATGCAGTATCGTGCATCTTTTCATGCGCTGAATTCTCTGCAGTGTGCATTCACTCACCCACTTCGATGTTCTTGGGGAGGACGACGGACACCAGGAGGCTAATATCATAAATCGCTGCATAACTCTTCTCATTTTGAAACGCAGTAGACTCTTTTTGACCCGAGCAAACAAACAGCACCACGACATAAGTAGCATCGGCCGCAGAGGCGCCCTTAATGATGAGGGCTTGCGGCTCTCACACTGGACATTTCCATAACCCTCCGCCGTGTGCCCTAACCTCGCGCGCGCACATTAGGACTGGGCAATTCTTTTATCGACCTTCATATTGTTTAAGTAACGCTTTGACCGTGATCATATGCTTTATTAGTTTGACTGTGTTCTTAAGTTGGGAAAGTCGAACCAAAAAGAAAATAGAAATGCCTGCTTTATTATTTTTAAGGTTTAAATTCATTTTGGTACCCATGCTTTCACGGTAAACCACTTCAGAATTTTCGTGACTCTCATCGAGAGTGATTATAATACTTAAATAATAACATAAAAATGACGTCACTTTTAAAAATACTTCCCATGTTTATATATTTCCGTTGGTGTCACATCGTCAAGCTTCAAATGTGACTGCCTATGTCATTTACATAGCACAGTGAAAACAGTAAAAACAAATGTGTAGTTTTATTGTATTTTATGTGATATGCCTGGAGGTCCACGAACTAATGGATTAATTTACTGGAGTCAATTAAAAGGTAGCAATCAGTTTGTTTGTTTTTTTAGCGACTTTTATTTTTAGTCAACAGCCATTATTTTATGAAATATATCCTTGTGCGAGATAACAAAAATGTATAGGTCCCGCGGTACCACAAACCACAGTACTAAGATTATGGAAGCATATATCCGACTTGATATTTCTCGCTTTGCTAAACTTCCATGCATGTGAAACGTTAAAAAATAATTAAAAAAAATAACCAATGACAAGAATCATTTAATAAGAAGAGTGCAGCTCAGCCGGAAAGGGGCTCTCTAGTCGTCGAGATCCATGCTTCTCAACGTGCGTCCGCAGCAGCAGCAGACGACGCCGCTGTATCCACACTTGTGGATGCTTACAATTTCGGTCGCACGGTGGCGACACCGTTCGATATCGAGTAATATCGAGCAGACGGCACTGATCTCGACGCGTTTGGGTACGTCCGGCCGACGCGATGTACACAGAAATGCGCTTTCGACGAACCGTCGATGAAACATCGCACATCGACGAAACTGTTTGTAGATGAAGCGTCTTTCGGCAAACTGATTGCCACCGCACTGAGTGGTCTGTGGGCATCGGCTTCTCGAAGCCGATGCTTTGGCAGGCTGCGAAATCTCGACTGCCGGCCGTCAGAAGCTCGGCAACGGACGAGAATGAAGCCGATAACCGCTCGTCCAATCTCTGTTCGTGCCTCGATCGTCCTCTAGGCTCGAGGTCAACACGACCCTTAGTTACAGCGACCGAAGCCTGGCAAGACGCCGAAAAAGCGCCGTGCTTCCTGAAAGATTCCCCCGCCCTTCTCTCCAGCATATCAGCGAGCTGTCGTGAAGAGAAACTCTTGCTCTCGGGCGATTTAGCTTCGAAACAGATATAACAGGATCGAGAAACGTACTTAAGAAATAAAAAAAAAATAGAAAAATAAGGGGGCGAAAGAGGTGTGCCTCTCTTCACGAAGATGAACGGGTCCCCGCAGATAACAATGGGTTTGCGCAAGAGCAACGAACAAGCTGCAGGGTCTGGCGAGAGAAAGAGGGGGAGTCACGGAGCTAGCGCCGCCAGTTGTAAGCGACGCGACTGGAGAAAAAAGAGAAAAGCAAAAGAAAGCTAGAAAGAATGCGGCAACAGATAAAGTGAACACGCGCGTCCACTATGGTTGGACGGACGGAGCGGCGTGACGCTGCCCGCTGTGTTATCCGAAGCAATGTTGTTGTCGTCCGTGAAGACAGCAACAGGAGACTGTGCGCCGTAAACATCGACAACGTCGAAGATCAATCAGCGGTGAGTGCGCCCAAACTTGAGGTGTCCATACGAGAGCGTCGGGCGACTGCTTCTTAACTTTGGGTGGACGCAGTTGGTGCAACCTTTGAGAAGTGATCCCATGCCACCAAGATATCCTCTTGAAGCTGTGCAAGACTTGATGACGCGGCGGGGTGACTTCCCCCCTCCAAGGTGAGTCCGTGGAGTGACCACCGAAAGTGAACGACAGAACACGAACGTGTGCCCTTCACTTCGAGGAGGCGTGGAGGCGTCTGCTTCTACGCCGCTCATTGCTTAAGGAAACTTTTTGTTGTGCTTTCACGTCTGACAGCTTGTTGCTGCCGTCAAGCGAGCGCGTGGTCCTTCGGTCTCGGTTGCAGGGGAAGTGTGTCGGCTTAGATTGGTTCGAGGTAAGCGCGGGAAGCTATTTGCGGAAGCGGGCTTTCGGGGGAGAGGGCCCCTACGAGCGAGGGCTTGGATGATCCGGAGGAAAAACTGAGTACGTTGACAAGCAAGCCGGCCCGATAGAGCAGCGTGGTTTTTGCATTGTGACGAGGAGACTACATGTGGTGAACAGGAGGACAGACGATCTCACTGTCCAATTGGGGCTGCGGTTTGGTTCGGCTTGTGCGAGTGATCTATCACTAGGTTGTGTGCGAAGCCAGCGGCAACCGCGAGGCAGTCAACGGTCCGGGAGGTCACCGACCTGGAGCGAACACGTCGAACGCTTCATCGCAGCAAGTGGAAGGCAAACAAGACTGGCTATTATTATACTTTGAAAGGAAACCCTTCGACGCGCAACGAAAACAACTGCGAACATCGTTTTGCGCGAATTCCGTACGTGCACTGAGATTTGGTTTTGTCCCATATTCAAACGGATTGACGCTCAACAGTAGATGGACCTTTGCTTCGTGCAAGCAGAATGCGGTGACCAGCGCTACAACAAGAGTACACGGACGAGCTGGGCAGTCTTCAACCACGATTTTTGAAACAGGTGTGTCTCTTGCAAGTTAGATATGAAGTTAAATGAAGGAATGAAGCTGTGATCTAAATAAGGAGAAGACAACTTCAGAGCAACGCAAGTCGTTTCACTAGTTCTTTCCCAGGGGTGCAAAGATCTTTTAACAGAGAGGTCTCTGGAGGCAAACGGACCTTGCATCACATCTCACAGTGAATGTATCTACAGTTGGCTCGCATGATTGACTGTTGTGTCTAGCTCCAGCTGAGCGAATACGAGGAACACCAACTCGAAGCGATTATTCTTCGACCCTTCACCCGCGAGCAAGACAGATGCCACGAGAATACAAACCAGACACCAGGCGGGTCCCGACGATCGCCAGCAACCTCGAATGACGCTGAGGAAGCTTCAGAAGTTGGACGGTGGCTGGATACCGGGGATGCGTGTCTACTCCCACCACCCATTCCTGGCACTGGCCTTCGTGGCCGCCGCAGCGGTGCTCTTCATCTACCCGTTCGTGCTCCGCTTCAACGTTTACAAGGACACCCTGGTGGCCTTAGCGGTGTCCGACGTCATCCCCGTCCACGACCGCATGTCCACCGTCTGGTGCACGGCCCAGGAGCTGGTGATGAACCACACGTTCAACGCGCACGTCTTCCGTGAGGCCGAGTCCGCCGTGACGAGGCCACAGAATCGGACGCTCCATCTGAACCTGACCATGGCGGTGCCCAAGCAGACCTACGAGTACTGGGGCTTCTACTTCATCGAAGGCTCCAACTTCACGGTGTCCGTCTGCTCGAGACTTTCCGGTGCTGCCTTCTCGCTCATCCGTGGTTCCAAGGCGCTCGGCAAGTGCCTCCAAGCGCTGGAGAACAAAAGGTGAGTAAGTGGGAAAATTCGATACAGTCATGTCTCGTTAATATGGACGCCTACGTTCCCCAGAAAACTCGTTCATAGTGCGAGTCGTCCATAATAACGAATCGGGACGTGACAGCCCTTACCATAAGTACGGAGAAGACAGAGTAGGTGGCTTTTGCGTAACCCAATAAGCTGAAAAAGAGGGGAAGGAGGAAATCCTCTCATATCCAGACCCTTTTTTGTGTGTCCCAGGCGTCACCTTGTCCCCAGAAAATTTTGTCTGTCACTTAAAATTTGTACAAAACCGGCATTCATCTCTACCCCGCCCGTGACTTCGACAGCTCTGCGCCCACCTAGTGATCCACGTGTCTCCCTCCGACGTGCTGACTGACTCGCTTGGTCCGTAGCCTTCTCCGTTTGCAACCAAGATTAAGGCTGGTTCACACACTTGCAACCGACTACGACAGACTCTGACGCAACCGGGTTTTAAGCCGCTTACGACAGCCATCGCTGCTGCTGCGCTTCCTGTCGTAAGCAGACCCAAGATCCTTAAAAACAGGTTGCGTCGGGGTCGGTCGCAAGTGCCTAAACCTCCCGTTCCCCAACCAGTGACGAAGTCTACAGTTAGGTGACCTAGCTGCTTTAGGTTTCATTCTTCTTTGTTCCCGGTTGTAGGTCATACACGATATCAAGGAACATTAGACTGCAAGCGGTAATGACCCATTTTCCATAAGGACAAAACCCGCAACGAACGTCCGAATGGACAATGTGACCTCTTGGGTTCACTCATATCTCGGAAGAGTTCTTGGTCCCCCCCTTTTTTTTTAAACTGGAGTTCTGCTTATTATATTAACGAGACAAAAATGCCTCTATTTACCTTTCATATAAACGGGGCAAAATGACATGGCGAAAGATCAGTGGCCGAAAATTTCGTCCATGACGCGGGGTTTTCATATTAACCGGGCCCATATTAACGAGACATGACTGCAGTTCGCGTCGTCGCCACGGTGGTGCAACTTTGCCGCGTTGGTGCAGAACAATGCGCGACTCTAATGTCACGCCACGGCGGTGACGCTGCTGTCAACACAGTGCAGGCCTCTGCACGGTGCATACAAAAACGCGGGCTTGTTTGTAAACGGCGAGTTTGCGTATATCCGACTGGGACTTCTCAAAAGACCCGTTTCGGACAAAATAATGTGGCACTATGGACTTCCAAAATATTAATTCTGAGCAGACTAATATGCAACTATAGACCAAATATTTGTCCTGAATTTGTTTTCAATTTCTCCTGAATTCGTCTTGAACCTGTTTTTGTTCTGAATCCGTTTTAAATTCGTTTTAGATGCCATGTTTTTTTCTGTCGGCATGTTGAACTTTGCGAGTTCTTCAAGACGTCTGACTTTTTATTGTAATAATTGTTCTAGATACAATGACGGGTACCTTTTCCATGCCCATTCTCATTTTCCAGTTTAATGTTTCCAACGGTCTTGGAAGTGATTGTTCTGTAGGAGAATAAGCATATAATTTACTGGGGATACCCAAAATCCAAAAGGCAACTTTTGGAATTATCATAATCTGAAACCTGAGACAGGGAGAAATAAAAATAGGCGGTTTTGTAAAAGTCTAGACGCCCGTACACGGGCTATGATGCAGGAACAGGATTATAAGAAATGCATGAAGTTCGGGCTTCTCGCACCCGCTAAATCAAATTGACTAATTTGCTTTATGTTTCTTTGCGTGCGTGCGTGCGTGCGTGCGTGCGTGCGTGCGTGCGTGTGCGTGGTGCGTGCGTGTGCGTGTGCGTGTGCGTGTGTGTGTGTGTGTGTGTGTGTGTGTGTGTGTGTGTGTGTGTGTGTTTGTGTGTGTGTGTTCGAAAGTTACTATATGTTTCATGCAGAAAAGAAAGACACGCGCTATTGTACAATTATTTAAAATGACCATTGAGTTATGAACGACTGAATGAAATGTTTGAAAACGCATTAGTCGAACAGAACAACGTTTCGTCCTGAGTGGTACAAGTGAACAACTTATAAAAGAAAAGAAGATGGACATTGACGTATTATTCAGCAAAGATTGGCACAGAGACGCATCTAAGAAATGTAATTAGCTCTTGGTTCTGACCACCTCCTCAAGTATGCGCGTTGTTTCACGCCATTAGCTGTATTCAGGCATCCAACCAAATCGCTGGTGGAAGAGTTCCATGAAAATATATAGTGCGATGACCGGCCACGTTCTGAGGTCTTTTCAGTGTGAACGCCGCATTAGTACCCATTCAGCTGGTGGCACTTTTGTGATACGTACAAATAAACTCGCTAAGCGCACAAATCCGACGTAAATTTTTCTCATGCAACTTTCTCTTGAGCCGAATCAAGTGTTTATCAAGGAAAGAAATAGTGAGACGGAAATTAAGATTCTAGGTATAGATATGTATGTAAGTTTCGTGTCATTGAAGAAGGGCAACACACCGAAAAATAATCCGCCCGTGCTTTCAGCCTTGTTATTTGTATGGAAAAAAAAAAAACGCAGACAGATCGATTAGTTGGTTTGGACAATTCGTTAGACCAGTGTTGGAATCCAAGATTTAATGAGGGTAATGGCGGTGGCTCCATCGATAAACACTTAAAATCTACGAGAACGTATACGAAGGTCCTTATTTGCCTTCGAAATCAGATCCTTTCGTTTTTCGCCGCTGTTTTTTCAGTGAGAGCGGGGTGGAGGGGGTGTGACGGGGCTTTTTGTGCTCGGGTCAGGTCAACAGTAAGCGACTCTAGTCGCCGAGAGCTAAAGCAATGCAGGACGTGGTGTGTTAAGGCTCGTTCACACACTTGCAACCGAGTAAGACCGGCTGAGACGAGACCGGTTCTTAAGCCTCTTGCGACAGCTTAGGACTTGCTCCGCAGCAGCGCATCTTGTCCTACGCCGTCGCAAGAGGCTTGAAAACAGGTCTTGTCTTGCTCGGTCGTACTCGGTTGCATGTGTGTGAACGGGCTTTTATGTTCACGCGTCTTGTTTTGTGATTGGTTCTTTGCCGTTCTTTTCGATTAACGCCGCAACCTCATTGGCCGCAGGACGACCAATGAGAATGCTCGAGACTCGCCACGTCCCGCGTTTATCGCGGTGTCAGTGTCTAAAGTAGCTCACTTGGCGTCGTGGGGATATCTGTCTTTCATAGTTTATTAGGTGCATGGGGTTTGTTAAGAATTGTCAGTCTGCGGGGGTGTCACAAATTTCTGGGAGGGGCTCCAGGGGGTTGCATTGTGTACTTTGTGTAGAAAATTCTTGGGGGGAGTGTTACACTCAGCCTGGGGGGGGGGGGGGGGGGTTAGGGTAGGGGGAGCTTGTATAAATCACAAAGTGCGTGCTGGTCTTAGGTGAGCGCGCGACCTTACAACCCTACCATGGTCAACCGTACAACAATAATCATTGCCGTGGTTCCCGGCATTGCCAAAAACAAACAACATTGCCCCCGCGTCTTACGCAGGCTGGGTCTCGAAGGCTCGGACGAGGACGAGGACTCTGACGAGCGGAACCAGGGATCCTCGGAGGAATCGGACGACCAGTCGTCCACCATCTCGAGCAGCGAGGGCCTGATGGCCAACGAGACGCTGGGCATCAGCGTCTGCAACAACGCCCTGTTCCATGTCCCGCTGCGCTGGACGTACAGCTGCGGCACTGCCCACGACCGGGGCGACCACAGGCACAACGTCACCTACTCGGTCAAGGAGTCAGACTTCTACTACATGTTCTTCGCCAGCAATCCGCCGCTGTACGTCACGCCGAACACCATCGTGGCGCACTTCTACTTGGACAGGGTGGTGTACGACGAGCGGAAGAGCTACAAGACCGACACGCTGGTCTGCCGCAACGTGACCAATTGTTCGCTGCCGCTGGACTTCATGTCCGGACAGTACGTGGTGGTGGACATGAGCTCCAACGCGACGAACCTCAGTTGGACCTCGGACGTGCTCACGTCGCGGTGCTTGCCGCGAAAGAACGTCTACTTTGTGTTTTACTTTGTCTTTGGACTGTTCCTCATGATGGCCGCCTTCCAAGGTTGAGGACCACACTAAGTCAGGATTGCATATACGTATAATAGACCTCGTTCGTTTTTGGTACCGCCTGCTGGAGACCTTGGGGTAATCTGGGGATGGACGCCTCAAAGATGGTAGCTTCTTTTCGATACGATATGGCTTCTGTATAAGCAGCGTACAGAAGTAACTAAAGTTTTACCAGCAATAACTAAGACTAATCCGAAGCTTGTGGCGGAACACTGAGTTTGGGTACTTAGGTTGCGTGTTTCATTAATGGTACCCACGTATATCATATAAGCCATGATATACCACAAACGTCATCTCCTAAGGTTGCAGGTTCAGATGACTTCTTTGCCATGCAGCACTCAACTCAAAATTAATCTCATTACGTTTTCTTTCCTTTGTTTTCTTTTTTTTTACGTGGGAGTGGTGCTTAGAGCGACCAGTTAGATGACGTTAGATGAACATTGTATAAACGCCCCAGTGTCAAAGGCCTACGAACATGATGCATCATGCGACGCCGTTAGGCAGATTTTTGGAGAGCGCACTCTTTCTTTACTGTTATGTTCCCGTTATTGAGCATAATGTTTTTACCATGGCGTTTTACTTTGTTTCTTTCTTTGGTCCCATTACTTTGCCGGGGTGAGCACCTCGAGCACATTAGCTGTTCAGTTACTTCAGGTGAAACTGGAGATCCTCAGTTTTTAATTATGAAATAATTGCGTAAGGTTTTCTATCCTAGGCTGCTCCTGTTGTGGGAGAAGACAAGATAAATACCAAAAAAAATAGTCAAAGTGCAGGCGAGCTGGTGTAAGTTGAACATGGCGGTAAACCTGAGACTGGGCCAGAAAAAGTAAAACGCAAAGGAAGACAGAAAAAGAACAGGCAATGTCTAAAACTCAGCTCTGAGTTTCAGGCGTTGCCTGTTCGTCTGAAATTCAAAGCTGAGTTTGAGACGTTGCATGTTCTTTTTCTGTCCTCCTTTGCGTTTTTATTTTCCTACGCTAGTCTCAGGTTTACCATCATGTTCAAGATGAATACAGACGCAGAAAAGCATGGACGGCAACAAGATGAGATGGAAGTTTTAGCACTTTGTAATTCAAACTCAAGCGAACGTAGCCTGAGTCATACCTGAAGAACGTATACACTCCAGTTAATTCTAAACTGTACAGTATACTATTTTAGATTATGCTTTATATATTAATAAAAATATAAAACAATGGTAAGACTTTCATTTTAGTTAATTTCCACCTTAAAGGTCCAGTTAAGGCTTTACATAAAGGGGGGAGGGGGGTCGTTTGTAAATATTTAGCAGTAATTGCTGTAATAAGATCATAACACTCTTTAGGTAGGTTGGGAATGTTATATGAGGGTTCGTTTGTCAATATGGAAGAAAATGAGTCACTTAACACTTCAGGGCAGTCACTCTCCCTGACTGGATCACCGTTGTGATCGTTGAAATTTATGGTTCTTGGACTGGTTTTGGGTGACAAGCTTCAAACATTTGTCGGATTATTAAGCAAGATTGGCGGTAACTCTTTAGAAAAAAAAATAGATTTCGATGATCTAAGACTTTTTGCGTAGTTCCTAAGTGCAACGTAGTAAGTGTCCCAATCACAGGATAAGTTAGTTCGCTTTGCTTTCGCGAAAAGTAGTTTTTTTTTATTATTACATAATTACCTTGAAGTTTTATTATACCATGGGTTGGATGAGTCAGTGCGGATTCGTAAGCGGGCACCATATGTTTTCACCAAGCCAACAACCTTATTTGTGAAAAGAACCCAATTTTCTTGGACAGATCTTCGTGAAAACTCGGGATCGAAGGTGTAATAGAAAGTTGCTTAGTCATAATTTATTGCTTCGTAGTTGCTTCGTAGTAGAACAACGTGCAGGAGTGTGATCACTCAACCTTTCAGAGAGTTGGATTGACTTTACGAGATCAGAAGGTGAAGTCAAGATGAGATCAAGAATGTTAGACGAGCGTGTGGGCTTGTTTACAACCTGCGTCAGGTTAAGCGTGAGGCACACATCAAGAAAATCTGCAGATGCGTGAGACCCTTCAGGTGACAAACTGGCCCAGTCAGTATGGGGGAACGTGTGGAAACTGATCCAGTCAGTCAGTCAGATAGTCTGGGGGAAATGTAGGTCACCATACAGCCGGGGATGGGCTTTGGGAAAGCGAGTTTTAATATCAACCAAAATGGAGGACAGGTTGGCAGCAAACGGTGCGTCATAGTCAGGTGGTTTGGAGCAAGCAGCAATAATAATCTTGTTTTCAACGGGTGGAAGCACGTACTCCGGAAATTGCAATGATACTATCCACGAGTCCGACGTCAAAGCGAGGAATATTATTTTTTATAGCGATAAGCACTCCTCCCCCTCTTCGGGCAGCTCTGTCACGACCAAAGATATTCCAATGATACCATGAAGTTCGTCGCGTTTCGGGATGACGCTTCGTATGTTAGTGAATAAGCCTGAATAAAACTTGTTTTTATCGCGAGGTTCGAATTGACAAGAAGTGATAGGCCTGTTACATGTTGTTTGCAACGAATTAGGCTCGGGGGCATATAAAGCTTGTCGACAAACTGAGATTCTTCGTTAAAAAGATTTCATATCTTACGAACAAGCAATTTTTTAAAACGTATTTTGAAATGAACGTATAGGGTTTTCCCATACCCAAAATGTTAGCTTCGAGCCAGCCGTACCGAAGCGGAGAAGTCCTCTCGGATAGCAAAACCAGTACCTTTTAACTCCGCAAGCCAACGCACTTTGTCATTGTCAAAATGAGAAATTTTGACAATGACTGGCCTGTTTTTGCCTTCTTGAAATCTACCCAGCCGATGCGACCGTTCTAGATTAGCGGGATCCAAGAGGAGCCTCAATTGTTCTTAGCAAAAAGGGACGACTTTTGCTTCAGATTGGCCCCAAGTTGCGAACTTTCGATCGATCGTTCACTTTTCCTTCCCAATCGATTTTAAGTGCTCAATACACACTAAACAACAGACATCCGCATAATACTTTGCGTTTCATTGCGGCTATGTTTACAGCTTGCGAAAATGCTATGTTTCATAGGAATTAGCAGCGCACGTTGACTCTTCAGCATAGCGTAGTGAGAGCAACTTGCTTTCAGACCGTGTAAAATCCTTAACTTTTGGGAGCCACCACTTTTCGTCAACAGCGAAACAGACGAAATTTAAGGGCATGGCAAGGACAAAATTCCCACAACTTGTCAACTACAATGTACACGCAAAAAAAAAAAAAAAGAACATTTAGGGGTCGCGATTACGTCCGACATGTCCGATTGGCGAACGAGGCCCGCAAAGATAGGAAACTTTAAAGTAGCGTGCTACGCTACGGACTCTCGAATATGGTTCCCACTGCGCGAATCAAACCCCGCACCATCGTGTCAAAGGCCGTGGTAACACAGAATGTATTGTGTGTTGCTGCGCGGTGATGTTGCACATATGAACGTGTTACGAATTTTATGCCTTCACGGCTCGAGCATCGTCGCATGAGGTGTCCCTGAAAGAAAGCCCTGCCAAAACGTAGAGCTCCAGCGGAATCGACCCCGTAACTGATGACGTCACAAAATGGTGCTGTGCTCCAAACAAACCGTTGCCAGGGCCGCTGTTATGGACAAATCCAGGGGGGTTCGGCGTGAGCTTAGAAATCATCTGATAAAAAAGTAAACATATCTTTTTTTGTAAGCATTGTGTCTGTGCAGCATTTCATCATGAAGACTTCTTCTGTCGCCTCAGTACCATAAAGCGATGACGAAAGCCAGTAATAAAGTTTACAACCGGTTTTGCCTTGCTAGCAGACGACACGATGACTTCACGGGTTCAGTTGTTCATCCTTAGGGAGTACGCGACTGCGTTAAATTAAATTGGTGACGAAACTTTCTGTGGGATTTCGGAAGCGAAGAGTGCCCGTGCACAGCTTTGATCGACACTCGAGGTAAGCGAGCGCACGAACGTCTGCCCGTGGAGCTCGCTTCCGCAATATTGACCAAGGTGAGAACAATGTGAAGCCGAATCACGTACGACGACGACGACGTGAAGTGTATCAATGTCGAAGTGCAGGCCAGCACACGTTTCAAAGAGTTCTGACGGCACAGAAGTTGCTTCAGTGCACATTTGTGCGATAAAACGAACTGTCCGAAACAGATTTATATAACTTACCCAATGTTATTATCCAGCTCTTCCGCTGTTTGGGGTCTTACTGAAAATTGTACAATCGGCAGGATTTTTTTCTCATTGTGATGATTACAAGCAGGTACGAAACACACACCCATATTGCAAGCCTGAAAAACTAAGTTTGGGGTCTCGAACCGTTCGTGTTAAGTAACGATGCTTCTGGCGTTTGAAACGTGTACGTCTTGGTAAAATAACGCAACGGTAATCCAAGATGCACCTACAGATATATCTTAATTGAACACATGAAAACAGAAATGAGTAACGTTCCGCAAGTAGCCAGACTTGTTTTTTTTTTTTTTTTTTTTTTTCTACTACGGTTTTTGAGGTTGTGGGATTCTGGTTTACCCCAAAGTCCTCAGTGAGGCAAATACCCACTCCGTAACTCGTCGGTTGCAAAATGTGGGTTTCGACTTACCTTGCTGATCGCTGTGAGGCAACACCCACTCCGTAGTCCGCTGCTATGGCGGCCACGGCCGGGTCCGTCCGTTGACTGCCGTTAGGGTCCGGTGGACGGGAGACCACACCAAACACAGGGATACCGTAGAACGTGTTTATTGGGCTTACGCCACACGCTTGCGCCCGTAGGCGGAACAAAAGAGAAATAAGGTTGGCGCTGCCTTAATTGACAGGATCACCAGGAGAGGGGTCCGCGCTGCCGTAACTGGCAGGATCACGGAAAAGGGGGAGCAGTAAAATAACGATAAATGCTCCGACATGTCATAAATTGCCAAAGAGTCGTCGTCAGCGCTGCATCCATTTAGAGTCTCTTTCAGAGGCAAACAGGGGTGCTATGTTGCGCTTTTTGGACTCCCAGGAGACTTGGAAGAGGGAAGTGACGTCAACGACTGGAGAAACGCAGATTGGATGTTGACAGAAGAAAACAAAATCAACATCCAATCTGCATTTGCTGCGTTGTTGACGTCACTTCCCTCTCCCTAGTCTCCTGGGAGTCCAAAAAGCGCAACATAGCCCCCCTCATTTCATTTGCAGCTTATATTCACGACAGCTTCACAAAAGATGATCGGTGTCGCAGCGTACCTTCCAATAATATTTCCTTCTCGTAATGCCATCCGTATCGTGCAGAAACAGGGAAAGCAACGACACAAATGAGGCACAAACACCACAAGGTCGTTACCGCGGTTTTCGCCATGTTTGTTTTGAAAGACCGTAGCGAAAGACTTCGAGAAAACAAGTTGAGATATCTTAGCTTAATTTACTTTACGTCATAATTATTGAAATAATCTTTCGTATTTTATAAAAGTATAATATTATTTTTCTCGGTTTCCTTCCATTTTCCGGAAGGTATCCTTTTCTCCGTTATTCGCTCGTTCTAACTCCCGGAGGAAAGAAAGAAGATTACAAAAAGAACAGGGGGAAATGCGGGGATTTCTGCGCCCCAACTGCGTGGACACGTCAGCGTGACGTAGGGGGATCGCCAGATTCTAGCTGGCCGCGTGCGTGAACCCGAACGTTGGGGCGGAGCCTCAAACAAGAATCATTCTAGTTTGAGGCTCCGCCCCTTCTTTCTCGATACGTCACAACTCGAAAGGTGCCCGTTTGCGACCAGAATAGCACCCCTGGCCACTGCGACGGCAAAGGATGATGATGGATAATGATTAATGAAGAGGATCATAATGAACAACTATCAAGAAGTGGGCAATCCACGGACATCTCGATCTCTGAGTACTTCCCCACAGCAGCAGTGAGCAAAGCACGTGCGCAAAAATCCGTTAAAATAATAAAAAAACTGCGCATGTTTTGTAGGCGTGACGTCACAGGTCGCGCTGCCGCGACGCTGCGTGCACCTGCCTCCGCCGAGGGACTCGGTGGTGTGCTCGCGGGGTAACGAGTCGGCAGACGCTTTAATCAATTCAACTTAATGATGCACGAGGCCACGCCCACCCCGACGAGTAAGGAACAACCGAGAGCGTTCCCGGCATGATAATTAGCCACGATGCCGCTTACAGTGCACGCGTCTGCGAATATTCTGGAGCGCGTCATTCTTGCCCTGAAGAGGATAGCCTGAACCGGGCGGATTGACGGGAAGTCTTTGTGCATTCTACCGTTCTACTATGGCTGTTGTGTCCTACCTTAGATTACAACAGCTAACGTCTCGCTATTTTTTTATTGTGTTTTTTTCTTTTGTATGCCTATTGTGTTGTACCAACGGTCACTCACCCTTCTACGAGGCCTAAAGGCCCATACGCACATTCGCGTTTGAACGCGTTTGAGTGCGTTGCGGCGTCCTTGCGCCCAGGAGCGGTCGCTTGCGGTACGACGCGCGCCTACCCGCAACGCTTCGCAGCGCAACGCAAGCGAGTAGAGACTCGCTCAACTTTCCGAAGCGTTGCGGTGCGTTCGACCAATCAGAAGCCGAGGGAGGAGAGGAGGGTGACGTGTCCCCTCGCGCCACTCGGCCGACTCGGCGAGACGTATCCGGTTCTCCGCCCGCAGAACTTGCTTTTTTTTGTTTTGGGGAGCGGTGGGAAGTGTATTTTCCAAGGCTGCGATGGTTCAAGCTTGACAAAACGTGGGGGAAGCCGGCGGGATTGTCCCAAGATCGAACACTTCGACGCTGTCGCTGTGCGCCGCCATGTTGCCTTGGATTTCGCTTACTATTGGTGAGCCGCTAGCGACGATAGCGCGTTCTTATTGGCTCTTGACTGCGGTTGACTGCGTGTCAACGCAACTGTGCGTACAAGCGTGGCGCAAGCGCTCTTCGCAACGCAACGCGTCCGCTTGCCGCTACGGAACGCACTGCGCTCAAACGCGAATGTGCGTATGGGCCTTAACTCTTATTATGTTCTGTTTTCGTTTTTCGGTTCCTGAAGTGTGCTATATATAGGTCGCCGTGACCTCTGGGCCGTGCTTCTTTCTTTGCGCATATATGGACAAACATGTGTGTATAGGGACAAACATGTGTGCATATGTGTGTATTTACGAATTTGTCTTCGAGGTATGAACCGATATAAAGTCGACTGAACACACCACACACACGCACAGACCCACGCACATGTTTCGATATATTTTCGACGCGTTTTGCGTGTGCGAAGCCCACGTGTGAACCAATCACATCTAAAATTTTCATCCTGATGCAATCGTGAGACAAACAATGTCTGAAATTGGCACTTGACACGAGC
This sequence comes from Ixodes persulcatus, assembly GCA_013358835.2. Taxonomy (NCBI): domain Eukaryota; kingdom Metazoa; phylum Arthropoda; class Arachnida; order Ixodida; family Ixodidae; genus Ixodes; species Ixodes persulcatus. The sequence continues at coordinate 321,333 of JABSTQ010010605.1, forward strand.
GCGGGCTTCAAAGATGGCGTCGGAACCCTGTTTGCTGGAAAAAAGGTTACGCACCGAAATGCTGAAGCATGCTTCTGCCATATAGGAGGTATTCACTGGCCGCCATATTTGAGGTCACTGTTTAGAGCGCATGCTCAGAACGAGCTCGCATTTATAGGCTGCCAAGACCGGCAATCTTGGTAGTGCAGAATGCACGTGGCGAAAGAACTGTGGAAGCTCGCGTTCAGCACGCGCTCCGCAGCCGAGCACACAGCTATTAGCGGCGAGAAGTTTCGGTGGCGCCCTCCTGTGGTTCCCCCTTGTGACGTCATTACCTTGCAAACAACAAGTTCGATGGTGTTTGTTATTAGCATGGTGGAAGCTTGAAATCATTGCGCTCTCAAAGGAACACTGCCAACACCGTCAAAATTAAAGTTCTTTCATTCCTGTTATTTCCGTCGATGATAAATCCCCTTTCCGACGTCATAGTCAGCGTTCGGCCAATCGTGGAAGGCCGACCACAGCGACGCTTTCGGTCGCGCACGGGACTAATACTCACAAAGCCTGGCAGTTCGACGACGGAGGAGTGCCCGGTCGCAGAATTGGAGCGCAAGGATCTGGTAGCACAGAGCATGGAAGAGCCATTTCTCAGGGAACCCGGACGTCAGCGCACAGCGTTTGCAGCTGCGAGGACCCGAAACACAGTTGTTCGCTTGGGAGAAGTGTACTTCGGCGTCTCGCCGCAGCGGGGCGCCAGTCCCGTGGCTCTCCTCTCATCCGTTGTCTGCCACTCCACCTCTTCCATTTCGGCGGCCGCTTCTCTTGGCGATCTGCCAGGCTTTGTCAGTAGAGGAGGCAATGCTCCAGCACGCGTTCGATGCCTTCCGCCGTGCTTTGGCTGCGGGCGCGCTCGAGATGCACGAGACGCCATAGCGTCGCGAAAGGTGGGAAGCTCGCGCTCGAGGCGGGACAACCGAAGCTTCTCCCTGCAAAGGCGTTTATGCACCAGGCCTTTGCAGGAATGACCGATCTCATTAAGCGTTCGGCGTATGCGTGACACCGCCATAACTTTAGTTCACACGAGGCGGACGGCCGTGCATGCGGGGGCTTGTACCGTCTCGTGCTCTACACGCGCATAGTTCCAGCGAAGTTGAAGCACGCGCAAGGAGACTAAAGGCCGGTTCTCACATGCAGCGAAGCGCTGATGTAGCGCTTCTCACGTGCCGTCAGCTACTTATTGTCTGCCATGAACAACAGTTTTGACGGTGCGGTACAAAGCTGGTGAATGATTCCGTCAGCACGCGCTTAGCGCGAGGTCAGCGCTATGCTTGTAGCGCCTGACTGGTGAGACCAATCTCACCAGTCAGTTTGACTACGCCACCGCTGCCGCAATGCATCGAGGGAACTTTAGTCTTTCTGCAAGTGCGACAACCTCGCTAGAGCTCTGCGCGTGCGGAGCGCGCGACAGCACGAGCCCTCGTGCACTCCCTTTTTACTCCTGTGAACTAAAGTTATGGCGGCGTCACGCATGCGCCGATCGCTTGGTGAGATCGGTCTATTGTGAAACCCGTTTCCAGGACACCAGCATAATGCGGAAGCACAAGAACAAGGCTTTGCCGAGAGTTTATTGAGGCCTACAGAATAGCTGGTGAAGGAAACAACGTCACTGCACTTTCTCTCGGGTTGTCCAAGGGTGAGCTCAATTACCTGAAGCCAGAACTGAATTAGTGAATGGGTTTTCTTTTTTATTTTATTTCCTCTTTTTTCTTCTTTTTTTCCTTTTCTTATCCTTCCTTTTTTTCTTATTTTTTATCATTCCTTAATTTCGGGGTTCTCTTCGTTTCCGTGTTTTTTTTTTTTTTTTTTTTTTTTTTTCAGGTATGTTCGTGTGAATGTTCGTTGCTAGTTGAAAGAACTCTGCTGACTGTCCCTGTCCCTAATGCCGGAGTCCCACTAGAGCGACAAACAGAAACAACCGACACGAGCAAGCCCCAAATATGTGCAACATGCAGGCGAGGGTATCTTTGGCAAGCTTGCAGTCACTCATGCTTACTGCCCGAGCTCCGTAAGACTGGAAGCCTGTCAAAGGTACCATCGCGTGCTCGATGCACGCGTTCGAAGCTTGTTGCTGTCGGTTGTTTCTGTTTGTCGCTCTAGTGGGACTCGGTCCTAGATTCTTTCAATGATTCTTGTATTTTCACAAACCCGCGCTTTGTTCTTCGACTTTTGACTCGTTCACGGTTGCTTGCTCACGATGCTTAAAGAAAAGCGTATACACCAACCCATGTTTGTGACCTCACGATGACAACTAACTAAGACGATGGCCCTTGCTCAAGGACGAGGCAGAGGCTTCGCTCTTCGCGAAGAACTGGTTTCTGCGCATGCGCAGCGCCCACCGACCCCTGTGGGCAAAATGCTCCTGTTTACAAGCAATGGTTTGCTGTATTCGCGATTTTCGTCACGTGTTTATGAACCTACTTTCGCAGCTTCGTCTTTAGACCCCCAGGCGCTGTGAAAGTCTGATTAGCTCGAGAAAGCTGGCGAGCGAACCTGCCGTGACCGCTTTCCGTTTTAGAAACTAGGTGTCGTCGATTTCGCAGAAGTCGCTAATACAGACACAAATTACCTCGTTGCACTCGTATCTTGTTCTTAATGTCGCAAACATTATATTAAAAAAAAGTAGGCAAAATCAAGAAACGCAGACCGAACAATGCACTATGCAAGGCTGATATAATTATCGTGACCAGCTGGCCGCTGGCGAGGAGGTCGCCACCGTTCGTCAGTGGTATACATGCTTAGCCAGTGAAGTCCTAACTCAACAAGAGTGCCAGCCGCACGCTGCCGCAGCACTAATCTGTGCCCCGCGTCCGATCGAGGAAGATGACGTAAATTAGTTCACTGGCCGTGTGTTCAGTAAACCCAAAGCTCTGCGGAAAACAGGCCGGACGAAGCGCCCCTGCCTATATATTTCCATGTCTTCGCCGATAACTGCCGCGATATGGGAGAGCTTTGACTGGAAAGATCACAAGATACTTCGAGGCCCTGGTATCAATGTGAGGAGAAATGGCGGCGTAAGCAAACCGCCAGTCGGGTTGTGGAATTTGTGATGACCGCGCGTCTAAAATGAAGCCCCGTGCATAATCTGTACTCTTTGATGGGCGCCATCGATGCCTCGGTAGTATACATGCTGCGCGGACTATCTGGGGCGACTGATAAGGTGCCGTTGTCGCATTCATCGTACCCGTCACCTCGAGAACAATGGAAGCACGCCATTCCCAGCTCGCGAAGAAAGTGCTGACTGTTGCATCGAATCAAAGCTGGCGCCGGTTCGTGATTAGCCCATCCATCGTGACGACATCATTCTAATGATCGAGTCCCACTAGAGCAACAAACATAAGCAAGCGACACCGCGACACCGACAAGCCCAAAGAACGTGCAGCCTGCACGCGAAGATACGTCCTTGGCCGGCTTGAAGCCCCTCAGTGCTTATGAGTATAGCACGAGTGATTTCAAGCCTGCCAAAGATACCCTCGCGTACACGTTGCACATGCTTGAGGCATGTTGGTGTCGGTTGTTTCGGTTGGTCGCTCTAGTGGGACTCGGACCTGACAGTGATAATTGTTAAGCGACTTCGTGCTGAAATTGTGAATACGCTAGCGCTCGAAGACATGGACAAAGGACGAGAGCTGGACACCACTGTGCGCACAGTGGTGTCCAGTTCTGCTCCTCTGGTCCTTGCACAAGCGGTGTCCAGTTCTTCTCTTTTTGTCCTTGTTTTCGAGAGCGCTACCATGTATTCTCAAAGACATCATTCGAAGACGGATGAAATTAAACGGAGGAATGTGCTTCCTCGACGGAAGAAATGGAAGCATCCTGACATAGCACTTTCGCGCGTGGCTGAACCGACATTACCCATGATCGAAACCTGTGCGCGAGCAGCTTGATGTCATCACAGCAATATGAGCTTCTGTGACATTAACCAGGTCTGCATTACTTGTGCCCTGCATTATTGGTGCCGCGAATTTCGGGAATAGCGAGCAGCGGCCATCTGCTGGATTTTTATCAAAGCCCTGAAGTAAGGACACTGCCAACCTATACCATGAACTGTTCCTATAAGCACCGGGCGTCTTAGAAGTTAAAAACTTCCAGCCAATTCAGAAATTCCAAACACCCGCACGCGAACAGCACGTGTGGCTGCTACAATGAGGATGGGAGCGATGCCTCCATACGCCACATATTCGGGTGCTCCTAGCGTGCTTTCATGTGCCACATACCCGGGTGCCAATCAAATTCCAGACTGCGATGGCCTCTAAAATACAAAAAGGTAGTATTAAGAAGTAGAACAGACAAGTCTCTTTAATGACGCTTGCCTGGTGTGGTGATTTGCTTACGTCATCATATAAGGCAGGTCCGCTACCCACTTTGAAATGGGTCACGACCTTCAGAACCCGGTAAGATACCGATGAGAGCAAGGCACAATCGCCCAAGTTCCCTCTGCAGTGACTAACTGCCTCCTACGATGCTTTCCTTGTCCGCAATAGAGACAAAATGCCGTTATCAGTTAAAGCAGACTCCTCGCTACGCAGAAACGTATACGCTGATGTGGCATGTTTCTGTGTCCTGCACCATAGACTTCTGTGCGGGTATACGTTGCACCAAGCTTCTGGATCTCTTGTCCCGAGCGTTCTCTCTCGACTCGTGTTTGTCTATGCATACACATGCGGGGTTCTGGGACCCTGGGGGCAAAGGCGTAGGTTATCGACTCGACACGCAGAGCGTGGTAGTCTTTCCAAGAAAATCATTATCGGAGCTGCTTTTGGCTTCTGCGAGCGTGCACCTCTCATCGGAGTCCATCAATCTGCAAGGATGGGTCGATATTCATCATATTAAGGACGACCGTCACTCTTTCTTTGGTCAACGTAGCTTGTTCTTTTAATAACCTGAAAACATGATACACACAAAGTCTAACATGCTGAAAAGTCGTGTCGCCGCTCACGAAACTTCACCCATGATTTCGCTTGGCTACATAAACACAGCGCAAGACTGAACGACTAGAAGTATACGGCACAAGCAAACGGCGATTACTGCTGCCTCAGAACAAACGACAGTAAATTAAATAAAATAACAAAGGTATATAAAGTATACGGCAGAACTGCGCCGGTATATGTATACTGCCACCACTTCATACTCAGAGTTAATGACAGGGAACGCGATAAAGTAATAAAAGTAAATCAAACATGCTGCCAAAATGCACCTGCATACAAAAATATGACAGTGTAATCTGTACAATACTGTTGAACCCTATCAATCAGTACCCAACGCAACGCTTTCATAGAGTATTCCCATGGGCCTGCTGAGGTTAAAAAAATTATCCGCCGCCATTTTGAGCTTGGCGAGTGACTAGAACGAGATCCGATCGCCGAAGGCGTGCTGACCATCTGGTGGTCATACTTGAAATTCACGATAAGGCCGTCGCTGGTAGCACACTTGCTCCCGTTCTTTCTGAGATGCGTTGAAGGGTGTCGGTGGCCTCGTGGAAGACCTGCGTAGCCCACGTCGTGCTTCGGTCTTTTCGTGGCAGAAGGTCCGCGCACGCTCCTCCGGACATGCACCGTCTGCGTCACTGGAACCGCACGGAGATCATCGTCATCATCATGAGGATCTTCTACCATTCCCCTTTTCCCGTTCCTATCAAGCGTTCAATTATGGTGTCTGGAACGCGTCTCCAACTGGTATGTTTACCGTGTCCAAGAAAGTGTTCCATCCATTACTGCCTGATGACGTCATTGAAGTGTCATGCTGCCACCGACCGCGATCCTAGCGGTGTCACAGCTAAACACACCAGTTGGAGACGCCTTCCAGGCACCCTAGTTCGGCTATCGTGCTGTGGCGACACCTATAGCAAGGACGAGGTGCTGGGCTTTCTATGTCACCGTATACAAGCGGCCAGTGTTGGACACAGATTGGACGGGAGTGCTGCGTCCGAATTCAGCTGTGACTTAATAAGGAGGGGGGGGGGGGGGGGGGCACGAGTCTCAGCCGAATGCAGACGCTGCAGTCGTATCTAATCTGTGCCCGGCGCTGGCCGCTCGATGGTGACGTAGAAAGCCCAGTACAAGGGCCTTACTACTTAGAAGCCGTTGACTGTGTCCAGGGCACCCTTTTGGTCTTCGCAATTCGCTGCGTGGGTTGCGAGAAATTTCGTGCACGGCAACGTACCACGTCATCAAGGGAACCACATATGTACTGATTTGCTTTATTTGTAGCGAGAAAAGGAGCTCTGCCAGGACGTCTATGGAGACGTCCATGGTGTAACGTCCATTCTCAAAGCAACGTAGTAGAAGAGGGGTCGAAGGACTCCAAACGGGAGACGATATCTTCCCCTGGGAGACTCGGTGATGCGAGTGGTTCGACTCAATTTGAAGCATCTTTTGGAGCAGCCGAAAGTTCATTTTTGAGAATAGTCTATAGTCAAACGCTCGCTCTCATTATGGTCTGCCGCGACGAGGGAGATTTTAGAGTGGGCGCTACAGGCCATAAATAACATCTTTGTACTCAGCTTGAAATTGGAACTAAGCTGGCAAAGAGCGCCCGTGACGTCGATCCCTCCATTCCGCGCTTGCGTCTGACTGCAGACGTCACCTGCGGCGCGGACACGTGGGATGCGGCGCCGGCGCAGGGCGGAGGATTCTACGTCACGGGCGCTCTTCGCTCGAGTAGTTTCGGTTCGATGCCGGGTACAAGGGCGACATTTCTCGCTCCGTAACACGCACTGCGAATTTTTAATCGCAATTTCATGTCAAGGCCAAAGCAATAAGGATGTATAAAGATATTTAAACCTTTTTAGATAGTTAGCTAACTAATAAACTCTTTTAGTCTCTTTTCCAGAGGCCTCAATAACCTCCAACTTAGCCCCAAGGGCCACGGCAAAAAAAAAAAAAAAAACCCTAACGCAAATTATCTTTAAAAAAAACACGCGCGCACACATACATTTTGTATACTTGTCAGTTTCAATTTCTAAACTCTGCTACAACGTAGAGTCGCCACATCAGCATTTACACTTCTCTTTAATAAGGACTTTCAGCAAACCGGCGCGCGCTTAAAAGCATGCTTCAAAGGCTCCGGTAGTGCTGTACGCGGAACACGGTAACGGTTTGCGAAAAGTCCCTAATATCTGACGCGTAAACATATCACGAATGTAGGATCCCGCTCTCGAGGAGTGTTTCCCCTTAGCACGTGGCTGCGCTGCGGCGAAGCGAGATAGCCAGTCGCTTCTCCGCACCGCACCAGTGCGCGGTGAGAAGTGCACTCAACGGAGTTAAACACCTCCCCCGAAGTCCCCGAATGGACCCCGAACATTCAGAAGTATTGCGAAACTTCCTAGCATTGCCTGTGTTTGATAAGAAGATCAATTCAATGTAATATGTTATTCAAAGCAATAAAAAGAGAAGAAAATATATATATATATATATATATATATATATATATATATATATATATATATATATATATATATATATATGTATCACAATCCCACAAGCCTACCATAACGATCCGGTAGTGTAGTGGGGCTTGAACTATATTAAATTTCAATATTGACAATGCTAAAAAAACATTTTTTTTGGCGGAATCCCTGGCGCAGATTCCTCCCAGTTTGATTAAACGCAGCAGGTATTGGCGGGCTAGCAGTCTAGAGCAAGTGGCGCAGCATTCACATTTCTGCTTAGCTTTTCGGAAGCTATAGCCCCTAAGCTAAACTAAGCTGTAGGAGATTTGGCTCCTGAAGACCATCTATTTGCGAAAAGTAGGCTGCCATTCTAGTTCCACTGTTAGAGCGAACCAGCCATTCAATGTCCTCAGGTATGGCTTTCTTGCTTTGCCAGCGGAACTGCTTCGGACAAAGGCGACTCCATTGCCGACGAAAGGGAAAGATGGCAGATAGACACGGTTAATAAAATTCGAAAGAAGCCGAGTCTCTTCACGAAACGTTGGCCACCACTCTGAAGCTTCCAGCCTCCAGGAGACTACTTTTTTTTTAATCGAACAAAGTAGTAGACAAAAAGAAACAAGGAGGGACATAAACAAAAGTCTCGAAGACCTCCCTGTCCTACGTGTTTTGCTTTGTCCGCTACACCGACACCGCAGGCCTTATGGTCAGTGTCGTTAGCGGTTGCTTACAGACAACGAGCAGAACAGGCAGACGCCTGTTCTGCTGCAGGGTCTCTGTCCAGCTCGACGCTCGACGGAAGCTTCGGCACCCGTAGCTAGGACGCCGCGACGACAGCGACGCTCGCGTTCCCTCGGGTTCTTTGTCGGAACTTGTATATCAACCACCGGGATAGCGACAACCGACAGCACGACACTCCCGCTGTTGTAACGTCATTTGTCGCCATTTCGGGACCCTTTCCGTTGCACGGGCGGAATAGGACGCTAAACACGTCAAGACGCGTTCCAGGCACCATAACCTGACGAACCAAAAAGGTCTCGTGTATAGAGGACTCGAGCAAAAACGACACCAGTTTCGAGAGTCTCGAAAAAACTGAAGGTTACCTTCTGGTCCGTGGCAACGACTGCACCGCCAGGTGGCGCCGAAAGAAGGGGTCTTTCGACGCGTTCCAGTTGGAAGGGAAGCCAGCGTTACTCCTTTGGCCGGGGTTATGGTGCTGTTGGTAGTGCAAATGCCGCAGAGGCTTCGGGGGAGCGACGGCCCGCGGTCGAGCGGGGCCTCGGCGTTCTTGCGACCGCGGCGATTCCTCGTCGTACAAGTCACCGGCCGTGAAGCTGATGTACGAAGCATCGGCATCTTCGCGCACCGACTCGGGCACGGGCCTCGAACAACCTGTCGACAGAGACAGTGATGTGGTTGGGCCGAGTCATTTTGTAGCGCCCTTTGGAGCAGCCAAAAGTCCATTTTGGAAAATCGAGACTGACTTTTGCAGCATGACATATACTTAATTCTGATTCATTTGACTGTAAATGCCTTCTTTAGTTAGGTTAGCACTCATTCCACAGAAAGATTTGATTAAAAAAAGGACATTCAAGTACTAGCTAATGCGTGCGCTCTGAAACACCAGACAAAAAAGCAGGAATGTTACGACGAGAATTATCCTGTTCACTCCACTGCAACAGCCGCTTTTGAAACACATGCTAATTGGTGAAGAACGGAGCACAAACGTCGGTGAGTGGTAAGTTCAAGTATAAAATCAAAGGCCAATCAAATTGTGCTACACTGCATTGATAGAATAAATTAGTACCGAGTACAAAATTGAGCCTTTTGCTCACGTTCTGAAGGTTGTAACAAAACTACAGCCCCTAATTGGGCCAAAAAAAAAAAGATTTTTATTTGACTAGAAACATCAGTGGCACTTCTCAAGTACCTCGTGACAATGTGAAATGCGCTAGTGGGCGCTAAATATACCACTATAAAAACCAACTGAACTCGTTAAGATTATCCACCACCTCCTTTCGTTCGGCCCAAATTTCCATTTTAATGGAGATATGCAAAAGCTCCATGCATACAATCACGGCTGTCGCTTCTCCGCAGTGCACTAGCGCGCGGTAAAAAGTGCACTCAACGAGGCCAACTAAACCGGCCGAACAGACCACGGATAATGAGAAGTATGGCGGAACTCGTGAGCATTGTCGGTATTCGATACGAAAATAAAATAGAATATCGCTTTATTCTACTAAACGATAATGGAAAGTTTCGAAAATTCGCACAAGCCTACCGCGACCCCTTCTGGAAATGGGGAGCCCACTCTCATCAATGAGATTCGATGTGAAGTGTAGCACGCCACCTCGTAGCACCAATGTGCATAACTTAGCTCTTGCTTATTGATGCTTTTAAGAACACTGAAGAGAAGCTGTAATCTGGGAAAAGGGATAGGCTGATGACTGAGGTGAAGCCAACTTTGGGGATAAAACCTTACGAGCACCAATGTGCATGATACCAGAGCACCAATGTGCAGATTGCTCACTAGTAACCTTCTCGAACTTCGAAAGTATTCCATTTTGTACAGAAATGTGCAGATCGAGCGGACTTCCTGGCGATTTAGTGTAAGAGATCAGTTTAATCTGATGCGAAATTACAGAGGAATGTAATTTAAATTGTTGGAGAGAAATGCAAGTTTGCGAAACTTAGTAACTAATTGGGCACTCACTCTGTGTGTAAAAGGGCAGTTTCAAATGGGGTGGCGTTTTTTTCACAAAGGTTTAGAAAAATCGACTTGTACAAACCGGAAGTGCAACTAGTATCTGTTCTGAGCTCACACTGGTTATTTGATGGGCTAAGTTGGGATCTGTATATCCAGTGCTTGAAATATGCTGAGTGGAAAGCAACCTAATTGGAACAATGAGCCTTTGAATTGTACATGTATTCATATTGCCCTTCAAATATAAAATAATACTTCATCACTGTAACCGTCATATTAGGTATATAGAAAAGATTGTGCTCGGTGGGCTACAGTTGCTATTGTGATTTTCTCATTGATACTCATTGATTGTTATTCAAGATAAACATAGCTGCTCATTCATACGGTTTCTCATTCAGGCACATTCAAATCGGCATCAAAATCCACATCACTTTTGTCTCACTTTCTACATTCAGATTGTAGACTTCTAGTGTAATTTGACATTTAAAAAACTGAAACCACCAAAAACTTTTTTTATTATTTTTATATGGTGTTAGGAGACTCCCCAATCAATATTTTGCTGCAGAGTCACGTATATTTTTTAATGAATCCAAAAACTCAACTGATCGAAACCAAAACACGAGCACGGAAGTTCATGGCCGGAAGTCACATGGCTGCACCCGTCCACTTTTTTTTTCCTCCGCTTCTTTGGTTTTTGAAGCAAATTACTACGACGACGACGAACTTGCGTGAACCATTTGTCGTGCGACTGAGCTTTCGCACTAAGTATATCCCTTCCGCTCAATGTTCTGCGCTTGAAGATCGATTAACCGGTACCTCGAACGACAGTTCCGAAGTAGCGTGCCCACCGTCGCATGTTGGTCCGTCGTGTGCCGCATCGCGTCGTCCAGCCGGCGGTACGTCGCCATACTGAAAATGACGTGTAGATGTACTTTGTGTAATCTGTGCAACTTTTTTTTTTTTTTTTGATCAACGTATGTGCAGTTTTTGGAGGCCACAAAAAAAAATGAGATTCATATTCTTTTATATTTTTAATATTGAATGTGTGTCTTAGATAACCCACTACTTTGAATATATTTGGTACACTTACATAGTTTGAACGCAACGTGACCATGGAAACAAGAGTGAGCGCGACTGAAATCAGCCAATTCTCTCCCGGCTGTTTTAGGGGCGGAAAGGAAACAAATTTCGAGCCGAAAATTGTGTTCTGGGTAGTCGGGCGGGTCATGTTCAAATAAAAACATCGGTGAACATAAACGCCCTGTCAGTGTCCCTTTAAGCTTTCTTCGATTCCCCGTATATGCATGCAGACCACTTTATGTGTAAAAAAAAAAATTAAACTTTTTTTTTTTTTTTTTTTTTTAGCAGGGGCAGTATGGTGGAGGCCGAGCTATTCGTCCGAGTGTTGAGAAAGCAAAATATATTTTGGCGCAATGTTGGCGCAAGTTACTCATATTTAGGTGATATGTAACAAGATGTAGCAGGGTAAGCACTTCGGTGCAAATGGTGCATTCTTCACATCACTGCAGTAGAGAACCTTGGCTGAAGAGGGGGACCACCTCAAACCATGGGGAGTGTTTTCAAGTTAATGGAGAACGTTTCCTGCGGTTATTGGTCGCAGTAGTAGGCTGGATCGCGGATCGAGGCCTGTCTTGCTGGGGCCGAGTCGCACCACCGTCAGCCATCACTCTTTATTTATTTATTTATTTATTCAAATACCCTCAGGGCCAATCGGTAATAAAGAGGGGGGGGGGGGTGTAACAAAATAACATACAAAAAGAAACAAAAGGGTAGTGTACATAAAGTATCAAGGCGGCTAAGGGCAGTAAAGAGCGTTTATAGCATTTTTGAACATTTGGGTATCAATAAATTACGGAAGTCGGAAGGTGATTCCATTCCAAACAAGTTTTAGGGACGCATGACTGTAGAAATGTGTTAGTATTACATTTACAAATTCCAGCTTTGAGCTGATGATCGATGCGAGGTGAAATGCAGAACGGTGGGATGAAAACAGGTTGCTTTAACTACGGGTTAGCATGATAGATCTTGTAAAAAATACATAAACGAACAACTTTACGTCGGAGAGAGAGGTTAGGCAGGGATAAGGTGATATTCATTGAGCTTACACTTGCAGTGCGGTGATAGTTACCTAGAATAAAACGGGCAGAACGATTTTGGACGCTTCCAGAGCATTAATTAGATTAGACTGACGGGAACGCGACAGAACAGCACACGACAAAACCGCAGGCGACAAGACAGCACGGTCAAAACAGCACGCGTCAAAACAGCACAGCGTCAAAACAGCACGCTGACAAATCAGCACGCGTCAAAATAGCACACGACAAAACATCACAGCGTCAAAACGGCATAGCGACAGAAGAGCACGTGCCAAAACAGCACGGCGTCAAAACAGCACAGCGACAAAACAGCACGCTGACAAATCAGCACGCGTCAAAATAGCACACGACAAAACATCACAGCGTCAAAACGGCACAGCGACAGAAGAGCACGTGCCAAAACAGCACGGCGTCAAAACAGCACAGCGACAAAACAGCACGCTGACAAATCAGCACGCGTCAAAATAGCACACGACAAAACATCACAGCGTCAAAACGGCACAGCGACAGAAGAGCACGTGCCAAAACAGCACGGCGTCAAAACAGCACAGCGTCAAAAGAGCACGCTGACAAATCAGCACGCGTCAAAATAGCACACGACAAAACATCACAGCGTCAAAACGGCACAGCGACAGAAGAGCACGTGCCAAAACAGCACGGCGTCAAAACAGCACAGCGACAAAACAGCACGCATGTAGCAACTTCGACCGCGCTCTTCACCTCTGTGCGAATAATTTCGAACCTCCTTTACCCTTTCATTTATTGTCGTTAGGTTATAGAGGAATTTATTGCCTATTTCAGTGCTTACCAAACTGCGAAACCCGGAGACTTCCCCAAATAATTCGCAGATTATTGCCGACGAAGGCCTCGATCGAGTGGAAACCGGTGAGGCGGGAACATGCCACAGCCTCCATGCTGTTGCCGTACAGCATGCATGAGCTGAGCACACCGTTGCCGCACAGGCTTTCTGTTCTTTTTTTGTTTTTTTTTAAGAACTAACGACAACACATTGCCGTGTGATTCATTCATTTATTGCAGACGACATCACCGGCAAACTTGGGCGTCAAAATTAGCAGAACTGCTCGTGAAATAGCCAGAATACGCACCAGCGGGAACTTTGGTACTGCCCTGGGAGCCTTCATGTGCGCATCGAGTATACTCTCCATTCCAAACTTGCTCCCAAGAGAACGGATTCGGCAAATCGATCGTCGACGAGTTGGCTTTCGACGAATTGGCCTAGACCCTCCATTCCTTTACAGTCCCCATTTTGAGACATAAGTTTTTTAACTCCATACGCTATATTTAGGGTTCAGCGTTTGCTGTTTAAACCGAATAAAAGCGGTAAAAGTACGCCGAATTCATTTTTCTAAATTCGGTTTTAACTGAAAAGGGTCAGCGTTTTTTATGGCGTTTGGAGGGTTGGGTGTGTCTGCATGTATGTGTGTATGTGTGGGGAAGGGGGTTACTCATTACTGACCATTACTGACCGTATGTCTCCGACATCGCTTCAACTTTCAGCAAAAACTCCGGGAGCGCAGGGGCAGGACGAAATCTGGGTTTTTCACCTGATAGGAATTTGTGTGCCAAATTCTTTGATTAAAGAATAAAGTTGACGCGTGAACTCAACAATGAAAATCAAGGGCGTCTGTAAATGCCGCACATTTGTTAACACCCCTAGCTTCCGTCTACTAGAGGAGGGCATAAATACGATTGTTTTATTGTCGTTTCTGTGGTGGGCGCGAATTTACCACCTCTTGCTGTCGTGAAAATGGGGAAAAAACGCACTGAGTACAATGCTTCCAAATTTCTGGATTTTGATATTTGCCTCTCCGACCGAAGTGGTAGTGAAGCTCATGTTCGTCCTGCGTACAAACACGAGCACACGACGATAATGTCAGATCACGATAGGGCCCCAGTGCGTCTTGCAGAACAGGTCGCGTCACCTGCCACAGACAGCAACAAATAAGAAAACCAGTACCTGGTTTACTCACTATACATTTTAAACAAACACTTTTAAATATTGCATTTTCGCCAGTATACTGGTTTTCGCCAATAAACCGAAAAGAACCGAGAAGTTTATGAGTCTACAAATATTCACCGCAATAAACCGGAAGCTTCTGTTTGTAATAAAAACCGTAAAAGTACGCCGAATTTCAAAAGAATAAATACAAACCCTAGCTATATTGTCAATGTCCTGCTTTGACACTGTGTTGTTTTGTAGCCGTGCTGTTTTGTCGCGGTGCTGTTTTAACGCCGTTCTCTTCTGTCGCTGTGCCGTTTTGACGCTGTGCTGTTTTGCCGCGTTATATTTTGACGCGTGCTGTTTTGTCGCCGTGCTGTTTTGACGCTGTCCTGTTCTGACGCGTGCTGTTTTGACCGCGATGTTTTGTCGTGTGCTGTTCTGTCATGGTGCCTAGACTGACTAGTCCCAGATAGAAGAAGCATACTCTGATTGGGAGCGAACGAGAGATTTATACAGTGCTAATGTTAAGGCTGACGGTACGAGAGCAAATTTTCTTTTCAGGTAACCTAGCATGCGGATAGCGTTATATTGATAACATATTCAACATGCAGTTTCCAGGAGATGTTACAAGTAATTTGAACGCCCAAATATTTATAAGAAGAAACAGGGGCCAAGGGGACGTTGTTGAGATGGTAGAAAGGCCCATGAGGATTAGAACGCGATATCCTCATAACTTTACATTTAGTCATGTTAAGTACCATATTCCAGAGTACAAGCCAGTGGTAAACAGCATTGATATCTGTCTGGAGCTTTAAAACATCAGAGTCGTTTGTAGATTTAGTATATATTACACAGTCGTCAGAAAAAAAGATTCATTAATAATGAGTCGCAATTAGGGAGGTCATTGATGTAAATGAGAAACAGTAGAGGGCTTAATACGTATCCTACTGCTTCTCATTTATCAGCTAATGCAGGAATTTTCTCATGTTTCTAAGCTGTTGTCGGCACGGAAACGTTTGGGCTACTTTTCGGGTCTATATGTGTTCAAAGGAGCAGTATCATATCGCACACACCAATATCTTGTTAAAAAAGTCACGAAATGGAATTTTAAAACGAATTAAACGATTAGCAAAGAGCACCTGGTCGATGTAGCTAACGCCTCGTTTGTAATGCCCGTCTAGGAACCTTGACAGCTAGTGACGGTGAGTGTCTCACCTCCGGCCACGACGAGAGAAGAGGGGAAGGAGGAACTCCCGTCTTCCCAAGAATCCGTTTTGTGTGTTCCAGAAGTAGCTATTGTCCCCCTACAAGATTATAAAAGATTAACCCGTCACTCAAAATTCGTACAAAAGCTGCCGCTTCGGTGGCTGGAACGACTAGGCCATCCCCTCGACGTCAGCCTCGCCGTAGCTTTGCTCGTCCCGAGACGACCTATGTCACGATTGCGTCGGGTGTCACGTGCTCTAAGCTGGGCCTTCTCCGAGCGTTTGCTAGAGTGGGCCGTTTATAACGAAAAATAGAGCCACCAGGCTCAAAATACAAACGTGCGATTGTCATTTACGGATATTGTGGATCATATTCAACCTATTTTTGAACACGACGGATATATTTCAAATTTCATTGAAGTATCCCTTTAAAACTCACAGCCCTTACAATTCTCATAAATGTTTTTTTGGTCACGAGCGATTCCGATGGGCGAAAAATGTAGTGCGACTCAAAGACAAGAGTTACCTAGAGTTAGCGCGGAGTCTGTGGCGGTTTCGATGAGTTGGGTTTAGCAGGTGACAAGCCTGAAGGTTTTTCTACGCGGAATTCGCTCACTCCCGGAAAGCCGCTGTCCAAGATGGAACTTTTTCGACATTCATCAATTTCTGGGCTTCCCCGAGGACGGTCTTAATGATGGCAAGTTCCTTTGTTTACTCCACTACGAGAACAAGCTTGCTTTTTTTTAATCGGCGTTCGAACGCTTGACAAATACCGCTTCGATCTACAAACAGCCGTTATAATGATCGCAGCACATCATAAAACACTCGCCTTTGAGCACCGCGTAGAAACTTCAATATTCCTGCTTTTGTGTGTTTCTCCCATAGCTTGCGTGTATTACCTGGTGTCGAGCCATGGCCGCCGGTGGTGCATGCCACTGACGGGCTCCCGATCCGCGATCCAGCCCACTACAATAGAAATCAGTGGTCGCAAGTGGTCGTAAAGCCAGAGAAGCTTGCAGACGACCAACACGTTCGTCTCCCCTTCACAACTGGTATTGCAAACGCGATTACAGAGGAACAGCTGCTGTGAGCGCCGGTACATTCGCGTGGATGAATATATGAAGCCGAACCCTTATAATCGGACGTCTGCTTCGCCCCTAATCACTACGAACTTCAAAGGAGGCAACGCCACCCAGCAGAAAAGACGTGAAGGAGAGAAGTGGGGGGCTACCACGTATCCAAGCAGTATCCAAGAGTACGGCGAAAACTGGAGCGGCCTGGCGGCCAAAATGTGAAACAGACGAAAGGGGATTTAATGCTCACCACTGGAGTGGGGAAAGGTCGACGTTTTAGCTAATGGTGGTCGCTTCGTTACACGTACGTTTCTTTCTTCGGATGATAAACACCTTTCGCTAAATTGAACGTTGCCATTCGCTAAAACGAGAAGTAATTCGTCGATATATCATTCGCTCTTGATCCCCGCATGATAAAATGAATGCGTCTTTCCATGTCCATTTGAATGCGCCTGTATGCTAGAAATAATAAAAACACCGGAAAACACACATTATCCTTAGAGTTGTTAAGAATTTAGTATATGTTTCGCCTTCAGTGCGGGCTTTTCTGCCTTTTATAACACTTCGTCGCACGCGCAGTGAAAGCCTAGCGGAAGTCAACGAGGACGTGCTGGAGGCGGAGCTTTACTGGATTTCACCGACTACCCCATTTTGATTTTTTACCGACTATACCCCACGATGTCAATTAATCGGCACCCGACAAAGATTTTGAGATCGGTGGCCGAGTGGTTTCGCGCTCCGCAGCACGTGGAGCAAAAACGTTTTGCTCCAGTACACATGAGGGATGCTGGGGGCAGCCCTCACACCTAGAGCCACTGTCCACACCTGCCCGTTTCAATCTAGATGACCATCGTACCGGCGTGCGGTCGTGTAATCACTCCGGCCGTGATGCACGTTAAATAACCCAGATTAGCAGGTGACGCACTGGCCAAAATGACCCTATACAGGGAAGACATTTCATACAAATGTGACTTTTGACGCAAATGACCTGCCACACATGCATCGGTCGTCTTGTGTCACTAAGCCGATAATCAGTCAATAATACTAATTAACCAATTAAGGTATACGTACATGACATGCTGTTCAAGATCCGCGTAAAAAAAGAGTCCATCGATCGTTGGCACCGAGAGCGAGTTTATGAAGTGTCTGTGCCGTCGAATCACACCGGAGAGCAAATGAATTTAGCCTCCGCAACAACGTGCTCTTGTTTTGATATCGGAAAAAAAGAAAATTAGTTTCTTTTATCACTCCTTCATGACACCGGAGGCGAGAGCTATGACTCTAACTGGCCAAAAATGTTCAAATGACGGTAGCGTAGGCACGCTGATCGATTGTGGTTTGTGCCTGGAGAGGTACACATGAAAACTTTCAATAAGGTTTTCAAATTTCGAGCCTTTGAAAACATCGTCGAATAAAACGCAAACGGTCTCAGCTAAAAATGCGCAAGCGCCAAAAAAAAAGTAAGAAGAAAAGTAAGGTTTTACACTGACACCTAGCGACCGTACGACAAGGCAGTATTTTCTTAACCTCCTGGCTCAAATCAGAGATGGCGCCTCTGTTCCGCGCATGTGGTAGTAGAGCGTTACAGAACGTGTGCTTACTGATCGAGTTATTTTGCCGCGAGTTTCGACCACTCTGAATAGTGTTTTAACTAGACTGGCTCCTGTTTCCGTCCTCACACACTTCAATTACATTAAACGTTTAATTCAACAAAAACAAAGAACTGAGAAAAGACAATCATTTCGACTTTACCGTCATTTCTTGTCTTGGCCCGTCATACGCGGCAGTGACCCATTAGCAATATGTTTACTTCTCACTTAACTTTTAATTTTTTTTTATTTGCAACTTTTGATCGAGAAAAGTTTACACTTTATATATATATAACAAAGGCATCACCTAGCCACAAGTTCGTGGTAAATTACAGTATTGTAGCCCACAAAACGATTTTTCGGATTAATCTAAAGCGAATTCAGTTTGTGTGTTCGAAACCGAACCGAATGGAGAGCAAATACAAGTCACATGCAAAGAAAGAATTCCCGTTTGACTTTGAGGAAGAAAGTTGGGGGTACGAATTATAACGCAATAACACAAGTTGCATGCAGCGCTCGTCCTCGTAATTCCCCCAACGTTACACAGAACGTACTGAAGTGGAGACTGTAAAGTATATGCCGATTAAAGTTAGCCTGCTTTTGGAGCCGTTGTATGGCATTGATTTATGAAAAGGTTGTATTGGCCTTCCCGTAAGCATTATGGACCAGCGCCATAGCAGGAAATAAATTACCAACACCTGGAAGAGCGACCGCTTAAAAAGAAACTCAAAGCTCTTAGATTACTTTCATTTACAGCTGCGCATGAACGCAGCAATATATCGCAGCGGACATATACGAGCCACTGGAGCCAATCCCTTGCTTGGAGCGTGTCACGTGACCATTAGCGCACCCAGAATTTTTGCCTGGGGGGGGGGGGGGGGGGGGGTTGTAAAATTTTGACAACCGATCGGAGGAGTGGAGAGAGGGCTGGCCGGGGGGGGGGGGGGGGGGGTAATTTAACCCTTTTTTATGTCCGTTTTTTTTTTTCCGTTTGCACGCGTCATTGCGAGATTTTATTTGCACTGCGCGAATTAATTTTAATCCCATCGACACGATTGCATTCTTTGGTATGTGCATTTATTTATCCGAAACGGTTGTTTTATATTCATAGAGAGGGAAGAGCAGTAACCTTTTTGAATTTTTCCTACATCGCACCCGCGTATAATCAGGCTGGTCTTTAAATGGTAAAAAGTTGGGGAGAAGTAATTTTTGAGAAAATGGCTTTTCTGATACTTGGACATAGCCACCCAGCTCCATACAAAATATTATTGCTCTATCTAATTTTCAAATATGAAAACAAAAAATGAAGTCTTAATTTTCTATGAACATTTGAAGGTAAACGTCCGGCAGCCCTCTGCCTGGTTTGGAATAGACATATGAAACGAAAAATAGGGACTATGACCAAAAATTAAATTTTTGGTTAGTGTCCCTATTTTTCGCTTCATGTCTATGAAGATTCAGCACAAATTCACATATTTCAAGTGCTTTTTTCTCGCTTCACACTTCTTTCACAAGTCAGCGTTACCGAGACTGAGAATGTCTCGCCTGCAAAACTTTGTTGCTCAACATTACACCAGTGGAACGAGGTTACCTGTCATGCAAATAAGGCCCGACCTGTGTGCAAGCCATCCGAACAACAGCAGTAACGCATAGGAACCAGTAACGGGACAGCGGGAGGAAAAAACGTGGCCGAACCCGTGGCATCCTGTCCTAAATCCATTATTATTTTCGAGTTACGAAAATTACGAAAACAACATTCATGACTACAACCACTTCCACTCGAAATGTTCTCATTATATTATTTGATTACTTGACACGAAACATAATTGAACGTCAATCCAAAAAATACCATTAATTTTCATTTTCTCTTCGTGTAACGTGATTATTGCGGCTCGTAGTTTTGTTTAGTGTGCCAATTTTAAGAAACGTAATAGAGTGGCTCTCTGCACTAGTTTGAGTAAATACATGTAAATCTAAGAAATAATAGGTTCTGGCAATCCAGTTAAGTAAAATATGCAAATCATATTCGCTTAAATAGTCTCAAGGAAGAGTCATAAAACGATTACGGCTTTGCTTTTGTTAGTCAACTCGCGAAGGAATAATAAAATACCCAAAATCGAAAAAAAAGAATGCTCGTTGCGATTAAACATATTGCGACTTCTCTTTAACTCGTGCGCTCACGTTTTCTTAAAAATTAGAAACGTAAAAACTCTGACATAACTTGAACAAGAAAGAAAAAACAAGCAAGAAAGACATCCAAAAAGAGGGGTCATTTCTAAAATTCGCTAAAAGCTAAAATAAGTCAATCCCAAACTTAACGTTGCTGGTTTTAACTTTCAGGTCATTTTATTAGTTAGATGCAGCATACAATTTTGGACGTTATGTATATAAGCAACAGAGTGACAAAGATTCGCGAAAAAAAAAAAAATCTAGTCACACTTACTGACAGTGACTTTCCAACGTAGATGCCCAAGTCATTTGGGTAAGTCGCTGCAGAAACTGGAAGATGCTGGGCAGAGACGAATCGGTCAGAGGGTAAGGATGAGGGCGTCTGTTGAATGATCCACTTTTCAACGCTGGGAGTCATATATTCCGATGGTGATGCATCCGTTGGCTCCAAATCGCGATTTTTTTTTTAAGGGAAGTAGTAGATAAGCACTGAATTTGGCTGGCGCTTCAATGAGGCGGCCTTGGTGATATAGGTCATCGCGGACTTTTGAATTCACACACCGATCGGTCTTAGCAATTAGTTGTTAGACTTGCACTGTGGAATGGGTGCACAATGAGCAGTACCAGTAGAGTAGATGCTCTAAGAAAGATAAAAATCGGCAGTTTGTTGTGTAGCTTGAAGCCCGGATGTCACTCCGGATGAGAGCGGGTGGCGCGTCGAATTCAATCGCTTCTGTGAAGTGCATGAAATGACGGCCTGGCGGAAAGGAACAAATAAATAGAAAGATAAAGAACGAGACAGAAAAGAGAAAGAGTAAGAAAATGCACAGCAAGAGAAAGAGAGAAACGTAAAGAGAACACGGAAGAAAAACTTTACGCCTCCTCCCTCTCTGCAGGGACGGCCAACAAATCATTTTAAAACACCCAACAGAGCCACAGCCTACAGGGTGACCCCCGTCCAATGGCCAATTGCAAAGGACACAAAGTGACAGTTAGTTAAAGACATATTATTCTTTTTTTTTCCTTTTTTTCTTTTTTTTTTTTGTTGGTTTGTGTTGAAGCGGAGTTGTATCGTCGGAAGGATCGCCCCAGGCGGCGGGGGAGTACCGGAGTGGAGGGAGTGTCACGAGTCATGACAATGTCGCTCTCACGGGCGTCTGCCTAATTGGGAAGCACGGGATGCATGGGAGGCTGCCGGGTGTGGTCTCGAGTCGTAAACCGTACCAAACATATCGGCTTTGGGTTCATTGTGTGAGCGGGCCGGGTTTGTGGGAGCGCCCATCTCCACGGCACTTTCTTGAGATGTCCGTCGAGGAGAGCGTGGGGTCTTTTGTGTTTTATTTTGGTTGTCCGTTTAAGAGAGCGTGTTGCTCTGCTCGTATGCTTTTATGACCGACCATCTGCCAGAAAGAAAATAGCGTGGGAATCTGGGATCCTGTTTGGTTTTGGAGGACGGAAAGTGCCGGGCGGCGACGTCTGGTCGCGCCCAACACTGTCAATGTACTGCGAGGGGCGTTCATAAAGTTCGTATTATCGGCACAAAAAATTAAAGAAAACTGAACAAAACAGGCATCAACATGAACGCGCGTCCCTCTAGTTTCCGCACAGTATAAACATCGCATGCTATAGTAGCTCGGAACGCCGCTGGGGAATCGAAACAAAAATGGCACCGCCCGTCGGTGCCAAGCACATGCAGTGATCCGTTTTTTTTTTTTCATTTGAAGGAAAGCAATGCCAAGGATATTCATTCCAATCTGGGAGCGTTGTTCGGGGGCAACGCCCCAGTTTACGACACTTTTGGTTAAAGGGCAGAGACGCTTCTAGTGTGGTCAAATAAGAGGAAGGCATTTCAAGGACGGTGACCAAGTGATTGCTGAAGTGGAGCGATTCCTGAACGCTCAAGACGAGGAGTTCTATGACAATGGCCACCGGCATGTGGTGCATCGCTGGAAAAAGTGGGTAACTTTTGGTGGTGAACATGTAGAGAAAGTCTCAACTCCTACTCGAGTTTGATTGCTGAATCTCTATTCCTTCGTGACAATAATACGAACTTTATGAACGCCCCTCGTATGTTCAATAAATCTATCTAAGTTAAAGTTTAATACCACCCTACTGAACTTCACTTCGCAACGTGTTCGTCATCAGGCCCATTGTTGCAAGTGGCCAAACACTGTCTACATCAACGACCTTCATAACTGTGACACTCCCGTATCCTCGGTAGTACAACCGGCCAGAGCCTACTCGGCGCCACGCCAAGTCCGTTCACGACAACTACTTCGCACCTTCGTAGTTTCGCTAGTGTTCCGGTCCGCCGTCGACGGCACCCAGCCGCGGCTCCTCGGCAGTCACAATAGGTTGGGAGAGGAGGCGCCGGGGACCAGCCTATCTCCGAAATCCAAATCCTTCAAACCCCTCACTAAGCAGGCCCGCCGTAGAAAAGACATGACCCCCACGAAGACTAGCGTAAGTCGGCAAAGGCTACAAGCGCGAAGCGCGCTGAACTGAACTTATCACCTTCAAGAACATTTCCTGCAAAAATACGCTGTAAATGTATAACGCGATCCTAGATGGTTCGAAATGTGATGACGCACGCAGTCCATGCAATCAATTCATATAGAATCCTTCTGAAAAACCTTTTTGGAAACAAATATGAAAGTTTGTGTGTAACGCATATCTCAGCTTCTTTTATACAACATCTACCCGTGCCACACAAAAATGAGAAAGCGTTATAATAACCTAAAGTGTGGAGGCTTTTTCTCTAACAGTTGGGGACAGAATGCGATTCAAAAACGACACAGCGGTTACTGCTGGAGCCCAACGTCCCGCTTCGTCTTTTGGAAGAGTTTATTTCTTCAAATAAGAAACATGTCTGAACATAGAATTAATAATGATTTTATATCTCCTACAGTAGATAGAGAAATTCAAGGAAAATAAAATATACGAATGTACACACCGCGACACCGGCGGTATTTCATTTTGCTCAAACAGCGTGTCGAGGGACGCAAAACTTTAACACCAATTGGGGCCTGAGATGAGCCCGTTTTACCGCTTAAGTAATTGCGAAAATAGTGTAATTTGTTAATGTACTTACGATAAAAAAATCCGGAACTGACTCCTTCGTACTAACTCTGTCACGCCGTTTGCATCATCGTCAATGCAACGGGGGCGAAGGGGTTCCGATCGACCGCTACAGAACTCTGGGGGGGGGGGGGGGGGGGGGGTTAGAACCCTCAACTTCCCCCCCCCCCCCCCCACCACCCTCCCGTGGGTGCGCCACTGCGGCAGACTGTACAGACCGCGACACTGTTAGCGTGAATACGATCATCGGCGGTTTTTGCATTTTGCTCGGACAGTGTATCGAGGGGCGCAAGGTTGTGACACCTAGATTGGCGCATCAGATGAGCACTTTTCACGTACCACATAGATAATTTTGGTAATAGTGTGTCATCTGTCAATGTAAGATTGTATATTACGGAAATGACTCGCTCGTGCCGTGCACATCACCAGTGCAGCGACGAGGGGGGAAGGAGGATGGGAGGGGGCGATGAATTTATTTACCCTTAAAGGTATTCGTTGCGGACATTACATTAAAAAAATCGTCAAAATATGCACACAAAAACAATTTTTCTCATGGAGCTCTGGGGGGGGGGGGGGGGTTATGACCCCCCAAACCCCCCCCCCCCCCCCGGTTGGTGCGCCACTGCACGTGACCCTCCCGTTAGGCGAAGTGACGTGCGGAGCGGTAAGTCACGTGTATACGCGTCCGTTGCGGTACATCTTGACTTCATAATGTGAAACGGAGGATAGTGTTCTTGGCGATTATTTTAACACGACTCAACGTAAAAAAAAAAGAAATAAAAACGAGGCGTTTGTTTTAATAATGCAATATTTATTCTTGTATTCTGTTTTGCCGTGCCCAACTTGTTGTGTTGCTATGCTGATTGAGTATTGCATAGTGTTACGTTGTTGCTGTGCGAAGACGTCGAGTCTAACCCAGGCCCTCGTAAACGTCCGGAGGAAATAATGCAAACATTACTCCAGGAAGTTATAGATTTAAAGTCCGACCAGGCACGTTTCGAGACGTCCATCGCTGAAATAAGTTCCAATATGTCAAGATTGGGAGAAGTGCTGAACCTTGCTAAGGCGAATGACTTAAAATTACAGAACCTCGAGAAAAGCATAAATGCCTCACAAGAAACAGTACATGCACAAAGGGAAAAATTAATGACCTCGAGGAGGACTATAACCAACGTAACAATCTGTTCATCTTCGGCCCCTGATGTGCCAAATAAAAATCAAACGCCCCTCAAAAAAAAAAAAAAAAATGTTATTGGGAACATTTTTATACTTGTTTAGGATAACGCAAGGGACTGTAAACAAAACGCCTTAAAGGTCAAATTTGCTAAAGAAAAACTTAGGATTGACAACCAACTTTTTTTTTTTTACTGAGATGAGAGTAGAAACTTCAGGGTAAACGCCAACACGAGGGCAACCGTAGCGGGCTCTGACTGACAGGCCACCCCTACCCAGCATCCTTCGAAGTAATGAGCATCAATGCAAGAAGAAATATACTAAGCAAAACAGAGGACGCCGACCACCTCCTCCTGGCACGTGAGCCGGATATAGTCGTTATTAAAGAGACATGAGAAACAAGGGGGTGGTGTTTCGTTTTACGTTAACATAAATATTGATGCTATCCTCTTTGAAAAATCAGTTAATATCGAATCTATATTGCTGAAGTGAACGCTTTTATGGGCTCATTAATTATTGGCACCGTATACCACCCTCCCGGAGCTGATCTCTCTTTTCTTGACGAGCTGTCTGTTTGCGTCAACGATATGTCCAGTCCTAGCTCACATTTCATTATGACCGGGGACTTGAATCTTGCGCACATTGATTGGCTCAACATGCACCCGCTGTCTTCCCACTGTCAACATTCGAACTCCTTAGTTCAAATTGCCTTCGAACACAACCTTGTACAACTAGTCAGTAGCCCAACTCGTATCCAAGGCACTACCGTAAATAATTTGAGCCTTTTTTTTTTATTTCCCAGCGTCTCAGTGAGAAAGTTTGCTCTTGTAGGGTTGAAAAAGCCAAAAGCTTCAATCACAAAGTTACCCTTGCTGAATTTGACATTGCACCACTGACTGTATACAGGAGGCACGAACTGTCTGGCTTCATGACTTTTCGAGGGCGAACGACGAAAGTGTCCTTGATTTGCTTGAGATTTGTTACGACGAATTCATCCACACTAATTCTCTTCCCGGCACTGACACAGGGGTACTCTGGAATACGTTTCAGGGAACTATTCAGGAATGTTGGCCTAACTTTGTCCCTAAGGTAAAAAAGCACTATAAGAAGTATAATCCTTGGATTAATCGAAATATAATTCATTTAAAGCGAAAATCTCACGAACTAGAAAGAAATTCAAGTGCTATAAACAGTCGGCTAACTCTGGAGCTCCAGTACTGCAACTCCACCCTTCACAATTTTTCAAAGTACGATCCATTGAAATTTGGGAGACTCTGACCGCCTAAAGGTTCCCAGATTAGCAGGTTTAAACTACAAAACGATTTTACCTCTGACTGTTCAATAATGGCATCGTGCTCCATTCACAAGTTTGGTTTCGTTTTTACGGATGGTGATTGTCTTGTTGCTCCGCTGGATGGCGATTTCAGCATTCCCGACATCGAGGTTTCCATTGAGGGCGTCATTTCTTTATTACCAAACCTCGATAACAAAAATCGCAGGCTCTTGATGCATTCCTAACACATTACTAAAACGGTGTGCTGAATGGTGCTCTAGGTTTCCCTTTGTTTTCTTCACCTGGTCGTCAGAGGCGGTTGTTCCACTCCAGTGGAAAATCGCAAAAGTAATTCCAGTTTACAAATTGGGGGATCCCTTCTTATTGAGCAACTATAGGCCCAGATCTTTACTATCGTCATGTGCTAAGATTCTGGAACACAAAGTATTCAAGCACATGTTTCTTTTCCTTGAAACCAATACGTGTTTCTGTCGCGGCCAAAATGGGTTTTGGCGTGGGCTTTCCACAACTACCCAACTGATCGAAACGACGCGTGACATGGCTGAAGTTCTGGACAGACAGGGACAAGTCGACATTATATTCATCGAATACTCAAAGGCGTTCGAAAGTGTTTTTCATCCCAAACTATTGTTAAAACTTGCAAGTATCTTAAATGATCGAAACATAACGTTTTGGCTTGAAGAATACTTAGCTACTCGTAATGTATTTTTTTTTTTTTTTCGAGGCACTGCAGTGCGTCTTCTGTTTCAGCTGATGTTTTGTCCGTTGTTCCCCAGGGCTCTGTCTTGGGACCGCAGTTATTTCATATGTTTATCAATAATGTCCAGAATTTTTTTTTTTTTTTTTTTTGGCGTAGATATGAAAATTTGTGCTGATGACCACATTTTATTCAGTGCAGTGACAAATATCAAGGATCAACAGTTACCTAACCTTTCGCTAGAGGTTACCCGAGTGACGTACAACTTGGCAACTGCCCCTTAATATAGGAAGATTTGCGCAGATGACGTTTTCCAGGAAACATTCCCCACTTAGACCAGTTTGAAAATCTAACTGGTCAGACTGGTATTTGGACTGGTCAAACTGGTATTTTCACTGGTCAGACTGGTCTAACTGGAAATCAAACTGATGCAACTGGTAGCCAGACTGGTCTAACTGGTAACCATGTTGATCTAACTGGCCACCAGATAGCCTTCTAACTGGTCACCATATTGGCCTAACTGGTCACCATATTAACCTAACTGGTCACCAGGTTGGCCGAACTGGTCAGCAGATTGGCCGAACTGGTCACCAGACGCCGAACTGGTCACCAGACTGGCCGAACTGGTCCAACTGGTAGCCAGATTGACCAAACTGGTCACCAGATTGGCCTACCTGGTCGTTACCAGATTGACCCCTCTTTCTCACTTTATTTGCAGGGGTGTGCGAATTGGCATTTTATTATTTATTGGCTTTCAAATAATTACGGCATGATCGAGTGTTTACTTTTTACTAAGAGATTCATCCCCTGAGCCGTTCAAAATACTCTCAGAAGTATGACATTGCTGGAAAAAATCAACATGCTGAGAATATTTTTTATTGCTTAGGCGGTCACCGAGAAATTCCGTACGTTCAAAACGACAAGTATAAAAGACGGAAACGCAGAGCTCGGAAGTAATGATCCGGTTAGTGTGCCGTTGTATTGATGTTTGTATGGGCTGTGTATGTGTATGCGCTCAATGAATGTTCAGCTGATGCTGGTTGTAGGCGTATTGTGTCTACAGTTGTGTATAATAAAGATTTCCGAAGCGCAGTGGAGGCGTAAATAAATGAAAATATTTCTTTGTCAAACCAGCGTGACAACTCCACGACTGATCCGAGCTACGCGATAGCATGCACAATAGGGCGCCGTTCCGTATCTTTGTCGTACTGACTCTTTTAAATTCACTTTTTCCCCACGAACAACCGAAGAGTGGAACAGCCTTTCCGAAGTACAGGTAAACTCGTCATCAGTCGGATCATTAAAAAAAAAAAAAAAAAAAAAAAAGCCACATTGGAAGGTTGTTTGTAAAAGGTTGACTGTTTAGTTTTGTTTTGCTGTTTGTGGCATTTCTATATTATTATTGCGTATTCACTACATTTAATTATTTTCTTGTAAATCTTTCGGTGCAGTAAAATATATCGACCCCTCCTGCCACAACCTCCAAAAAAAGTTAACAATATTTATGAAAAAAAAAAAACTCTAATGCATGGGTTTAAATTTAGCACGTAAGATTGGTTAAACGATGACGTAGATACACGAACAGCAGAACACTAAATGCAGCGCTAGCGAAGGTGCATCCAGCATATATGAATATAAGCTAATTGTTTGTTAGGTTGTGTTTAGCATTTCTGATCGCGTATCCTCAGAAGGGCAACATTAGAATGCAGTGCTCGCGTTCCTATCAGCTTGTAGTGCTTTCAGAGAGGGCACCAAAATAAAACAATAATAAAAACGAACATCGTATACTTTATTGTATTTTCGGCGTCTATTTTATTCCACCTGTTCGTTTAAACAACATTCGGTGCACTTTTACTGGTACTGAAAATGCGATGACACACACACACACACACGCACGCACGCGCCCATACACGCACGCACACACACCCAAGCGCGCGCGCACACACACACACACGCACGCACGCGAGCGCGCGCGCACACACACACACACACACACACACACACACACAACACACACACACACACACACACACACACACACACACACACACACACACAGGGAAGTAAATGCTAACCGCTGCGCGGCTCCTGGAAAAAATAAGTGTTATGCAATTACTGCTTCCAATTAAAAATCAAGTTTGCCGCTCTTTCCATTGAGTGATCAGTGCCGCCGCCGAACGGCCGGTGAACGAAACGCATCCGACATTTTCCCTAGATAGCCACGTTCCCTAGTTTGCGTAGCTCCATTTTTCCCTCCCAGGTAAGCAACAACGGGCCGTGGCGGTAGCTTCGCAAGCCTGTGGAATGCTGTCAGGCCGGCTACCACACCAGCGGAGGAGGGGGGAACGGATTTTGCGAGCAACGAGCAACAAACAGAACAAAAAAAAATCAGCCGCTCTTTTTTTGCTTCTTTTTTTTCTTCCTTCATTTTCCGCCTTGGCCCAAAAGAACGCTCGCCGAAACGTCGCAGCCTCCGTCGCCACCTTCGCCAGCGCTCTACCGTAGTCGACGTCGCTCCAGTGTGATCTTTGACGCTCGTTCCTGTCCCAAAGTGTTGTGTCCGTGGTGTGTTCTTCGGTTTGACGCGTGAACCGGGATACCCCCCCGACGGAGAATGGATACGAGGCCGTGCTGCCGCCGCGCCTCTCCGTAGACCCGCCGCCGACGCCGCTGCGATGGAGTACGCCAACGGTGCGGCGGTCGGGACGCCGACCGTCGACGGTGGCTTCAGCCAGATCGGCATGAAAGCCCGCTCGCCCGAAGGACATGCGGCCAGAGCCATGCAGATTCGAGGTGAGCACATGCCGTGGTCACTGACATGGTTTCGGAAACGGTGGGGATGCTGCTTGCTTATACGGGCACCCTGTCACCTCGGTCCGTCTTTGTCGCGAAATCGAACCGTTGCCTCCGGTGGTGTTTCGGCCGCGCGTGCGTTTTGAAAACTCACTGCGGTGACGTAGTGAGCATTGGGGGCTTGGCTTTGCCCCGGTAGATGCAGTCAAGCAGACAATAGACGGTAAATGATCATCTTACGCCCGGCACTTGTCACGTCGGGAGCGAAGTCTTGTATTTCTTGAGTCGGGCAGCCTTTGCTAGTTTAGTTCGTTTGTGGCTGATGGGCAAGTTTATGTGAAGGCTTTTTTCTTTGTTTCTTTTCTGGTTGATGGGTGTGTCCGTTATCTTGGAACCACCTTTTCATTCTAATACACCAGCTTTCTTTTTATTTCGAATCGTTCCAGCGAAGTCGCAATGAAAGCGCAGAGCTGTCTTCGCAGCACGTGATCTGTGCGATCTCAGAAAAGGTCGCGTACTCTCTGGATGTTCCGGCGGATAGCTGAGCTCATGCGTCGCACTCTGAAAATAAATATATCCTCTTGGCAAGTCGCCAAGACGCCCGATTTTGGAATGCAACGTTTTTTCGAGCCAAAGTAATGTTACGAGTGCCAAATAGAAAAACTGAAGGCGATAGCGGATCGACAGCCGCATGGTGCATGCTGTCATGATGATGGCCGTGCCGAGATGGTAATCTGATCCGCGTTTTGAAGGGCTCTTGTTACAGAGCGATTTTCTGCTTCGTTGAATATTTCGGATTTCTTGGCAACGCGTTCACTCTTCGGCAATCTTTCCAATGTTTTTTAAAAAAAGAAAAAAAAAAAACAAAAAAAACGTAATACGAATTTTTAAATATTGCTATACTTCGTTTCACCTAAAGTCCAGGCACAGCTGACGCTACGAGCTTAGCATTTGCTTAATCCCCCAAGCGCCCGGCCCGTACTCGAGGAATCATAGGAAAGGTGTTCCGTAATGATCGATAATTTCGACCAATTTGATGCTTACACAATTTGGAGTGTAATCCGGAGTCATCCTGAACAAGCGTCTTGTAGATTGCAGAGACATGTTGTATCTCTCCTAAAATTTATCACAATGTCAACCCTTTTCACGCTGTGCAAGCATTCGCCCTTCGCCCTGTCTGAGCTGCAGAAATCTCTTAAAATATTATCATTCTCGTACAGCTTCAAAGACGCTGCTAAAAATGCTATAAACAGCCCCGCTGACCCCGAGCTAAATCATGGTTTTGGTTGTGAATTTTCGGCTTTTTAAGCAATTCCTGCTAAAACAACAATCACGAGAACGATATGATATGTTAAGAGATTCCTGCAACTCAGCCAGGTTGTAGGTTGGAAAACGCCGGCATTGAAGATACATTTTAAAAATGATA
Organism: Ixodes persulcatus; assembly: GCA_013358835.2. Taxonomy (NCBI): domain Eukaryota; kingdom Metazoa; phylum Arthropoda; class Arachnida; order Ixodida; family Ixodidae; genus Ixodes; species Ixodes persulcatus. Next base: position 352,040 of record JABSTQ010010605.1, read on the forward strand.
CGACAGGTCTTTGCAAACTATACGACGCTTATTCATGATGACTCCGGATTACACTCAGAAGTATGTACGCATCGAATTGGTAAAAATTACCGATCACTAGGAAACTGAAGGAACACCGTTCCCATGATTCCTTGAGTGCGGGCAGGGTCGCTTAGGGGATTTAGCAAATGATCCATTAAACAGCGTCAAAAGTGCAAGTCACTTGGCCTTCCCTGTACATGACTGATTGAGCGATAATAGAACACGTACAGAAACATCATGACCTTAATGTCGGCGCGCTTTTGACACTGTTTAATTGGTCTCATTTGCTCGTAGCGTTCGCTGCGTCTTGACTTGAGGTGAAACGAAGGATGGGAACCGCTAAATTTCAGGCGCAAGGCAAGAATGACTTTTGAAAACAATTTACAGCTATAATTAGTCTAAAAATAGTTCAATATATAAAATAACCCTTAGAAAGGAGCTACGTTGTTTGACTCAAATCGCTTCCATGCACAGAACGATGTCCGCTACATGATCGTACTGTTACCAGGTGCTACGAGGTATGTTGTTTTACGACATTTACCGACGTACACCTCCAATGTTCCGATCTTTAGTACAAGATTTGGTGTAAATTCGAAGCTTCAGTGGCCAAATTTTTAAGTAAGTTATATTTTAAATAAGTTATATTTTCCAGTAGAACTACCTGACTCGTCCAACGTCGCTTGGAGCTTCCGTGACCCGTGTCGAAATGTGAAATCCTGCAGCCGCCATGTTTTCTTTTATTTTTCTTTATTTTTATTCTTAAGCATTTAAGTAGCGTTCCCTGCGCCCATTTTATCTGGCAGACTTGGAAAACGAATTTACGCATTCACGCACAAATGAGATGAAAGCTTGTTTGAATGCTTGCCACTGTAAAATTGCGTTACTCTCACTGGCAACAATTTTGCTGATAGTAAGCAAAGACAATGAACCCCCCTCCCCCCCCCCCCCCCCTGACTCTAAATTACCAGACAAATTAAGCTATTTAGGATTTACAAATGTAAACTCGAGAATATTTTAGACCGCCGGAAAAACCGCCAACAGGACTTGAAATCCGCGAAGAAATCCCGCCGCCCGCGATACGGCAATTTATTCTGCTAGACAACTCAGAAAACTGCTAAATTTAACGGGAAGACCACTTTATTGGCAGCACTAATTCTTTCTACTACTAGGCTAGGTGGCGCAAGTTACTGCCCGTTTTGAAGGGTACAGCCATAAGCATCCATCCATCCATTAATCCATCCAGCTGCAGTCTCATTGTCTGCTGAACAATAGTGAGATGTTCAAGACTCGCCACACCCTGCATGCGTTTCTCAAGCTGTCAGTGACTCTGTGTACAAGCAAACAGGGTTGCTTGCGCTCAACGCCTAGCTCTGTTTGTATGTAATGTTGAGAGGACCTTACGAGTCGCGTGCGCATTACGCACACCACATGCACATTGAATGTTCACGCACGGAAAGCCTTGTTTACTGGGGAGATGAACGTTGACAAAATGACCCTGTTACGCAACGCGCCAATACGACTCCATATAGAGCCGCCAAATAAGCTACGGCTTCAGAGTGCCGACACTTCAGCCATCGGATGGATGGATGCTAACGCTGTACCCTTTACAGCGGGCGGTAGCTTGCGCCACCTAGCCTAGAAAGTCCGATATTAGTCTTAAACTCGCGGTTGCCAGTTATCTGAAGCTTTGAAGAGTATGTATACTTTTCGTTTTCAGACCCTTTGAAAATGTCATTCTTACTTTTGTTTGTGCCGGACCACGTAAATTCTAACGAGTCTTTTAATTTTCAACGCAGTACTCGGGGACAACTTTTCTTGGCTATGCCCGTCAAAGGTATGGGCAGGCGTGCCCTCTCCCCTTTTGAGCGCTGATTAAAGCTGAGTCAACAGCATGCGCTCTCTCCTCCTCTGCTCTGAAATGCCAAGAAAAGTTGTCGCCAAGTATAATTTTCTTCCCCCCCCCCCCTCTTTGCTGCTCTAAGCTCGATTTTCTTGATACTTGATGCTCAGAAGTTTCTCATCGTTTCAGTGCAAGAAGGTTTATTTAATTATATATCAGTTGAGAACATAGCGGGGAACGTAGAAATGACAGTCAAACTCGAAAAGACACGGGCGCAGACTCAAATATTGGAATGAACTTGTCAGATCAAAGAGGTCTCATTCTTGCCGACCCCTTGCCTCGCCCTTGGATACAGGTCAGAGACAAACAGGGACCTCTTCAGCGCAAAGGGGCAATTTTGGTTTAAAACTAGAGCTCCTTAAATCTAACGAATTTAAAAGTGTCCATAACGCCATGTGAAATCACTGTGCCTGTCACAACTTAAAGCTCATAGATTTGTAGGTGCATCCTCTACGTCTTACTAAGTAATGATCATCGCTGGAGAAGTTCTGGTTGAGGGGTAAGTCACAATGTTGCTAACTGAGTGCGTAACTGTGTGTGCGACGAAGTGTTATCAAAGGTGGAAATCTCGCGCTCGAAGCGGAACATGTACTGCGTTCTTCACCTGTCGCCGTTAAGTTACACGGTTCCAATGACTTTTTAAATGTCCCACAATGTCGTTGCGTGCTGCGCTCACCAACGATGCAGTTTCCGACCCGGCAAATATATCGACTCTGTCACAGCTCCATTTCGATTCAACAGTCGTCTCACAAGAAAGTTTGTGCCGAGGCAGAAACAGGTTATTTATACCCTGTGTCGAACGAAGCCCATGCTACACCTGCGAACATGTTGTCTTGAACGACGCTTTCACTTCAAGTTCTCAACGCGCTTGCATAACGGGTCCGCTTGAAACGTTGCGATAAATCTTGTCGCTTCTTCTTCGCTCGGTGAAACGGAAAATATTGGCCTCCTGAATACGGGTACCGGAAACCGTAGAACGTCACATTCATGGGCATCTTGTAAGAATCTTAGGGTTTCCGGTCCCCATAGCCGTATTGCGGTTTGGTTCGAACCGACCTTTGGGAATGGAAGCATGTAAATATCAACGTGGATTTGTGTTTTTGTTAAAGCAAGTTTGAGAGCTAACTGTAATTTCAGGAACTTACACGTTACAGCATAAATTGACTAAATTTTTATTTATTTATTTACTTATTCGACACCCTCCGGGGCCAGAGGCATTACAAAGGGGGGTTAATTACATAAATAAAAAAAAAAAACAGAAAAAAACAGCAAGACATGTATTAAAAACGCTTACGCAACCCGTATGGTGAAACACAGCGACAGCTGTGGTGTGACGTCCTAGCCGCTAAGGTGTCATTTCGGAGCAGATGTACTGAAAAAACAGTAAAGGTGCGAGCGCGAACGATAGAGTCCGCACATAGACGTTTCGTATTACACCGAGTAACACACCGGACAAAAATTCCATAGCGTTTTGGAACCAACGAGGTGTATTAAGTATAGAAAGCACTTCAGCTGTCTGCGTAAGAGGGCCGCTTGTTTTTGTGCGTCACTTTGGTACAAGTAATCACACGTGCTAAACGAAAAAGTGCCGAATAAACAGGGACAAGGAAATAGACAAGACGGAGTGCACACTCTCAAATGAAGGTTTATCGAAACAAGCACACATTTTATTGAAACAAGCACACGGTTTATTGAAACAAGCACACGGTTTATTGAAACAAGCACACGGTTTATTGAAACAAGCACACGATTTATTGAAACAAGCACGCCAGAAAGATGGTATTAATACCATCTTTCTGGTGATTCGTTTATTAGAAAATAAAACTGTTTTTGTCAGGTGCATTGACGGGGCACTAACGTACTTGCTTTCCCCTTGCTTTCTGATGCAGAATGCATAGTAAAATCCCAAGGCAGTTTTATTTGCGTATCTCCCGAGAATTGTTCGTGCTAATTCTGGGTCACATGGGCGCCTATGCACATCCGGATTGCTTGGCGGGGACAATTTTACTGACCATGCATGTGATCTTACTACCACGCATGACCATGCATGTTATCTTGCTTGTTTGTTATCTTGTAATCAGCGGCCCGTGGAATGTATTGGCAGAGTACTGAAAACGTCCCGCGTCGAATATTGAGCGCGGTCCACGGCGCGAAACCGCGGAGTGTCCCGCTAACAGCTATCGCTGTAAAACATAGAATAGTCGGGGCTTTTACGCAAAAAGGTTAGTAACGCCACTTCGAAAATGTTTTATATTGGGAATTTCGGCGATGGGGCTCGGGGAAGGTGATTCCACATTGACGAAGTGTTAGAAAGGAAAGACTCTTAAAAACGATTTGTGCGACAGGACGGGATGCCACCCTTATCACGGTGTATGCCTGCCGAAAAGTAAGAAGGTGGTTTAAGTAGCCTTTCATTAAGAATCGAATTGCTATGAAACATCTTATGAAACAAGCACATATTACATTTTTTTTCTACTTTGTGAAAGAAGTGACAATGATAGGGTTGATTTCATCGCAGTTTCACTTCAGGTAAGATGATAGCTGGACATTATGAAACCTGATGCATGGTTTTGTATACGTTAAATTTGAGATCGTGATTCTTGACCACGGTTCCAAATGGAAGCTGCATATTCCAGTTCTGTGCGAACTGGGGTCGTTGAAAAGTATTTAGTTGCTGAATTTGCAATAGATTAAATTAAAACGTACCTTAAAGTATTCATGCGGAGCGCAAGTTCGTCTGCTTCTTGCGCAGGGGTCGCAGTGACGTCAAACCGCCGTGCTCTGATTGGCTCTGATTAGAAGGATAGTGGGTAGACCTCAATGTTAGCTGCCTCAAGGTTGACCCACTCTCCTCCCAATTAGAGTCGATCAGAACTCGGCATTCTGACGTCACCGCAACCCCTGCGCAAGAAGCAGACGAACCTGCACTCCGCATACTCCTGTCAGTGTCAGCCTTCGCGGCGCTGACAGGCTTTGAAGAAGGCCATGGCAGCATAGCAGCAGCAAGTAGCTTTGAGTACTTTTATAACTCTGGCAGCGTCAACCTTTGTTCAGCCTTTGCCCCATAAGCGTGAATAAACTGAAACACGCACGATCCTTCCCCGATGTGGTCTGTCGGGTCACGTCTCTTAATTGTCGCAGCAGCTTATAAAAGACTAGCATGATCAGGGCACAATAGTTGACAGCACTGATCTCTATTGTAGTAGGCTGGATCGCGGATCGGGAGCCCGTCAGTGTCGCCACCGGCGGCCATTGCTTGACACCAGGCAATACACGCAAGTCAATGGGAGAAACGCACAAAAGTAAGAATATTGAAGCATGTACGCTGTGCCCGGAGGCGAGTATTTTATGGTGTGCTGCGATCCTTATGTCGGGTGTTTGGAGATCGAATCGGTATTTGTCAAACGTTCGAACGCCGATTAAAAAAAAAAAATCAAACGTACCGGAGCACCTACGACTGAGCTGGCAAGCTTGCAGTTCTAATGTTTGTACGCAAGCTATGTGACGGGCTTATCGAAAAGCATCCAAAAAGTTTCATGCCGACAACAGCTTAGAAACGGGGGAAACGGCACTTTTTCTCGTTCTTTCCATTGAGTCCCATGCATTGGCTGGTATCAATCAATGGCCGCCGGTGGCTACACTCGGCCCCAGCTGCCGAGGCCGCGGTCCGCGATCCAGCCTACTACAATAGAGATCAGTGGTTGACAGCCAAGGAATGCTAGGGCGTGATGCGTGAAAGGTCCGTAGATCGTGAGGGTTTCAGGGGTATTCGAGGGATGGCGCCAGTGTGTCGTCTCGTCCAGATCGGCTCTGCTCTTGACGTCTCCGACTATTCCACCCATACATCGAAAGTTGTCCCGATGTGGCAACAATTGACCTCATAAAAAACCGGTGTGTCATTCTGTCCGATGTCCCGATCCTGGTAACTAACCGTAAAATTAAAAAAAAAAAAAAACACGAGCAAACGTGACAGTTACTGTCGTCAAGCACGGCGTCCCAACTTCTTCCTGCCGAAGCTTGGGTGAACTGTCAAGGCGGAGAGCAACCTGCAGTGGAGCAGGCGGCTGCCACATCCATTACCGACGCTGTGACGTATGACGTCGGCGGAAATCGAGCGAGCAGATTTTTTGGACGCGTTAAACGCACCAGTCGGGGCAGCCCCGCATTAGCTCTCGGTGCAACGCGCATCGACGGCCAGGAATAACATCGACCGTGGAGACTGTTTACATTCCTTATTCTCTTCACAAATTCCGCAATTCCGGCCTTGGACGGCGGCATTTCTCCGCTTGTAAAGATTAGCTGCGCTGAGTAAATGCCGCAGCATCGGAGACGGGTATATATAGGCGTAAATGGAACTTCCGTTGTATACACCCGCCAAGTTTTGCACCTGGCTGAAACCGCAAACAGCCAACTTCAGCGAATTGAGCCAACTTCGCACACGGTTCTCGACATACAGGTCTTCTTTCTTTGCCTGGGCGTTTGCAACATCACTGACACGTCAAAATCATATTTTTTTTTATTATCCGAAACGATTGAAAACGGTGCCGGGACATTACCCTCAAAATTCGAAACTTGGGAATTCAGTATTTGTGAATTAAAAAAAAAACAATTTCCAAATGCCGAATTTGAAGTTCCCGCGCGATCCCCGCCAGTGCAGTCAGTCAAATTTTGCGGTCTCCTGCGACTCGACTTTCTCTCGGACCTCCGCTGACCCGATGCGAGGAGCAGGCGAGCTGGCGCGCGGGAAAAAAACCGGTTTCTTCCCCAACTCGCCGATTTGCTCGAGCACCGCAAAGTTTTCTGAGAGAGGACACACATCCAGGAGGGGACATCTCACCGAACTCTGATTTTTGGTATTTCAAAAAGAGGGGCCGTAGTGCGTTCGCAATTGCGTCAAAAAACATGTTTTACGATTGCCGTTATTAAATGTTATAGAAATGTCACCTACAAAGCTTTTAAATTTCCTGATTTTTGACGTCACCGATCAAAAGAAGCGAGGAGGTAGCGGCGGGAGATTTAAACGCTAAAAATAAAAAGGCGCGCGCGCGCGCGGGGAAATTTTTTTCGCGATGCGGTTTTTTTTTGCGTGTCTATGACTACAACTTGCGTCGTTTTAGACAATAAAAAAAAATACGACCTTTGGGGTGTCAGTGCCCCTTTAATAAACACAGCCCGTGCGCTACAGCACTCCGACGTCATCGCAGTATCGAACGCAGATTGGATACGAGCGCTATTTGTCACCGTTCGGCTCAGCATCTTGTCAAATCGATACGTCAAAGGACGCTGGGCTTCGGGCTTGGGCCCAATCGCTAAGTTTTGCATCATCCGAATGTGATAATGCCGCGCGCAGGGCCGAGCAAGCGTCGCTCGGTCACAGACTTATAGAAGATTCGTGTTTATTCTTACTCTGGACGTAACTTTTATCATTTCGTCCTACTTGCTTGTTCTGGGAAGTGCCAGTTTATTCTCACCCCGAACTCTCTACGCTCGAACCTTCTGGGCCGAATTTTCGAGATGCTGTCGCACACTAGATAAGGCTGCACGGGGAGGGACCTTGTCGAGTCAGTCCCGCTCTCACTTGCTGTTACGCCAACCAAATCGCCACCCGCTTTTCCGCTGTCTCGACGCTCGTTCTTTAATTTTGTTTAGCACAACTGCGCCCATTAAACTTTGAGTTTGACGCTGGATTTTCGCCGCTTCTGCTCTTGTCATTCGTGACAAGAACTTTATAGCGATTGAGCGATTCTACAGTGCTGATTTTGGAGGGGTGTGTTAAAAATTACAAAGGCTATATCATCTCGCGCGACAGCCTGCGATTAACTCAACGAACTCATAGCTGGGAGAGAAACAAAAATAAGTAGAAGTATATAGGTGGCGCGAGAGAAGAAAAAGAAGGGACTTGATCGAGACTAATACCCCATGCACATGGTCAACATAAAGGTACCTTTAGCATAGGTCCCTTTGCTATCGGCGAATCAGCCCGTGCTCTTGGGTCGATAGCACACGCCACGCGCGGAAGATCGTTAATTGATTGGCCGCAGAGAATAAAGGTCCCTTAGCTAAAGGTACCTTTGCGGTCGTGTGAATGGGGCAGAAGAAGCAACGACAGTTGGCAGGATTGCGCACCGCTATCGATGTATGCAACAGCTCCTGCTGCTCGGACGATAACGGCCATATTAAGACGTCGTCCGCGTGGCAGAGGACATCATATTCCTTGCTGAAGTTGCGGCAGGCGTCTCTGGAAGTGCTCCGGAGCCGACGAGATTCCGAATGGTAGGCGGTTGAAACAAGATATTCCAAACGGAGTGATTAGCGCCGTTAGGAGTCGTGAATTCTCTCCTAAGGGTATCTACCAGAACCCAGAATTGGCGTCCAGCTTTGAGAAGATTTTGGCCGCTGCTACTCTTTCCAGCGTGTGCTCCACTGAAGATATGGGGTGATATTCGTACTGAATGTGCTTTTTCATGACTGTGAGGTCAACACAAATGCGAATTCGTCCTGGTTGTTTGGGGACGATGACCATCGGCTCACACCAGTTCGTAGGTTTCTTTTATGCAGAGATGACACCTTGTGACTGCATGTCTTAGAGCTCTTTCTGCCTTTCACGATAGAGCGAAAACTGTACCCTGCTCAGTGAAGCGATTGCGAAAGGTTTCATATTAGGTTTCAGCTTGAGAAAGTGAGCACTTTTGAGATAACGTTTTCTTTGGTTCGCATGATTGTTTCGTGGACGTACAGATCAAAGCTGAAATTTCTTGATCCCTGGCTTACCCACGAGAGGCTTTCGAAGTACTTTCACGATGTAGACGTCTTCCAGTGCTTGTTGCCCTTTGCAGTTGAGTTGCATCCAAGCTGTTCCCGTGACTTGGAGGGATTTTCCGTCCGGACCATGAAGTCGACGTCTTGGGCTCGGAGAACTTGCTGCACCTTTAGAAGAGCTTCTGAATGACAAAAGCTGGCAACACCGTTTGGTCTGCTGTAGTGTCGATTCTGAAAACAACCGGAGTTTTCTCTACGAATACGTCTATGTTTCATTTTGCTGGCTGAGGAGTTGCTGCGGTTCCTATAACCACATCTTGTTCGTCTACGTCGTACGCGGTAGTTGAAGATTTGCAGACTGTTGCAAAATTTCCGCTTTCATGACATTTGTGGCAGCTGGCTCGTCGTAATATGACGTTGCGTGAATGTAGAGGAGGCAGTTCACAGGTGCGTTGGTGTTACGGGGTTTTTTTTGGTAACGGTTAATGTGTTTCTTTCGGGGAAGTCGCGCAACCTCAGATATCCGCAGTGTTCTATTCTCCTAGAGCGTGTTACGCTGACCTGTGCAATGCCTGTGCTCTCTTGAAACTGTAGAAGAGCAGTTCTTTCTTTTTTTTCTTTTTTCTCTCTACTTCCTCTTTTATGTTCTATTTATTTCCACCTCCCCTTGGACAGAGTAACCGGGACAAACTTCCAAGGTTAATCTCTTTGCCTGCCTTTCCTGTTGTCTTTCCTTCCTAAATAGCTTGTTTTAGAGCCGCTGGATGGGACCTGTAACCTCGAATTCGGATCGGCACACCCAGAGTAGAGGGGCCGAGTACAAACTCCTGCGAATGAGTGAAAAAATGTTTATTGTTAAAGAAGTACAATGACAGTCTTGCTGTCAAGCACTAAGGCAATGGATTTCGCTAAATTTGAGTGTCCCCATGATGGCGGTGCATTGTCCAAAAGAAGGAGTTTCGGAACTTTGGTTTCTGGTAACCTGTCTAGTGACTAGCTCGCTCCAGAAAAGCGCGTTATTTTCCGCACGCAGTGATCGAACTAAATGGCGAGCGTGCGTTCTCTTTTTATACAGCTGATGGGATTACTGAGAAACACATAAAAAGAAAATGTTGTTTTCCTACGGATGGAGGTTAGTTTTTTTCTTTTTTTTGTGTGTAAAATTCAATTTACAAAAAAAAAAAAATCAGCCTCCTCCCTCCTCCCCCCCCCCCAAAAAAAAAAAAAGAAGAGAGAAAGAAAAAAAAAAGAAAGAAGCTAGGACACTGTGTTATTGCACTTATGGTTTTCGTCTGATTTATTTATTTATTTATTTGAGGTACCCTTCGGCGCACAAAGACATTACAGCAGAAAAAAAAAAAGAGGGGGGGGTTGTACATAATGGAAGCTAATATACAGTCAAATAAAATAAACTGAGCATGAAATAGAACACATTCTGGGAATAATAAAACAACAACTACTACACTAGGTCGTTATATCACGCTACAAAAAGAAACGACACATTCAATATTCTTAATCAACGAGATATAACTATAGTCGGAGACAGGTTAAGAGTTCAGGTGAAGCCCCTCCCACCTCTTAGCACTTTAGCAGGGCGAACGCTGGAGAGGAGGTCGCCTCCTCCCTAACCTTCTCCCTGCTAAAATGCAAAGAGGTGGGAGGAGCTTCCCCCGAAGTCTTAACCCGTCACCGATTATAGTCTTCCATAAGTGTAGAGAAAAACAACGAGTTTGGTTGAATCACGACTTGTGATTCAGGTAAGCAATTATATTGATGAGTAGTTAAAGGGGAAAAATGAGTAAGTATTTGATTATGTTACTCCTGCAAGAATATGTTGGGTCTACTCCGCGTGACATAAAATGAGGAGACTGAAAAAAAAAAAAATTCCCTGTTTATGCCCGTTTTGTCATTGTATATTATATTGTGAAAGAGCTTTAGACGCAAACCGAACCTATACGACATTTCAAAGGTTTTCATCCATGGGAGTCCTTCGGGGTACTCGACCTTACGGAAAAATCGTAATTGCCAATGACATACTTTCGCCCTGTTTTGAACTCTTTCGATGTCATCACAAAGATTCTGTTATTGGGGATCCTTGGATCCCATGAAACACAGGCATATTCGGGAATAGGCCTTATCTTTAGAAAATGTGAAGTCTCTGTTACTTTGGAAGGACAGTTTTTGAAGTTTTTGGCGGTAATATTATTTATATGGGACGGCCATGATAACTGTAACGAAAAACGTACTCCAAGGTACTCAATCCTCCGGAGCAACGGTCAGCGTAGTATACAATGGAGGCTGTATAAAGAACGCAAACACTGCTCATACATTATACGAAAGACAGTCAGCAAACACCATTCACCTGTGGTTCGAACGCCGCGTGCCAAGTTTTCTCCTTTAACTCGCGGCATTCGAAGTGACGGATCCCTCGGTGACTCGCGTTCCAATATGTATCCAGACTGTCCTTTGTATGATGTAGTATGTATAAGCAATGCGACCCCGGCTTCAGTTTGTGTGTGTGTGTGTCTGTGACTTTGCGAAACGGAAACGATGATGACATTTATGAAATGTTTAGTGTCAAATGCCATCTTTTGCACCAGTTTGAAATACGGTCTATATCCTGTTGCAAGCCACTATATGTACTATCTGTAGGATACCTTGCTGTACACTACGCAGTCGTCGGCGTAAAGACGGATATTCGACTCTATGCCCTCGGTGATGTCATTTATGAAAATAGGAAATAAAAGGGGATCAAGAACAGATACCTTCGGGTCCCCCGAAGTGGCATCCACACACGTAGAGTGTTTCACCTTCTATTATAACGCACGGCTTTCGTCCATTAAAATAGTCTTTTAGCCATAGTAAACCATTTTCAGGAATATTGAAGGTGAATAGTTCAAGTAAAATCAACTCGTGTGGAACCGTAGATCGTACACCTTCTTGAAATCATGTGTTCATCGACACAAACGACTTAGGTCCCTAAAAGCTGTATTTATTTGTATATTTTTTACGTCACGACGCTCTCAGCCATAAACGAATGACGTTAAAAAAATTACGTGCATACATTGCAATGCGTTTTTTACATTTTTGTAACGTGTACTTATGCACTGGTTTAGAAAGATGCCCAGAAAGGTTTTAATTAGAACCTTATCTTTAAATTCCCTTATTAAGAACGTTTATTACCCTAAGTGATTAATGAACTAGTTATACCGAACGTTATTAATTTTCCCCAATAGGCCCTTTGGCAGAGACCAATACTACATTAACTTTTTTTTAAAATTAGATGTGGTTATTTGTTACTTTTGTCACATGTTTCCACAATCCTTTAACCAAAGAAGGATCACTCTAGGAACCCTTCTAACTGCACCCCTCAAAATGGCGGCCGTACTACCGTCTGCTTCGTCGTTTTGGGGTTTCTGCAACTCCATTAACGTCACGAAAACCAGACGCCGAAGAAATACAGAAAGGGGTTAACTGGGGTCGAGTCTTCTGTTCTCCGCATTTCCGTGTTTTCACGATCTCAGGGTTTTCACAACTTTGACTGTACTCGGGGTTTTCGCAACAAGTTTGACTGCACCGGCGAACCAGACGGTCACACGTAGGCCACTTTGTGGGAAGCCCCTTCGTGAGCTCATTATCTTTTGTTTAAAAAAAAGAAAAAAAAAAGAAAACGCGTGATTGAGCTTTCCGATATGCTCGAAGCAGTGTTGCTCACGTTCCTCCAAAACAAGAACAAAAACCCGTTCCTCGTTCCTTCTCAATCTTGGAACGAGTTCCCTTCACAAGTTTCAGTGGTTTCGAAAGGAACGCGTTCTCGTTACGTTTCTAAGCTTGGAACGTGTCGTTACTTTGTCAATACGTTTTGCGTATTTGAATTAAATACTGTGCTGGACAATCCGCACACAAAATAGAGCGAGCAAATGAAAATATCCCCATCGAACTACGTGTCGTGTCGCCACCATCACATTTGTCCCAATTCTTTGTTTTCGACTATCTCTCGAACACTTGGCCCTCTCTTGAAGTGGGAGGTTCAAAATAGTCGACAGTAAAACTGCATACCGATTCGAACGCGAGTCACTCCGAGATCCGTGCTTCGAATGCCGCATGACAATGAGTTCAAGGAGAAAACTCGGCCCTCGGCATTCGAACCACGGATATTCCGGTGACTCGTGTTTGCAGACTGTCTTTTGCATGATGTATGAGCAGTGTGACCCGGGCTTTAATGTCGTGGAGCAGGTACAAGGCTGGGGCTCTCGTAAGAGACAGAAAAATCGCGCGGGTGCCTTACCGGAACCGCTGGCCTTGTACCTGCTCCACGAGTGGTTACTTTAGTGCACTACTACGCTTCTCACGCGCGCAGTCTTTCAGAAAATTCCTGATTTAGGGTTTTTCCATGACGCTCAGAAAGTTTCTAATTGGAACCATATGTCTATTTTCACAAATAAAAAAGTTAATAAATAATTTTTAATTAATTAGAGAACAAATTAGTAAGTATCGCGCATCATCTGACGTTCGCCATCACGAGTAATGGGGTCCCAAGAAAATTATCATTTTACCTCAAATACACTAATTTTAGAAATTCCGTCAGTCTTCGCTGAAACACCCGATATATATATATATATATATATATATATATATATATATATATATATATATATATATATATATATATATATATATATTCTTCGTCTTTCAAGGGTCGCCAGTGCCACCACGCCTCATAGATTCAGTGTTCTCTATACATTCTGTATAAATTTGTTTCACGCCTGATTGCCGTCGAGGAACTGAATGCGACACATGCATGACCTCGCGCAAAGACTCCGCCTGCGAGCAGAAAAAAAAGCATCGCGCCCCGAATTTCCCCCAGCTGAAAAGACGGGCCGGGCGCGGCCAGCCATGGCACGAACCCGCGCCATGTCGCGCAGCGTGTATTAACCTCCATTTCCTTTCCGGGGTTCCCGCAGGTGACGAGTGCGTCTGGGTGGAGATCCAGGAAAAGACGTTCACCAACTGGGTGAACGAGCAGCTTCGGCCGCAGGGCCTGGCCGTCTCGGACCTGCGCGTGGACTTCAGCGACGGCCTCAAGCTCATCTCGCTCGTCGAGGTGCTGCAGAAGCGGAAGCTCAAGCGCATCAAGAAGCCCCTCAACCAGCACCAATGCCTGGAGAACGTCCAGACGGCGCTCAGCGCCATGGCGCAGGACAACATCAAACTCGTCAACATTGGTGAGCTGTGGCGTGCGAACCTCCTTTGTAAACGAGCTCCTGCATAAACACTGTTTAAAAAAAAAAAAAAAAAACGAAGTCAGCATTTGACCACACGTGGTGTAGGCACTGCGCAGTGCGCGTGACGTAAGATCCGCGTAGTGGTCTACACGGAAAGGATACGTGAACCTCCTCTCCACACGCATGTTACTCCTCTCCATTTGGGCTCTCCCCATTTCCCCTTCCGGCAGACGACGCCATTTCTGAGCGTGGCCGAGAACCGTGGTCAAAAAAGTGCTGCTCCTAGCGGAGCATTCCTAATTGGCCCCCTTTATGTGCGTAATCAAGATACGTGTAGGTGCATTTAGATTAGATATTATGTTATCTTATCAAGACGCACGCGTTTCAAACGCCAAAAGCATCCCTTCTTCCTCCGACAAGCAAATCTTGTAAGAACTGCTTCGCGCGGTGTATGAGCAACGCGCAAAACGATTTTTTTTTTCTTGTGGTGACAACAAGGCCGCTGCATGATCAACGTCACCTAAAGAAGCAAACGCGGGGCACGCGATGACCAAGAGTGCTGCGTCAGCGTTTGATCTGTAATGATAGAATTCTAGCTGAACGCCGACGCAGTGCTCGTCTCTCCTCCTCCAAAGCGCTCGAAAATGGCGTCGTCTGCCGGGACAGGGAAATGCAAGCATTCGAAGGTGAGCGTGTGGGCAAGAAGGAAAGCTGAGTACTACAGTGGTTAGCGTTGCTTTCAGTATAGAAGAACTTCAGTTTAGACACCTTTGTGGCGCTTATCACCCGTGCGAAAAATACTGAGTCACTGGGCCGGGAGCGCATGCGCGGCGTACGATATATTCCGCAGAAGAGAGCTACTGCATGTGGCTCAGAACGCGTTTCACAGCCCAGCAGACCGAGACGGCAGCGCGGAGAAGGCGGTTATTGGAACGGTCTATAGACCTTTGCATCTTTTATCACCCCAGGCGAAAAGTGCTGGGTCACTGAGCTTGTAAACGCATGAGCGTCTGATCTACCGCACAGCAGAGCAACAGCGCATGCCCAGAAGGTGTTCCACAGCCCAGCAGACAAAGATGGCAGCGCGCAGAAGGCGATTTTGCAAAGTTCTATAGCCGTTCGAGCACGGTGCCTGCAACCTGTCACCCACTGGTCTGTTTACCACGTCCTCAATTGTGGACCGTCGATTTCCACCTTATGACGTCATAGTGTCACGCTGTTGTCTGCCGCGATCCTGCTCTGCTAAGGTACCTGGAACGCGTTTCCGACTTGTGTGTTTACCGCGTCCAAAAGAACTGCTCCCTCCCTCGATTTCCACCCGATTGAAGTCATGGAGGTGTCGCGCTGTCGCCGGCAGCGACCCTGGCGGTGTCGCAGCACCGGTGGTGGATACGGCCATAGCCTCCTCTGTACTCACAAAGCCTGGCAGTTCGACGACGGAGCCATAGAGTGCCCGGTCGCAGATTTGGAGCGCGAGGATCTGGTAGCATTGAACATTTCTCGGGAAACCTGGACGTCAGCGCATAGCTTTTGGAGCGGCGAGGACCCGAAACATGCTTTTCAAACCCGACGGGAAAACAAGCGGTAGCGCGAGGAACGCGAGGAGCACGAGCGGACATTCCATCGCTGGGGAGAAGTGTGTTCCGGCGTCTCGCCGCAGCGGAGCGCCCGTCACCTGGCTCCCCTCTCATCCGTTGTCTGCCGCTCTACCTTTTCCATTTCGGCGGCCGCTTCTCGTTTCGATCTGCCAGGCTTTGTCAGTATAGAGGAAGCTATGATACGACAGACGCCCGTCCTACCGCGGGTCGCTCTCCTTCACAGTCCACGGAAACTTTGGCAGCCAGGAGTTGGGATGCCACGATGACGTTGGCTCGTGCTTTCCGCCAGCACTTCTACGACCAACCGCCAGTACCGCGACATCCGACAGCATGACAGGCCAGTTCGTTTGACGTAACTTGCTGCCACTTGGGGACTATTTCCGATGTAAGGGATGCTAAGCACACCAGTCGGGGACGCGTTCCGCGAGGCACCGTAGCTCTGGTAAAATCCCCGTTCGAGGTCAACCAGGAGGATCTTCTCCGTCAAAGCTGAACATCTTCAGTTTTCTTCCTGGTATGATGTCAGCGGGAGCGGGTTGAAAATGTCCTTTTGTATATTCACCTTTTCCTTTACAAGTTCCGAGCCATGTGCTTCCGGCACTGGGTGTAGGCGACGAAACAATAATGAAACATTTCAACCTGGGAAAAGAAGAAAATGGAAGATCCATTGGTGTATCCTTAGGCCCGCTTCAGACGGGGCAACTTTCCCAACAATCTCGGGGTTGCTGGCGATTTGTTCCCTAGCTTTCCCTAGCGCCACACGAATTGCTCGGATCGTGTCCGGCTCGAAACGGACCAACAACTCGGATAACTCGGAAGACGTTTGAAACGGCAGCAGTCAATCAGACCCGCGATATTTTCACGTGACACCCCGTGCCGGTGATCATGACAACTAAAGACTTGGTTCTGGTTTTGAAATTAATCGTTTTTGGGGATAAACCGTTTCAGAAAGATTAATTATTATTCTCAACGCCATTTAAAAATATATAAAAAAAAACACGTTTATAGCGCGTAACCCCCTGTCTAGATAGTGCAAGACAAATAAAATGTAATGATGATAATGGCAAGTGGCAGCAATTGCTTGCTGCGTGTGAACGCGGGCGGCCCGTGTTGCTGGTGTTGCGACGTCAAGCTGTTGGGAGAAGTTCCCCCTCTGAAGCGGGCCTTAGGGAATGCTTAGCATGACCCTTGGCAAACGCCACGCATGTCCCCCTTTGGGATACGCTAACGCTGACCCCTTCACTTTTCTCTTTTTGCTTTCTCTTTTGGCTTTCTCCTTTGCTTCCTTTATTTTTGCTGCCTCTTTTTGGCTTCGATACGGGGCCAGTCTTAGCGTTTCCCAAATGGGGAAATGTGTGGCGTTTCCCAAAGGGGGACATGCGTGGCGTTTCCCAAGGGTCATGCTAACGGGTTCCCCAAAAATCCGCCAATGGATCTTCCTTTAATTTTTGTAGCACAAATTAAGGACCAGGAACTGTAAGCACTGCGCGACCGCAGAAACGCGTTTTTAAACCACGAATAATTGGCGCATGTTCAGTTTCAGAGCCAGCGTCCCTGGTTTGACGTGACGCACAAGACGAGAGTTGTGTATAGCGAATACGCTTTGGCTAGACAGGTATGTCGCCCGTGAAGTTTACACGGCGTTGCGTGTTACGCAAAAGACAATGCGGCTCACTACACGACAGAACCGCCGCTGACTGATTATTGTGTGCAAATAGGCTGCGCCCTTCCCGAGGTGTCTCCTGTCTTTTTTTTTTTTTTTTCTTTTCTTCTGTCGGTGAGTAGGCACGGCGTGGTCGTGAGACTTTTCCGGCGGAAACTAGCAAGTCCACACTGCAAGCGGTCGCTTTTAACTGTTGAGATAAGTTACGGACAAGCCTTTGTATGTGCTCCATCCAGCACGAGGCTGTTAAAGATAAGGAATAAGCACGCAAAGTACAAACAAAAAATATATATTAGTAGCAAGAAGAGAAAAAAAAAATAAAAAGAAAGGCATGTGTTCTCGGAAGGAAACGCATCTCTAATATATGGACCGTTCTGGCTACGACTTGCTCCGAGCGTTTTTCTTTTTTTTTTTTTTTTTTTGCCTGGGCCGCGGGTAGGCGTGGCGGACGTTAGCATGCCAACGGGATGTCCTCCAAGGACGCCGCGTCGCTTCGCATTGCCAGTCTGGTGTTTGTATGTGTGTACCTCGTGTCGCCTTCCAGAAATGGACGACGCCGGTTGTAGTGCATTCCGTTCTTCCTTGGGCTGCTCCGATCTGGTCGGTCGGTCGGACGTGCAGTCGACCAACGCTTCTTGCGATCGCTTCGTTTCTTCGAATTCGCACTGACAAGGAACGGCAGGGGTGACATCTTCCTCTTGGGCCCCAAGGGCATTCGACCTGTGGAAACACTGAGTTGCTTGTGCAGCGGCCATCCCGTAAATGACGTTAAACACATCACTATGGGCTGTCCTAGATATCCAGGGGTGTATCCCTGGACGTCTAGGACATCTAGGACATCTAGAAGTGTGAATCGGGGGGAAGGGGGAGGGGGGAGGGGGTTGCACATTTTTGGAAGGGGCCACGGGTGGTTTGTTTTCTATACCTAGGGTTCCGTGTTTTCGGAGTTCATTTTTCGTTAAGCTCGGAGGGTCTTTTTCGGAGTTTATTTTTCGCTGAAAATTCGGGGTTTATCGGATTTTTTTTTATTAATTCCCTTTTTTTTTCCATATTCGGAGATTAATTCTACTGTTTGCAATTTCCCCGTATTAAAATTGAAAATAAATACTGAAAAACACAACCAACACTAAATTCTTAAGAACTCTCCTGTATCGCAACATCTGTTTTTAACTGCATTTGGCATTAGCGTCCTTTCCATTGCCATTACTGTCTCGCGACAAATCTTGAAAAGAAGTCGCTTCAATTAACGTCAATACATTGAAATAACTAAACACCTAGACGTAGTTGCCTGGAAGCAAGGAAGCTTCGGCTGCCCTGCCCCCTTTTGAAATCTACATGGGTGCTACAGTGTGCTACAAACTGGAAACAATCACAGTGGCTTTTGTCATGACCCAGGAGTACAGTAACCCTTCGTTCTGAACGAACGTTGACGAGATAAACGGTGAACTCCCTTTTGTCAATAGTTCGATATTTCAAAGGAACCTGAAGTGGCCTTTCATGAGGACCACTGACCCTGTGCTCTCAGGCAATTTATTCGGAAAATACGGTCTTTCGTGGTTTTTATTTTGCCATATCGCGACCTTGAAATTTCGTGATTTTCGGGTAAACCGGAAAACACGGAACCCTCGTACAGACTATTTCATTTGTTTGTGTACTTTGTGTTGGAAATTCTGGTTTGGGGGCGGGGGGAAGGAGGAGGAGGGGGGGGGGGGGTTATAATTTATGCTAGATGTGATCGGCGGCGAAGCCGATTTCGGGTTCGACTAAGCACACTGGACAGTCGCGCGCTCCTCCTCGGCCAAAGTTTCAAATCCTTGGCCTTACGTAAAAAAAAAGAAAAAAAAAAGAAAAAAGAAGCATGCATTAGTTTTATTAAGTTTACTGAACGACACGAAAATAGCAGCCAGATATTAAGCGTAGTTATGAGGAAAAAAAAATCGTTTTTTAATCTTAAATGTTTAGCATAATATGTTCCTTTCCCGTGTATCATATTATTTGTATCATTACAATTTGCTCTACATGTGCCTTTATCGCGTAATCTCTCATTGTATAAGTTCTTATAACGTCTGTATGTGCATAGTTCAATGCATTATTCAATGTGACTTCATAATTGGGCTTCGTGTATCTAACCTTCGACTCGTTTCTTGAGTTTGAAGTAGCCGGTCCCAGAATATGGAAACAAATTCTTCGCTTCGTCAGATAACCATTGAATTGGAATCGAGATCCTGCCGCCTTGACCGAATTCCGTTATCGGTGTTTTTCTTATGGGCTAGTCCGATCTAGGGATGGCGCTAACTTTTGTCCAACTTCAGGTTCGGCCGGCTCGGCGAACCTTCGAACTTCTAGCAAACATCGGCAAAGTTTGACTGTTAGAATTTAGCAGGCGGAATGCTGGACTGAGAGGGGTGTTCCCTCCTCTCCTCTACAGCAGTCCATATGCTTCCTCCCCCCCCCCCCCCAGCCTTCCTTTCCCTCGCCCTGAACTCTTAACAGGCACGTAGCCAGGATTTTGTTTCCGGGGGGGGGGGGGGGGGGGGGCCGCTCATGACAAAATGCTGTATGAGGGGGAGGGGGGAGAGGATGTCCCAGCAAAATGGAAGATTTTGAGGGGGGGGGGGGGGGGGCCCGGGCCCCATGGGCCCCCCCCTGGATACGTGCCTGACTCTTAACCACATAGTGCGTCGTCTGCTCGCTGCTCCTGTCGGGAGATGGCGCCACAAGCTACATTCACCGCTATCTCGGTCGTCTGCGAACATGTCCGCCGTCTGCTTTGGCTAGTTTATTAGTCTCATTCTCTACAGGATGAAAGCTACGCCTTGAAATTTCGGAAGGTAAAATCCACCACATTTGGTGAAAATCTGAACTTTCTACATGCAGGCGCCGATTTTTCCGGTTTGTTTTACAACGTAGGAAACACTTCTGGCGTGAACGCCAAGCGACAGAGGAAGCCACCCAGCTCGCAAGGATGGCGCAAAGCGACGTTATACGGGGTTGCCGTTCGGGTTGCCACTCTGAGCCAGGAAATGTTCGGGCGTTCTTTCTCCCTCGGCTGCGGCGGGTAGTCGTGCGAACCACTCGGGGAGCGCGTACACACGCACAGACACGCGGAGGCGCTATCCCATTGTCTGGACCTGCTTGCTGAGTACACACAACGCGGGCATGCACGCACGCACGAGGCCTTGAAATTGCGGCGTCGGTGTCGAGGAATGTCGTCCCGCGAGCGTGCCGCGTGCCTCTGATCCCCCCGCGCATGCGTTTTCCGAGCCGCGAGTATGTGTCGCAAACGCCAGACTTGCACAACGTTCGGCGCTCACTGACAAAAGGCTTCGACGGTTTTGAACGTTCCCTCGCCCAGCTTACGAGCAAGATAGGCTGCTTGCAAAGATTGTTCCCTAACGCTATAAAAAAAAAAAAAAAGAAAAAACTAGTGAAAGAGAGTAACAGTATCAAAAACATTCTTAAATGAACACTTTTCATCTTTTTTTTTTTTTTTAAAGCAAACAGTCAAGGCTATCGGCCCGCATGCGCAGTAGCGGCTCCTCCGTTGCGGAGAGCTTAGCGGAGGGGGAAACGCGGTCTACAAAAACTCCCTAATATAGAGACGCCCATCAACTTTCTCCACGGTGGCTTCTCCGAACCAACATCCGTCAGTTAGATTTTCCGAGCGATCTTAGTGGCTGAAGCTTCTAGCGTCGGCAGCGCGCCTCTGGTGCTTCCATCGGCCCCCATAAGGAAAACTTTCCCACATCGCGATGATAAGATTCCAGACCAGCTAATCCAAGGACCGCAGTAAACCTATACACGAACTCATCTCTGTGACGTCACGGCGCGGTGGTGGCGCGTCGGTCGCACTTCCGGTCTGGGGCTGTGGGCAGAAGTCCCCATGCCAGACGTGTATTCCTGCGTTGTTTTGAAAGGAACCAGACAAAAACCTGCCTTCTCGTCAAAACGCCGCGACTGGGGCTGTACCAAAAGTGTCGAGAAACGTTTGAAGGTCAGTTTTCACGTGCTCGGTTCGTCCGAGAATCTGGATATGTGCCGTGAAACGGTAAAAGCAGACGCCGTCGGACAACGACTGCTTGGGCGGGAAGCACTTTGGGTTGAATTGAAGGATACTTGTGGTCATCAGATTTATTTGTTTTGTTCCAACATGAACACCAGAAAACCGTCAAGTTGTGCGGACCACCTGCGGACTACGTTCAGTGCGTCTTAAAGTTCAAACGGCCGTCTGATTGTTCGAACTGTCGTCTGCTCTTTCAAACGTTTCTGCTTGTCGTCTGCTCTCTTATTTAGACGACGCCGGTCCGTAGACCAAATTTTGGCCCGGTACTTCCGATAAGAAGTAAGTGCAGGCCTCAAAAGACTTAAATTTGAAGGTTGGTAAGCAGGCTCGATGTAAACAGTAGATACAAGGAGATGTTGATCATTGTTACCAGTGGCCATCACCGACTTGTTATGCCTAATTCAGTTGGTCCGATTCTACTTGCGATTTTCGGTATCGACGTCGACCATCTCAGCTACGGTTCACGCTTTTGCAGCCCGAGCGGCGTCGCGACTGAAAATTCCGAGCGAAGTCTCATCATGCGAATCAGGCTTTAGCGTACATTCTGCGGCGTCCACGCGGAATGAATCGCCGCATGTCACATTATTCACGCGAAGTTTTGCGGTGTACCGAGCCTCGGTAATTTCGCTGACGCCGCTCAAGATAGTCAGACATCGCCAGGAAGACGTAGAACCAACATTTCGAACGCGAAAAAAGGCAGGGGGACTCACACTGACGCCGACAACATCGCATTTAAAGGTGTGTTTATGGGCGACGGCGAGCTTCTTGCCCACACCCTCATCGCGCATGCGCGGCGCCGGTGGCGTCCGCTAGGGGCGCTCCGGGCGCTCTGGTTTGTTTGTAAACATGAGTTGGTGTATATGGTGCCTGGGACGCGTCGTCCTTCGTGACCCCTCAATTTCCACCTGATGACGTCACACCTTTGTCATACTGTTGCCCGCCGCGATCCTGGCGGTGGAACAACAGTGGAGGTGAATACGTCAGGGGCCCGTCCTTATTTAGGTCACTCCCCAGCGTGACAGTTCACGGAAAACTCAGCAGTCAGGAGTTGGAAGGCTGCGACGACAGTGATACGCTCGTTCGCTCGTACAGAGTTTGCCGGAACTTCTACGACCAGCCGCCAGGATCGCGACGTTGGACAACGTGACAGGCCGGGTTCAGTGACGTCATTTGTTTTGTTGCCACTTCCGAATACTTTATTGAATGCATGGGTGGTATAAGACGCCTAAACACACCAGTCGGAAAGTAGTGGGACGTCAGCTGCCACTTCGAAGCTTCCTGCAGGAGCATTCTTCTTCGAGTTCTTCCCACCAGCTTGGACGACCTTCGCGGTCTGCTTGGACATTGTAATGAAATGCAGGCATTTCGAGACAATGGGTTCTCGGTTCTCGTTGACGATCGGCTCGAGAAGGAGCAGGGTAGCAGGGTGAAGGATGCAGCGTGTACACGCAAATGATTATTGTCAAGGTGAACACGTGACGCGGCTTCTGCATCTTCCGTGCTATCGCAGAAGTGGTTGCTCCTTGCGGTACCGGGTTGGAGCGTGAATGCGCTTGCACGTGTTGTGATGCAACGTGAGTAGAGAGGCCGCTAAGGTTCCAGTTTGCCCCGGTCCGATTTTGTCGAACTTTTAACTCAAAGTTCGACACAATCTGGACAAAAGTTCGACTCTCATGCATGCGTGGGAATTGCGACCGAACTGACGCCGCCTGGAGAGGGTGTTGCGCTAACTAAATAATAATAATAATGAATAATAACAAAAATACATGTTTGCTTTTGTATAACGTAAGCATTGGTAGCTATTTTCTAAAAGTTGAAGTAAACTATGCAGGAATTTCAAATTCTTGCGTAGAGGCTGGGCAACACTGGTGAAATATCGAACGTCGTCGGTTTTAGAATTTTCGCAGGTGCGGGGATACCAGTTGAGCCTCAGACTCGATTAAATGTGTAGAAGCTCGTGCGTCGATAATGTTCTTCCTCACTTGGTTCTGCACCGCCATAGAAGATGGAAAGAAAAACGTAATAAATAAATAAGCTAGAGTAGTAATTTCTTTTTTTGTAGTAGTCAATCTCTCTGTTTTGTTGCATTTTGTGACCAGAAAGTCGAACTGATGTTCCAGGAGAGTGGATGGCACAAAAAAAAAAAAAAAAAAAGAGGTAGATACAGTATACATGGTTTTATCGCGGGCAGCGCTATCTTGAATGCCGTAGCGCCGTCTCTCGGGCTTTAGGCTCAACAGCCGCGCTGCACTGTTTTGGGCGCCGCTGATGTATTGGGTGCGGTAAAACGCGAATAATATTTGCCGCAGGGCGGGGCTTGTATGTTGTTGGATCGGTTCATGTTTTTAAACACACTATGCCTGTTTCGTGCTCGGTAATGTGGCTTCCGGCGGTGCGGCGATGCGTGCAACAGCGGCAGCGAACGCGCCAGCGATCTAAATTGGAAGTGAGTACTCAAGACTGCTCACTTGCGGTTCCCTTTAGGTTTTCCCTGGTTGTAGGTGCAGTACAGCGAGAAAGTTTTTTTTGTCGTTCTGTGTCTACCACACCACAAGCAATCGAAGACGCGCAAAATAAGAGCATCGCGGAAATGATCGTAGACAGATTCGATCTACTATGCATCGATGTTTATACGCGTAAAATATTTAATTGACGATCCCGTGTCGACGGGTGTTTCTTGTCGAAAACTGAATACAGCAACGTCGAAGCAGGCCCATTGCAAGCGTGCGTCTATCAGCGGTTCAGCATTTTGCGTCATTCGAAGTTGATGTTTCTTACCACCTGCGTTGCGCACTTACCTGTAGAATTAACATAATTTAACCTGTTGTTGTGCATGAGATCGCGATTTATGGAAATTGATAAGGAAACCCACTCTCGGTAACGGGAATGAGCCTTCAGCTACTAAACAGCCCTTTATGAATCGCAAATCATGCTCAGAACCAATTCTTAGGTGGCCAAAGGTCACACTCAATATTTTGTTCCAGGTAATTAAAAATTATGTAGCTTTCAATGATCCTGTTCGTTTGACTCGCAGTTCTTTGCAAACGTCGTCGCGGGGGTGCGACCTGCAAAGAATACAAAGGTAAACTTTACAAACTAAAACAGCGAATCTCGAAGCAAGTTTGACTTATCTTGCGATCGTAACCCATGTTGAACGGGCAGCGTCGAACTCGGAGCGTGCTTCAGTCCCGAAATGCTGCGAGCACACTCGAGAATGTGGCGAAGTGCTGAAGTCTTTTCTGTTTATTGAAACAACCCACTGCCGTCGGAGGTCCTGGTCACGTGGGAAGCGATGAAACTCGAAAACATTTCAGCTGCACTCGCCTTGCCGGTGTCGCGAAGCTGTTCTCGCGCGAGTGTTTAGCTTCACTTTATGTTTTTACTTCCTCCGAGGGTTCGTTTGTCTTCACGGCACGGCTCGTGGCTTCTACCGGATTCGGGGGGGGGGGGGGGGGGGGGGGGGGGGAGGAGGGAGGGGGAGGGAGGAGGGAGGGGGGCAGATGGGGGCGAACGTGAATGCTGTAACGCTTCACTTAGTTCCTTGAACCCCGCGTCGGAGATGTTTTGCTTTATGCTCGTCTGCTTTTGGGATCTCTACTTCGGAGGTGGTTTTCCTCCGTGTATAACTTCTCTGCCGTCGTACGTGCTTTGTCTTGTTTTAACTGATATTTTGATCTTCGTCCGAAATGTGTTTTGTCTTGCGTATGCGCTTGGTTTTGTCATGCTGACGTTTGCTTTGGGCTTCGAGCCTTTTGATTAATGCTAAGAAAACCCCTCTTGATTGGTCCTTCCAAAAGTTTCTGATTGGTGGACTGGAGGACCTCAGAATGCTGCTGAACTCAATATAAGCGGCCACCGAAGGGCCACTCTCAAAACTCTGACTGACTGACCGTAAGGGACTCGGCTCCCGGAGATCAAGCCTTGGACATTACCCGGTCTCTGGAGGCCAACCTGCTCGTCCGACCCCTTTCGGCTGTGGAGTCTTCCGCCCGCTAACTCGCAAACTTGGCACCTCTTACGGCTGTGGAGGAGTTCGGCTCGCCCGCCCTTGTGTGGATCCTTGTTTGTCGAGTTTGGCGGTTTGGCTGTGGTCGGGGCACCCGCTGAAAGTGTGGTCGAGGAGGACGGCAGGGGAAGTCGGCAGAGGTTAGGAGTATTTCTTCTCCAAAGTTCATTGACGAACTGTCCATGTATTATTGCAAAAGTGTCCTTTTTTATATCCCATAAAGAAGCACTTGTGTTTCGTTAATAGCAGCATCGTCCCCGATGACAGGGTTTTGGGTTGTCATCGAATCCGGTAGCTTTAATGAAATCGAGCGAAGCAAAAAAGGGAGAGGAAACTGCGGGCGAAACAAGCGAGCGTCGGGCATCGCGTGCATCCAAGGCGCACATCTGGGGGCTCCCCTCGCTTCGCACAGTTCAGCGACGAGGAAAGGGAGCCGGTAGCCATTGTATACAGTCGGCTCCGACGTCACACCGCTGGTGTCGGCGAAGGCGGGCTTGTTTGTAAACAGTGCGTTGGCGTATAAAAAAGGTATCAGCAGGATAGTTTGTCAATCGATTGATATCGCGAGCTCTGCTCTGAACCACATGAACCGTTATTTTACCTGCTTTCGACTGTGACCGACTGCGTTAAAGGAGCTGTGCAACAGTTTCAGTGCTTTGCTTAAATAATTTGGGAGTTGGTGTCTCGACCTTTCTGAAGTAAAGAACAAAAAACTGCTTTTGCCTGCATGTCCTAGTTTTTATTTTAAAAATGGACAAAAATTGAGGTTTTCGGCACCTCTCAACTCCTTCACCATCTTCCGAGTCACTTGCGCCGGGACGTCAATGGGCGCGTTCTGTAGCGGCCCCGGAGTCAAGGAGTCACTGACTCCTTCCATTAGACGGCCAAAAGTCACTTCCGGTGCACGTAACTCCGGGGCTTCGGAGTCAAGCTCCGAAGCACCGAGTCCGGAGACGGTGCACGTAGAGTCAAAGGAGCTAAAGATGACGTCATTTCCTGACTGGTGACGATTTCCGGCGCTAAAAGGGAAAAAACAAACAAAATGGCGGGATAAGTTGCGTCGGTTCTGTCGCGGCCCGCGGGTGTGCGGTTTGCTCGCCTTTGTTAATGAAAAGCGCTCAAGGTAAGACGAATAACGCGTTCGAATTTCTTTTCCAGGTAAGGCTCTTTTCGGAAAATGCATTGGACCGTATTTTGTTTGGTCTGAATATGCTAATAAACAACGTAACAGTTCATTTGACGCCGTGTCTTGATCGCCGTTGCACGGATACTCGGCGAATATCGACGATAATCCTGTCCGCGCTGAACAGAGCAAGGCAGGGTATACGAACGCGAATTCGGTAGCCGGTTTGACACTCACGCAGAGCATGATCCCGGTTGATGTTTTGTTTGCGTAGCTAAACCGGGGTGCACGTTGGCTGACGCTCGCTTCCGCCGACAAAACCTTGATCGCCGAGCGCGGCCGAACTTCCCGTGAGTATATATGCGAATACATTTTATAGGAAGTTCGTTACGAAGGGCAGAACAAACGTATGGCCGTGTAAAAGTATCGCAACCGGCGGCGTAGATTCGCCGAGCTCTATATTGTGCGTGTGCTGACGACGTTTTTGTCGGTTTTTATAACAGTAGCTGCCTTTGCACCGCCAAGCGAAGGGCTCGATCGCGTTGCATCGCTTCGAACAGCAGCGCTGATGAGTACAGTCACTCACTTTTACTTCAACGACCTTGTCAAGACTTCTTCAATACCGGCGTCAAATAAAAGCGATCGTGCTCGCCATCGTCTGCTTCCAGTTTATTCGGAGACCGTCTGGCACAGGGGAGGAAGCGGAAATTGCGTAGAAGCAGGTTTGGAGCCGCGGCTTTTTTTGCCGTTCAGTAGGCGCTCCGATGACTCCGACTCGAGTGACTCCGTTCAGAGCTAAGGGAGCCGCTACTGAACGCGCCCAATGGGGGTCGCGCGGAGTTCCGGTGAAGCTCTCTCTCTAGAGCCATCAGTGAGCAGCGAGAACTCATCCGCTCGAGACCGCGTGACCACGTGCTGGCGGGTGCAGCGCGAAAAATGTGGCGAAAGGAGGAAAGTCTCATCCGGGTCCGGCCATCCCCGTTCGGCTCTGTCCCCCGTCCCCCTCCGGCTTCTGGCGGCTGTTCGCGGTAGCAGATAGAGCTGACGGTTTTGTGGACCTAGGATAGATGGCGCCACTAGAGCTCCGTATAATAAAAGTTTTGTTGATGATACCAGGTTTTTGACACACTTATATTTATGTTGGAACGACAAGACTTATAGAAAAGTTACCTTTTATCGAGCAGGTATGCGCACAACTTGCTATCTTTCTACAAGACCCCCATTGACGTCACGCCGCGTGTTTCTCATGTCCGCCGCTCGCAGCTGCAGGTCAGGGAATATTCTCATTTTTGCCTCGCAATCACGCGGCGGAATCGCAACATTTCGAAGGAAGGAGGTGTGTTTTCTGTCCTTTGTGACAAGATGAACAATGTCAAAAGTAGAAGATGCCAATTCTTTCAACGTTAAAATCGTTGCACAGCTCCTTTAACGACTGCTTGCGACTGCCTGCGGCGAGGCGACACACCGGCACACTCGCGCCATCTATTAGGTAGGCCTGGAAACACTCCTGACCTGCGCATAACTAGAAGGTTCTGGAGTATTTACGAGATAAAATCTATGCACACTAACCGTGAGAAATGGTCGCCTACAACATTGCCAGAATAATTTCGAGCACACAGTGAAAGAATGACGCGTAACGTGTATAGACAAATCGGAAGGGATCCAGCCTCCAGAATTGTCCGTTAGATAGCGCCAGTGTCGTAGGCATTCCGAAGCGAGGGCGAAGCAGTCAATCACACTTAAACGTAAATGTGTGAACCGGCCTTCGGTGTGCAACGCCGACGGTTGACTGGTTTAAACAGAACGTATACTTTTTTTCGCGGCTCTGTGCCCGCTTGGGAATGAATGGAGCGTTGCGAACTACCCTCTCTCCTTCCCTCTCTAGGGACTCTGCCTTGCATAACATATTTGAGTTCTATTCATCCGAGACGCGCGCACAACGTTAGCGAGCAGACGACTTCCGGTCAATCGATACAATTGTGTGCTGTGAAGCGTGTACGAGCGCTTTATACACACACCTCTCGTGGTCCAATTTTCCGAGATGAGCTCTTTCAACGCACCAAGTTTGACTGCTGAATGGAATCGTCGTTAGCCGATCGGCGGCCTCTCCGCTTATGCTTCGTTTTTTTTTTTTTCTTTTTTTTTTTAGAGCGCAGTTCTTAGACGCCCGTTTCCGGCTTGAGCGGCGTCGCCGTCGGCGTAACCGCGCGATGCAAAATGGGAAATGTCCCATAATGCACCGCGCAGTACCCTCGTGACGTCACTCGTGACGTCACGTGTGACGTCACGAGGGTCCCGTGCGGTATATTACGGGACATTTCTCTTAATGCACCGCGCGGGGAGGAGAAGGAGGGGGAGGAGGAGGGGAGGGGAAAGAGGAGGGATAATAAGGACTAGGGGTAGGGGGGAGGAGGAGGGAGGAGGAGAAGGAGGGCGAGGAGGAGGAACAGGGGAGGAGGAGGAGAGGAGGGAGGAGGAGGAGGGAAGCAGCTTGAGGGATGAGGGAAGGAGGAGGTGAAGGAGGAGGAAGAGGAAGGAGGAGAGGAGGAGTATCAGGGAGGATGAGCAGCAGGGAGGAGGGGTTTATCCTCCCTTCAGTACCCTTCCCTCCTCTTCCTCCTCAAGAGCTGCGCTCTAACTCGGCGTTACAGGGTGTTGTAAACGTCTTTTGTTTTTGTTTGTTTTTCGTTTTTTATTTCTTTTTCTTACAAATGGTCGTTCATAACATCGTTCACGTTTTAGCGCTCGAAAGGTTTTCTGATGCCGCAGTGAGTCGAAATCCACGAACGAGTAGGAACCAAACTCGGAATGTGCTTCCCCAACTTCTTATCCGATTGGGTGTCTTTGTTCGTTTCTTTCGTCGTCAAGAGGGAGTCGCAATAGGGAGCTTTAGTGCCTGTTGTTGGATATAATAATTGCTGTGTGTGGATATTTATACAGCGTGTAGTTGGTCAGCCTCAACGTTGACCTGTTGGAGAGAAAAGAGGGCCATGCTTTCCTCACCTCAAACATGAACTACGCATCATCGAACGCTGTCACCGTTCTAATGTAGCTCTAGTGGTTGGAGCCAGATGCGACACTTCCAGAACTTACAATTCTCTGATTCAAAAGTGAGAACCGATGATCGGAAATTTTATTTGAGAATATAGTGGCCAAAGGAAGCCTGCGAATAGCCCCAGAGCACATGTCGGCCCTGCAGGATGGATGGATGAGACTGAACCTTTTTATTTGGGCGGCGGCTTGCGCCACCTAGCCAGTGTTTTGTTTTTTCTAACCTTTTTTAGGCATGCGTTATATATCTAGAGATTTATTCTTAAACGATAGTCATCGCCTCCATTGGTAAAGAAGCTTCACATGGGCAATCGCCAGCACGTCGCCTTCTTCTCCTGCCCCCTTTCTCGTTGCTAACTTCCCAACGCGGCGCTTGCTTGTTTGACGGCGTACCTCCCCAGCATATACACCTTTTTCGTTTAGCCTCGCACCCAGCCACGTCGTCCCCATATCCGGTATGCGTTCCGAAAAAAAAAAAGCAAGAGATTACAACCCCGAACAAGTAAAAAAGTATAGAAGGGTCATAACAAGAACGACTGACGGTTGCAATTAAAATGTTAAAACATTCTACTGTTGAGGGGAGAAGAAAGCGACGTTTTCACGCATACCGGAAGTGCCAGAATTGAAGATGGCGGCGCCCCCGTAGAAAAGGTGTATACTGAAAACGTAGTGACTGTGGTTTGTCCCATGTAGAACTGAGCTGTTCCTTTGGTATTGTGGACATGCTCCGGGCATATCGTGGATAATTAATTAAATGCGCTCTGACGCAGAAGGCACTCGCGCAACAAGGTATCGGGTTGACTTCCGTCTCGAAGTGTTAATCACCGCGATTTACATTCACTACATCGTGCCTGCCCTTGTTTTTTTTATTATTATTATTTCTATATGTATACAGAATGTTTTATCTCGTGGCAACTCGGGAAATGTGTTTGGGGTAAGATTAATTTTATTCCCAGTATTATTTTATTGTTGGTGAACACTTGGAAGAAGTTGTTTTATTTTTAGTTATTGTCTTTATATTCAAAATAAAAACTACATTGGCACCGTTGAAATAGTAGTGGAGCATAATTCGATGGCTTCATATTTCGCGAATTGACCCATATATGTCGCATTCCTTAAAATCTTACGGAAATAGATGTCGCGATCCCGAATAAATCGGTGAATATTTTCTATCTGAATAATATTTGCATGACCAACCTTTTGGGGATTGCTTTCCATTCAGAGGAGGGCTCAAGTCATTGTGATGTATGATATCTGGTTTAAGATATATAAACGCTGATTTGTTTCGACTGAAGTAGAAGCTAAATCAAATTTATTGACTGCTAAACCAATTGGCGCATCGAAACGGGACCAGAAAATTCAAGACAACGTTACGAGAAAAATAACGCGGTGCGAAACCCTTTGCCTCAAAGGCCGACGACCAGACTCGAGATTCTGCAAGGCAGAAGATCCTCCTCACCATGGGGGAGGAGGAAGCAGGCAACGGTGGACAGGGTAAAAGGGGGGAGAGTATAATAATAGTTTTTTTTTTTCATCAATGATGAAAACCAGAGAAGGAAGCGAGAGAAAAGTGGAAAGCGCGAACTGGTCGTCGATCTTTAACGGAACATAAGACCGCAGATTAGAAGTTGGCTGCGTATTTAAAAAGCGCGTTACTAACGATTCAACATATAGGTGACTTCATCTCAAATCGTGCAAGAAAAAAATGATGCGTCCTCAATAAAGTCGGGGAAAGATATATGTTGGGGGAAGATGTGTTACTAAAACAAAACTGGCAAATTAGAACTACGAAAAATTTTTAGTTCTTGAGTTTTGGGTTTCGAAGGGGCAGAAGGTTTGCAGTTTTCACTAGTGACACCTTTTGGAGTCTCGCAACGTTTAGATTTCACAACAGATACATTTTTTACTGCTTTAATACTTTATATAGAAGGGTTAAAGTTAACTAGAAGTGTGCTTTTTATTTTGTTTTATAAAATAAAAACACTGGCTTACGCACAATAGGTGGCGCTAAGTGGATTCACAGACCGCTAGCGATGACGTCAGAGGAAGAAAGGCGCTGGACTTGTCTCCCAGGTGGTGTTAGTTTATAGAATCGAACTGTGTACAGGGGTTATGTGTACAAAGTGGAGGATAATAGACCATTTTCAAAAGTGTGCGCCATCTAGTAGCTTCTGAGCCCATTAACCGTGTCCGCCATTGTTTGGGCACGTACTCTGAGAACGCATTTGACACGAGGGCTGTGGCAGCGTTCGGCGTGAACTCGGCTAGGACTCGGACCCAATCACACGCTTTCGTGCCCCAAAAACGGCGACCGCCAATGTTGCTTGATGGGGTTTTGAATAAAAGGGCCTATTGACGTCATTGACGTGCGATGAAATGCTCAAGTTCACACTAAAAAATCGGTCTCCTTCCTTCCTACCTCCCGTCTCTCCGACTCTTGTAGGAGTGCGAGTCCTTTCCATCGGGATAGCGCCGATCCAATCGGCTCCAACCACGCCGATGTCAAGTGGTGAACCAGTGATTCGAAACTCGTGGAAGATTGAACTATGCCCGAAAGGACGCAACCGCAGTACCTTTTCCCGTTGACTTTCCCACGCGAGGCTCGCCATTTTGAATCGCGGAAGATCCGGTATCGAGGCAAACATCGTTTTCACCAAGCTCCCCCCACGAAACCCTCCACTCTTTCCTTTGTAGCAGAGCGAACGCTGAAGGGGCGGCGAGTCCCTCCTGGCCCCATCTCTAGTCGTTTGCTCAGCTAAATGCAAAAGTGAAAATAGTGGAGGGCTTTGTGGAAGGAGCTTGTCAGCCCTTGTTTTACCTCTTCTATTGTCGTTTACTTCTTCCAAGTTGTAATGTCTTGCTTTCTTTTTCTCTCGTCGCCCATACCGTATGTGTGAACTACGTGACCGAGGACGAGGCTAAACCAAATGCGACCGAGCGTCTTCCGCTGTAAAACTCCGAAAACTTGATTATTCGCACAGTCTTGCAATTACGCGAAAGGCCGGCTTCCTTTTTTAATTAATCATGAGCTCAGTCAGTCTGACGATTAGTTTCGTATGCCCCAGTGTACTTGGGGCGCAGCAACTCTAACGGCCGCCGCCCGGGACGCCACCTAGCTTGGTGTTATTTTTTTTTTTTTTTGTGGTATTGCAGAGTTAACGGTTAGTCGAAATTCAAGAAGGAAGTTCAACCGTACGGGTTGTCTACCTATGCGAAGGAGCGCTGGTTTCGGTTTCAGCAATCCTGTCGTCAATGTTCCTTTCTTTTTTTTTTCTTTTTTTTTTTGGGGGGGGGGGGGGTAGCTGTTTCTTTTCTGTATTTTTTCAGAGGACACGGATACTCATGGTGGCAGTCTTGTAAAATAGAAAAAAAAGCCACCTTTTTAACGTCATTGTATCTTTTTTTTTTTTTTTTTTTTTCGAGTCGTTGGTTTTCTTGAGAAGCAGACGAACCGTGGCAAACTTGGGCTTCGTGATGATGCCGGGGAACCTTTTTTTTTTTTTGCGGTTGTATTTTTTGTTTTGTTTGCCCGTACT
Source organism: Ixodes persulcatus (assembly GCA_013358835.2). Classification (NCBI taxonomy): domain Eukaryota; kingdom Metazoa; phylum Arthropoda; class Arachnida; order Ixodida; family Ixodidae; genus Ixodes; species Ixodes persulcatus. The sequence goes on from JABSTQ010010605.1 coordinate 384,985, forward strand.
TTTACATCGGTCTTTTCCTCTCAGAGTTAAGGTGTGCGAAGTTTGTTTCTGGCTTCCACCGCGTGATGGCCGGCCGTTTGAGCGGCTTCCTGCCAACGAGAGTTCATTGCCGTCTGCTGCGTCGGCGTGCGTCCGTGGTGTGCGCGGCTTGGCTGAATGTCGTCGTCTCTTTGTTTTCTCCGCCCGATCCCTCGCGTGTGTACTTTATTTGTTATGTTTGCGCCATGTTTCTACGTTGCTCGTGCTACTCACGATGTGGCACTGAACGGTGCCGGATGACTTGGCGAGACTCAAACGAGATACCGCGAGATTCTCCCCGAGTGCATGCAGTATATAATGGCACGGTCACTATAGTCCGTTCACCCTGAAACTGACAGTGCGGTGGGAGCTACACGCTCGCAGGACCAATCAAGTGTCTCCCTTTCACCACCTGGTCCAGCTCTCTGCGCGTGAGGTATTGACGAGAGCGGGATCACCCGACTAAGCATAGATGTACGATTAGTCCCACGGGCAGGTATAGCTTCCATCGCACTGTCAGCTTATAAGTGAACGGAGTATACTGGGTTGTCGAACTACACCTACGTTTGTACGACGAAACCGTCCGATCCGACGTCCGATCAGGCAATACGACGGTCGGAGGCGAGGGTTTTCAACGCTTTCCGGTGCTACGAAAACCCTCGCCCCCGAAGGTCATTCCGGCAGTTCGAACGTCGGATCGGACGGTTTTCTTCGTACATGTGTTCCGCGCTTTATACTTGGGGACAACTTTTCTTGGCATTTCCGGGGAGAGAAGGAAACCCCGCGCACAGCTTTATTCAACGCTCAAAATGGGATTGGGAACGCGTGCTTGTACCTTCCACTGCATTGCCAAGAAAGGTTGTCGCCGAGTATAGTTGTATTGCAAGAGAGAGGGAGAAAAATTATGAAAGCAAATACTTGACGGAATACATCTTGCTCCGCGAAAATCCAATGGTCTTGGAGCCGACAGCTTTGGCGTAGATAGAACGGCTGGAGGCGCGCGCAGTCTCTGGGTCTTCCCATTTGGATTGGGAAGAGTGGCTGCCGCCATCTTATCGTCGTGGACAGCCTTCCAGACGGCGGAGCAAGATGCGGAAAATGCAGCACGACCGCTTGGTCATCGAGGAGGTGTTCCGTCATCTGTGCTGGCTTCGAAGACGACGAGCTTGCGACACCGTGCTTGGCGTTGGGTACATGAGGGTTAAAGATGACTGTGCGGTGTTGCGCTCGGTCGTTCTTTCTCCACAATCGCAATATACACGGGCGCCGTCCCACATCTCCCGAAAGCGTCAGGCAACAGTCGTTAAAAGTTCGATTGGGGAAAGTCGCCTACTTCTATCGGTGTCTTGTCTTTTTAATAACAAGTTTTTCCTTTTTTTTTTTTTTGCGAGCACACTTGTTATTAGGTTTTGAGAGTAATTTGTCATTTTAGTAGAAGTTACTAAAAAAAAGTTTAAAGTAAACCTACTAATTTAGTAAAAAATAAGATTGAAAATTAGTAATAACTCAATCCAGTTCCTAACCAGCTCGCTGGCATACTTCCGCATATTGCAAAACTAAAGTAACCTGAGTAGAGTAGTTGAATTACGTACAAATACGCAGTAGGAGATTACCCTTGGCAAGCGCCCGTCAATTCATATACTCGGCCACTTTGCGGAGGCCGGAATTCGTTGATCTGCGGGCGCGTTTCCTTTCATGCTGGAATGCTGGCATTTTGATGGCTTTTGCTTGTTTGTAAGGCGCGCTCGTTTGGTATGTCCGTTTCCGCAACACGTAATTAAGGTCATATTATTCTTCAGCTCCGGATTCCTGGAAGAAAAAAAAAAAAGACATAAAAAAACCAAACCTAGCGTGGAAGGTAAAAGAAAACAAATTGGAAGGTCGCGTGAGTGTTAGCCCATCTTGATGTTGTTTTTACTTCTCCGTGCTTTTTCCCTGTCCTAGTCGGTGCTGACACTAGCGTATGCTGGTAATTAGGTTCGCGCAGGACGGAACGGGACGCCTGGGGTTACCTTGATGGGCAGAAAGAAGATGATTTGCCCGTCAATGTGTCCATCCATCACACGTCGAGGAAGAAGGGTAGAAATAGAGCACAGCGACTGCTGTGCTGCTGTTCGCTTCATTCAATGCACCGAATACCCCCCCCCCCCCCCTAATATATATGTATAAATAAATATATATACATTTTTTTATAGCAAAAATAAATGACGCTTTGCCGAGCGCTCCTTCTCCGCCTAAATATAGCGCTAGCTAGCGGTCTGAACCGGATGCCTAAGTTTCTGAACGTATACCCGCTGTCTTTTTACAACTGAAAGGATTTTCTGAAAGTTTCATTGCGAAAATGGCGCCCATTTGCGTTAACTGGCGCTATTCAGCATCATGTATTTGAAGGCTTCGTCGGTTTTTCCCATTGAAATTTTTAGAAAATCACCTATAGCTTTTCAATGAGATAGCGGTTTGTTCTGAAATTTTTGCAGCTAATTCGGACCGCTATCATTACATTTGGCCAGTGAATGTGCGTTCGGCGATGCGTAGTAGTTTGTTTTTGTGGTGTGAAAAAGCCTGTAATTTTTTTTTCTTTTTTTTTTCCTTGGGGGGGGGGGGAGGGGGGAGGGGGGCATGTATGTTGCATTATGGTCCTTAGATAAATGACTTGCTGGTTTTGAAACTTCGAAGGTTTCCGCCCTTGTTAAGCTTGCTCATCATAAGCGGCGTAAAGCCATGCAAAAGTAAACAAACAAGGGGACAAAATTGATTTTTAAAAGCAGATGCAGCACCATTTACACGGTGTTTCGATCTTTCCACCACAATACGACCCCTAGGTCTCAGGTATAGGTGGCGTTTCCGATCGTCTCTATTTTCGACGAGTTCGTGAGGTTTTATGAAAGGGTAGACGTATCATCCAGCGACTTCCTCCGCAGAGCCGTATATGTAGAGAGTTTGGCCATTTGTTGGGTAGTATATAGGAGACGGACGAGGAGGCGCCATTGGCCGAAAGCGGCCTGGCCGTGTTCCAGGAAGTCTTCACAAATTTGAATGTGGCCAACCAGAAGCCGGAAATAATACCCTGGCGGTGGTCGCGAGAGACGAAATTAATAAGCGCGTCGCAGTAACTCTCGGTGACTGAAAATATGGTGCACGTGATGTTTCAATCACGGACGGTCAGCCAAAATCATGGTGGAAGAGTGCGATTAGCGGAACGCTTGACATAATCCGTACGCCAAACGCCGAGGGCCGGGAATCTGCCGTCCGAGCGGTCACACTCTGTCCGAGCAAAACAGAGTTGAGGGGCTCATTTCGTTTCTTACATCTTTCTGCATGATCATAATCGAAACATCACGTGCAACCTATTTTTAACCATGAAGGGTTACTGCGTTTCACTCTTACGCGCCTATTAAAACCATATCCCAGCATATACCTATGGTTAATACTGTTTCTCGCTACCACCGCTAGGGGATTCTTTTCGGCTTCTGGTTGGCCAAGAGAGCCTGTCAAGCCCTCTTTCTGCGTCTGGTGCACGCTCCGGCTCTGTCCGCGCCTCCCATTGACCACACTCTCTCTGTAGACCGACAAGCGGCTCTGACATCACGCTTCGTGGTGGCGCTGTTGTCGCCACGGCGCATGCGCAGAAGCTTCACCTTGCGCGAATCTGGTTTCTGCGCTCGCGCTGCGCTCACAACTGGTGTGGGCAAATGCGGGCTTGTTTGTAAACAGCGTGTCGGTCTATAATACACGGCATTTGCGATATCGAAGATTGGACGACTAAAATTATGAAAATGGCAGAGGATGCCACCACAACCATTCCCGAGGAAGAGGGGCTACAACAGGCAGACTCCAGGCTCCTGCACATGTGGGAGGCCAAAGAGAGCTTACAAAAACGGCTCAAGAGAAATAAACGCAACCGCCCGCTTAAAAGACGTATAGCAAAGCTAAATCTAGAAATACAAGAGTACGCCGACAAGCTCGCGCTGCAAAACTGGCACGCGCTATGCGAGCGCACGGAGCTCCAAATGAGTACGGCCAAGGCGTGGAAAGACCCTTCCAGAAATTCATTCTGGCCACCTCGATAGCTATCATCACCTAAGTGTGTATCATCTGTACATGCGAATAGACCCTTCCCGAAAGTCAGTCTACCCACCCTGTGCAGAGCCAAACCCGACGCTTTAATGGCGGCACTACACAGCTTCTCCACACCAGAAAATGCGAACGTCTTCGAAAGCATAGAGCAGAAAGGTGAAAAGGTGTTGGTCCCCTTACGTCACCTTCGACTCACGAAATCGAGGGTGCTTGATTTAGCCGAGCATGATCTCCTATCCCCGCCATTAGAGCGGCAATATTGGAGCTCATGAGAACTGCCACAAGGTGACTCTGACTTTTGAAAAGGGTCTATTATGGCTGGTGAAGGAAGAATTTGAAGACAGAAACCGATGCGGAGCCTGAGCATCTAGACTTATAAGCTTATATGCATTACGCATTTGAGGCTGTCATGCAAGTCCTTGGAATGCTCGGCTTCAGCACGCCCCATGACAGCTCATGACAATGAAATGTTAGTTTTCGTGAGAGGTTTACTCAACTATAAGCGCCTTGTGCAGAGCGGTAGTTTCTTGACACCATCGAAACTGAAGCAGATAGACAAATAACCGTTCAACGGAAAACACCCTAACTTTCGTACGCCTACCGTTGATGAAAAGGCACCAGATTTTATCCGCCATTAGCATACAGCAATTTGAACTGCTATTTCAGACACTAGATGGCACTGAATTTGTGAAAGGTTCTATAGACCCCACGAAAAGCAAGACCGAGCAATGCAGGAGTTTGGAGAAACTCCTCCATACGCATAATCGGGGAGACGTAAACGAGACCATCCGAGAGATGCGGGCCAAATACACGCCAGAACACCCCCGAGTCCGGCATGGAGATTACACAGGCGCTCCGAACGCAAAACTCGACCAACCCCTCACCATGGAGGAACTCAAGGCAGCCTTACATGGCCTCAAACCCAAATCGGCCCCCGGCCCGGACAGCATTACCAACAAGATGCTGCGAAACCTCGCGGACGAGGAATGTCAACTCCTACTCGACTACTTTAACAAGTGCTGGGACACGGCGACGGTGCCCAAGCAATGGAAGAAGGCATTTGTGCGGCTGATACCCAAGCCGGGGAAACCTCTCAGTGTAGAGAATCTCAGGCCGATTTCACTCACGTCGTGCCTTGGAAAACTTCTAGAGCACATGGTCCTCAATAGGATCAATGACCACATGGAGGACAACCAGCTCTACCCGCACTCTATGGTGGGTTTCAGGGCCGGCCTGTCGACCCAGGACGTTATGCTACAGCTGCAACATCAAATTGTTAATACCGAGGACAAGGCGTCCACGGACGGCCGCGTAATAGTTGCACTGGACCTAACCAAAGCTTTCGATAGACTCAAGCACGAGGCGATATTCCGAAGCCTCCAGAGCCTAGCGATAGGAAAAAAAAAACATACGACTACGTCAGAGAATTTCTCACGGCCAGGACGGCGCAACTCAAAGTGGGACCACACGAATCGCCCGAGACCCCCACGGGGAGCACCGGGACCCCTCAGGGCTCGGTCATCTCCCCCTTTCTGTTCAACGCCACCATGATCGAACTTGCCAACAAGCTACAAAGTATTGAAGAAGTACATCACAGCATTTACGCAGATGATGTCACAGTGTGGACTGCGGGCGGCCGAGACGGCGACATACAAGACCGCCTTTAGGAGGCGATCGACGCCGTCGAGGCGCACGCAAGAACCCTAGGCCTCTTGTGCTCCCCTGAAAAATCGGAGCAGCTCACCTACCAGCCCACGCGCAGGGGCAGAAAACCCAAGGACGGCCCCCAGACCCACAGCATAACGCTAAGAGTGGGAGAAACTCCGGTCCCACAGGTGGCCGAAATTCGAGTCCTCGGCCTCCACCTGCAAGCTAACGGGCACAACGGCAAGACCGTACAATGCCTGGAAAAGACAACCCACCAAATCACGAGACTAATCACGCGGTTTGCCAGCAAGCACAGGGGCATGAAAGAAACGACGCTACTAAGGCTCGTCTACGCCTTCGTTATTAGCAGAATCACATATGTGGCCTCGTTCCTACCCCTCAAACAAGTAGAGAAGCAGAAGATCAACAGCCTCATCAAGAGGGCACACAAACAAGCCCTAAGAATACCAATATGCGCCCCAAACGAGAAATTCGAAGCGTTGGGTGTGCACAACACCCTCGAAGAAATCATCGAGGCGCAACGCACTGCGCACCTTGAACGTCTCAGCAAGACGGCTACCGGCAGACACCTACTGGATAGCCTGCGCATCCCATATGAGCAGACCTTCGGAGAAAAGCTCTCCATCCCCGCCGAACTACGGAAAAGCATCCAGGTTCCACCCCTTCCCAGGAATATGCACCCACTGTACAATGAGAAGCGCAGAGAGCTGCGAGCCCAGGCGCTCGAGAAACAACTTGGAGAGGATCCACAAGTCGTTTATACAGACGCGGCCACTTACAAACGGCGTGGAACTATGGTTTCGGTCGTCACCGACCACTCGGGCAAAGTGCTCGCCGCCTGCTCCATCCGAACCAAACACCCGGAGGAGGGCGAAGAACTGGCCATTGCGCTAGCCCTATCGACCCATGCGCGGAAAATCGTTAGCGACTCCCAGCCGGCAATCCGCAACTTTGCACGAGGGAGAATTTCGGGCGCGGCGCTAAGGGTCCTTACCCGCCGCGACACGAACTAAAATACCAGAACCACCTTGATATGGACGCCCGCACACGCGGCACTAGAAGGCAACGAACGGGCCAACGAGGCTGCTCGAGATCTCACCCACCGAGAGCCCCCGCCACCCGGCCCACATTTCACGGACAACTCCAGAGATCGCCTCTGTACTTACCGAGAAGTGCTCGATCACTACAAAGGGGAAAGACGAACCTACCCGGCTGCCGACCCCTCGCTCACCAAGAGGCAAGAAGTCGCGTGGACACGTCTCCAGACTAACAGTTATCCTAACCGACGCCTCTACAGGCACTTTCATCCGGAAATACACTACGGCAGATGCAAACACTGCCCTGAGCTTGCGGGCTTAGCTCACATGCTATGGGAATGCCCCAGTATACAAAAACAAGACTTTAGTAATCCAAAAGGCACATTTATTATCACCAGTAAAGAGCAGTGGGAGACCGTGCTGCTTAGCGAAAACCCTGACATCCAACAGTGGGCCGTCCAAAGGGCCGAAGACGCCGCCAGGAGCCAAGACATCTTGGCCGTCGTCTAAGGCGCCACGGGCCTGAATAGGCCTCTTCTTTGGACTCAATAAAGTTATTTCCTCCTCCTCTGCTTCTCCGAACCCACGTCCCTCCGGTAGGTTCTCCGAGCGATCTGAATGGTTGACTTCTAGCGCCGGCAGCGCGCCTCTGGTGGTTCAGTTTCTCCCTATAGCAAACACTTTGTTATACCGTGACGAAAATATTCCAGACCAGAATATTCGAAGCATATTTGCTTCATATGAAAACGTTCCTTGTTTTATCTTTTTTTTTTTTTCTTTTCGTTTGGCTTAGAAAAGGCATTTGATTTCGTCACCGCGTTCCGTGGTATACGCGAAACGTACTACGTGAGACTCGACCGCGGAGCAAGTTCAGGGCTTCGAGGAAGTTCAGCTGCTTCAAGGTTTCCGACTACACTCACCGCGCACTTATTTCTTTCTTTTATTAGTTTCTAAATGTCTTAATTTTCTTTTCTTTTTTCTTTCTCCTTCAAAGAAATGCAGGCGCCGAGGAGGAAGTTGCTTCCAACAGAAAAAGAGAACGGAAACGGACAAAAGCAGACGCACAAAACAGCGCGTCTGCCACGACAAAGAATGGCGCGCTCGCGCGCGCGCGTGGTGGCGGCAGAGGGATTGTCGTGCAGCGGTACTACTTATACTGAGGGTATTATGTAACCGCCGACCGTGGCGTCGACAACGATTTCGTGCTGCGGCGCGTCGTGCGCTCGTTTTACGGAGTTGTATATACGTTGTATAACAAATCCTCCCCCACCACCACCAACATTAAAATCAGGACGAAACTTCGCGAGAGTCGAGGAAGTACTGCACGTATTCTTATCCCCCCCCCCCTTTTCCTTCACCCGAGGCGAGAATGGGGGAAAGACATTTTAAGGCGAAGGGAAGGGAAATATACACTCTAAGATGTATCGACGCGTTAATTATATTGTACATCGCTCCTAAAAAAAAAAAAAAAAGCAAACAGAAAAAGGGTAGGGGGCTTAGGGCGCCGCAAGCTCTGGGACGCTACTTTTATGTTCATTTTTTTTTACTGTTTTTTTTTTTGTAGTTCATATTATGCGCCTTGAGGGTGCAAGAAGTCGAGCATTATTATTTATTTATTATTACTTTTTTTTTTCTTTTTTGTTCAAGGGCCCTTCTTTTTATGCGTCGAGGGCGGTTAGTTGTAAGAAGGAGCGAGCCGCCCCGCTATCTCGTGTGCGGTCTGCCGACCCAGATTTTGGGTCTTCTTGGGCGCTCGCTGTTCTCGGGCGTCGGTGCGCTACATATCTAGGTGTCCCTCTTGCTCTCTCTCTCCCCGCGCGTGCGTGAGAACGGGATCGGAGTCGAAACGAGCCGTAGCTTTGTCGCGCGACAAGTATTTGGTCAACGGGGGGTCGTAGTGGTAAGGGGAGGCACCGTTGGCCGAATGTGTTAACGTACCGCAGCTCGGAGCACACGTGGAGCGCGAAAAGTCGCGCTGCAAAACCCAGGGAGCCATCCGCACCTCTGTCGATTTGAATAAGGATCGTACCGGCGCGCGGTTCTGTGTCGCACTCGAAAAGTTTTCAATTTCCCGGGGGGGGGGGGGGGGGGGGGGCGACGAGCCCGCCTTAACCCCCCCCCCCCCCCCACCCTTTTCCACACACACACACACACATATATATACATGCAGGGTGTTTCACGAAAAGTGGGCAAATTTGATATTGCGAAAACTACTCGTCGCAACGAAAAAAAGGCTTGTGTCGTTTTGGTCCTGGGCCACGGGCCTATTTAGGAAAATTATTAAAGTCCGGGATAATTACATTGTAAATTATATTTGCGTAATTAACTTTTTTAATATTGTGTTTAAGGGCATGGTTTCAATTGGAAAATTGCTCAGCATCATTTAAAACACTAAATCGACAAGTTGCATAACGATAGAAGGCACGCGCAGTATTTTACTGCTTTCTGATAAACCGCACAAAATCGACGGGTTTTTAAGTTTCGGTTTGCAATCGGAGCGAATTATCCCGGACTTTAATAATTTTCCTAAATAGGCCCCTGGCCCAGGACCAAAACGACACAAGCCTTTTTTTTTTTTTTTGTGACGTGTAGTTTTTGCAGTATCGAATTTGTCCACCTTTCGTGCAACACCCTGTCTATAATATATACAGGCTGTCTTTACCTATGCTTTCAGATTTGTTAAAAAAAAAAAAAAAGCCGTCAAAGCTACACTTACGCGGTTTCTGCAGGTGTGTTATACGGCCAAGAGCACGTAGTATAGGGAGATAGTCGCAACTATTAGTCGGCTAATTAAGGAAAATTGGTTAATTAACTTTTTAATTAGTGCAAATAAACATATAGTTCCAATTAGAAACTTACTGAGCATAATCGAAAACCACTAAAGAATTTCTTTTTAGAAGGATATAATGCCGGGGCAGCCTTTTACGACGTTCTGTAAAAACGCTCCATGTGGAAGCGTTTCTAGATTTCGGTTTCTTATCGGAGCGCATCTACGCTCCCGCAGTCCTGCTCCCCAGTGGCTGCGTCGCGCAACACACATCCGCCCTACTTCCCTCCATTCTACGAGGGAGGCAAGGGGGTGGCTTCGTGCCGCGGCCACCAGGGAGCAGGACCGCGGGCGCAGGTGCGCTCCGATAAGAAACCGAAATCGAGAAACGTGTCCAAATGGAGCGTTTTTACGGAACACCGTAACATGCTGGCCCGGCGTTATAACCTTCTAAAAATAGTTGATTTAGTGGTTTTCGATAATGCTCAGCAAGTTTCTAATGGGAACTATATGTCTATATACTTGCATTAATTAAAAAGATAATTATCAAATTTTACGTAATTAGCCGACTAATAGTTGCGATTCTCTCCCTATTCTATGTGCTCTTGGCCGTACAACTCACCTGCACAAACCGCATGACGCTGAAGGCCCTCCTTACGCTGTAGCAGAGCGAACGAATCCACTCGCATCCTCTCCAGCGTTTTCTCTACAAAGAGTGGAAAGAGGCTTTATGGGAGGAGCTTGGCCACAGGACAGACGCCCATTGGGAGCAGACGTAACTTCTTCCCGCTGTCTAAACGTACACTCAACTCAATTTCTTGGTGGTCAAGTACGCGTGTATAAAAGAAGCATGTGCGAAGGTGGAGGGTCGACGATCACGATGGTTTCGTTCGGACTTCAGGCGGGTGAGGAATGCGCCTCGGAAAGAATGCGGGTTCGGAGAAAAGAACCACCGCACCCAACTCACCGGGCGTGGTTTCGTCAGTGGCACTTCGTCACGAAGCTCATCGGAACAAACGCGAGAAAGGGCACACTCATCTTGTATTGCTGAAACCTGCCAGACATATTCACCCGCTAATAAAAAAAGAAAAAAAAAAAAAGCAAGCTTTAAAGGGGTAGACATGCTCGAAGTAGGGAGTTGTCGTAGTTCGTTTTTCTCCTCCGGTACGGTATCCGTAAAGAAAACGTCGCAGCTGCGCATGCGCGCCGCCAGCCTTGTCTGCATAGTTCAAGGTCTTGTGGCGGATTACGGGAGCGCAATGCGGGTGCTTAGCGAACTGCGGAAACGGTCTACTAAAACTCCCTACTATTGGCGAGGAAACGGAACTACAGAGGCGCTTTTATCCCGCTTGTTTTCCCCAGATGCAATTCTATTGTGTGCATGTTTAGACAGTGGGAAGTTTAGACAGCCTCAAATGGGCGATCGCCCCGCTGTAGATGAGATAGTTGGCCGATGCAGTACCCTCTGCTAGCCTGGGGTCTTCAACGTGCTTTTTAGAAATTTAACTAACAAAGAGTTTTGTTGTGTTGTTTTCCCCATGGGTCTCTTTCCTGAGCCGTTGGGGGCGCCACTGTTTCTTGGATATTCTTTCCTTTTATATGTATTGTCCATCGTGATCCTTTTTCAGCTTCTTAATTTTGCTGGAGCCTGAAAAGTCAGACTTGTTTAAGAATGTTTCGACAACGTGAAATCGTGTCTGCCTTCAACCATGGCGTACCCGATTCTCAGCTTTAGAGAGTGTCCGTTTCGCGCAGCCGAACTACGGTTTGATCTGGAGCTTTTTAACGTGCATTGCTCAGTAGGAAGTATGCAAACGCACGCACGCCCCCCCCCCCCCCCCCCAAAAAAAAAAAAAAAAAAAAAAGAAAAAAAAAACGCCTGCTTTTTTTGACATTCCCGGTAGTGGCAGTTGAATTCGTGACCCCCTGAGATTGGGTGCATTAGCACACTATCTTCCAGTGCACTCGACTGACGTGCCTTGGCACACGCAGCACTTGAAGTCGGATACGACACTGCCTTCGGTGCTGCTGTTGTCTTCTCAAGACGTTCAAACTGTACATCCTGATGCTTATGACATGTATATATTGTTTCTCATCTCCCTCTGTTCCGTGTGGTGGATTTGATGCGTGTGTGTGCTCCCCCGCGGAGATCCCCCCGCTGGCTCGACCCCAATTCCTTCTTACCGGTGGCGTCTGGCGACGGTATGCGTTACCGCCGAGTTCCTGAGATAACAGTAATGGCTCTTGTGTCCGCCTGTTTTCGGGTTGCGTTTTTCGGGTTGTTGTTTTTTGCTCGTTTCGTACACCGCGTGCTATTTGTGTTGATCGAAAGTACGACGACCTCGGCTGTGATTGAATGCTTCGACCAGCAGACCTAAAAGGGAGGAGATGACCGTGCGCGATCTGACTGCGGTTCGTCTCCACACCGTGGGGACGCGGTGCCCGCAGGCAGTGCGCCTCGGACCGGAATGGCGCGTATCTTCGTCCTAATCACCGTGTTTGAAGGAAGAGGGTCACCCGCCCATATAGGTATTCCGATCGAGCAAGTATATGCGTCCGTCCTCAAGGTTTAGTGCAGCGCGCTTTTCTGTCTGCTTTTTAAATATCTCGTTTTGTTTTATATATATATATATATATATATATATATATATATATATATATATATATATATATATATATATATATATATATATGTAGTATTTTGAGTTTAGAAGGCAGTGTACGCTATCCTCTTTATACGGTCGGGATTCGGACAAAGAGGTCCCGGACAAAATGGTCCCGGACAAAATGGTCCCGGACAAAACGGCCCCGGACAAAATGGCTCCGGACAAAAGGGTCTCGGACAAAAGAGTCTCGGAGAACATGGTCTCGGGGAAAATGGTCTCGGACAGAATGGTCTCGGACGAAACTGTCTCGTACAAAATGGTCTCGGACAAAATGCACGGTCCCAAGCGCAGACCCGGACCGAATGGTCTTAGTTGAATTTTGAGGGCCTGTCGATTGCTTGTCCTTGTTGCAGCTTGAGCATGTGGAAAAAATATTTGGCAAAATACTTCTTTTACAGAACGGTCGACACTTTAGAGTTACTTTATTTTTTTTTTTTAAAGTATAGTTCAGTCCATTGTTTAAGTCACTAAGGTAAGAAAAAATAAATGAATATAGACAAGTATACTTATGGTACAAACAATGCAACTGTACGTTAAATTCTGGTTGCTTTTCGTGCATTTAACTTGTACGAAAACTTCGAGCGCACAAATTTATTTTGTGAAATTATGCGTACGTTTCAGTTTCAGTTTTGAGTTCTTAGTTTAGGTTGTGAGATTGCTAATGAAATAGCGATACTGAAATTGGCGGTCCTTTGGAAAATCGCGATACGTTGTGTGTCTCCTGTTCTCTATCATGCTCCGCGAATTTAGTTTTTGTTCTATTTGTTCCGCGAAATTTACTAAGCACACGGGTCGTCTGTAGTAATGACGGGCTTCGGGAATGTGTTGCTAGAGATTAAAGGAACTCTAAAAAAAAAAAAAAAAAAAAAAGAGGAAGAAAAAAAAAACGAAAAAAACGCAAGATAATTACGCAATAAAAAAGAAGTAAATTGAACGTGTATATTTTATTAATATGTATAGAAACATAAAAAATGGTGCAATCTGTCTAAAAGTTTACTTGGGACAATTGAATGAAAAACATTTAAGATGATGCAGTCTGTCTAAAAAAAAAAAAATCCCTTGGGACAATTTTATTTTTCAAGTTTGCAGGTGTAATTATTTTTGTTCCCGGGCCACTTTATCCTACATCCGCACTAATTAATCTAGTATGTCGATAAGAACGACAAGGAACCAATCAGGAGCACGAACAAAGAGGCCACGCCCCGCATTTCTTTAGCTGCCAGTGACGTGCTCGTGACGTCACGTCATTCTCCTTGGCATAATCGTGACACGCGCGGTGTCTTTTGTGATTACTTGCCGAGAACGACGAGTTGGCTGCCGCCCTGAAATAAAAACAATACCCTGGAAGGAATGTTGTCGGCGTTCAAATTGCCATTATCTCGGCCTTCGTGACCTCGAAAAAAAAAAAAAAAGAAACCTGTACTGTCTTTTTGTAGTAGAGTGAAGTCTCTGAGCGCGCGGGTCTCTTGCGGTGGTGGAATGTGCTGTGTCGACGACCCAGCTTTCAGCCTTTCGCTCGTAGCCCCTGCTGCTGTTCCAGCTTCTCTCTCTCATACTTTATGAATTCCTTGGTGAAGGATATTTTATCGGCACATTTATTTGCTCGTGGAGTATAGTTAGGGATTGGTTGAATATTCGACGCGATTAATCGAAAGTATTTCAAATGTGTAAAGCATTGATAGGGCCGGCTGGCCTCGATGACGCCAAAAAGTTCACCTGGCACCGTGACGTCGTCCTAAAGGCTACCTAATAATAATTTCTCTAGTAGGCATGGCCTCCGAGATTTTTTCGCATGCTCTGGTCCGGCCTTTCCAAACGCTCCGCATGCGGCGCTTATCACCGAACCATAAACGAAAACAGAATCGCCTCAAAAGCTCGCTGTCAAGTGTGAGCGCGCGGCATGAAGCTTGTATTTTCATCGTTCTCATCGTCAGAATAGAGACAGGTCAGTTGATCTCTCTCGATTCGTAATTTTTTATTTGCTGCTCCGGTTTTTGCGCTGTTTCGCTGCATGATTCCTTCGGAATGCAAGATTTGGTGCGAATCTATATTTGTCCTCTGCGGATACTGTATTGGGCCGGCGGGACAGGCATAGAAATATTTTTTGTCGTCATGCTTGAGAACAGCTTTCTCAACTTCAAATACGTGCACGGACATTTGCTCTGCACCTTCGCGCTTTGAAAAGGTGGACCTTCATTTTTTTATCAACTTCTTCCTTGCGCCAAAGGTCAGTGCGTTGCGGCGAGAAGCGGGAAGCACATTTCGCGCTGCTCAGACCGACGGTAATGGTGATGATGATAATTCGCTGCTATTCTGGAAAAAGTGGCGCCATTCATTGTTGTAGAAATGCTCGAGGCACGTGCCGCGCGCCACTTCTGGGAAACTCATGGCGTCTGAAATCTAGCTCAGTGCTGCGCTATGCCGCCATGATCTTCCCAAGGGCTGCACGTTGCACGTGCCTCGTGCATCGACGAACATTGCGCTACTTTTGAAACATGAAGGGGCTTTATTTGGTTTTGGTTGCGAGCGCCACCAAGCGTCCCACAGTAACAGTCTCTACCGGCGAATGCAATGGCCTAAGGAGCGCAGCCAGCGTGCGAAAAATCTTGGAGGTCATCACATAGGGAAGTTAGTGTTCCCTCACCTGGTGTCGCCGCTCTAGGCGAGACATTTGGTCAGCACTTACACAGTACCACTGCTCTACACGAACTCAACTCTCTGACGTCACGGCGCGGTGGTGGCGTGTCGGGCGCACTTCCGGTCTGGGAATGTGGGCAGAAGTCCCCATGCCAGACGTGAATTCCTGCGTTGTTTTGAAAGGAACCAGACAAAAACCTGCCTTCTCGTCAGAACGCCGCGACTGGGGCCGTACCAAAAGTGTCGAGAAAGGTTTGAAGGTCAGTTTTCACGTGCTCGGTTCGCTCTAGAATCTGGATATGTGCCGTGAAAAGGGAAAAAAAACAGACGCCGTCGGACAACAATTGCTTGGGCGGGAAGCACTTTAGGTTGAATTCACCGATACGTGTGGTCATCAGATTTATTTGTTTTATTCCAGCATGAACGCCAGAAAACCGTCAAGTTGTGCGGACCACCTGCGGACTACGTTCAGTGCGTCTTCAAGTTCAAGCGGCCGCCTGATCGTTCGAACTGTCGTCTGCTCTTTCAAGCGTTTCTGCTTGTCGTCTGCTCTCTTACGACGCCGGCCCGTAGACCAAATGTTTGCCCGGTACTTGCGATAAGAAGTAAGTGCAGGCCTCAAAAGACTAAAGTTTGAAGGTTGGCAAGCAGGCTCGATGTAAACAGTAAATACAAGGAGATGTTGATCATTGTTACCAGTGGCCATCACCGACTTGTTATGCCTAATTCACTTGGTCCGATTCTGCTTGCGATTTTCAGTATCGACGTCGACCATCTCAGCTACGGTTCACGCTTTTGCAGCCCGAGCGGCGTCGCGACTGAAAATTGCGAGTGAAATCTCATAATGCGAATCAGGCTTTAGCGTACATACTGCGGCGTCCCCGCGGAATGAATCGCCACATGCCACATCATTCACGCGAAGTTTTGCGGTGTAGCGAGCCTCGGTAATTTCGCTGACGCCGCTCAAGTAGTCAGACATCGCCAGGAGGACGTAGAATCAACAATTCGAACGCGAAAAAGGACAGGGGGACTCACACCGACGCCGACAACATCGCATTTCAATGGTTTGTTTACGGGCGACGGCGAGCTTCTTGCCCACACCCCCATCGCGCATGCGCGGCGCCGGTGGCGTCCGCTAGGGGCGCTCCGGTTTGTTTGTAAACATGAGTTGGTGTATAGTCTAACACCCTACCCATCCCCAGTAATACACTCTTAAATATACACAGACAGGTACACATCAACGTGTCAATTCTGTACACTACCAGCTACATTAACGCACTCCCTCTGGGGGTGCTCACAACCACCATTCACACACCCACAAATCACTAATATAAACCAGTGGGAGGCACTGTTGCGAAGCTCAGTAGCCGCCGCCCAACAACGGACGGTGACACCACGAGGTGACGTCATGTCACTTGACACCATTACGTAACGTCGTAATTGCGTCATGGGACGCTGTGATGGTTTTATACATTAAATACATCCCCGCAGTGTACCCTTGAGCAGTCAAAGGTACAGTGCGCCCCAAACTTACGCCGCCACTCGAACGCCCGACGTTCGCGGAGCGGCGCTATCCTGGCGGCAGCCGTTTCAACTGCTCGGTCACGTGAAGGCCATTCCCAACCTCCGGACCGGGGGGAGGGGAGCTAGCAGGGCCGCCGCTAAGGGCCCCTGACTGCGAATCACAGACTCATATCGTCAAAATCGCGTGTTTTTTTTTTTTGAGCTTTGTTTGCATTTTAGCAGCGCCTTCAAGCTTTCTCCTCTACGGTGCATTATCAAAATTTCTTTGTTATCAATCTTAAAGGTGCAAACAAAACGAAAAAAAAAAAGCGAGTCTGACGATATGATTTTGTGATTCGCAGAGTCAGGCGCCCTTAGCGGCGGCCCTGCTACCTCCCCTTCCCCCGGTCCGGAGATTGGGAATGGCCTTCACGTGCTGCCGCTAGGATAGCGCGGCTCCGCGAAAGTCGGGCGTTCGAGTGGCGGCGTGAAGTTTGGGGCGCACTGTACGTTACTGCAAAAATGGAACAGCTTTACAGTTACAGTTAGGGAAAGAAAGTAACCCTGCTGCAGTTACAGTTACAATTTTGAAGGAGTAACTTGTTACAGTTACAGTAACTTTGTTGAACTAACGTACTTCGTCGTTACATTACAACAAAATATTAGAAAACATTCAAATGGAACCTTCCTTATAGGGACAGAACGAGCGGGTTGGTAGGGATAATTAAACTTGAGGAAGAAAACGAGAAGGGACGGACAAAACACACAAGACGTTGTGTTCACGGTAGTGAATCTGTTTTCTTTTTAGAAACTAAGATTTTCGCAATAATCCATACTAATATGTTTATGAATATCTCCCCGAACACGATAAAGATTTAAGATAGTATTGGGGTAAATCCACTATATAATAAAGCATTTATAGTTTCTTCTTTGGCAAAATTACAGGCGACTTCAGTTTTTCAAAATGTTAAGCTAGCAGATACTTACTGATGATCCATGAAGAACTTTAAAATAAGCGTGACCACCATAAGGATTACACGGATACAACAGCACGTGTCTAGATCTCTGGTATATCCGAACATGGTGCGAGTTTACAATCGGTAAATTCTAATTTGGGATTTATTTGGTAGGGCGAAATGGGACGGAAGCAATAAAAATTGCGCGAATGGGAAGTCAATAATAATAATTCATACCTTGGAACCAGCTCTGTATATGTTCTCTTATGCCACTCCAATTCACTCCTCCGTCGAATAGTTTTCTACTGCGTGCGCACATATTTTTTTTTTTTATGAAACACGAAGCTACTCTTGAAAACTTGGAGAGCTATGTTGCGGCAGCACTCCTTCGTCAATCCCGCTGGACACGGCAGCGGTGCAAAAGAAGCACTGATCGAGGTACAAACGACCACTGCGTGTAGAATTCCAAACGGCTGTTGCGATCTTTTCTCCGCCACTTCCTAACCAGATCCTAACCGCCAGACCTAACCGCCAGATCGGCCACGTTTGCGCTCCACCATCTCACCACCCAACTAGAAGAGACCACTTGGAAAGCCCACAACGTGAATATCTATAAATCAACTGATACCAAGTGCCCCTGCCCGGGCTAAGGACGGTCTCTTAATTTCAAGAAAACACAAACAAACAGAACGACACAGACGTTTCGAGCGCATGCTCTTTCTCAAGTGACGACGGGACCCGAGAAACAGAGCAGTGGGGGACAACAGGTGGGTGACGGGAGGCAAGGCAGATAATTTGGTTTAAAAAAAAAAAAAAGGGAAGGGAGAGCAAATAAAGTCGAGAACCCCTCATGAATGGGGAATTGTAGTAGACCGTTTCCGCAGCCCGCTAAGCACCCGGATAGCGCTCCGTAATCCGCCACAAGACCTTCAACTATGCAGATAAGGCTGGCGGCGCGCATGCGCAGCTGCGGCGTTTTCTTCAGGGATACCGTAGCGGAGGAGAAAAACGGTTACCACACGAACGGTTCGCCCTCGAACGCATCGGCGACGCCACTGCGCATGCGCGCGCGAGTCGTTCGGGAAGTCGGGAGGCTCTTCTCGTTCGTTTCTCCCATTCCGGCCGCTGGAGTCGTCACCGCAACGCCGCCAGCACCGTTCACGACTCGGGTAAAAAAAAGATGGCGGTCGGTTCGGCGACTGCCTTCGCCGACCCAGCCGAGCGTTAGGCTTAGGACAGCGGGAGGAGATTTGCCGTCCTTTTAGTCTGCTTCATTTCAGAGGTTGAACCAAATCATTTCGAGGACTGCTCACAGTGGTAAGCGATCGTGAATGCTGTAAACTACGCATGCTAGTAAATATTTGCGATCTGCGGGCAGACTGGCTGCCGTGGCGACCGCGAGCAGACGAAATGATTTGGTTCGACGGCACACAACGTGAACGATCGTTCAAGTTCAGGATGACGGAGACACACCACATACCTTTACGGTCGTTTAGATACTTTTTACTCCATATAGCTTCGTAGTTCTTGAAATTCCGACCGGCAAATGTTACATCGGCCGTCTTGTTTACATCAGTCGTACGCCGGAAACACGAGCCGCCACCACGGTGTCCGCCACGGATTTACACGTTGCAGAATGTTTCACATGTTTACTAGAAGATGGCGCCACCGTTAAGTACTATCATCATCATCGTTTACACGGTCGCGCAACTTTCACGATTCGCTAAAGTATGTCAAATTTCACGTACGGTTTCACGGAACGGACCAGCTGTACCGTTCGTGATTTCGGAACCGTGTGCTTGAAAAACGACTCGCTAAAACTCCCTAATGAATCTGGGAGTTGGACGGTTCAAATTAGAGGGAGAGGAAACGTATGCTTGGCGGCAAAAAGAGGAGGTTCGGACAATCGGTTGTGCCGGAAGCCTGTGGGCGTTTGAGGCGACAATCACCAAAAAGCTGTCCTCCGCGAAAAGCACTCGCTCCCTCTACCAAGACGAAGACAAAAACGCTTTAGAGATGCCGCACTCTGGCTGGTACGGACACAAACGTCCTCATCCTCCCAGTTGGCGGGACCACCTTGGCCAAGCAAGGTCACCCAAAATTTACTTTATTTTTACTTTTATTCCCCCCCCCCCCCCCCCCCCCCCCTTGTGCTTAGACGGTTTCTGCAGCAGTTTTTGCTGTGCCCTTTCCGTATCAGGACTTTGGACTCTCTCACGAGTTGCGAGGCGATTTGGTGGTCGTATTTGCGATATGCTTGCTTACAAATCTGAGAAGTAAGTGTAACGAAGTTAATCTTTACAGTTACTTAAAAAAAATAGTAGCCCTGTTACAGTTACAAGTTATTTTCACTAAGTAACGAGTTAGTTACAAGTTACTGAAAAAAGTAACTAGTTACCGGTAACGCGTTACTAGTAACTAGTTACTGCCCAAAACTGCCCTTCAGTGCCCTCCCTCTTTTAAAAATGAAAACAAAAGCAATATATATATATATATATATATATATATTGTCTTTCTTTTTTTTTTTTTCTCAGGTTTCAAAGTCCCGTGCAGCTTTTGAGCGGTTTGAGTGATAATTTGCCACCTGAAGATTCAAGCAAACATGTGTGGATACGTTAGAATAAAAAATAGTTTTAAATTTAATATTACTTTCGATCACTGTATAACGAACGGGGAAAATCGGTGCCTGCACGTAGTTGGAAGTGAAATTTCTTTTAAAACTATACATCGTTGTGTTCGGATTTACCTGATAAAATTCCAAACCCTCGTTCTCTTTGAGTAAGGTAGAAATAAGGACGAAATCACTGGAAATTCGAGCGCCGGACTGATATGCTTATGAGGGTCTATGGACAACGCAGGCTTTGCGCGCCTATAGAATTTCGCAAGCCATATATGGACTATCTCTTATGCTGCCTTCTGCTATCGAGAGGTAATGCTATGTGTTATTGAAACAGCTGGAGCCTTTGGAAAGCAGCAAGCCGATGACACAGCCGAGAGACGCGGCGGTCGCAAGTTTGTACTACCGCATTTACCTTTACCTTTTTTTTACCCTCTGTTTATGTTTTAGTTTGGACCACCGCGGTTTGGACACAAATTATATTACATAAACGGAGCTGCGTTTCTGCGGTTCACTGCAGAGTACCTCGAAATGTTCGTAGTGTACAACAGTGTGTATATATACACGCAGTGCACACGTCGCTCCTGAACCACAGGTGGTCACAAACACAGCAGACGACAACGAAGGGATTCTCGACCAAGTTCTCTTTGAAGTACTTGCTGGCCAACGCAAACCCCCGCAAATCTATGCCCTGTTTCTTGAAGGGATGGGATCTTGAGGTATCTCGTTGCCTCGCTCGGCTTTCAGTCGTAGAAGCGTAGAAGGACGAGCCCTCCCCGCTGCTTGTCTGTCGCTATCCAAACGCTCTGCTCTCCTTTCCGGTGTCTCATTTGCACGACTCACACGCTGAGCATCCGTGCGCCGCCGCTTCTGTTCAGCGATGTCTTGTTCAGTCGCTTCCTTTCTCTTGCGAGGCATTGTGAAGAAGATCGGAGCACTTCATGCGAGTGTCTTGCTTCTGTCGCAGAGCGGAGCTAAGTGCTGGGACGCAACTGCGTATCGCGCCACAGGTGGTTCACTGACGCAGAGCGGTTCACGACCCGCGCAGGCGCGCGATAAGGAGGGGAGGAAGATCGATGGAGGAGAGGAGTATAAATGAAGCGAGAGAGGAATTAATTAAGCCTGGCAGATGTGAATTGTCCTGGGTTTGGGAGGGGGTAGCAAGAAATGCCATTGTTTAAAATATCTGTTTCTTCGATTGCGGCTGCCACGACATTTTTCGAGCGCAATATGTGTGGCGCACCTACTAATAAAAACACTCGACGTAAAAAAAAAGAAAGAAAACATATACAAGGAACGTTTGCGTGTTTGGTTCTTATTTTCTGAAGCAGAGTATCGACTCAAAATTTAGCGAAGTAAATATTAAAAAAAAAAAAACACTCGTGTACTCGTTATTTAAAAAAAAGTTATAGATTACAATTACTCTTAGTTAAAGATTATTCATTTAGATTACTTGATTACTTGTCGAAAGAAGTAATTGGCCCTAACTCGATAAAGTAACCTTTACTTTTCCAATTACTTCAAAATTAAAAAAAAAAAAAAAAAAAATTCTGCAGGTTCGAAAATGGTAGGTGTTTTGAACTGTTTGTTCATTATCGACTTAGAATAATCGAAATATAAACTACTTGTCTTAATCCACCAATTTCGGTAAACCATCGGTTCAAGGATTCCTTGCTACGAAGGGCGCCGTTGAAAGGGAGGAAAGGAAAGTAGCGGTTACAAGTAATTTTAGTTCTTTCAAAAGTGAGCTGATTACTGGTGTGATTACTTCCTAAAAATGTAATCCAACGATTAGCTATTACTCTAAGAAGTAATCGATTATCAATAATTTGATTACTCGTAATGAGTACCTCGCAAGTCTGGGTAAAACCCACTCTCTCGGTACGATATGAGCCTTGCACTTGGCAAAGCTCCGTGTCGCTACTTTTTTTTTCTTTTTTTTTCGCGCACATTCTTTTTTACAGGCATCTATGAATATTACGATACTTCCGGTGGCCTTTCAGTCTCGCCAAAGTAGGGCCCACTCTAGCGTTCCTCTCGTAAGCCATCCCACGGTGTTACGCGGGTCTAACTTTCTCTTCCGCTTTTCCGACGACAACAACGGCGTTTCGATTACGGCTAGATTGCATTGTGTCCGCCGCGGACTCTTTTGTGTCTCGGACCAACATTCTTGCGTGTCACCGGTCTCCTACGCCTTTCACTGGGAAGAAGAGGGGGAGGACGGCCTTTCGTTTAAACGGCAAAGTGGCAAGGCGGGCACAACGACGTATGCGTCGCGAGCCCATCCACGCTGCAGCCCTCGGGGCGATTTGGCGCGTGCTTGCTTTGTCCCACATAAGGGCTGGTAAAACTGCTTCGGAACTGAGGAGCGCCGACGAAGTCGCGGCGCGCACCTCAAAAGGAGAGTGACCCGCCTATCTCGTCGCTCTGCCCTTGCACACGCGTTGTTCGTTCCCAAAAATAGATGCAGTCGGCGCGTAAGACTCGATGTGGGCCAGGCCAGGCCCCCCCCTCTTCTTTCGCGGGCCCCTTGTTTCTGTCCTTTCTTCGTCTGGGGAGGGCACTCGTTCGTCGGTCTCCTTCCGCGATCGTCTGCCTCCTCGTGCAAGGTGCCGAAGAGGGTTCGTCGTCGCTCCGAATCGTGTCAAGCGACCCCCTCGAGCCATTCGGGGAGCATCGCTTCGACCGAGTCCCCGCCTGCGGCCCTTTCCGTTCGTTCCTCGGGTTGGCGTTGCCAGTGTTGACAGACCAGTTGTCTGCCGGGCCGCAGATGCCGCAAGGTGTCTAGCGGTGAGACAGGACTAACGTCGAATCTGGTCGGCCGGGACGCAGACACCTCGCCAACACTACCAACGTCAGTGTTGGTTGACGTCGACGAAAGAAGGCCAACACGAGTGCTTCGTCAGCGTTCGGCTCGAACTCGTGTTCTCACTAATTCGAAACGAGTCCCAGCCGAGTGCTGACGTAGCATCGTTCCCTAGCCAGTAGTTTCAATTTCGTCCGCTAATATATCTCTATGGACAGTGTGTTTCCTCAAAGTGAATGATTAGTAGCGAATTAATGTTGGAAAATTCGCTAATGAACATTTGAGATGTAGTATATGCCGTAGTTGGCACATTCTAGTTAGAGACCTATCGTCGAAATAAGAGGCAAGTGAATTCTCCTCCGCGCTATAGGCCTGTTTCTCTCGGCCAGGGGGCGCTGTAGAGTCCACGAGACGCGACCACAAAAGAGGTGCCTCCGGTAGCGTCCGCGAGACGCGACCATGTAGCACTGACGTGAAGCAGAAATCACGCCTCAAAAATGCGACGAAAGTTCCACTCGAACGTGTCGTCAGCCTCGCAATGGGAACGAGTAGCGAATCATCGAGAGCCAATTTGATAACGTCGTGTTATCTAATATTCACGTGCCTAAAAAAAAAAAAAGAGTTAAGTTATATTTTAATGTTTTTTTTGGGCGCGCAGCTTCACTATTACGAATTCTGGACAGCTTAACTTCTCCACTGAATAGCAGGGAGAATTTAATTTTTCCACTTCGAAGAACTGCTGTATATAGCGTATTTGGACGATGGGGCAACCAGTCTCTAATTGGAACGTGCCAGATAAGGCGAATATTCAAGATGTTAATGAGTGGATTTGAGCGAACTAGATTGTAAATGATAACTTTACACTCTCTTACATGACGTCCTCCGTGGTCGACAGTCTTATACGGAAGGAATCGTTCCTTCATTTCAAGCAGTGGCGTCGGAACATCTTAAAAAAAAGTAATATATATATAATATTGCGGAGAAAGCGCTGTGTAACCGAGCTTTCGGTTACCAACGTCAAAAGAACCCCAGGCGATCCAAATTAAACCTGTCCTCCGCTCAAGCGTGCCAGATGCCCTTCGTTGGTTTGGCACGCAAAACCCCCAAATCTGACATTTTTAGGTCAGGGTTGCTCTGAACGTGGCAATCTAGGTGCACTTTGGCAGCTCATTACTCATACCGATTTCCGAACTTCTTTTTAAATTTTTTTTATTAGTGGTTTTGTTTGACTAGGTACGCGCTATATGTCTCGTTTACATGGACACTCCCGTTCTCCCCAAAATTGTCCATAATGCGAGTTGTCTTTCATCACGAGACAAACATGAATATGTTTACCCAATTTGTCCCCTAAAACTATGTATATAAAGCGGGGCATTCGTAATAATAATAATGATTAAAAAAAACGGTTTCGTAAAATTAAGGGTTTTTCGCTTGAACCTGAATGTGTGCTCCGCCTTACCCACCGCAGAGTCACGTCACGAACTATAGCCCACATCGCCACTTCAACGCAGCCCAGCTGGACGCCTAAATTGGTGTTGACGCGTGTTGTCTACGTCTTTTGTAATAAAGCGATCCGCTGGTGGATTTCTTGCAAAAGAAGAAATCAACGCTACATTCACGCGTGGGTTCTACTCCTTGCTCTTTCTTGTTTTTATCTCTTGGTCCCCGAAGAATGCCGTTTCCGGCCACGAAAGGACGTGTTTGTCTTGTACGTGTTCGTACGAAATCGTCGATTTCAGTTTTCCTCTCTCTCTCTCTCTCTCTCTCTCTCTTATTTTACGGGCTCGCTGACGTTCGGCGCGTTCGCTTCGCGTGTACTATACCATCTGGTTGGAGCGTTCGATGTGAAATTGTATCCAAGTCCGCCCCCGTATACTCCCACGTGGGCCAATTGACTGGATGCATGGGTGTCTGTACTACACGAATGGAGCGGCTGCTGCTATAGAGCTGTAGGCGTGTTAATATTAATGGCAACACCCAACACACATCGTAAAACATCAAATGAAAACGGGGCAAAGAAAACGCAAAACAATCGCTTCCACGAACGGTTTTTTTTTTTTTTTGATCACGCAGATTGTGTTTTATTAGCTGAATTCTATGAGAAAACAGACAAGAAGAACCGTCACGTCAATTTCCCGAATAACTGTTGAAAAGGCTGGGTTCGTAAAAACGCATAATAATTCGACGAAAGTGTCTGTACATGAGGGTGGGACGGGGCTTTAGGTGCGACTAGAGTTCCTGTATAGGCTCCCTACGAGAGCCAGAGTTGCGCGTTTGATTCCACATGCCGCGTGCCGCCCTCGCCGCTATTCGCCGAGATCCGATCACGTGAGGAGCCGTATCAAGTGTCGTGCAGCAAAGTAGACGTTGCACGCGCCCCGGCGTACGTTCCCAGGCTTTTGAGCCCGCCGCGCGCCTCGAACGCGCGGCGCTGCTATTCGCCGAATTCAGTCACGTGAGGAGCTGGATCCACATGCCATGCGTGAACGCGCAACTCTGGCTCCCGTAGGGAGCCTATACAGGAACTCTAGGTGCGACCAGTATGTAGCGCCCAGTGTTGCCAGATGGTCCCACCAAAAAACCGCCAAACGGCTGGGAGGTATAGCCCAAATATAGCCAAAGCCGTAAAAAAGATATGGCCCGAAATAGCCAAGACTAAGAACAACACGTTACATTCTCTTTTTCAACCCTCAGATGCGCAACTTTTTGTGTACATTATGTCACTTGATAATAAAAAAAAAAATATAAAAAATGCTTCAGAAGGAGGAAAATCTGTACAACAATGACACATCCTTCCTAGGTCTTCAGAAGTACAAAACACACATAGACAACTGTATTGGGAAGCCCGGGAGATACGATCATACAGTAAAAGAACAGAACACAGATGCAGAACAGTCAGAACACTGGGAGTTTCAAGCCAGAACCCCCTCTATTTTCCTTTGTGTAAAATATGAACGTTTGGAGAGTTCGGTCTACATCCGGGTAGAAGACGCGCTACCGGGCCTGTGGTAATAGTGCGATCTGTTTGTTTGGCTTGTTCCACTGCGCTGTGGGGAGACCGGTTGAACTCTGCAAGCAATGCTTCTCTGCGCATTGTGTAGAATTTTGAAGTGTTTCTCCTTCCTCTCTCTCCTCTCGACTAGCCAAAAGTGACACAACTTTTTTTCCGAAACTGATTAGAAGTTCGAAAATTAACTAGTCGAACCTCAAAGTTTGACGTCGAACCTGAAGTTCGACCAGAGTTCGCCGCACCCTTAGGAAGAGCCCAAAAATAGCCACATAGCCAACCACGAAATTTTAACGCCAACTAGAAAAAAATGGAGCCCAATTTGGCTATATATAGCCCAATCTGGCAACATATAGCCCAATCTGGCAACACTGGTAGCGCCCCCTCCAGTCCACCCGTCTATGGCCGCCAGGCTAACGGGCAACATTGGTCATCGCGCCAATAAACGCCGTGGAGCGCACGCCGCCCCGGTCAGTCACTCGGTCATCGTTCACCCTCACAACCAGGCTGCGAGTCGTCTCTTCTCGGCGGGTGCTTCGGCCCCCTTCGTCCACGTTCTCGAAGAATCGTGACAGAGGGCTTCTCCAGGACCATCTGATAAGAGCCTAAGAAATTTCGCGTTGTCAGCGCGGCTTGTGGCCAAAAAGGGACACTGCTGCGATGGGCGCGCCACCGAACGGTGGGCACGAGCGCCGCCGTCCCACTTCGGCAGGGCACTGGAGCTCGAGTCGAATGAGTGCGACCGCGGGGCCGTCTCAGACTCGAGAGAATTCTGCGTAAGATGGCGCAGCCTGTCGAACCAAACTTCAATTGAAATGCCCTCTGCTCACACATCATACAAAAGACACGCTCTGCAGACATGACGACATCTGCGGACACGCCTCATGCATCTTCGAAGTGCTTCATACATGCTTCGAAGATATCTGCAGACAGGTTTTGCACGACCGTCATACTAGGAAGGATGGATAGATGTTAATGGCTATACTGTTTGTAACGGGCGGTATCTTGCGCCACCTATCCTAAGTCTAAAAAGAAGGAATGCGCGTCAGACAGTGTTT
This sequence comes from Ixodes persulcatus, assembly GCA_013358835.2. Taxonomy (NCBI): domain Eukaryota; kingdom Metazoa; phylum Arthropoda; class Arachnida; order Ixodida; family Ixodidae; genus Ixodes; species Ixodes persulcatus. The sequence goes on from JABSTQ010010605.1 coordinate 411,802, forward strand.
GCAGACTGTCTTTCTTTGTACGATGCAGTGTGACGGCGGCCTAATACTTTGGGATAACCGAAACGCGCTCTTCTGGTCAAGAGGTCGCGTCGCGCAACATGTGTCGAGTTGTTCGTGACCTATTCTTCCTTGTCTCGGGGTTTAGCTCACGGCGGGTGGGAACATATTTGTCCACGCGCATGCAGATAGCGCCCAATTTTTCGTGTACACCGAAACCATTGCGCCTGTCCAACAGCCACACTCTTTGCAGCTGTCCGGGGCGAAGCTCGTGCCTGCTCGATCTCTCGGTTGGCGACATTGTCTCCTACCGTTACATTTCGAAATCGTCGATGCTCCTTGCCGTCCCAGAGAAGCGACCCGTGGGATGTGGGTCATCAGGATGCGCCCGAAAAAAGGTCCATAAGACGACGGCATCGTTAGCCGACCTCCGCGGGTGGTCCTGCGGAACGGCTTAGGCAAACAACGGCTCGGTTTGCGCTGAGACAACACCGCCGTGAACAAATGTTGGTGCGCTGCATGGTCTTGTAGGTATGTGTATGTGTACTGCCGCCGCTTGCTTACCCGGAGGAGGAACTGTCCAGGTAGCGCGTTTCCATTGCGGAAATCCGCCGGGGCCCCCGATCTGGTCCGCGATAACGGAAGAAAACAAACCGAAAACCAGTCATCCGGAGGGGCGACCTTGCGAGGGGTCATTGGGTTCTCCTCCTCGCCCCTCTAGATCTGTCTTATACCTCTGCCACGAAGGGTCCAGCGGCGGAGTGCTTCCACTGGAACGCCTTGCTATGATTACATAGCGCAAAAATGTTAGCACCAAGAAGCGATGGCCGTGTTTTTTTATTTTTTGTTTCTGTTTTCTTTGAATTGAAAGGGTTGTTGTCGTAACTACTATACTCGGCCGTTTCACCTTACCATGCACCCCGGATGACGATACGAGAAATCGAAGCCGATCCAATGCCGAGCTTGCGAGTACTTCAGACCGCCGTGCTCTGATTGGACTGATTAGTGGGCACACAAAAAGAGTAGCTGCCTTTGTCGTTACTCACTGCTCGAACACCGAGCGCTACCGTCCGGCGTTCGAACGCGAGACACTGGGTGAGGGGCAGACGTCGCTCTTGTTCGCTCTGATTGGAGGGAGACAGTTCATAGAGGCAAACTAATATTATCCAATCAGAGCTAAGCGCTCTGACGTCCCTACATGCTCTCTCTCTCTCAGTTTGTGTCCCAATAGTTGCTGACAAGTGCTCATTCCGGGGACTAACCCAAATGGTTAAATTTACTGCCAAGCTGTCCTTCGAAGTAGTAAAATGCGAAAGTGTGCCAATGCCGTGTTCGCGCCAACAGTGTCGCGCAATGTACACACGTCATTCTGGTGACCTGGCACATTTCGTGAAACGAGGTTATTTTACCTTCTTCATCCACGACCCCAACGCCGTGCGCTTAATCCCCGTTCCTCTCTTTCACATCTTCGCCGCCAGGCTGCGGAAGTTTTCGCGGCAGGCGCTAGCTTCCTATCTGAAAGTCACGTCTCTTGCTGCTGTGTGGTGAATTCGGGACTAAAATTTATAGATAAGAGGCGCGCTGCGTGCTTTTGAGGAATTGTGACACCTTTGTGGCACTCGGACTGCAGTGTGACAGTATGCAGGTTTTGAGGGGAGATGGTAGGGCTAAACCAACCAAACAATCAAATTTGCAGTTTAGTGTGAAAAAGCAAACAAACAAGCAACAACAACCACTACCACAACTTATGTGCAGTCTGAGGAACAAAACCAGGAAGTGGCGAGCGCGAACGAGCGCTCCGAGTCACTTAAAAGAGGCGCCAAAATCCGCGCCTCCTTTGCCCTTGCATTTTGCCTTTGTGTGGAGACATAAAATTGTGTTTTTCTCACAGTGACATTTTTGCAATTTTCGGAACTTTGGTGTACCTTTACTAAAAACAAATTGTCCGATTACACTAAAACTTTTACAGCTTATAGTGAAATATCGTGCCAACGGTTCGAACCTTAAAGTTCCGGGAATTCCTTACATTATAATGTTTAAAAAATGAATAAAGTTTCCCTCTTATGACCCATCACAAGAAAGGACAATAATTTTTTTTTTTTTTTTGCATGGTACACGTTCAAACTTATTTTTCTTAGGTCTAGGTTAAAGCCAGTGACATGTGGAATATACGTGTCAAATTAAAAGAGCATCCTAGTTTTTGTTGCTGACAAAAGGTACGTACATTAAAAACTGGAACTCAGTTTTGCCCTGCTCGAACCCCCCGGCTGTGTTCCAAGATTTACTCGATCTTACTCCAGGGTAAGGGTTTTGTGCCTCAGCGTTCTAAAACCTATCCGCTTTCAACGTTTTTCAGTCTGTGTTGTCACGTGACAGGACCCGCTGGAGTAACTCGAATCCATTTGGGTAAGATTTGGAACACGGCGCCCGTTTCTAAATATATACAGACACAAAAAAAAAAAAAAATGCTTTAGTAAAGAAGCAACAGCAAGTTAATTCGAAGGATGTAGCCATTCAATACAGAAAATTTTACAATAAGATATGCCGTAGTTTTTGAGATACAATATTAAAATGAAAAGTACCCGTTTACCTACCATCTGCAAATAAGAAAGGAATAAGCTGAAGTCGCCATGTTGTTCCCGAAACATGTGCTTCGTCATGCGTTTTGGTCTTCGTTGAGTGTAAAATGCGCTGTAATCGTTCCATCGCTAACTAACCATGCAAAAAAAAAGAAAAAAAAAGCTAAGTCACTGGGTTGTGGACGCATATATATGCGTCCACAGTCACAACCCAGTGACTTGACTTTTTTAAAATATAATAATAAAAATATTAAGTTTACTGCCGCTTCTTTTTAAATCATACGTTGTTTTACGAAGCACTCTCGTGCTTGTGTGGGGGAGGACAGGCAGGCCACGAAAGCTACTGTCCATGCTCAGAACGCATCCCAATAAGCCCAGTAGACAAAGATGACAGTGCGCAGAAGGCGCTTATTACGCTTCGTTTCAGCTCAAGTCCACACGCAGCCGACGCTACGAGCTGATGGGACTACTCAGACAGCGTCAAAAGGGCACCATCGGGATGTTCGTATCATCGCAAAAAAAAAAAAAAAAAAAATAATAATAATAATAGTTTAGTTATTTGCGTTTTTGACTCTGCTTGATTGGTCCCATTACCTCGTAGCGTCGGCACGCGGCCCTGACGTCACGCAGCTGCGGTGGCGCTGTCGACGGCACTGCGCATGCGCAGACGATTCACTTCACGCGAATTTGGTTTCTGCGCACGCGCAGTGCCCACACCTGGTGTGGCCAAACGCGGGCTTGTTTGGAAACAGCGTGTGGGTCTATAGACCGGTGTCGGAAATCCTAGCCTCCAGCGATAAAAATGATACATAATAATCTCAAACTTAGGCACTCGTGAAGAAAAAAACTGCGCTTAAAACAAAGCTGTTTTTTTTTTTTTGCTTTTTACAGCTTGCTTGGCATCGGTGTTGTTCTTGGAGCTTGGTGACTACGCATTTCTGACGTTCTTGCAATACGATATGTGCACGAGCTTCTTAAGAAAAAACAAACAAAAAAAGGGAGTCTCGTAAAAAGCGGAGGCCCCGTGTCACGGCGTCAGCATAAACAAACATGGCGGCGCACATGAAACAGAGCAGACACTGGTCTATAGAATGGTCTATAGACCCTTCCAGCGCTTATCACCCAGGCGAAAAATGCGGAGTAACTGGGCTGTGGACACGTGGGCGTCGTCGTGAAAGAGAGCTACTGCGCACGCTGAGAGCTGAGCTACTGCGCACCCAACCGTAAAGTCGGTACCCCGAACAAGATCGTCTTCCGGACGTGCTTGCCCGGCTCGCTCTTATAGCTCTAAATCTGGCCGGTTCTTTACCGCCAAATTGAACCGCGCTTTCTTTCTTTCTTTTTTTTTTTTTTTCATAATATGTTTTAGCAGAGATGTAACAAAATCAGCTTGTTGATGACCCGAGCACTGTTCGGCCGTACCGCCTTTTTTTTTTTTTTTTCGTTTTTCGCTTTCTACGTTTGGCCTTTGGCGTCGTGTATATCGGGCGCCTCTCTGATTTCCTCCAAGACGCCCACACCGCGCGAGACTTTTAAAGGGATTCTGAACCAAACATTTCAGTGTCTATAATAAGTGGCGCACTATTTTTCCTCGAGTCAGCAGGACGTCAATTTCGTTGCGTGTGTTTGCGCACACCGGCGGCTGCTGAGTGATATATATATAGATATAGATATAGATATAGATATAGATATATATGGTGTTTTTTCAGCTTTACAGTGAGTCATACGGCCAGGGGGACATTATGTGGGTGGATAACGTTTGCGACAAGTCGACTAATTAATTAAAATTCGGTAATTAACTTCTTAGTTAGTGAAAATAGACACATGGTTCCAATTAGGAACATAGAGAGCGTCATCGAACTCTTTTTAGAACGACTTGAAGCTCGTGGGGAAACTCGGGGGCGCACCAAAGTTACCACTCGTGAAGCAGACGCAAAACTGGCAGTGGCAAAACGCGGATGATTAGATTATCATCGCGTTCCGCCGCTGCCAGCGATGACGCTCTCTAAGTTTTTAATTGGAACCATCTGTATATTTTCACGAATTAAAAATTCATTAATGAATTTTAATTACTTAACCGACTTATCGCAAACATTATCCACCCACATAATGTCCCCTTGGCCGTATAACTCACCTGCACAAACCGCGAAGACGAAGCGCTTTGAACAGGTCTGTGTTTTTCTCGGCTCATCTGTTTGTGCTTATTTCTATTTATAATATCACCAGTTTAGACAATTCTAGCTTCAGCGAACAATTAATAAGGCTTCCTCCGCTTGTCGGAGAGGTGGCTTTCGATCGGCTCGGGGTATAAACCCTGATTTGACTTCGCCATGGCTACCGGAACCCCTTCGCTAACGGCAAGTCAGAAGACTCCAACTGAGCGCTACAGCATGCCTCCTTCAACATGCGGATCCTCTATCGCCGAGCTAGAGAACGAAGCCTCCATCACTAACCTGGCAGAAGTTAGAGCTCCTGACCACGTACCCCACATATCTCCACCCAACGCTGAAATGTTAACCAGCGACATGGAAATCGCCGACACCGACCAAGGTGAATGGTACGATGCCAAGACATCCAAGAAGCGCAAAAAGAACTCCAGTTCAAGCAAAAGCGGAGACACAGTTACGAACTCGCCTACCACGACAGTTGGCCTGACTGTAATTTTTGTACCAGCGGTTGAGAACCAGAAAATCACAGCGATCAGCAGCCTAAAACTGTCTGTTGCATTGGAACAGATGTGTCCTGAATGCATCCAAGAGATTAGGCCCAACAGCAGATTAAATCTGATCGCAGTGGACACTCGAAATGGCCAGACGACCCGTGCGCTCCTTGCCTGCACTCAGATCTGCGGCTTGAAAGTTCGGGCGTACGAGCCCGTTCCGCGGCACTTCGCAGTAGGAGTGATCAAAGACGTCGACACTTCACTTTCTGATGCCGAAATTGAACAGCATGTGAGATCACCAGAAGGCCGAGTGGCGAGAATTCGACGGCTTGGACAAAGTTCAATAGTAAAAATAGCGTTCAGCGAAACAACGTTGCCGAGTTTTGTTTATCTCGGTCACGTTCGCCATCCGGTGATCCCGTTCAAGGAACGCCCAATTCAGTGCCGCAATTGTTGTGGATATGGTCATCGCGAAGCCAACTGCAAGCGCCCACCCATCTGCAGTCGCTGTGGAGAAGCCCACGACGGCAACGACACGTGTTCTGGTCAAGAAAAATGCGCGAACTGCAGTCGTGCTCACGCTGCCACGTCCTCTTCCTTCCCAAAATGGCAGAGAGAAAGTGAGACCCGCAGCTACGCACGCAAACACGCAGTTGACTTTCGCGCCGCAAGGTTGCCGTCTTACAACAGAGGGAAACAAAACAAACGGTTGAAATTGAACAACGACCTCTACACTCGCAGAACACAATAAATGAGACATCTAACAAGCAGAACCCAAGCGCCCATGGCTATGCTGCAGCTTTAAAGAAGAATCAACAGAAGCTCATGAAGGGGGCCCTTCCCTCAAATGACCGCAAAACTCAAGTTTCAGAACCCAAGGGAGAAAAGGAAAGGCCGTCGACGTCAGCGGCTGCCACTCCTGATCCAATGCGGAAGACTACTTCAATCTCTGACGCTCCGCCAATCAAAGGAAATGCTTGGGAGAGCTGGATTCCGCTTCTCAAAAAAGCAGCTCGCATGGCCTACGGCCTATTATCTTCTGTCGACGCCCAATGGGCACGAAACATCACATCATTGCTTCATATGATTCTTCCGCTTATGGGAGAATTATAAACGCGGGAAGCACCAAGAAGCCGCATAAACGCGTCCGCAACTGGAAATTATTCAACATATCAGGACTATTCACTATCCCCGTGAAAAAAGGCAGGCCTACGATTACCACCAGAGCCCTTAAGGATGGCACGGCTCTTTCCAAGGAGCCACGATCAGAGTCATCGCCGATCCAGCTTAATGAAAAAACCAACCTAACCACTGACGTCCTTTTGCCACTGATCTTTCAAGCTGCAAAAAAACTTTTTTTTTTATCAGCAAGCAAGACACAGCTTTCAAAGGTATCATGCTTACACTTTTAACTGTGATTGAGCCTACTCTCTGCCTAGGCCCCAGCTGCTAATCTGGACATGCTATCAATAGATAAAATTCGATACCAAGCAACCATTTTCCAGTGTAATGCGCAAGGGGCCTTCGCAGCCGTCTTTCCGACTTTCGCCGATTTGTGTATAAATACCAATTTCCGGTTATAGCATTATCAGAATCAAACATTGCCGACAATTTTCGTTTATCGGGTTATGAGGTTTTTCACTCGCTACGAGGTAGACCTCCTAGCAGAGTTCTAGTGGCGATTCGTAAAGACCTTACCTATATCTCCCACAGCCTCGCTCCTGACGCCACCAACGAGTACGTCGCTTTAACTGTGAAACAAGGTCGCAACATGTTCACCCTAATCGCAGGATACATTCCGCCAAACGCGCAGTTTGACTCCCTGCGTATTAGCTCTATTATTAAAAACACCCCCTCTCCACACATCTTAACGGGGGACTTTAATGCCCATCACCCCTTATGGGGAAGTACAAAAACAACCGCCCGAGGTACCTCACTTGTGACACTCACGCATCAGCATGGTCTTTTTACTCTGAATGACGGAAGTCCGACCTTTTTCCGGGGCGCTACTACCAGCAGCTGCTTAGATTTGACATTTGCATGCTCGAGCCTTTCGAATTCTCTTACATGGTTTACAGATATTGAATGCCATAGCAGTGACCATATGCCTACGTACACGCTTCTTAAGGGGTTTGCATCGAATACCATATCGTCAACAATCAGACGGACAGATTGGTGCCTTTTCAAAGTTAATTTTGAAAAAGCATGTAATTCATTTAGCAGCGACGGTGATTTCTACCATGGTATCGGAGAACTTGTGAAACAACACACAAAGGCATACAAACTACCCCGAAGGTTTGTTATGATTGACGCGGAGTACGAACGTCTTCGTGCGCTTCGCAGGAGATACGAAAAAAAGGCAAGAAAAACACATGATCCTGAAGATATTCGTAAAGTAAGACGCCAACAAAAACGCATAAAACGCCATCTAGATAAACTAGCCCAACGTCATTGGAGGGATCATTGCGCAACATTAGATCCTCGTAAGCCTCTTTCTAAAATATACAGTCTTGCTCGTGGTCTAAGGACGACTCCACAACAGCGTCAACCTTTTCGCGCACTAGCCCTCCGACTAGATCTTTTGGAACTAGCTGTGGCTGAAGAGTACTGTAAAAAGCTCACGGAAAACGTTGGAAATTCGACCATTCCTGTCGGGCTCAACTGCGCATGTATACGGAGCTCCTGACATGGATGGAGCTCGTGGTTGGAGGAGGCAAGGCCATCACGTCGTGCTCAAGCCGCTTGCTCAAGATGCAGCACCCGGCGGCGGAACATCTGGGATCGACGCAACACCGAGCAACGGCGCAAACCTCAAGGACTGGTGGCGATAACCTCAACCACACACACGCCGGGGAACGCTGGTGTAGTTTTCGGAGGTGCTACGTGCGCGGCATCACGTTGCGGCCTTGGCCTACCGTACTGGATGCGGTCGACGACACAACCCGTCGCTTCCTCGGCCTTGGACTACGGTCGAGACGGACAAGCTCTGGTCCGCGAGCGCCTCATCCGAACGGCGGTGTGGCACGTTCCGGCGACACACGATACTCTAGCTGCATGCGGGCCACGCGGCCTACGTGACGGACGTCTCGTACTCGCCCTTGGGTGAACGTTATAAAAGCAGGGGATTCTTTTGTGAGAAAGACAGACGTAGAGACTGACACTCAACATGCTTCTTGCTGTAAATACGCAATAAACCTATCAAGTCAGTCTTAAAGGAGTTTCTTCAAGGTGCCGGCAGATTGGAACCGCAGCCCGTCGAGGGAAAACTAACCCGATCGACGAACGTGGGCGCCTTCACGGACCAAGGTGAAGAAGCGGTTGTAGAAGTGGCGCAGTCGACAGGATCTGCTTAGGCTGAGCTGAAGAACTCCGCTGTAACGGGGGACGACCGGGACTGGTGAAGGCGGCGACCTCAAGCTGAACCGTGGAGAGCCAGCGGACACTCCAAGCTAATCCGACCAGCCGGGGCACCGAGGGCCACGCAGCGCAGTGCTTCGGTAGCTAGGCGAGTACCCCCTTGGTTCCTGTTGGGCGCATGTTATGTCAAAGCCTTGGGTTTTGAGGAGTGATATCGCTAAGGAAACAGGGGAAATGGCGGATGGGGCGGGAAATGAGTTGGCACTCACAGGTCAGACGGGAGGAGCAAATACCACACCAGAGGCGGCGTCGGAGCAGCAGATTATGCTGCTGCAGTTACAGTTAAAAATTGCTGAGGCAGAACGGGAGAGGCAGCGAATGGAGCTGGAAATCCAGCGGCTGCAATCACATAGGAGTGCAGAGCCTGGCGAGGTAGACAGCAGCTTCGCGGTGGGCGCAAAAGCGGACGAGGATAGACGGTTGAAATTTGCAGGTCTATTAAAAGGTGTTCTTGCGCCAATGCCGAGCCAGGAGGCACTCGTGCCCAGCTGGTTCGAGGATGTAGAAGCCACCCTTGAGTCGTACGAGGTGCCACGCGAGTGGTGGGCCGGACTGGTCTTTCCGCGGCTTAGTGAGCGGGCACGGGGTCTTCTCACGCGGCTTTCTTCGGAAGAGAGAAGAGATTACGCTGCTCTGAAAAGCAAAATTTTGGATGGTTTGCGGCTTTCCGCGGCTGAATACAAGCGTTTGTTCTCTGGGTCGACGAAAGGAGCGAAGGAAACTTGGGAGCAATTCTCAGTGAGGTTGGAAAATTACCTTGATTGCTATCTGGAAAGTTGCAAGGTGAGCTCACTGCGAGAATTCAAACAGCTGACAGTAGCAGACCGTTTGAGGGAGTGTTTAACTGCGGAAGCGCGGGCGCATGTTATTTTGAATGACAAACCAGGTTTCCTCACGCCTAGCGAAGTAGTGAAGCTAGCAGAGAGTTACGACGAAAGCCGTAAGAACAGGCCTGTTGTGGTGTCTAGCACGGGTGCGCCTGTTGCGAATTTGACGGCAGGCGAGGCTGTGGCGTCGTCGCAAGCAAAGAAACCCAACTGGGACGCACGTATAAGGAAACAGTGCTTCAAGTGCCACGCAACGGGGCACATAGCTAAGCAGTGCCCAACGAGGGAAACCACGGAAGCCCGCCTTGTCAAGGGCACAGACAGGTCAGTCGTTGCCCGGGTAGCCTTCCCGCAGTATGAGGAGGAAGCTCCCCAAGCTCGAATAGGACCACCTAAAGTGAGCAAGGTAGTCGGTACGAGAGGAGTAACACTGACTAACGCAGGTCGGACATTACGCGCAAGGGTTGATTCCGGGGCGGACATAACAGTCGTTAGAAAGGCAGCTTGTCAGAAATATGAGAGTGCAGGGTCGACCATAAAGTTGACTGGTGCGTTCGGGGAACAGGTCATTGCAGAACTGGCCTACGTCCCATTAACAGCGATAGAGGGCGTACCGCTCGTGTCATTCAATCCGTCAGAACGAGGAATCTTGTGTGCGCTTACCGACAGGCTAGTCACGGGAGTGGATGTTTTGATCACTCTCGAGGACTACGACCAGCTGCTCAAGGAGAGAGTGAAATGCGAAGTTCAGGAGAACATAGAAATGCGTGGTGAAGACGTGGAAGAGGAAGAAAGCTTAGACGAACTAGAATGCACCAAAAATACACTGTCTCTCGCGGTGGAGGCTGAGAGCTTGGAGGACGGTGGCGCGCAGACGCGAACGGCGCGGCAGCTGTTTCGCGAGGCGCAATTGGCAGATGAGTCGTTGCGTGATGCATGGGCACAGGCTAGGGAAGGGACGCATGGCATGACAATACGTGACGATTTGCTGTTCCATCAGGAACCGATCGCAGGTCATCAGTGCTGTCAACTCGTGCTACCGTCAGATCGCCGCTCAAAGGTGCTGAAGATGGCACACGATTCGGCGTGGGCGGGGCACCTCGGTGAACGGAAAACGCTGCAACGTGTAAAGTGCTCCTTTTTCTGGCCAAGTATAACGCGAGACGTAAGAGAATACTGCCGTTCGTGTCCTTCGTGTCAGGTGAGGTCCCCAGTTCGTACGCTGGACCGCGTACCAATCACGCCACTGGCCAGACCGGAAACCGCTTTTCAGGTTTACATGGACTGCATCGGTCCGATTGACCCGCCATCGGCGCGTGGTCACAGATACGCATTGTGCGTAGTAGACGTTAACACAAGATGGCCAGAAGTAGTGTGCCTCAGGACACTGACAGCAAAGGCCACGTGTGATGCGTTATTGGAAATTTTCGCGCGTCTGGGAGTCCCCGAGGTGGTGTGTAGTGATCAGGGGACAAATTTCACGGCAAAGGTGACCCAGGAGCTTCTGTCGAAGCTAGGGGCGTGCCCGAGATTCTCCACGCCAGACCACCCACAGAGTAACGGACTCGTCGAACGTTGGAATGGAACATTCAAGTCGATGCTTTTTCACATTGTGAGGGAGCATGGACGGCAATGGGACAAATTTGTACCGTTCCTGCTTTGGGCTTACAGAGAGGTCCCGAACGTAACGACGGGTAAATCGCCCTTTGAGCTGATGTACGGGAGGGTACCAGTGGGGCCACTCTCGATACTTCAAAAGACATGGTCTGGCGATTGGGCTGTCCCGGACACTCTGGGCGTGTCCGCAGAAGAATACCTATCGCGCTTGCGCGAAAGGTTAGTTGAGGCTAACGCAAGGGCCGAAGACAGTACTACGGTGGAGCAATGTAGGTACGCTAGCAGGTATAATCTGCGGGCGACAGACAAACAGTTTAGCGAGGGGCAGCAGGTTTTATGGCTCGGGAGAGAGTGCGAGGGCAAATTAGCGGCGAAGTGGAAAGGACCGGCTAAGGTAGTTCGCAAGTTACGGCCATACAGTTACTTGATTGAGATGGAGGATGGAACATCTCGATCAGTGCACGCAAACAAGCTTCGCGCGTACCACGCCCGGGTTGGCGCCGTGGGTTTGATTTTCGAGGGTGACAGTGACTTTGGGGACATCCAAACATTTCCAACACAGGTTGAACGAAACCATCGAATACCGCTCGCCGCGTTGAGTCACTTGAAGCCGTCACAGCGCGCTGAGGTTGTCGCGCTGGTCGCTAGGCACGGCCAGGTCTTCGGAGACAGGCCAGGAAAGTGCACAGTTGGCGTGCACAAAATTAAGATCAAGGAGGGCGCGGCGCGACAACCCGTTCATCCATATAAGGTACCAATGGCTTTCCGAAAGGAAGTCGAACGGCAAGTACAGGAGCTGTTGGCGTGGGACCTGATATACCCTGTTGAGAGCCCGCACGCGTATCCAGTCGTATGCGTAAGCAAAAAGGATGGGGGGCTGAGGCTGTGCTGCGATTATCGTAAGCTCAACAGCATCACCGAACCAGACGCATTCCCGATGAGTCTACCCTCCGAGTTGCTGCTGCAGGTGGCAAAGGCGAAGTATATAACCTTGATTGATATGTTAAGGGGATATTGGCAAATACCACTGGATGAGCAGGCACAAGCTCTCACGGCATTCGTGACACCGGTTGGTCAGTACGCGTGGAGGGTAATGCCATTTGGACTGAAGAACGCGAGCGCCACGTTCCAGAGAATTATCAATGGCGTGCTGGCACCCCACAGGGAATACGCGTGCGCGTATATTGACGATCTCGCTGTATTCTCCGAGACATGGGAGGAGCACCTCCAGCACCTTGAGAAGGTGCTCACTGCAGTCGCAGCCGCAGGCTTTAGAGTAAATGCAGCCAAGTGTCGTTTCGCGAAACCAGAGGTTGAGTTTCTGGGGCATGTTGTAGGCTCCGGAAAACTCAGTGTTGACCCAGCGAAGGTCAAGGCGATTGAGGAAATACCTGCACCGCGGACCAAAGCGGAGCTCAGGAGTTTCTTGGGGCTAGCCAATTACTACCGGCAGTACGTTCCGGAGTACGCCCGCATAGTGCTACCTCTCACTAATCTGACTAATAGGCGAACACCACAACAGCTGCCTTGGGATACCGAGGCGCAGAACGCATTTGAAAACATAAAGGACTGTCTCAAGCGCGCGGCATCGCTTTACGCTCCAGACCCCAATCGTGAGTACATCCTTGCCACCGATGCCTCCGAATATGCAGTCGGAGCGTGTCTTGCACAGCGCAATGACCAGGGCAAGGAGTGTCCGGTTGCATTCTTAAGTAAGAAGCTCAGTCCGACCCAGGCTCGCTGGGCCACGATAGAAAAGGAGGCCTACGCAATCATCTGGGCATTGGATAAATTGGAGGTCTGGCTTTTCGGCGCACAGGTCCGCGTGGTGACTGACCACAATCCACTAAAGTATCTGACTCTGAGCAGTCCGCACAGCGCGAAGCTAACTCGATGGGCTCTAGCGCTACAGAGATTCAATCTAACCATTGAGCACAAAAAGGGAGTCGAAAACGCGAACGCGGATGCACTGTCGAGGCTGGTGGGTGCCAACGAAGAAACGCAGTAGGGACCCGAGGGTACAAGCGGAGCGGGCAATTTGGAGTATTCAAGGCTTTGTCATAACTTGTGTTCGCGGGAGCGGGGGTACAGTCTACACCCGGACGCAAAGACGTTGAGCTCCTCGTGGTGATGTGATGCATCCCAATGTGGCGTGCATCACAGTCAGAAGGGAGGTGTCGGGCTCAACTGCGCATGTACGGAGCTCCTGACATGGATGGAGCTCGTGGTTGGAGGAGGCAAGGCCATCACGTCGTGCTCAAGCCGCTTGCTCAAGATGCAGCACCCGGCGGCGGAACATCTGGGATCGACGCAACACCGAGCAACGGCGCAAACCTCAAGGACTGGTGGCGATAACCTCAACCACACACACGCCGGGGAACGCTGGTGTAGTTTTCGGAGGTGCTACGTGCGCGGCATCACGTTGCGGCCTTGGCCTACCGTACTGGATGCGGTCGACGACACAACCCGTCGCTTCCTCGGCCTTGGACTACGGTCGAGACGGACAAGCTCTGGTCCGCGAGCGCCTCATCCGAACGGCGGTGTGGCACGTTCCGGCGACACACGATACTCTAGCTGCATGCGGGCCACGCGGCCTACGTGACGGAAGTCTCGTACTCGCCCTTGGGTGAACGTTATAAAAGCAGGGGATTCTTTTGTGAGAAAGACAGACGTAGAGACTGACACTCAACATGCTTCTTGCTGTAAATACGCAATAAACCTATCAAATCAGTCTTAAAGGAGTTTCTTCAAGGTGCCGGCAGATTGGAACCGCAGCCCGTCGAGGGAAAACTAACCCGATCGACGAACGTGGGCGCCTTCACGGACCAAGGTGAAGAGGCGGTTGTAGAAGTATTCCACTTGTGAAATCCAACAGTCCATTCCGAGCGTGTCCATACATGGACGCACCGTTTGATATACGCGAACTAGACGAGGCCCTTTCTGGACTACGTTTCTCCACCTCTCCCGGTCCCGACGGTATAACTTACGCGGCCTTATTTCATCTGGGTACAATGGGCAAAGTGAGGCTCTTGAAACTGTACAACACATCGTGGGAAACGGGCCAGGTGCCCCGGGATTGGAAAACATCGCGCATTATACCCATCCTTAAGCAAGGTAAATCCCCCTTAGACCTTTCATCGTTCCGTCCAGTTGCTTTGTCCTCTTGTGTCGGAAAAATCATGGAAAGGATGATACATACCCGACTTGAATGGTATCTAGAGCAGTATGACATATACCCCGAGGTTATGGCAGGTTTCCGACGCGGACGCAACTCTCTTGATAATATCATTGACCTCACGACTAGCATCGAAAAACAAAAGAAATCCCGAAGAATCACTACTGCAGTGTTCCTCGATATTAAGGGCGCTTTTGACTCAGTAAGCCACAAGGCTATCCGCAACGCACTCTGCTATGCCGGGATAGGAGGACGTCTATATGCGTGGATTTTAGACTATCTTGAAAACAGAACAGTACATATGGTGACGACAGAAGGGAAAACAGCTGAGTATATTGTTGCTCGTGGCGTGCCACAGGGTGGTGTTCTCAGTCCCACACTTTTCAATATCACCCTCATAGGACTTTTAAGCAAACTTCCTCGAAACGTCAGAATAACTCTCTACGCGGATGATATCTGCATATGGTCCTCATCAATCACGCAGCGATTTAATGTGATTCGCTTACAGAAATCACTTGAGATAATTTCAAATTACTTAAATGCCGTGGACTATCGCTATGCCCATCAAAATCCGCAGCTATAGCTTTTACACGAAAAAGTACGCTTAGGCATCAGCTCACTATTGATGCTCACCCTATATCCTATGTCCAAACTCACAGATTTCTTGGTCTTATCCTAGACAAAGGTTTAACGTGGACACCACACGTTAGGCAACTGAAAAGAAAGCTTATCAGCATTACCCAGCTCTTACGATTCATAAGTGGAACTACGTGGGGTGCATCTGTAGCTTCACTTATTCAACTATATAACGCTCTTTTTGTCGACAATATTCGATACAGTCTGCCCGTACTTCATGGGATGTGCCGCACAAATATAAGAGCGCTTGAGAGTATGCAGGCTCAAGCCCTACGTGCCTGTCTAGGGCTCCCAAATTGTACTTCCAATGTTGGAACCGTAGCTGAAGCAGGCGCTATTCCCATAGGTGTCCTTAGACTGCAAAAGACCCTTCGAACACACCTTCGCCATCTCACCAGACATAAAGATCACTATCTTGCAGATATAGCAGATAGCAGAAGTGCGTCTGGATTTGCTCAAGTTATCAATTCTGGCAGCTTAGACACTCCACGAGATTTCGAACCAGCAGAGTTCTCTTCATCGCCCCCATGGACCTATCCAATAATTAATATAAAGACAAATATTCCAGGGCTACATTAAAAAAAAAAAAAAAAAAAAAAAAACAGATTCCGTTAACCGTATTGAGGCAACATTCTTTGGAAATAATTAGTGTTCATCACCGTTCGCGAACACATGTCTCTACCGACGGGTCCTGCACTGATGAAAGCTCCAGTTACAGCTTCGTAATACCATCAATCAATGAGAGACTTCATGGAAAATTGGGTCACACGACATCATCAACAGCAGCAGAATTAGTAGCGATTCGAGAAGCACTTCGCTTCATTTCTGCATGTGACTCACGAGATTGGTCAATTTTTACCGATTCTAGGGCAGCTCTTCAGAGCCTCAAATCCACTAAAAACAAGAACGTCAATGCACAGCTCGTTCATCAAATTTTGAAACTTCACCAGGAGGCTATTGAAAATGGGCATACTTTGATACTACAATGGATTCCAAGCCACTGTGGTATCCAAGGCAATGAAAGTGCTGATTTAGCTGCCAAGGATGCTCACCGACGTAATTCTGGTCAAAAAATCCCATTTACACGAACGGATGCTAGGGCCAGAATCAACTATGTTGTTATGACTATGATAAGTTCCCTCTGGGCAAATCCGCTTTATTATTACAGACACCTGCACAGCATTGACCCTTTCCTTGTCTTTCATTCACCCCGCGGTCTAAAACGCCGGACTGAAACTACACTCCACCGAATACGACTCAACGTAGCTTCAACGGGATTCTATCTCAACCTTATCGGCCACCTAGACTCTCCTCTCTGTGAGAACTGTGCCGTCACAGACACACTCGAACATGTCCTGTGCCAGTGTAGCTTATACACAAGTCTTCCCAACGCAGAAGCTCTTTCCCTGACTCACCTGCTCGGACCATGGGACTCAGCATCGGAAAGGGTCAAATCAACGACCTCCTTAATCCGCTTTCTTCAGAAAACAAAACTGGACCGAATACTCTAAATCCAGGACATACTTTTACATGAACAAACAATAACGTACGGAATCTTCCTTTGTGCATATGTATGTATATGTGTGTATGTATATATATGTGTGTATATGTATATATATATATATGTATATATATATATGCATATAGGTATATGTGTGTATATATGTGTATATATGTGTATGTGTGTATGTGTGCATAGATGAATGTATATAAGTATGTATATATGTGTACAAACCTTTTTATTTGTTTTTATTTTTATTTTCTCTCTCTCTCTCTCTCTCTTTCTAATCTTTACCTTCCCTCTTTCCCTCCCCCAAGTGTGAAGTAGCCATCCTGCCAATCTCCGCGGGATAACCTCTTCACCTTTCCAATAAACCAATTTCTCTCTCTCTCTCTCTCTCTCTCACAAACCGCATACGTGTACCTTTCACGGCTTTTTTAAAACAGATCTGTAAAGCTTAAAGAACAAAACAAAAAACACCCTGTACATTTTTACGGGGGTAAAAGGTTACACGTTGACGGGCGCGTATAACGGTCGACACGCACTTAACGGTCGTCTGCGTAGCCTTCTACTTCGGTGCGCGGTATAATTGCTTCGACCGAAGAAAATAAAAACACCCAAAATTCCGTTGCGTAACCGCCTTGTGTACGTCCGTTAATTACGTTCATTTATCTCCGGGTCACGTACTCCGGACTGAAGTGTCAATTTATGAAATGGAAAGGCAAAATAAAAATGGGAAGGAAAACGTACGGGGTGCCGGGAATTGTAACTTGTCCGCCTTTGTTTGGCGCGTAGTCAGTAACAGGAAAGGAGCTGCAGCAATACGGGAGCGACCAACACTGCGCTTTGTTGTTTTATTGTTGGGTCCACGAGAGGCCTCTGACGGCCTCCTTACATTGGACCGGCTTCAGATAAATAGACGATCTGCTCCTTCGGTATATACCAGTGGCACTCTAAATGCGTAGCATTTATAGATCCTCCGCGACGTCGTGGGTTCACGTGACCGTGACGTCACTATGTCTGGTCATAGTGTCACGTGACGTTACGGTGTCGAGTGACGTGACCCACGGGTCACGTCACGCCGGGTCACGTCAGGTGACCCGTCAAGACGTCACGCGACAACCGTCACGCTGAAACCTAAGGCTGCCTTTCCCTCGCACTCTGAAGGCTATACCAATGGCGCAGCGCCATTTGACTCGAACCACTGTATATTCGCGCGTGCCTTGCTGATTGATTTTTCGAAGCGACGACTCATCGTGGCGCGTGTGGGCGTCTTCCTCGCAGGCAACACGGACATCGTGGAGGGAAACCTGAAACTCATCCTGGGCCTGGTGTGGTCGCTCATCCTGCGCTACCAGATCGGTCGCACCAACTTCCCGCCCAAGAAGCTCATGCTCGCCTGGCTCAGGGCCGTGCTGCCCGACCTAAACATCGCCAACTTCACTTCCGACTGGAATTCCGGAGTGTCGCTCAGGTAAGAAGAGACCACCCGCTGCTCTCTTTACAAAAACACTTGTTTCATAATTTCTTTTTCTTTATTATTTTAAGGGCGCGCTTTGGGACTGCCAACGCAGCCAAGAAATGAGGTTTGAGGTCAGACGAATATCGGGTCAGATTCTTGGTATGTGTGTTTTGATTCAGATGGGTTTTATTTTTTATTAGTAACAGTACAGATTATTGAAGAAACCATCTGGGCCCATAGCCATTGGCTAGTTTGGGCCCATTTTTAATAATGCGTGAAAACAGTCGCTGTTAGAAAGACCGTAAAAAAGAAACCAAATAATGACCGGTTTAGATGCTATAATCTGTTATGGCACACAAACAACGTAACTAATGTAATGATAATTGTTGAAACGAAGGTAGTCGAGGCTAACAAAGATTATCTGTATTGTGTGGGTTTGAGACTCAAGATGAAAATAGGCACGTTCTTTCAAAAAATATATGATCTTTTAGTGAGGCATTAAAGTTGTTTGAGAGTGTGACTGACGATGGTAAATTATTCCAGATTTTAGTGCCTCAGAATTGCATTAGTCGCTCGCCATATACATTATGAGCTATTGGCAGATTAAACTGGCCGGATATGTTTGCCCTTGTTAGTCGTGTGCCTGGATTTATAATGGTCGCTGGAAGTGGATTGTTTGACTTTACTATATTATGGATTACACGAGCAATTTTGTATCGTTTAATTTCTTCAAATGAAAGGATGCGGAGTTGATCGAAGAGTATACGGGATGGTTGAAAGTAGGAAGAGTACGTTGAAATCCTAACAGCTCGCTTTTGTAATTGAATTATTGGCAGAAGGTAAGTATCGTAAGTTAATCCCCAGGCCTCAATACAATATGTTAAGTGAGTATGAAATATAGAAATATATACAAGTTTCAATATGTGGGTATTAAAACATTGTCTTGCCTTCTGTAAGGCAAAACATACAAGTCCGCGTTTGCCCGCACCAGGTGTGGGCACTGCGCACGCGCAGAAACCAGATTCGTGTGACGTGTCTGGGCATGCGCCGTGCGGATCTGGCACCTTGCAGAGCTGCATATGTGTGTAGAGAGTTTGGTCATTACTTGGTAAGAATAGGGCGAACATAAGGCCACGTCACTGACCGAACTTGTTTCGATGACCTTGGGCGCTATGATTGACAGCTCTCTGTGAACAACCACTAGCCCCAAATATTGCCTTAGCGGGGTAGATACCCTCCAACCACAATTTCTAGGCAAGGATGTATTCGAGTATTTCATTTCAGCACGCGTGTTGAAATTCGTGACTCTTCGTAACTGAACGGGCAACGGTGAACGTTGTCGTCACGGCGACATTCAAAATGCACTCCATCTTTTTTTTTTTTTTTTTTATTGCATTAGAGGCCCTGGCCACGACGGAGTGAACGGTAAAAACTCCGGACTCGGCTCTGTGGGAGTTTTGACCCTAACCCCGAACGCGCGCCCCACGTTCGCAGTTTCACCTCATGTTGAGGGAAATTTTTCTGGTCAGTGTGAACTTTTCTAGCTCAGTAAACGCCCTCAACTTCTTGAAACTCCCCTTTTCCACATATTTCTTATAATTATTCATTCATGTACTTTCAACCTTAAAAAAAAAAAAAAAAAAAAAAAATTGCGCCGCGGTGCGCGAATTTTTTAAGGTCATCTCTCACTTTAGTGAAAAACCCGAGACTGAGGTATTGACAGACGACTTGTCGTCCCCTGTCAATACCTCAGTCTCGGGTTTTTCACTAAAATGTTTGATGTACACCAGCTCACTTGCGCCCTTACGTTCAGGTCATCTCGGGTTTTTTTTACTCGCAAGTTCATCACGGGGCCTCTAAACTCATCAAACCCGTACCCGCGTGACGTTTTTCTTCTTTTTTTTTTTCCGCACGAAGTTTCGAGTAAAGTTCCCTCGAACTTCGCTCATTATGCGCATGCGCGGATATTGAAAACGAGCGAACGCCTCCTGGCAAGGGACATGTGCAATGATGAAAAGTTTGTGAATGGTATAAATGATATAGCGCAAATGAGAAGGACAAACGAATAAGATAGGACAGGCGCTGTATCTATTTTTATATTGTGTGTCATCGAAAATATGCAGATGCACGACCCGTATACCGAATGAATGGAGTCATTGTTACAAATAACGTTCCAATGTTCCGCAAGTTCGTCTGCTTCTTTTGCATGGGTTGTGCTGACGTCAGAACGCCGAGCTCTGATTGGCTCTGATTGAAGGATAGTGGGTAGACCTCGAGGCAGCTTGCTTTGAGGTCTACCCACTATCCTTCCAATCAGAGCTCGGCGTCTCTCTGACATCACCACAAACCCTGCAAAAAACAAAACCAACAGAAAACAGACGAACTTGCGCTTGGCATACGCATCGACCATGTCTGAAGACGTTTCTTTTTTTTTGTATACGTCCAACGCGTCAGGATGCTCGTACATGGTAGCAACACGCCTCGGAGACAGCGTCCGCAGAATGTCTTGTACGACGTATTAGCGGTATATATGATTACACGGATGCATGGCGGTGTGACGGCCTTCCTTGCGTGTCCACAAACCCCCTAGGACGTAAGGATTAGGACGTAGGACCGCGGAATTAGCGAGCCACGAGGTCACTGACCCTGCGGCCGGGGTCATGGTACGAACGAAATTATCTATTTGTGAAAAGACAGTGAGTGTGCAGGCGAGCTGGTGATAGCTAATCATGTCATATAACACCTGAGACTGTGGTGGAAGAAATTGGAAACTTTTTAGTAGAAGGAACAGACACAGAAAGGGACGTCTCAAAAAAACCATTTAGCTGAGTTTGAGACGTCCCTCTTACTTTGTCTGTTCCTTCTACTAAAAAGTTTCCGATTTCTTCCACTATGCACAGTCTCAGGTGTTATATGACATGATTACATATTTGTGTAAACTTAAGAAAAAGAAGAAAAAACTGGTATTTTGATATTTTGCTAGTGGCAGTCGAATCAAATCCTATTGCTCCATTTGGCATCGAATCGTAAGCTATTTATGGTTGATGGTCGGACTTCCATCCAATTAATAGTCGACATTGTTTACAAAGGCTACACGGACACTGAAAACGTATACCAGTTGAAGCTAGCGAACATTATATAACGTTGATTTGGAGATTGCCGAGTTTTATAACAATACACGTGTTTCTCTTTTTTTTTGGGGGGGGGGTTTGTGTTCTGGTAATTTTTTCATAGGGGTTTGCTAGTATTTATTGTAAAAGGGTTTCGACAGCTGTACAGCTTTCAGCAAGTTCCATCTTCTGTGGTTTCCGCATGTTGTTTCTCAATAGAGCGTCGACGCATTTATAAGTGCAAACCTCTTTGATGGCTTCTCTGCTATTTCAAGATTGCTTCTTTATATTTAGTTTCGCAGGGCTTTTAGGCAATTTGCGATATTCGTCGGAGATGCTTTTGATAACTCGGATAACTCTTTTTATGCACTTCTGAACGTCCGATGGCTTTATGGCATCCCCTCCCCCCAGGCTACTTTTCAGTATACCTATACTGCAGCCAGGAATTTCTTGTCATTAAACTGCTTTGGTATATTTATTATCGGGCGGTGTGTTTAACGGTGTCATTTGGATACAACCCGAAAAATACCTGACTTCTCGGGACAAGGATCCGTTCTCTTCCGATGGACCCACAGCGCTGTGTTGCCGAATCGCGGGAACTTTCAAATATAGGGGGCAAAGGCAAACCTAATTTGAATGCACGTAAAATATAAGACGTATTTTATTTTACTTATTAAAAATTTTGCACGCTTTAGAATTAAATTTTTTTTTTCTGTGAAATTTTTAACGATTTGACAACACAGCCGCAACGATCACCGGAGCCAGTGCCCGTGCGAGTTTCAAGTGACCTAGAAAAGGGGCACAGCGATGGGCGGGGCGCCCAGTCACGTGACACGCTCGCAACGCTGGATTGGCTGGGGTGGTTCGTAGGTTCCGCTGCGGTGCCGGCTAGCTGCGGTCCACATGATCGTAAAGTGAGACGGAGTGTCACGACCCGGTGCTGGTAGCGCGGGTCGCAACCGGGGCGTTTCGAACGTCCGCTATCCCACAAGGCGTGGGCTGAGGGGATGCGGGGGACACAGGCAATGAAGTCGGGCTGAACGCGTTTATTAACAAAATACTAATCAGATAAAACAAAACACACGCACACAAAGAAACAACTACAGAAGGACTTAAACATACGGCAGTTAATAAAACAGCTTACAAGGGACACACGATTCCACAACAGGAGGATGAAATACCGAAGTACAACCAAACAAACAACATGGACAATAATGCCACACAAGGAAGCCCGTCGCTTCGTGTCCTCGCAGTGGACCACTCGGGACGTCCTGTGACCCTGAGGCACTGCCGCTTGTCCCGTCGCGATGCGGCGCTTCAGATGCGTTAGACGAATATCGAACGGCACGTTGCACCCCCGGGGCACTCCGGAGAGGACGGTCTCTTGGGGCTGGAGCACCGAACCTAGGGGTCTGTTAGGCGGCGTTGGGGGCGGTGGGGTACACAGACCGACGCGGAGGGAGAGTCGATTATTGATATCGGATAATCAGTCGCAGATCCGGGGCTGCCGACATGAAAGAAATGCGAGAGGTCACGGAGAAGGAAAACACGTCGGAAAGAGACGGGAGAGGAAAGACGTCGTCTAGGCGCGCTTTTTTCGCGGAAATAAGTGGCGATACTATGACGCGCATCGCGGTCGCATTCCACACGCACTCTCGCGCCCGCGCATACATAAACACGCTGCACGTCGCTCTTTGCATGCCACGCCGACTTCCAGCTGACCTTTCCCTTTCTTCTCTTTTTTTTTTTGTTTCCGGTGCTTTTAGCGTTGTCTGCTTCGCCCAAAGGCGTTGTTTTCAAATGACGTCATTTCGCCGTTTGGTTGGAGGTTTTTAAACGTTGCGATTCGCTGTGTTCTAAAAACGAAATTACCGATGTCAAAGAGAATACGGTGAAAAAAAAAACAAACAAACACGTCTGCAATCTTCCACAGTTTTTTTTTTAAAGAAAAGCGTAAAACACACACACACACACACACACACACGTCGAAGCAGGCGATGAGTGCGATCAGCGGATTATCGTCACCGCCTGAAAGTATGCGTGGAACCATGCGTGAAACAGACGCGAGCAAAACATGACCGTGTGTTTGGGATCTCCTAAAGGCGTTCTGAATGCATAGCATGTAGAACGCCTTTGCTCACGTACGCCCGAAACAGTACGTTACAGCTAAAACGTCGCTCTCTGGACGCGTTAAAAGGCTTGTCCACACATTTGTGTCGGTCGCGTCCAGAGCAACCAAGAGACGACAGCAACCACCGGAACAACCTTGACTAATGATTGTTTCATCACAAAGCTACGTTTTGCATTGCACGGCACGTTGTGAAGGGCGAAAACCCCGGTGGCTTTGTCGTTGCGGTCGTTTCGGTCGCTCTGAACGCAAGCAAAAACGCACCTGTCAGAACCAGGCTTTAAACTCAACCGCCTGACGGCGCACCAAAAACTCCATCAAAACACCACCCGCGGATTATACTGTTCTTGGCTCGCCTCATTTCTCTGATCGCGCGCAAAGTTTTCTCGCGTACAACTGGCAACCTGGATGTCCCGTGTTTGAAGGCACTGGCAACTTTCCCTGACTACGAAAAAAGAAAAAAAAAAGAATCCAATGACTTTTAATACCAACTTACAGCGTTGGTAATCTACGACCTACATTATTGTGACGCACAATCTACTTGGCATCTCTCCTTTTCTTTCCCAAACTTTCCTTCGCATGTTGTGCGCGTTTTGAATTACGATTTGCTGGGTCTGTTGTGCTTGTGCATGCGTTGGCACCGTGAACAATGCGAGGCATTGTACGCGTCTCACGGGTTCCGCGTTGTCGAAATCGACACTAAAGTGTGAAACGACCCCATTTATAAGTGGAGCCGTGGGGCGCGTTGATCCTTCGCCACGTTGTTTACTTTATTTCTTCAGTTTAAAGCATCATATATAAATGTATTTCTACATAAAGACAAAACTGCTAACAGTATTAATTTTTTTTTTTTCTGGTTGTATAGCGACTTTAAGTTGTCTAGCCTCCGGGTGACCTTAGCAAACGACTTTCGCTGCAGCGGATAGGGGCAGCGAGAGAATTTTCGAAACGACATGTCAAGAACCCCCCCGCTGCGCTAATTCTTTCGAAAGGGTGAGCTCAAGCTGTGATGCGATTACCCTAATTCTTTCACCGCTGGCTTTGCATTTTATTACGCCTTCCTTGCTTTCCTTTTTCTATTTTTTTTAATCTAAACCGATAAATAGGACAGAAAAAAGAAAGAAAAGATAGTGATACTTATACTTTGGATTCTGAAAAGATAGAAGAAAAACAAAAACAAAAACGCCCTTGGTGTTTTCTCGTCAGATCCTGCAATGACTGTCCGGGGCACATTTTTGATAGTTTTGCAATAAATATATCTGTAGGCCATGTTCTCGGGAGGAACATTCGGCTATATGTGAGCGCCGTAGCAAATCTTTTCCCAGAGATATAAAATTGAGTAGCTCGAGGCGTGGACATTGTATAGATTTCACTATGGTAATTTGTACAGCCGCCAATGCCACACTAAAGCAGGCACGCAGTTAACCAATTTTTTATTTATTTTATAGACAATTTACAACATGCGCACTGAAGATTAAACATTACAATTATATATTTCTACGCAAAAAAAAAAAAGGTATGAAACACGTAAAAAAAAGGACACGTCTTGAGACACGTTTACAAAATATTTACCAACAAACAACTTTACGCAAACGTCGCAAAATATATCTAAATGTACGTCTTGAAATGCGGCTTACGAATATATAAAAATGTTTGCTTAGTCAATATTGTAGTTTTTTTATTAACTCAGAAACGAAATTTTGCTACTTTTAGAGAAATAACTTACGTTTCTGAATTAATAACAAAACTACAATAATGACTAAGCAAACAATTCTTATATATATTCGTACGCTGCATTTCAAGACGCACATTTTGATATATATTTAGCGACGTTTTGAGTAAAGTCGTTTGTTAGTGAATAATTTGTGAACGTGTCTCTAATATGGTGAAATCTCGGCCGCGTCCACGCCTTGAGATTCTTAATTTTATATCTCTGAGAAATTTTCAGCTACGGCGTTCAGATATAGCCGAATGTTCGTCACAAGAACACGGCTTTCACATATATTTATTACAAAAATATAAAAAAAAATATGACACGGACAGTCATTGTACGATCTGACGCGGAAACGGCCCCTGTCGTTTTTGCAAGTCGAGCCTGGTTCTATGTCATCGTGGATTTTTGAACGGCCCCGTAAACGCTTCTTCGCAAACAACTACCTCCCTGCAATTTCCCGCTTGCACAATTTTTGTTGTTGTGAAAAGAAGCGACGTTTTTTTTAGCCACTCCCGGCCGCTTTAAAACGTTTAATTATAAAGGACTCCTCATGGGACTGAAATATGGGGACGCTCATTATAACTGCAAATTTGTTGTAACTGAAAGTTCGTCCTAACCAAAAATTTGTTATAACCGAAAATTCGTTATAACCGTAAATTCGTTATGACCGCAATCGTAAATTTTCCCACATTGTTGGGCGCTAAAATACGTTTCAAAGTGGTTGGCAGTGGCTGAAAAGCGTAATCTCCTTCCGCCCAAAAATGCGTGCATGCGAAAAAGCGTAGGCGCCTTTCTTTTTCTCGGAAGGGGGTGGCTATTATTTGAGATGAATTTTACATAAGAAACGTACTCCGTGATAGGATTTACATGGTGTGTTTCGGTTGTCCCGCTTCTAATGTGAAAGCGCTGCCTCTAATGTTGCTTCCAGTGTATTGTGATGTCGAGCTCCTTGACCTAGGGGGCGTTAGCGAGGGCCAAAATTTACTCGCGTATCTCCCCAGGGTCCTCAATACGAACATTAAACTCCACAACAAAAGTTTCATACCAATTGAAAGATTACCCACCACCAGCGTCGCTGTATAGTATTTCTAGTGACGTTGGTTCTAGCTGTGTTGTCACGTGATATCTTCCCCCCCGGAGGTACTTGAATCTGCTCGCAGCCACCGAATGCTTCGGCCGGAGTTCTTACGTCATCACGGTAACAAGAGCAGACGACAGAGAGCAGACCGCTCTATCTGTAGCGGACGACTCCCCTCCAGCCTATTCGTGACGGCTTTCCCTAAGCATTCCATCGCGCTGGCGCCAACGATCGACACTGATACGAAGCAGACGAATGGGAGGCGGAAGTGGCTGGGTACGAGAAAACCGAGCAAAGAAAGAAAAAGAGACGGGCGAACCTTAACAAAGCCGAATCGATAGGAATGGGAAATTCGTGATGACACCATCGACGCCAGGACGGCAGCTCGTTCTGGAGTGCTTAGTGGGTCAGTCTGTCAGTCTGCATGGTCAGTCGTTGGTTGGCGGTAACCGAGGTCGGTTCTTTAGACGATTGACGCGCTGTCAGAGTCACGACTCCCAATGGGCGGGAATGACTGGGTGACGTCTTGGAGTCCCTGAGAGCACAAGAAACGCTGGATGGTGCCGACTCCGTTGCTGGATAACGATAGAATTGGATACGTAATACTCCATATGAATGTGGAGTACCAGTGACATGAATGGTGGGCATGATTAAGCTAAACAGCTGCCTAATATCTCTAATCACGTGTCGTATATAGCACGCTCTGTTTATCTTATATTTACGTTCTCCTTGCCCACTTGTACTGCTTTATTACGTCGTGAAAGGACCGTCAGCAGAAGGCTTCAGTGAAGCATCTTTCTCGTGTTCATTCAGAAGGTTTCTGCACAGTAGCGTCACGAGGGTCAGCGGCACCCGGGGCAGTAGCCCGCCGCGACCCCCCCCCCCCCCCCCCCCCCCCCCGCTTTCGCGTAACCCCCCCCGCTCTCGTGGCCCGCCTCGACACCTTGTGACGCCACTGTTACTCCATAATAATTCAAGTCGTTACTTTTCCAAAAAAAAAAAAAAAAAATCCCGCTAGTCAGTGCATTAGAACGAAGTCAAACAATCCGAAACTCTGACTTGTATGGGTCTCAAAAGAAAAAAAAAGAAAAAAAGAAAGCAGTAACATTAATAGTAATAAACAGCAATAACAGACGTATGTACGTTTTTGGTGCTGGTTTAGACTTCCTTTTTGGTTACGGCGGCATGTCTATTTTCCTCTTTTGAAATGATGACAGCGTTTTCTCCACATGAGTTGTCGTTGTCAGACGTGAGAGTAGTAGTACTTCTCACCCCGTGGATACCCCAAACTCCCCAAAGAATTAATTTATTTTTATTTTTTAAAGTGCATTTATTGGTAGGACACGTCAGAGCCAATAAAGGCCACCTATGTCCCAAAATAAACTAAAACGAAAGAAATGGCGCAATATTTACGTTACGAGGCTCATTTTGAGTTTCTCGACGAGCTTCTACGCGGAAGAGGTGCACGCTTCAAAATTGCTTCTCACTAAAAAAAAAAAAAAAAGAAGAAGTGTCTTGTGACGTATACATATTGCGCTAAAAACTTTGCTGTTTTCTTCTTTTTTTTTTTTGACGAAAGTAGTTGTGTGACATACGCGTGCAATTTATGGACAAAAAAATAACTAAAGGCTGACTTATGGAGCATTTACATCAATGAATATCTAACAACGTTTCTTCAAGTTTCGCGTGGGTATGTGCGGAGGAGTGTGATCACGTGTCGCAACGGAGGCCTTCGACTGGTCCAAAGATCGCGTAGCCTCTACCGCACTGTCAGCTTAGGAGAGAGCGTGCAGGCGAAGGACCTTCGTAGTCTTCACTGCGGTACCTGCTAAAACCTTTGATGCCGCCATCGCTAGTCGCAGTGTGGGGAACTTCGCCCTAGATCGGCCTTTTCTTCACGCATTACCAGTATGTGGCCGCGGCGTTGACTCGTTGCGCCGTAAAATGTTTCTGACGCTTCGCGTAAGGATCAACAGAATGCCAGAACGCACGCTCGATGATGCGGCGAACGAGCGACCAACTTTGCCCGGCGGATCGAGTCAACAGCCACTCTTTTTACGCCTCGCGCAGAGCGTACGCCGCCGGGCAAGATTCGTCGCTTGTTTGCAGCGTGCTCGCTCCGTGCCGAAACCGAAGCCGAAACGACAAAACGGCGCTGTTTGTCACACGTCATGCTGACGTAAGAACCTCCTTCGCGTAACGCGAGCGTGCACGGGGCTCACGTCACTCGTTACATCGAAGATAGCATGTCGTGCTGTTCAGCGCGTTTGTCTCCGAAGTTGTTCCTTTGTTTGTTGCTAGTTCGATCCCTTCGCTCGACATCTTGTTAGTTATCCAACCGCTTAACTTTTTTTCGTTTTGTTTCGCTATACATGGTTTGCACTGAAGTCACGCCATCTCTCACCAAAAAAAGGGGGGGGGGGGGCGGCGAGAGAGAGGGAGGAGCTGCTTTTGTACGAATTTTCGGTGTAGGGGGAGAGTTGCGACGTCTGGGCCTCTGGGCTCCTCTGGGACACGCAAAAGAGAGTCCCGGTGAGAGGGGAGTTCCTCCTTTTCCTCTTCTCTGGTTGTGGCCGGAGAGCTGACGGGATGATGTCAGATGTAGAGCATGTAGTGCACAATTTTGGAATTTTGAAGGAATTCCTTTTTATGGAGTTATTTTTTTATGGGCATCAGCATACTAAAATAGTGCTCTAGGCTGATTTGGTCGCATGTTCCTGCAGATCTATGTGGTTTTATCATTTTATTTGAAAAGCCATAAAAGGTTGATGGGGAATGCCAGGCTGCCTTAGAGCACATTTAGTAGGCATGTGCAAATAGTAGATTTTGAGTTCGAAGCGATTTTCAATTGAATAGTGGTTTTGGCTGAATATTTTCAAATCAAATATCGAATAGTTGCTGTACCTTTCTCCCGGCCTTACACTACTGCTGCACCATGCCTAAACGAAAATCCAGCTGAACTTCTGAAGATTGTTCCCAAGCTTCCACATGTCCACTTCTAAGCTCAGTTAATTTTAATCTATGGTTATGGACTGTGGCCTCGGAAAGTCGAATGCCCACATTTATGTCGATAAATTCGACAAAAAACTGAACCTATAGGTATGTACAGCTATACCTAATCGATGGGATTTATATATGTTCTTTCTATATGCAAGTATACTTCAATCTTAAATATGAAAAAAAAAAAACCACAAATGATGCACGCAGGTTGTCAGAATGTCACTGCCTAACATATACGCTTGCATACAAGCCACAATTAAAAAAAAAAAAAAAGAGATTGCAATGCAGATATGACATTCCCCAAGTTTTCATTTTTGAAGGTGTTGTTTTCTCCCACGCACGCGGCTGCACTGCGATGAAGCGAGGTTCGCAGAATTGTGGTGTCAGCTCCGCGGGTACTGGTTCTCTGCAGTGCACCGGTGCTCTGCAGGAAGCGCACTCAACGGGGCTAACCCGCCGCGATGAACACTTCGAAAAGTACGAATATCGCAGCTCATCTTTAAGAGAATATCGGATAGCGCATTATTTGAAACTACTGTTCGAAAGTTGGGATATTTGCACAACCCTAGAATTTATATTTACTGACCGAAATTGCCTGCACCCTTTACCCATAGTTTGTCAAAGTGAACTACTAGTAGGTAATAACAGTAACATCGGTATTTTTTTTTTTTTTTTTTTTTTACTTTTAGAAATTAATTTTTTTAAGACTCCCACTCGTATCAAAAATAATGCACCAACGAGCCCAACTTCACGCCTTGTTGCGTATGAAAATAAATATTTTTATTTTCGATCTTCTACTCAGATAATAAAAAATGCTGGAATTTTTGAAGCATTAGTCAATCATTGCGGAGTTGCCACTCTGGAGTTGCAATGATTCCGGAATAATTCCTCCCTTCTGCGACCCCGAAATGGAATGGGAAGGGAATGGCGGCAGCACTGGGGGGAATGGAATGGAAATGGAATTAGGTGCATTTTGCCCGGAATAGCGTGGGAATGGAATGGGCTCTGTTCTTATGCAAGCTGTGTCAATACAGTCAAAGGGGCTTTTGAAACAGCATCATTGCAGCTTAGGTAACTGATGGCTTGGTTATCTGACCGGCTCATGTTCCTTCAAGGATGAAAGTGGCATCCCTAGTGAAGCAACCAGAACTGTAGAGTTGTAGGCGGGCAAGGTCTTGTTCCTGGCGCTGTGAGACGCGACAATGTGGCTGTTGTGACCAGACTTGTCCGTAATCCGTTACAAGTAACGGAATTACTTGTAATCCGTTACATTTATCTGTAATTTTGTAACGGATTCGTTACATATTTTCTAGGGTAATTGTAAAGTAATTTAATTACTTATTTATGTAAGGGATTACTTGTAATTCGTTACTTCTTTATTAGCGCCGGAAAAAGCGGTAAATTTGAAAGCAGGAAAAACATCTTCAATTTCTGGGCAAAAGAAGTGTTCCGGTAAGCTCAACTCCAAACCTGCCGTCGCGCGCGCGCATACACACACATAGAAAGGCCTGTCGAAGCTTTTCTTTGTATCGCCTAAACCCTAAAAGCTCTTTTTTTATCTTGATTCTTTAGATTGCTTACCTACGATGAGGGGAAGCACACTGATGGGAAGAACCGGATTCGGGACGAAAACAATAAAAGGCCGTGACGACAACGGGTCAAGAAATTCATTCCTAAGACCCGTATAAACGCCTAAGAAAACGCAACAAATATCTTCCTTCTTGCCATTTTGCTCACGTTGCTGTTTTTTGCTAGTGAAAATCCATCTTCTTTCCACTTTCCTCTCTTTAGAGGCAAGTCCGCCTTTCCTTGTTGTTTCTTCGCCATCCCCGATGAAGGGGAGAGGAACACATACTGCCCTCCAGAAGCTGGAGTTTGTATGAACGTAATAGACAACAACTACTGGCACGCCATCAACCCAGGAAGACTGTGCGGACCACTCTACCTGCGATTACTTCAGCTTTGTAATGAAAACGGAATAGATCAAGTTCCATCTCCCAGAATGAAGCTTCGCGTTTCCTCCCGGACGCAGAGTGCACCTCCATCGCCTCACTTCAGAGGTACGATGCAGTGCGTCAAGCATTTGTGCGCTATAATACTGCGCTCCCATCCAGCGCCTCAGTGGAGGAGGCATTCAGCGTGGCGGCTGACATTTTTACAAAGAAGCGGGGAAAGATGTCGGATGCAACTTTCGAGAGTCAGCTACTGCTGAAGATCAACAAAGTGTGACTTGGTCAAACAATAAACAGTTGCATAACCCCGTTCTTTGTTTGTTTCTTATTAATAGTGCAGTAAAGTTGAAAGTAACGCCACGAAAGTAACGGATTACTTTTTGGAGTAACGGTCACTTACTTTTATGGAAGGTTAATTGTAATTGTAATAAATTACATTTCATACCTGAGTAATTGTAACTGTAATTCCTTACTTTTTTTCAGTAACGTGTACAAGTCTGGTTGTGACTATGTGCGATTGTAGCATCAGTCGTAGGCCACTGGCAGGGACAATGCCACACCGCCCGTGTTTCTTTGATGTATGACTCCTCACTTGCCATGTATATCTTAGAAATGGAGAATATGTACGGTCCTTTTGTGAAGAAAACGGGTGGTTTGAAGTTTTGCTATCTGTTACGAGGCTTTTACGCTTCGTCGCGCGATCAATATCTGCAGTGCCACTATACCAATTGCCACCAGCACTGTGTGCGACCACCACCCGGCTTAGTTGAATCAATGCTTTCGGGAGGTGTTTTGTGTATTTTTGCAGTTGTCTATACATTCGATAACGTCAGCTTTATGCCGACGTTTTTTGCCGGCCACCATTTTTCACGGTTGGACTCAAAGGAATGGAATGGAACGTTTCAGCCATTTAAAGAGTGGGAATGGGCCCAGTGTTTCCATTCCTAGGAGTTCAAAGGAATGGAATTATCGGAAAATAGAATTCTCTGGAATGGAGTTGGAGTGGAATAGGGGCGCTCATTCCACGTAGCCTACATAGTTCAGTGACCATACTTTTACAAGCTATCATTCATAAAGTACATAATCCCTAAGGTAAGTTTCTGGCTCTGGAAAAAATGTAAATTTCATTAAAATATTGAACATTTAGTGCCATGTCTGCTAGCATGCGTTTCCATGTCCTGCCATTGTTAGGCATGGCCAGACATGTGTATCATGTTCATCGCTTCCAGATTAACTGCTGCTAAAGCATTCCTATTTTGTGGCTAGGCTGATGATCAGTCAGGTAAATTAGATTTTGGTAATATCACTTAATACAGATATCATAGATTACCACATGCTTTGACTGTTTTCTAAGTTTGCTCATGCTGTGTGCATGTGCAGCTTGTTGCAGAAGGTTTCTAGTAACTCTGTAAAAATTGTGTAATTTTTCAGATGATTTCCTACAGTGCAAAATATCTCAAAACTGTTAAAGCCCAAAACTAAAAAAAAAAGCAAAATGTATTGTCTTGTTGATATATATATATTTTTTTTTTATTTTGAAAGTACAATCTTTTAAATTATTAATTTTTTTAGGTCTTGAAATTCGCCGAATACTTTACCTTTGTAAATTGCTCCTATGGGGCCTGATGCAGTTGTTGCAGAGATAAGATGAAATGTATGATATATAGAAATCAGAAAATCAATTTCTGGTTGCAACCTTGTACAATGCCAAATTTCAAAAAGTGTATGTTTGGTATGCTAATTTTTACATGTTTCCCTATGCAGTGCCTTGCTGGAGTACTGTCGACCTGGTTTGGTTCCACATTGGAGGACTCTGGGAGCCTCAACAAGGTAACATAGCAGTAGGAGGAAGTTGGCACAGATTATTCAAACATGCATGCCTTTCATGCATCAGCAGCTCACTTCGGGTAGACTGCCTTTAAGTGTAGAAAGCTTTAAATAAAGTTTTATTGTTTCTGTGGTCGTTAGGTACTGACCATACAGCACTCTCTCTCAGAGCTGGGACACACTGTACAACCAAATTCCATTTAACTAGAGCTCTGCATACGCATGGGTTACCTGCAGATATTTGCGGGGATGCTACAATGAAACTAGCTAATCTGGATAAAAGTGAATAAAATCTTTTTTTACACAGATACGGATACAGCTAGTGTTCCTCATCTGCAGCTTGGAACCATCTCTGGTGCTTGTGCATTGGATTTAGGGACGCTTGATGCTTTGGATGCGCAAAGCTAGTGTGGCTACTCAAGCTAAGAATGCTTGATGATGCAGTTGTATCAGTCTCATTAAGCAACTGCAGATCAAACTTCATTCACAGGGAACTTGCTCAGCTTCTTCTGAGCAGCCTTCTGTCTTATCTGTAGAAATTTGACTGCTTGCAAAAACAAAAAAAATCACTCGAATAGTAGCCCAGTCAAGCCAAGTCCAAATTGTATTTGTATATTATTTAAGTTCTTTTATTTTTATGACAAAGTTATTTACATTTTCACACATGCCACCCCGGTGGCTTTGAGCCAAGAAACTGGCCTAGGGATCCCCACTTGGCATGTTCAAATCCCGGCTAAAAGGACAGCAATTTGATGGAGGCAGAGAAGGTGCCATGTAACTGAGACTTTGGTTTTAGGTCATAATATCCTCTGAGGATCTAAATCCTGATTTCTCTGCTGGGGCGTACCAGGTGCCCTAGTATGTTGGTTTGGTGTGTAAACCCCCAAGATTCGCTTACCATTTTCATGCAAAATTGTGTGAATAGACCTCTTCATTTCAGTTTTGTGTTTGTGTGTATGTGTAATGACATGCAATATTCTGCATAAAGTTCAAAGTAATGCATGTACACATACTGCTCCTAGACCATGCGGAATATATTTGTTAACTCAAATTAAGAAGAGAAAGAAATTTTGCGTGTACCACACTTTCTATCCTTTCTTTCACTTCCACATCTATATCCTCTGTTCCCCATCTTCTGTTATCTGGAACTGTGTTGGATGTACGAGTCAAGCAAAGATAGAAAGCATTCAGAAACGTTTCTTTCAAATTTTTTATGATTTTTAATTTGGTCACAGTGTTTACTATGAATATACGAGAATTTTGGAATGGGGATGCAGTCGCCATAGAGTTCAAGACATGAGCGAGATTCAATAGTTTGTATAAATACCTTTATGTATTAAAATTTATTGCCCTGATCTCGCAGCAGGTTTTCACATTATTGTTCCAAAACGTTTTTTGTGACTTCCTTCTACTTGTTTTTTTAATGAAATCATCCCATTAATCCTGTCACCAACATACAACATGTGTATAATGTCCTCGGCGCAGCAAGTTTTGACACTTTTACCTCAAATCTTGTAGCATTTTAGTTGTTTCTGACTAATATCTAACCTTCCTCTTGTGCATCATTACCAGTTGACATCGGCTGTTTATGGGCACCTAAGATAAACAAATGAAGGAATAAATATGTGTTAGCGAAAGAATTTTCAACTGGCAGTTGACCTAGTATGTATTAATGATGATGCGTAAACCCTGAGACTGGAATGAAATTTGGAGGAAAAATTAGAAGAGACAGAAGAAAAGTGTCAGTCAGTGTCTCAAAGCAACTAAGACTCTGCCTGTCACCTTTCTTCTGTCCCCTCTAATTTATCTTCAAATTTCATGAGGGTTTACACATCGTGATGAATATCTGCAGTGGCCCTTTTTTTTCCCCGGACACTCTGGCGTCACTTGTGTTGTTGCCATTAACGGACGCAGCCAGGACAACTGCCGCATGGCGATGGAGAAGGCCAAGGAGGAGTTTGGGGTGCCCATGATCCTGACCCCGGACGACCTGGCCAACCCCAACCTGGACGAGCTCTCGGGCATGACCTACCTGTCCTACTTCATGAACGAGGACAGCCCGGGCTACAAGGCCACCCTGCGCTGGGTGCAGGGACGCCTGCCCCAGCTGCACCTCTCCAACTTCACAGTGAGTCTGGCCGCCCGAGGCGGATGTGGAGATGAGGACCCCGGGAATTCGACGGATTCTTTAGCCTTGAAGAAGCGACAGCTCTGCATTTCTTGTGATCGGTGTTTCTTTTCATTGTTCTGTTACGAAAGAAAGGCGGTGTCTTTAAGTGTGGAAGAAAGAAAACCTACCTACAAATAACGAGACCTGCGAGAAATACGGTACGAAATGGAGGTTTCTGAAGAAGAGGACGTCCTGCCCATTTCTCTTACTGAAGTTGCAACTTCAAGCCTCGTCCGGGCTAAGAGGTTGTATTTAGTAAGGGGGGAAGAGAAACGTAAATGCTTCCGTGTATATATATATATATATATACTGCCCTTGAACTTTCCTTAAACTCTGGAAATATTTTTTTTCTTGGTTATGTTAGTTCTTTTTTTTATGATGACACTGTTAACACTTTTTTACATAAATGAAATGATTTCATAGAGACTACGAGTTAGGTGGAATATGCTTACTGTGACGACCAATTTGCGTAACATTCGGTATTCATCACTAATTCTTTTGGCAAAAAAGAAAAAAAGTTCTGATGCCGTGTTTTTGCTAACTACAATGTGCGGTGTGTGTGTGTGTACATGTACCCGATTTTTTTGAAATCATCATAAAAGAAATTTGTTTCGTTATCTCATCTGCACCTTTTTAGTGATCTTTATGCTGTATTTGTGTATGCGTGTGTGGAAATGTTAAGGTATGTTAGGCATTTAATGAGGTTTTAGGGGTACATAAGTTTTTTCCTGCCTTAGCCTGAAAGGTTGCACAGTCTTTCGTTCTACACCTATGGTATTCCCAAGCCACGCATTCTCTTGGTGTCCTGTGCAATGCGCCTCTGTTATTTCAATGTTCCCAGAGCGACTGGAATGATGGCTTGGCCCTGTGTTCTCTGGTCCACTCCTTGGGAGCCACCATCGAGGATTTTCAGCAACTAAGTCGAGATCGATCCCAGTGGGAGTCCAACCTACAAAAAGGTAAATTCATATCAGTCCTTCAGTTTTAACTAGCTCACATTTGGGTCACAAGTTAGTACCATCTTTTTTGTTATTTTCATTAACATCAACACATTGATACATATTGATTATACTGAGCCTGGATGCACTTTTACTGGAAACTTTTGCAAGGTTTGGTAGAGATAAATCATACTTACATTTGAGGATAGTGCCTCGAAGACAACCCTGCATTATTCAATATAATCCAGCTCTAAGTTATTGACCGATGTGCCCCCATACGACTCGCATTTGTGCCTTTTAAACATTGAGACAGCATCATATATACTATTCAATCTCATGAAAACAAGGAGTACTTTCTGACATTGAATGCAAATAATGTTGTAGTATTTGGAATAGTAGTTCAATCGAAACCCTTAAATTTGGAGCTGGACAACAATTATTTCAAAGAGAATGTTTTAATTTAAAAGTCATGATGGATCATGCAGCTTGATGGTTGGTAGTATTTGAACAACATCTGGTGGACTGCCCAGAAATACACTCATGTTTTCCTTTGCACAGGCATTATGGGAGGCAAGTACCTTGGTGTGGATCCTCTGCTGACCGCCAAGGAGCTAGCAGACCCCGAGGTGCAGCCTCTGGGAGTGATGGCCTACATCGCACGCTTCCAAGGGATGACACCGAGGCGGAGGCCGCGCGACAAGCTTACTGTCACCGGCACAGATCTCAACAACGTCCATGTCAACAAGCCCGTTAGTCCTTACTTCTCCTTCGATTGGTTCTTTTTGTGTGTACAATTAGCCACCCAGGCAAAAATCGGTCCACTTCCAGCTGGATTATGGAACTGGAAATGAGGCAGTCCAGCTGGAGGTGGACTGATTTTCGCCTGGGCAGCGCTGCAATACATCTTGGTTTAGCTTCCAAACTGCGAATCAACAGACATTGTATGCTTGTTTCGTTAGCTTGGTGACAAATTTCACTAAGTATGGACACTAAAGATCTTTAACTTATATATATGCTAACCCTCCTCCTCTCTCCCCAAAGATTACCACTAAAGGACCACATGCTAGCAGTCTTACTGACCTTACTGTAATGAACAAATTGCCCCTCTAAAGTTTAGAAACGGTAAACTCATTTTATGCCAGACTGACTTCACAATGTCTAAATACTCATGCAAACAAATCTGAGTCTGGAATTTGATTACCACTGTGCCAAAAACAGCTTGATTTCTTAATTTAATATAGTATAGTAGGGTCATTCTTCCAAAGATTAAAACTTTAGTTTACTATGTTATGTTGATCAATTGGTAATAAATTTGTTATTTTCATAGAAAACACAGCCGAGCTCCCAGACATTTTTATTTATATTGTTAACAATGAATATTGCAGAACATATATATTCAAGATGAAATGAGCGATAACTATTTTATGACTATTTTTTGTGTGCTTATTAGAATATATTTTGTTTTTATTTTGCATTATTAATATTTGCAATAACATACATCAAAATATAGACTCAAATGCTGTGTCTAGATTAGAAAATATTCTTGCGACGGCTGCTTCGTTTGCAACAGTTTCTTGAAGTGCGCCACCTGGTCTGTTTGAAAAGTAATTTAACTGATTTTAAAGAAAGCATCGTAAGGGTGCAGGCGAGCTGGTGAATATTAACCATGTGGAATTAACCTGAGACTGGGGTAGAGAGGAAACATCAAAACATAGAAGAGACAGAAAATAGACAGGACGACGTCTCGAAGAGAAAATATCGTAAGGGTGCAGCCGAGCTGGTGAATATTAACCATTTTGAATTAATCTGAAACTGGGGTAGAGAGGAAACATCAAAACGTAGAAGAGACAGAAACTAGACAGGACGACGTCTGTCTACTTTCTGTCCCTTCTACATTTGATGTTCCCTCTCTACCCCAGTCTCAGGTTAATTCAACATGGTTGACTTTAAAGCACAATATTATTTATTTAGGAGCATGTCCACTTTTTGATGGCAGTTTAGTATCTTTACACAAACCGAAAAATAAATTTATCACGCAAAATGTATACAGTAAAAACATTTTCCCTATACCAAAGTGTTTTCTGCGTATTGTTATGCGACCGTGATACAAATGACTGTTATACGACTGACCATTACACGACTGACAATTCGGGCAAATTTATTGTTTATAAAAAAAACTCGCAGTTCGCATTTAATATTTTTAACACCCCAGGAACGTATGTCTCTTTTGTCACTGCAAGTTTTTTCTCATCGAGATATTGTCACAAATGACGAGGTGACGAAACAAAGAATTAACCGAGGAAACCAAAACGTTTCATGTGGCAAACTTGTGCCCAAAACAAAAAGGAAACAGAAGATAACAACAGAGTGTCGCGGGCATCGAAGTTGGCGTAACAGCAGCATTGAACGCTTGGGCTAGACTGACTCCTGCTCGCCACGTGGAGGGAGCACCTTTTGTACCGGTGCGGGTTTCTGGAACATTCGGCGCGTAGAACATTCGTAACTTGATGAGACAAGAAAGTTCTCGAACTTGCGAGAACGACAAGTAAAAAGAATAAATAAAAGAACATTCCGCGACCTGGAATCGAATCCAGTTCTTCCGCGCGACAGTCAAGCGTGGTAACCATTCGGCCACCTACGCGCTCGCTCAGCGACGCGCGTGGCATTACTCCCCCCTTTTAAAGCGCATAGTTTCGATGCGACGTTCCGGGAAACTAAACAGAAAAACAAACAAAAATGGTGGCAAACTATGGAGACTTGTAAAACACAATTCTATCGAGCGTAGTACTAGACGCTATTCACAGTCCTATCGATCGTAGTACGGCTTGAATTGCACGACATGGATGACTTCCGGTCGTGGAGGGCGGCGTGATGAAGTCCGTGTTCCGTCGGGCATCACCTCGTAGTTGAAAACCCCGGGTCGACGAAGCACTTTGTAGGTCCGAAGTAGCGCTGACGTAGGTGTAAAGTGGAGCTGACGTAGGTGTACAATTTTTGAAATCAAATTTATAAAAGTTTATTTCGGAAAAACAAAAGTTCACGCCTCTGAAACTTGCGTGGTAGTTAGCAGATATAAAACAAGTGCTCAGATTACGCATTGGACGCAATCTAAACTAAATTTTTTTTTCTAAAATAGTTCTGAATATGAGAATTTGCAAATATTTGTTTTTAAGACACTTTGGTGCTATGCTATACAAACTGTACTTTAGGAATGATGTGAGGGGGGCGTTTGAAAGTTACTTGACAGTCACATTAATGTTTAATTTTTGGGGGAATGATCCAGTATACAGCAAACAAATGTCTAACATGAATGAGTAGGAAGTGTACGCTATCTTATGTTTTTACATATAGCTAGCCAAGGGAGGAATATAAAGAGCCAGTGAAGCAAACTTCAATTTTTTTCTGGCTGTTTTTGCATTTATCATGAGTCGAAGGCCGCATCTACTGAAGCAGCAACCTGGAAAACGTTAACAAAACTGTACACCAGCAAACCCTTTAATGTATAAACTTTTTTTCATATAACACAAATAGTTAGTAGCTGTCAACTGCTATAATAAGAATAGCACTGATGCTTTTAGTATGTTTTCAGTCTTCAAGCTATATTGTCTCTTTTATATTTTGTGGGTGTGCAAGTACCGTAACTGGTGTTGATATTGCAAACTTCCAGGCCCACTTCAAGGTGCACATGAAGGAAGGCAAGGTGGACTTGAGGCAGGTTCGTGCCGAAGTGCGCAGCCCGTCCCTGACCCCCGTCGAGTGCAAGCTTCAGCTGAACCAGGCTGGTGGATCTGGCACCTTTGTGCCTGTCGAGATCGGCATGCATGCCGTGAGTATACCTTGCCTTCAGGCTGGACTGTAATCTGTAAAAGTACCTCAGTGCCTAACCTTCAAAACATCACCGACTTCACTTTTAGGCAAAATAACGCACTCCACAAAATTTTGAGGACGGTGGTGTTTTGTTGGAACGTGACTGCTGTACTCTGTTCGACCCTAAGCTGAGGGAGTGGTGGAAGCTATGTGCTTGTTAGACCAGTCACGCACCCATCTTTCGCACCACCCCCCCACCCCCACGCAGAGAGCAGGGTCAGAGGATGAAAAAGAGGTGGTCAATCAGTCTGGAGAGTGCATAGCTTCCACCGTGCTGTCAGCTTGGAAGTAAATGGAGTATATCACATATTGAGCTGGTTAAAAAGAAAAAGTCACCTGTGTGGAAAAAAAAAAGCCGGTCCAAAATTGTTTGTAAACCATAAAGGGAAGAGAAATGCCTTCTTAGGTGGCTAAGACCTTATCGTTCACAACTGCTGTTTTGAATTGAAGATTCAGCCTTTTATTGCGGTAAATTTTGGCCTAGTTAATATGTGATCAATATCTTCTTTTACGGTAGGAAAGTTTCTACAAACGGTTTTATGGACCATAGTGCAGAAAATAAATAAAAAAAAACATAATTATGCTGAAATTCGAGAATACTTGAATTTGCCATAGTCGTGACCAGCTTCTGACCAGAGCTTATGTGCTACAATTCTTTGTCTGCCAATCTCTGCATTGGACAATAGAACTGAGTATTGCTGCACATTGGCAAGCTGTCGGCATAGACACACTACTAAATGTTGAATGGTATCGGAACAACGACCCCTCCAAACATTTTAAGATATCTCTATTAAACAATGCTGAGGAAAGGAAGGGAAATCCCCTTTTCCATTGCCCCTTCATCACCTGAACATTTCTGATGTTCCTGCTAATGTTGGAGCACTGATCTCATGCTACATTTTAACACAGAGTGTGTTTTATCAGCCAATTTTCATGGAGATCTGTAATATTTTTGTGACGGGTGTCTGTAACAAAAAACTGACACCAAAAAGCGTTACGCCCACAAGGGAACCATATAAAGACTTCAGACCTTGGGGGATTTGAACTCGCCACCTTGAGGTTGTACACCAAGCACTTTGCTGACTGAGCTATCCAGGGTCGGTGGTTGCTAGCACGCAAAAGTGAACACATTAGTGCGGTGGTTGAGGGTGAACCATTTAAATCAGGCGGCAGCTCGTGCCACCTAGCCAGTGTTTTTTTTATTTTTTTTATTCACATTTATTTAACATTGAGTTATATCTAGAGATTTGTTCTAAAAAGCTACGATCCGTAAAATGGAGGCGCTTCTATGCAACCGGGTGCACAGACTTTCCACCCTACGGGTCACCCGGAAGGGAATAAGAAAATATTCATCCTTCCTTCGACCTATGTCACTAGTCAGATAATCTCTCCTTGGTTATCTCCACCTTCCTCGTGTCTATTTTTCCCTCACTATCCCGAAATCCCGGTGCGTTTGAATTAGTCGCCTCTTCATACTACAGGGTGAAGCGCCTTTCAGTAAAGTATCAAGTGCTCAGCCGTCTTTTTCCCCTCTTCACAAGCTTCACACACCATATCTACTTCCTGATATCTAGCTGTATATGTCTTAGTTCCCAGCATTTTTTACATGCCTTAAACAACAAGGAGCTCCCCCTAGAATTGATGAAGATGGGCTCCTTAGTAATATCCTTCTTTAACAGTTTGTAAATTTCAAAGGCTGATTTAGTCTGCATGCCTGCTTCCCATATTTCCCTCTCACTTTCTTTACTCTCTTCTTAACCTGTATTTTCTCATCTGCCTCCCTGCTATTGCCCATATATTTAGATCTAAGTTTTCTAGTCCGCTTTCTCCATTTTGTATCAATGCTTCTCATGTGTAAATAGCTAAGAATTCTTCGTGCCTATCTTTCTGCCGCTATTTCTCTTAGCCTATCCTAAAATTCTATCTTGTGGCTATAGCTTCCCTGCCCTCTTATGAGGACCATCCCATACCGCCCTGTACACCTTGGTCCGGTGTTTTACCATGTTCTCCTAGAGCCAATCTACCTACTCCACGTTGCTTTATTTCTAGCCTTGTCTGGACGTCCAGTTTTATGCACAAAACTCCATTTGCAAAAGTCTGACTCAGAACCGTAACTCTTTTTCAGATCTTCCTCACCACCTCATACCTGTTATAGTTCCACAGTGCTCTATTATTCATTAGAGCTGCATTTCTGTTGCCCTTGCCAGTTACACATTTTGCATGTTCATTCAGGTACTATTCTAAACCCTCAATAATCCATACTCCTAGGTGCTTGTATTTATCGACTCGCTCAACCTCTAATCCTTGTATCTTTAGCTCTGCAATTCTTTCCTGTCATGCTGTGCCATCTCACGGTGTGTGTAAGAAATGGGAGCGAATCTTTGGCAGCTGCTGCTGTTCAGGCGCTGTTCTCTTCCACCGTGGCCATGGCTCCTACGAAACAGACGGCCGCAGAACATGTGCAAGCTTATTGGGAACGTAAGAAAGGGGAGCAGCATCAGGAGGAGCCTTCCCCAGGGGCCCTGCACACGAACGCCGATAACTGGAAGGCCTATCACGCATTCTGTGCTTACCAGTCTTTGTCAGCATTACCAAGCTTTGTATAAATTTTTTTTTGACTGACTCAAATTTTTTTTTGGCAATCCCATTTTTCAGGGAGTTGTTTAAAAACATTTAGAAGAACGAGAATCCACAAAGTGCTGGAATGTTTGTGACCCGTTGTCTTTCTTTTCTATTGACAGCTGAACGTGTACTGTGAAGGAGAGCTGGTGACGGGTTGCCCAATGCACGTCCGCGTTCACCCCGACATCTCGCGGATCCTCTTCTCTGGGATCGATCCTTGCGCCCTCGGATCGCTCGTCGAGGTCCTGGTGAGAAATCCCCTGCATTTACGGGAGGGGTGGATATTGAGCCCAGAGATCCTGGGCTCAATATCCACCCCCTCCCGTGTCAATTGTACTACTAACGTGCAGTCATGTACTATTGCTTCTGCGTGGTGCATGTTAAAGACCCCAGGCTAGTAGGGGTGCTGCAGTAGCTAAATTTCTCATCTACAGTGGAAACACCAGTCATTGTGACCAACTAAATTCTTGCTATCGAAACATACACACAATGCAATTATTAATTTTTCTCAAAGGGCGTTGTGACCCCAGTATCAACAGTGAAATATGTACGCTAGTAAATGTGATATCCGGACAACTTCTGTTTGATGTTTAGACAAACAACGTTCTGCCTCGTTTTACAGATCAACTCTAACGGTGCGGGTACAGGAAGCATTCATGTTGAGGCCATCTCTCCCAGCGGAAAGTCGAGGGAGTGCGCCGTCAAGGACAGTGATGGCGTCTTCACCTCCACGTTCATGCCCAACGAAATTGGTATGAGACTGGTGAAAGATCATTTGTAAAGACCTACCGTAATATCCTGAGCAAGTGCCCACTCAAAATTTGGAGATAATCGTGTAAAGGCTGGGGGATGGGTGCTTCTTAGGCGAACAATATGTAAAGATACTCAGTGATGTGATTGCTGTGCCAATTGCGCCAAACTGCGCCAAGCGGCTAACCCTGCTACATCCTGCTACATTTTTCCAAAATATGGGTAATCTGCGCCAAGCCTGCGCCAAAGGACTAATTTTGGTCGCCTTTGAAAACTGAAACTAAACTCAGTACCGTAATTGAGCACACATGAGCTAGGTTGCGCAAGCAGCCGTCCGACACAAAGTACCCTGCATCAATCGTTCAATCCTGTGTTGCATGGTTTTTCCCGCCGTCTCTCGTCTCGCGTCTTTTAAAAAATATTTCAATGATAGACGCGGGCGTGTGCGGACGCTCCGACGCTAACATGCTGGGTACCAGCCATGCCGGCATTTTGTGAAACGAAACCATGTTTTTGCGCGGTGGGGGTTACTTTGTGGGCTGAAGCACTCGCTCCTAAAAGCAACGGCCGTAGCCAAACTATATTTGGTCTCTGCCTGCCAGTCACCATAGTCGTGCGACGTGGGGTGTTGCCGTCTCCACATCACTGCTGTTATGGAGCTTCCTAAACTGCAACGTAAGGACTGCC
This sequence comes from Ixodes persulcatus, assembly GCA_013358835.2. Taxonomy (NCBI): domain Eukaryota; kingdom Metazoa; phylum Arthropoda; class Arachnida; order Ixodida; family Ixodidae; genus Ixodes; species Ixodes persulcatus. Next base: position 455,518 of record JABSTQ010010605.1, read on the forward strand.
GCATGTTCATCAACAATCTTGTTTTTGTTCAATACGTTACTACAAACATGCCTTTAGCTCAAGGACTGCTGTGTCGAAGTATTGATTACCTAGGTTTCTCTCGGTAGGCTTTCTTTCAAGACGTACCCCGGTACGGGAAAAATCAGCCGCGAAAGAAAGTTGGTGAAGAGAAGTGAGCTAAAGCAAAGAAGGCAATGTCCGCATGCTGAACCTGCACAGCGTGCTTGTTTGTCTCGAGTTCAGTCGTTGCACAAAGCGCTCCAAGAACTTTTTGACCCTGGCTCGCGATGTCTTGCATCGATGCGCCCAGGTTCTTTTTTTTCTGTGTTTAGCTTGTACCTCGCCTGCCAGCCTGGACATGTGCCGCTGGACTGTTTTTTGTCGTATGTTGGACAGTTACATTTTGCATACAATTTTGGGAATTAGTTGGAGATGGGGCGGAGTGGCATGGTTTCGATCGAACAGCCATCTCCGCTCGCGCGACAGTTTCGCATTGCACGTCAGTAGTTACGTGTTTCATCAGTTAGAGACTGCTTGCATTTATTATATTACTAGTCAACCTAATGATGTGATATTTACTACTAAGCTGGTCATTTTCAAATAAATTTTAATATGGTGCAGTTTGGTCCTTATTTACCTATAGGGGGTACATATATTTATATATTTTAATTGAAGCATTGCAAAATGTGTCATTGGCATTTCAGTTACATGTTGCAATACTCCCAGGTGGTCTATCTCGACTATAATTGGTTGATTGCGGTGAGCAATGTGTCCTTCGTTTGTCCACCACTTGAAATGAATATCTTTATTTTTCTAAGAATATCTGCTTCAAAAGCCACTTTTGCTGCTCCGAAACACTGCTTTAGCTGCTCCAAAAGCCACTTTTGCTGCTCCAAAACACTGTTTTGGCTGCTCCAGAAGGTGCTCCAAAACGGCTTAGGCCAATCACATCACTGGATACTTTTTTTGTGCATTTTCCGAATGTTACGAAAGTGAGGGGTGGGTACTTATTGTGGAATGGGCTGATGCTCGGTACATTACGGTATGTAAAACCACGTTTTTTTGTGGGGAAGATTAGCGTCCTCCTCTCCTACAGTGCAAGGAGAAGGAGGAAACAAGAAAAAGAGGAAAACACAAAGTGTTGGCTAATTATGCTAATTATTGATTAAAATTGTTTCTTACTTTTTGCTGACTCCCTTCTCTAGGTGAATGGAAAATCGACGTGACTTACTCCGGGGAGCACATTCAGGGGAGCCCCTTCACCTGCTATGTGTACGACCCTACCCAAGTCACCGTGAGTTGTTTGGCCTACTCTGGACTTCCTATGGCGTAAATTAAGATGGGATGCCGTAAATAAAGTAGTACAGTCGCCGATTAGTTTTTCAAACTTCGCAGGGATAGAAAAAACATCAGAATAATAGAGCAGTGTGAAAAATCAGCAGATAAAAAAAAACTTGACTTTATTACGTCTAAGCAGGCTTAAGAAAGCCAATAATAGTGCCTTGCTTCAGGTTACGCCTCCGCTTGCGTTTGGCCACTTTCTATTAGCTTGAGAATTGCTGCCTTCTTTTCTAGCGTTATGGTGGAGTACTTTCCGCGCTTCTTAGTGACATTTTGCGGCGGCAGAACAGATGAAGCCGTGACGTCCAAGCCAGCGTAGTCCGAAAACATGATTCACCGAGACGAGATGAGAGGTGCAAGTCCGTGTCTGCAGAAAGGCGAATGAACAAAGCAAAATGGTAACGATGATGGTGATAATGACGCGCAGCTAGAGAAAAAAAGAAGCCATAGCATAGTGTCACCTAGCAGTAGGACTTAGCAGTACTCAAGTAGCGCTGTCAAATCAAGCCAGTCCATGTGCAGCCAACATAGACTCTGAAATGGCGGCTTCTTGGTGGTGTTTCCTGCCAATCACTCGCAACGATTTTGTCCAAAAAATCAAACTTTCGGACTGCAACGTCCGAAAGTATATAACGTCCATTATATAAGTTGTCTATAATAACGAGATAAAAATTGTAGGGCCCTTTCACTTCATGTGAAGATGGAGGACCAGCGAAGCTGTTATTTTTACGACGTCTAGGACGATGCCTAGAGGACAACGTCTAGGACGACCTCAAGGACAACTTCTAGGACGACCTCGAGGACGACGTCTAGGACGATCTCAAGGATTACTTCTAGGACGACCTCGAGGACGACGCCTAGAGGACGACTTCTAGGAGGATCTCAAGGACGACCTCAAGGACGACTTCTAGGATGACCTCGAGGACGACTTCTAGGACGACCTCGAGGACGGCGTCTAGGACGACCTCGAGGACGGCGTCTAGGATGGCCTCGAGGACGACGTCTAGGATGACCTCGAGGACGACGTCTAGGATGACCTCGAGGACGACGTCTAGGACGACCTCAAGAACGACTTCTAGGACGCCGCCTAGAGGACGACCTCGAGGACGACGCCTAGGACGACCTCAAGGACGACTTCTAGGACAACCTCGAGGATGATGCCTAGAGGTGATAACAAGGGATCAGGACCTCACTATCTAATAATGCCAAGGAAGGCTGACTCACGCGGGTTGCCCCCTCTTTTTATTTTTATTTATTCATACTTGCCACGACCAATGGGGAGTTTTCTGTCAACAACCGCGGACACATTTTTTCCCAGATCCTAGCGCATAACAGCTTCGCTGTAAAATACCTGTATTTACCCAGTTCATCTCCGAAAATGTGTTCCATATAGTGGGGTATCTATAATAACGGGGTTTCTAATAATGTGACATGACTGTATGCTTAGTTAGGCAAACACCATTTTGTGGCTACTAGTATTAACCTTCTCTTTACCGTGCACGGAAGAATTCTTATGGCTATGCGAGAAATTGTTCTATGTGGGCACCATGCCGTGCAGTATTTATTTTTCTCGAACTTGGCAGTGTAGTTTAAGTTTGTATTTCGTAGAGGTAGAATCACCGATTTTGATTACGTTTCAGTCTCAAGCAAGAGCCTTTGGAACGAATCTACTAGTGGTATTCAGCAATGCAGTGCAACCTTATGTGGCAAGTTGGGCCTAATTTTTGTCCCGCATAGGAAACTAGTAGAAAAAAGCAATTATGATTGCTGCAGATGTCTCACTTAAAGGAAGTATACAAACAAACTATAGTACAAAAGGAGCAACAAATCAAGAGCCCAGTGCTCGAGCATGCTGACGAAACAAACTTACTTTTTAATCTCCTTATTAAATTTTTTTTTATTTGAAACTTTAAGACATTGCATTTGGTGTGTGATTGAGATGCTTATATTTATCGGTATAATATACTTATCGTAACATTGAAGTATTTATTGACAAATAGCGCTCATACATAATTTTATCCAGTGGCGTAACTAAGGATGTTTTTTGGGGGAGCTGGGTATAGGGTTGAGATCTCCATGATTACGGAGCTGAATGTGAAGTGTGTGTTGGGGGTAGGGAATAGGTTTGACCCCAGAACCGCCTCTTTGCCTACTCAACTGAATGCACATTACACACGCTCGTTTGATGTGCATGCGGTGTTAATGGCACATTGAGTGAGGGGTCTTTTTCATTTGGGCTCTTGTACATCTTTCAGGTGAGCTGTCCCAGCATGGTGCGGATGGGCAAGGAGGTGTCGTTTGAGTGTGACGCGAGCCGTGCGGGCTGGGGCAAGGTGCAACTGGAGGTGCAACTTGATGGACACACGACTCCGGTCAGCGTAGATGAGCGCGGTGACGGTATCTACTCCGCTTCCTTCTTGCCCTCTCGGGAGGGCCACTACAAATTGTTCGTCACCTTCAACAACATTGATGTGCGCGGTGAGCACTCCATTTTTATTATCGTAGTTCAAGGGGCACTGACAACCCAAAGGTCATATTTTTTTTTATTGTCTAAAACGATGCAAGTTGTAGTCATAGACACGCAAAAAAACCGCATCGCGAAAAAAAATTTTCCCGCACGCGCGCGCGCCTTTTAGGGGCGAAGCTCCTTAGGGGCTAGCCGTGTCCGTATGTCCGTCCGCCGTAGGCCGGCGTCGGGTGCTCGTGCTTCTGCTCGTGAGATCACGTGCTCACGAGCACGTGAGCACATGCTCATGTGCTTGTGTAGGTCAAAAAAAAAAATTGGAAAAAAAAGATGAAAAAAGTTATGAAAAAAGAAAAAGAAGAAAAAAAAGAGTAGGGGGTTCTGAGATGCCATCCCATCTGTCTGCTTAAAAAAAGAAAAAGAAGAAAACCACACATTCTCCTACTGACATGAATGAAAAGGCTCGGCATGCTGCGGCTCGGCGTCTACGCAGACAAGCACCACCAGAGCTTCGCCCCAAGCAACATCATTCACCACGTGGAGATGCGGCCAATTTTTTTAGTTTTGGCGTTTATATTTCCCGCCGCTCACCTCCTCGCTTCTTTTGATCGGTGACGTCAAAAATCAGGAAATTTAGAAGCTTTGTAGGTGACATTTCTATAACATTTAATAATGGCAATCGTAAAACATGTTTTTTAACGCAATTGCGAACGCACTACGGCTCCTCTTTTTGAAATACCAAAAATCAGAGTTCGGTGTGATGTTGCTTCCTAGATTTGTACCCTCCCTCAGAAAACTTGGCGGCGCTCGTTGGCGAGTCGGGGAAAAACCGGTTTTCTCCTGCCGGCGCCCTTCTATCCCTCACCTCCTCCTCGCTTGGGGTCGCCGTGGCAACGGCGCTTTGCTTCATAGCGTGGAGCGGAGGTCCGAAAGAAAGTCGAGTCGCAGGAGACCGCAAAATTTGACTCACTGCACTGGCGCGGATCGCGCGGGAACTTCAAATTCGGCATGTGGAAATTGTTTTTTTAATTCACAAATACTGAATTTTAAAGTTTCAAATTTTGAGGGTAACGTCCCTGCATCGTTTTCAATCGTTTCGGATAATAAAAAAAAATATGATTTTGGTGTGTCAGTGCCCCTTTAAGTCTCGCATGCGGTCAATGTGGCATGCCGGCACATGGTCATTAGTTGTATGCTTCATGTCTTGTTAATTGGACATGTTTGTTCCCATAAAAAATCGTTCATTATGAGATCTGTTCATAATAACGAGACAAGAATGCATGCATTTCCAGTTCGTCCCTGAAAACTTTTTCTATATAATGGGGTGTCCATATTGATGGGGTCCATATTAATGAGACAAAACTGTAGCACATTGTGTATTCCTTATTGAGGCAACAAATGTTGTTTCTTTACGTACTGTAAAATGCAACTTTTTCGTAAGGTGCTGTAGTGGGAAATAGCCAGGTGGTGTCAGTATAATATGTATTTGTATTCCACTGAGGCTACAACCACTTGTAATAAACTACTGTTATAACAAGCCACTAGGCTTAATACATTTATCTGAGCAGGTGACATTACGGTTGAGTATGTAGGGTAGTGGTTAATTTGTAATTGGATTCTGATACAACAAACTTAACTCATATAACTGAAGTTGCCTATAGAGTGGTTTTGCAGTATCTGACAGTCTGATCTGTGCACAGGAAAATGGGTCCATTATTGTCTTTAGTGGCTTTAGTGGCAGGAAATATGATTACAGCCAAAATATTACGTCAAAGGGAAGCCACAAACTCGACTAAATCGATTTTAAAGATGTGACTAGCTGCTGTTTAGCGGGCAGCAAGCGGGTTAACTTTTAGTCAAGGAACACTGGCGCAGCATCCCCGTGACGTCATGTCGCGGTGGAGCTGTGGTTGATTGGTTGTACCCCGTACCGCAGCACCACGGCGCCGTTGTGTTGCAACCGTGTGGCTGATGATCAGTGTTGTCATCCCTCTAGCAGATAGTTTCGGTTTTGCCGTAGACGCCCAAAACCAAACATGACATGTAAAAAACTACACCCAATATCAAAAAAAAGAAAGAAAGAAAGATTAAATCTTTTAATTAATGAACACTGCTTCAGCTGAGAACAGTTCTAATCCGAAATTAAAAAAAAATTGACCTGAGTTGCCCTTTAAGTAGAACAGTTAAAAAAGGGCCAGGTATTGGGATGACAGAAATATGCATGACAAACATATACCTGAGAATGCTCTAAGAGTTCGGTTTTTCTTTTGACTACTGGCATTGCTTACTTGGACATTGGATCCACATTAATTTCTGGATTTTTGATTAATTACTTTCTCTCTCAGTCTTTCTTGCTGACTGTTATGTGTAGGTCACCTCATAAACAGTGATGTGATTTCTTTCTGTAATCATAAAGCTTTTCTTTCATTCTACCCTTTTTTGGGGAATTCTTTCATCGGTGGTATTAATGGCACTGTGATTCTTCAGCAATGCCAGTCATGTTGTGTGTTTATTTAAGCACTCATCTTTTCGTTGAATCTATTTCCAACGTCCATTACTCATTCCTGTTTTCTCTCATCCACCGTAGCTTCTGAATGAATACAATAATTGAAAGACCGAAGCTGACTTTCGCGCACATCTACTTTTCTCGTTCCACCCGCAGGCTCTCCCTTCACCGTCATCTCCGTGGCCGAAGACACCGACCAGACCTCCACGACGAGCGACTCCTTCTTTACCCGCACTGTTGCATCTCCCGTAGGCGACGCCATGTCCAGCTCCGCCTCCTCCTCCTTCTTTGCATCCTCCCACACCTCCTCGCGGGTGACCTCGCCTGTCAAACTGGACCCCGACCCCGGCCGTGCCTCCCGCACCCAGTTTGAGCCGACTTTGCGAACCGAGGTGTCTCGGCAGAGCCAGGAGAGCATCGCAGTTACGAGAACTGAGCGGACGGAAGTCGACGCGATCAGCAAGGTTGTCACGTCTTCGTCAACGACGAGAGTAGTCACGCCGGACAGGCCGACCTCGCGGCAAGCGCCCAAGGCGCCACCGCCTCCGACCCCGAGGAAACCGGCGCCTGCGATTCCCACGCCGTCCCCAACAAGCCGGAACCTCGAGGTTGAGGAAAGCAGCGAAGAGCTGCGAAGGGTTGATGTTCAGCAACGGAAGACGGAAGTTCAAGCGTTCGCTTTGTTGACACGCGACACCGTGACACCGGAAAAGCCACCTTCGCGGAAGAGTCCGGAGTCGCGGCAGATGACTCCACCAGTCGTGGCCCATCGGTCGACGAAGGAGGGGGACAGGGTCGACGGGAGGGAGGGTCTTCAGCATGCCCATCTTCAGCAGCTGCAGCAGCAGCAGCGTCGTGTCGTTGAACAGCTTGCGTCCACGGCGCGGGAGAGTCAGGGCGCGCCCGTCGAGAGTGCAGCACGGAAGACGCCCGAAGCGAGGCAGATGGCGCCACCGAGAGTTGGTGATGTGACCCAGGTGAAGATATCGGGGGAGGCGCTGAAGCTCGTTCCGGTGAAGCGGCCCACCACGTTCCGGATCAGCGCGCCGGACTTTGAGCGAGACGACTTCCGGGTGACCGTTACGGGTATGTCGTGAATATTCCTTGTTTTGCACTGTTCTGTTTTTGTGAGTGTGAGATGAAGGAAGAGATAATTCGGGTGCATGTCTGATAAACCCAAAGGCTTGTAGTTTTGGCCGCACGTGTGGGTGTGCTAAAATGAGGGCCGTTTCCAACCTGGCGCTCAAAGCCGCCGAAAAGCATCTAACCATAATCACTCGTTTTCTGACATTGGTGGCACTCTTTCTAAAGTGTTTGGGTAAAAAGGGGAAAAAATATTCTCTTTTTTTTTGTGTCTCAAAACAACTTTCTTCTCTTTGTTTTGCACAATGAACTTGTATAAAAATGTTTTAAAAATATCTTATATTTCCGAGCCATTATTAAAGTTTAGAAACATATTTATTACAAGCAGTAAGATTGTCTTTTGTACCCCAAGTGTGCCTATTTGCAGTAATTTATATGCAACTTCATTGTACTAATAGCTTCAATGAATACAACATGACAGATGATCTATGTTTGTTTTCTTAGTAATAAGCTTTTTATTACAGCACATTTGAAAACTGTAGCTGTTATTCTTCCTCTTTATAGAACAGTCCTTTCTACATTTCGTAGGCACTGTTTCAGAGATGCATTCCGTTTTTTATGGTGTTTCCTACAGTAATCATCACATCTGTACAAATCGGAATTTTCTCTTTTTCTTGCGCACTTTTATTGACTTGTTGTAAAATACAGAGTGTGCACCCACATGGCATTAAGCACCCGCCCGCTACTTTTGAAACGTTTGTAAATTGAGCAAAGCACACATCGCACGCTCGCCATAAACTTCCGAGCCACCTAGCTAACGGAGGTGCTCCTCCGTGTGAGCCGCCTCTCCGAACACCCCTGTCCAATGCGGCGAAACTCACCCTCTCGTGTGCACCATCTGCAATATTTCTGCTCTTGGACCTAAAGGCTGGATCACACACTTGTGTTCAAGTACGACCGAGTGAGTGGTGCTTCCTTGTAATCACCTATGACGAGAGAACTCGCTGGTGGTGCCATCTGCCGGGCAGTCTTGGAACACTTCGGTTTTGCATATCTTTTGTAATCTTTTCCCCCAATAGTCTTTCACCGTGAACTTGAAAAACTTTCGACAATGCTATAAGCGTCCATTTCTCATAGATGGTATACTATGTATATTTGATCTCGCAAATACTGCAAAACCTTCAGTCTAGTTATGTGCAGTTCCAGGGCTACGTGACGGGTGGCGCCAGCAAACCAGTGTGTTCTCCATTCACAAGGGAGCTTATCAAGCACTTGGTCACACTTAAAGGGACACTGACAGGGTATTTATGCTGTAAGATGATCTGGCGGGCTAGTATTTATGCTCACCAAGGTTTTTATCTGTGCATGACACATGAGAGCCCAACTATCCAGAAAACAATTCGCGGCTCAAAATTCCTTTTCTTTCTGCCCGAAAACCATTGATCGAGAACTGGCCGGTGTGAGTTGTGCTCACTCTCTTTTTCGCGGTTACGTGCCGTTTTCTATGATTTAGACACAACCACCAAATATAACCAGAGTCATGGTTCATTGAAGGCACACACACACACAATATTAAGAATAGAAAATAAATATGATACCCATTTTTTGTGGCTTCTAAAACACTGCAAATACGTTGATTGTAAAAACAAGTTGCACAGCCAAGTGACTTCCGCCAACTCTTCTCCTCTATAATTCTTCTTCCTCCCCAGTCAAGTTTCGGTTTCGGTTTGGAGCAGTCGCGTTTTTTGACTTTATTAAAAATATATGTGACGCTATAGCAAAATATTGATCGGGTAGTTTTCTGACACTATACTAAATCGCCTGGCAAAAAATAAATTTTGGGGGATGTCAGTGTCCCTTCAAACGCAAGTGTGCAAATGAGCTCCGGTTGGTTTTCTGAGCAATCCAAACAAAACACATTTTTGAAACACCCCGATTTACTCTTCCCGGCACGCTATTCATTATTGCTAAATTCTAAACAGCCATAGAGAAAACGGCAAATGAATGTTATGCCGAAACTGGCATCCAAATCTTCCCGCGCTCTTCGGTGGGCTGACGTCACGCATTGTATAACTTGCAAGTTGAGCAGGCAGTCTAGACAAGCAAGTGTTTTGCGCGTTTTGTTTTGCCTTGCTGCCGTGAGCCTTCCCAGCATTCGTCGCACACCGTCGAACTTTTCGTAACCGATTGGGAACGAGCTGTGCTGCCCTCATATTACAACGTTTGACGTAACATTTTTAGTGCCGCCAATAAAACCTCTCAGACTCGGACGAAAATTACAAATTCATTAACTTGGCAAAAAAAAAAAAAGAATGATTGTGATTGGTAATTGGGTTATTAGTTCAGATGTCTCTATTAATATGTTGAACCACTTTTGAGGCAAATCAGTGATTATCAAAATCATCATCCTCTAGTTTTTCCAAGGTTATCTCTGAATTTGGGTGGGCGCTTGCTCGGTATTTTGCGGTACTTGAATGCAGCAATCCCATGCTCTATTTAGTGCACGTCCGTCTCATCTTGAGCGTGGTCTTTGTCGGCAGCACCGTCTGGACGCGAATTTCCCGTGCGTGTGGACGTCCTCCGGCCTGGGGAGCTTGAGGTGGAGTTCATCACACCCGAAGTTGGCGAACACGTGATTGAAGTCAAAGTCCAGGGTCGACCCCTGCCCGGAAGTCCGTTCCGCAGCCATGCTTTCGACGCAACCAAGATTCGTGTCGGCGACGTGCCCAATGGAACTGTTGGCCGCCCCGTCGAATTCGAAAGTAAGTGCCCCATCTACATTTTTGTCACAGAAAGTTCTTTGCCTCAGTGTCGCAGCTTATTTGCCAGTTTTATCGGAATGTTTATTTTTGTTGAGCCAGGCATTCCTGCATGCACAGATGTATGCAAGCTCGCTGAAACTTAAGCCTTATGAGCAGAAATACACTTCCCACTTTAGTGACATTATTAAAAAAAGTGCATAAGGGCAGAACAAAAGTAGAAGGAGCACACAGGACAGACGTTGACTGACAACTAAATGCTTATTAAAAAAATTTCACACGCGCACATTGTTCTGCCCATGCGTGTGCTCATCTAGTCACATAGTATCTGCTGCGTGGGGTCATACCACAGTGTAAAGTCGGCACTAGATAAACCCAAACGTTAGCTCCTGTAAACCAGCTGCGTCACATATAAAGATGTAATCAGGTGGGTGAAGAAATGTGTATGAAAAAGATGATTGATCACTGTTGATGAATTGCCACTTTAGCCTTGCTTCATTCCACTAGCTTTGTGTTTAGTTGGAATAGCTCTGGACAGGACGTGTTGCTTCTTTAGGTCCTGACTTATACAGTAGAACCTCATTGATACGTTCCTGGTTTTTAGGTTTTCCCAGCTTTTACGTTCAGAACTGCCGGTACCGCCGAGCTCCCAGCCCTTCAAAGGCCTTCTCGTTCTTTATGTTTTCCCGGATTATACGTTTTTCTTCTGCGGTCCCTTGAGAAACTTATCAGCAAGGTTCTACTGTACATTTGTATAATGATGTCCTGTAACTCCTCAACTCTTGTGTAATACCTATATCAACCTTTGAAGGTAAATGAATGATGGTGATGAGAATGAAAAATGGCAACGAGTTTTTATTTTTCTAAAAGCTCATCTACTGGCTGTGATTTTTGTGAGAGTTTTGATTCCAGTACTATATTTAGAGGTACTCAAGCTTACCATATCTAGTGAGCTTCTCCGCCAGTTCAATGTTTTCCGGAGTGTGTTTCTGGTCATGCATTGCTTCTTTTGAGGGGGCTGTTTTGACGCAACATTCCAGCAGCTTGCTATTGTCTGTGGTACACATCTTTATAGGCTCTATTCATTTGGGTTAGTGAAGAAACTAGGACATGTGCGAATAGTAGGTTTTGAGTTCAAAGCGATTTCGGAAGGAACGGTGGTTTTGGCCTAATATTTTCGTATCGAGTATGAAATAGTTTCTCCAAGTGTTTCACTGTTGCCCCATGCGCCAACGAAAACTCAGCTGAACTTGTGAAGATTGTTCCCATGCTTTGACTTGCCCATTTGTAAGCCAATTTTAATTTAATTAAAAGGACTGTGGCCTCAGAAAGTCCAATGCTCACATTGGGATGGCAAGTAAACTACACATTTGACATAAAATTAAACTAGCAGAGATTCCCATCTATTCCTAATCGAGGGGATTTATAAATCTTCTTGCTATATGCAAATATAGCTGGGCAAATATAGCTGGGCTTTCTTTAATCTCGAATTCGGAAAAAGGAAGAGACAATCACAAATGATTAACACAGTTTGTTAGGCATCTGCCTAACTTATACTCTTGCATAATAGCCACAGTTTAATTTTGAAAATTTTACTGCAATGTAGATATCAAAATTCACAAAGTTTGTGGTTCTTTCTAAATACACCCGGCACACATGTGCACCATCCTGCTTTGAAAGTGTAAAAACGGTTAAAGTGCAGGCGAGCTGGTGTAAGTTATACATGATGATCGAAACCTGAGACTGTGGTTTGAAAAACGGAAACTCGTGAAGTAGGAAGACATTGTCTGTCCCTTTTTCTTTCTACTTCACGAGTTTCCGTTTTTCAAACCACAGTCTCAGGTTTCAATCATCATGTATAATTGAAAGTGTGCTTTTTTCCTAAGCATGCTACTGGTATTTGTACTTTTCTAAGACCACGGCAAGTTAGACCCATTGAGCGCGCTTCTTATCGAGCACTGGGGCACTGCAGAGAAGCTACACCACGGAAGTGAGCCCCGCGGGCTTTTCTCAGCAGTGCATGGGTGCTTGGTAAGGATCGTGCTCAACAGTGTCTAACCCACTGCGATCTGCACTTAGAAAAATATTAATATTGTAGTTAATCTCGAAGCGAATATCGAATAGCATATTATTCGAAACTACAAATTTGAAAGTTAAAATATTTGCAGAATCTTAAAAGAAACTCGTATCTGAGTGTATTGAGCACTTTCCTCGTAACGCAGTCGATGGGGCGGAGGCTGGCTCCGGCAACTTGGAGATCATGGTGAACGGCGACCATGTGACGAGCCACGTGAAGCCCCTGGGAGGACACCGCTTCCTGGCCTCCTTCGTGCCGCGCACAGCCACTGTCCACACTGTCGAGATGAAGTTCAACGGCGAGAAAGTGCCAGGTCGGGGCAGAAACCTCACGCTTGCCCAAGTTTTCCTGCCACTGTGTTCCCTGTTAAGATAAATATTTGCAGTCCCTTTAAATGCTTCTTGTTGCAGGCTCTCCGTGGAAGTGCGAGGTCCGAGACACGCCGAAAAGAGGTCCCATTTCCGCAAGGGGTCAGGCACTGCAGACCTTCAGCTGTGGCAAGGTGGCTAGCTTCGAGGTGCATGCTCCCGGCTGCAGCAAAGAAGACCTCAAAGTCAGCATCAAAGGTGAGCCGTGTTCCAAGACCCTTTTACTTCCCTTTGTTGTGTCGTTGATCGGAGCTCGTGTGCAACTTTTGTTTTGGTGACATACATGGCACGGGAATGAGCCGAAGTGGTCTTGCACCCTTTTACAGTGAAGCTGTACATGGCTAGGGTTCCGTGGATTTTTCGTGTGCAGTAACTAAAAGCTCTACGCTCGCACCGCCACACGCGCCGCACGCCTTCCCCATATAAAAGATTCGAAGTAAATAACCAAAATAGAGTATTGACGAATGTGCGTGCAAGATGCCATAGGTTTTAGGCTTTTGCTTTAAAACAGTTACTGCTGCAGACGCCGGTGCCACACGCACACGCGTTTCCTGTATAAAAGATTCAAAGTAAATAACTAAAATAGAGCGTTGACGAATGTGCATGCAAGATGCCATTTGTTCTAGTCTTCTGCTTCAGAACAGTTACTGCTGCAGATGCCGGCACGTGCGGCACGTGGAACACCATTCCCTGCATTCTGCTTGATGCTTTGGTAATTTAGCAATAGGTCTATTCAGTAGATTATAGTTACCAATAGGCAACATTTTCAAGATTAGTTGACTCTCAGGTGGATAATAAAGATTTCTCAAAGATTTGCCGCTGTGCAACCCGCGTCGGCCATGCCTACGCTTGCACTGCCCTCTCTTTGTCGTCGTTCCAAGTGCTTGCTTGCCTAGTTTCCTCTCCTTCCCCTCTCCCGAGGTGGCAGTCCCGTTGCGCGTGTCTAGTTTCTTCCGGCTCCTCGGGGCGGGTCTGTGTCGTGTGCTAAACAGCTTCGCTGATCATCCATCTTCACAGAGTTAAATGGCTTATGATTTTTTTCCCACCACAGGCCCCGGAAAGTCCAAGATCCAGCACACCGTTTTAGAGCGTCCGGACTGCCATGTGGTGGAGTTTGCTACCGTTGATGCTGGTCAGTAGAAACAGATGATACCTCTCTACTCAATGATGTGCAACCTTTTCTTAGTTCTGCTGCTAAAAAAAACCCCATAAAATGGCACTAACAATATTTATAGATGGACTGAGTTTCAGGTCATTGATTTGGGAGCTGCCAAAAACTATTTTAGGTTCTGGTACTGCAATTGAGTATTCCAATTATGGTGTGTGGTCTTTGTGTTACTAAAGAAGTTTAAAGGGGCACTGACACGTCAAAATCATATTTTTGTTTATTATCCGAAACGATTGAAAACGGTGCCGGGACATTACCCTCAAAATTCGAAACTTGGGAATTCAGTATTTGTGAATTAAAAAAACAATTTCCAAATGGCGAATTTGAAGTTCCCGCGCGATTCCCGACAGTGCAGTCAGTCAAATTTTGCGGTCTCCTGCGACTCGACTTTCTCCCGGACCTCCGCTGACCCGACGCGAGGAGGAGGCGACATGGCGCGCGGGAAAAAACCGGTTTCTTCGCCAACTGGCCGGTCTGCTCGAGCGCCGCCAAGTTTTCTGAGGGAGGACACAAATCAAGGAGGGGACATCTCACCGAACTCTGATTTTTGCTATTTCAAAAAGAGGGGCCGTAGTGCGTTCGCAATTGCGTTAAAAAACATGTTTTACGATTGCCGTTATTAAATGTTATAGAAATGTCGCCTACAAAGCTTCTAAATTTCCTGATTTTTGACGTCACCGATCAAAAGAAGCGAGGAGGTAGCGGCGGGAGATTTAAACGCCAAAAATAAAAAGGCGCGCGCGCGCTCGGGGAAATTTTTTTTCGTGATGCGGTTTTTTTTGCGTGTCTATGACTACAACTTGCGTCGTTTTAGACAATAAAAAAAGATACGACCTTTGGGGTGTCAGTGCCCCTTTAAGCCCGCCTGAACCTTACCTTGCCCTTTGCAGTTGTTAGATATTTTCAAGTGCATACCTTTGCACAATGTGTTGCCAAGTGTCTTTGATTTCTGTTATCTTTATTATGGAAGACGGAAACGTGCAGGCTTTTAATGCGAAAGCATTAACTATCCCATAGAGCAGAGCCGGCGGCGTCTGTAACCACAAAAAGACGCGAAAGAAATGGCCATTCTCCCATTCGCTAAGCAAAACGGCTCCTAGATAGCCATTGGCGGCTGCTTCACGAGAGCACAGGCTTAGCTGCCGCTCTCATGTCAAGTGCTAGAGCGGGGGGGGGGGGGGGGGTGCTGCGGGCTCCGGCCATTTCACGAGAGCGCGCACTCTGCCGGTGCTCTCGTGCAGGCGTTGCCGGAAGGGGGGAGGGGGGGGTGGCTGCGGGGCTGCGGCCGCTTTACGAGACAGCGCGTTCCTCAACCTCGGCAGTAGTGAAATGTGGCCGTCCACGCCAGTACACCGCAGACGAACCAAGGGAGTGAAAGAACGACATTCATGCTTTCGCATTCACAACTCATAAGAAGTGCCTAGGGTGTCCTTGGAATTTTTTAGTTAACCATTTTAAATAGAAAAAACTCTTCTCACAGCATTTTTTTCAGGCATGCATGCTCATATAGCTTCATGTAACTTGATATATGTCATCGACTGAATGAATGAAAATACTTTATTTAGAAAGGGCTGGCTCGTAGGCCTAAAGGGGGGATCCCAAGTAGTTAATAATGCTTGGCGTCTTCCACCAAAGTAGTATGTTCTCACATGATTACTACTCGTATCTTATTATGCTGCTTATTTGGGTTAAAAGTTCTTACAGACATTTATTTTTTGCAAAGCAGAAGGTTGCATTACTACCACGAGCCTGAATTTCTCGACAGTCCTTCACTTGTGCAGGGACTGAAGCATATCAAGATTTGATACTATTTTTGAACAGGCAGCTGCAGTCCTGGGTAAGGAAATACTTTTTTTTGTCTGTTTAACCTTCTAGGCACATACCAGATTGACGTGTTGGTAGCGGGGCAGAGGATTCCCGGCAGCCCCTTTGTCTCCAAGGCCTATGACGCCTCGTGCATCACCCTCAGTGACGTTCCACAGTCCTGCTTGGTGGGACAGACCTCTCAGTTCCAAGGTAAAGCTGCCGTTGTATGGATCCTTCCTTCCTGCTTCATGTCCTGTCGGGCCGTCTACCACAAAATATTGAGCAAGTGCCCATATGAAAGTTGACAATCATCACTAGAAATAGGAATGTTAGGTCTGGAAAAGCAGAAAAGGCTTGGGGAAGGGTAGGCCCTTGCTTGGCACTTGTTTGGTCCAGCAGAACAGTACACAGTCATGTCCCACTTGAATAAACACGAGTCAAACAGACTATTCAGGTGAAGAAACTTTTGCAAACTTCCTCAGCAAAACACCATTGTGTCCAATGCATTGAGTTGACTGAACTTTCACTTAAGCAAACATTTTCTGAAAATCTTTTGAAGTTTGCTGAAGTGGTATTCACTGTAATGGCAGTAAAGGGGCCCTAATCTTTAAGCTTACCGCTTTGCACCGGCAGATAAAGCTTCGCTGCCTTGCACCAGTGTGCTCTGAGAAGCAGCTGATGCGGAGGAGCATCTCAGTCAGCTCGATAGGCTTGGAATTATGCCGGAATGAATGCTCGATATTGTTTGCTTTTATATATTCCAGACGTTTCAAAAGTATGGTGTGGACGCTTACTACGGCACGGGTGCATGCTTGGTATTCTAAATTAAAACATCTTTGCAACTTTCACTACGGTGTGACCTCTTGGAGCATCATCTCCACCTTTGGTTTCATGGCACCTGTATCCATTCAAGTGTAGAGAGCACCAGCTCAAACCGGCAGAGCTGTGGCTCGTGTCACAAGGCTAGTGTAGAAATGTCGGCACTAACCTGAAGCTGAAATGAGGCATCTGCATGCCTACAGCATGAGCTTTCAAACTGGGTTCCTCACAATACCTTCATAGGTTTCCCCACTTTCCCACATTTCCTTCATCATCCCCGCACCTAAGTAGAGCGTTTTTCCCATCTTAAGCACTATTTTAGCGGATGATCCGAGCCACCCATCCATGCACATCTATGAGCCAAACCCTTCCTAGTATATGTACTATTGTTTACGAGGTCTGTAAGCTTCCGAACTGCTTTATTGCATCAGTG
Source organism: Ixodes persulcatus (assembly GCA_013358835.2). Lineage (NCBI taxonomy): Eukaryota > Metazoa > Arthropoda > Arachnida > Ixodida > Ixodidae > Ixodes > Ixodes persulcatus. The sequence continues at coordinate 472,342 of JABSTQ010010605.1, forward strand.
CCGAGGCTGGGAGGGGATCCTCAACTATCAGCTAGTCTACCAAGACGGGCATTCTTGGATGTCGGAAAGTCTGAGGACCCTTGGTCTACAGAGTTGCACTTTTCTCGTCCTGTTTCTCGACTGGGGCAGTTGATGCATCGAGAGCTGGCGAAGGTCAACTCGAGATCTCTGTCAACGACGGAGAAGTGCCCAACCAGGTTCAGGTCCTGAGCAGCGGACGGTGCCTTGTGAGCTTCAAACCGCTGCGACCGGTGCCCCACGTTGTCAGCATCAAGTTCAACGGCGAAAATGTGCCCGGTACGTGCTTGGTCACCGTGCGTGCTATTGATTTGCCGTGGCGTGAGTGCCAGCCACTTTCTTCTCATCTCAGTCTCATTATTTTATCTCATCCCCTCCTATTAGAGACTCGAGAGATACATGTGTTGTGTGCAGCATTGCTGCCCTGCAGGAAAGTGACGGAGCACAAAACTGAATTATGGCGAGATGTGCGGAGGTGGACACCTGTTAATGCCAAAGGCTCCCTGATCACTGCTGTGTCAAGTATTGCGTCGTGAACGACTCTGTAATTTCAATATCTCCCAAACACGGATGACCTTAGTATGCACCGCGAGTGTTTGAGTTAGAGACGTTTTATTGTATATGTCGAGGACACGCTGCAATCGCCGACTAGTCCTAAGTGACGGCACCTCGCTCGGAAGGTTGTTTTTGATATTCGGTGATATGCCAGATGTGTGCGCATGATCGAACTGTGGATGATACTAACGCACTGTTGAGGGGCTGGGGATTAGCGCTAAAGATGGGGCAACGGATGGCATTTTCTATTGTTTGAAACCTTTCGGTTATGAAGAGGTGTGGCCCTTGCTACTTCTGTTCTCGGTAGCCTGTCCCACAACCATTAGTTGCATCTTTACATATTCATTGGATCCTCACTACCTAGGTGCCACTACCTGCCTCGAGCCTTTGCAATATGAATTACTCTCAATTTCTGGGGCACTGCGGCTCTGCTGTGTAAATATGTATATTATTATCATTACTTTAAGACTATGTTATACACAGTTGGTGCCGACTTTCTCTCTACGAGTCCTGGTTTTGTCCAAATTTTGACTCTGTTCAATCTCCACCCCTGCTCGTTTCAATCTGGATGAGCATCATACCGACTTATGGTCAGTAGTACTGCACTGGCTAAATTTTTTATCTACAGATAAACCAGTGTTGCTGTACCTCAAAGCAAATCACCCAAAACTAATTAAACACAAACATCATTTTTTTTTTTCACTTTGTTTAAGATACGGCCCCGAAATTCCATTTTTTTCCGAAAAAATGCATTTTCAAAAATTATTATATTTGGGTTCACTATATTCTGAAGCATAGTTTTAGAAAGTTTCATTTATAAATGTGCAGTATGTATTTCACAAAAAATTATTTTGGGCAAGCTCGCGGCCGCGCGTGGCGACCCGCCGAGCGAGCAGACGGCGAAGTTCGGCATTTTCAAATTAGGCCTACTCCACGCTCGTTTGACGCAGCCGAGATATCTTACCCTCGTTGGAAACGCCGTTTCTTCTAGTTTCTGCCCACAGAAGCTTGCTACGTTTGAGGCTATCTGTGGCCCGGGAGAACCCCGTACATACAAGCAGAAAAAAAAGTGGGAACTATGATACCAGCAATCCCATTGGTTGCGACCCGAAACAGGGCTCACGATTGGCCGACTTCGGCGACGTAGCTCCTTGTTCGCCTCATGCGCGCGGGGTCCCTATCATTTCGTCGAAACTCGTTTCGTGGAATTACGTTTCGTGGACAACTTTTCGTGGACACACGTTTCATGGACACACCTTTCGTCGACACTGTGATGTTTCGTCGAAAATCGTTTCGTGGACAGCACTTCCCTGAAACGTTTCGTAGACAAACTTTTTTTTTTCTTGTTTTTTTTTTTTTTTCTTCGCGGCTTTGCGCGCTGCTTATTCGGATATTTGGAAGTTCCGATGCCCGTTTATGAAACTGAAAGTTACTGGAAGAAGAAAAGTAGCGGTGAAAAATATGCGTAGGCGCAAAACTAAACTTCGATCCAATGGTGGAATGCGGAAAAGAGCGTGGACACAGATTTTTTTTTTTCATATTTATTTTTAAACAAAAATACAACTTGCAGTCTTTTATTGCTACATTACCACCCTAAAAGTTGAATTTAAATTAAACATATACATTACCTTCAATTATTCAAAAGGAAAAGTGATGCAGTGTTTTACTGGCTACTGCGACTTATACGCGAAAAAACTGTTTAGTGGCACTCGTTTCATCGTTTAAGGGCTGTTTGAAAATGACATTACATAAGAGGGGGGCTGTAAACAGTGTCAAATAGAAACAAAAAAACAAAATCACGAAAAACAATGACACTCGTCCCGCGAGCACGGTGCCCGCAAGTAAACCTAGAAAACGCTATATTGCAATGCTTTGTCTCACTACACAAAGTAAACCATAGTTGATATCAAATGTGTAACTTAATGCATTATATAGCTTCTCTCGAGCAGCCGCCACATGCAAGGCCTTGGAGGCGGTAGTACCACTAGACGAGATCTGTCGGCAGCATGCCGACTGGTCCTCACACGCGATATTAAATTTTTTTTTTTTTTTATTGATGTTAGCAGACAGATACCAGGGCAAGTTTGTGACCGAGCTCTTTGCACAAAAATACGGCTTCCAAATCTAATGTTCTTTGGTCACATATTGGTTTATGTGCATGCAAAATGTCAGTGCAGACATAACATATGCAGAACTATTGTGTTATTTAATATCCAGAAGCTAAATATGCTAAAGTCGAAAACTCGTATGTGGTCTGCCAAGTACAATACTTGAATACCCGGTGTTTGGAGGAAAAAAGAACCGTGCTTTATCACCGTAAAAGTAAAACGCGTAACCGAATGCTCAGTCTCCTCCAAAGTTTATTGCTAGCGGCTGAGACCATTTTCAACGATAGAATGGCTGTGTGCACCGCAAACAGGCCTCGTTTTTTTTTTCTTCATTTTTTTAGAGCTTTAGTGTTTTTGACGTGTGGACTATTTTTTATGCTATGTTCAGGTGGCTCTTGAGGATTCTACCAAAAGACGCGACGCGCGGTAAGATACACTTGCTCTGGAAACGAACCTGCCACTTCGCCGAAACAGTCGGAGTGCCGGCGGCCAGCCCGCGAAGGGTTGCATTCGATGACGTACAGACACCTCGATCACGTATGCTGCCGAAAGCGTAGCCCTCAAGAGCAGCGCATATCGTTGAATGTTTTAAGAATCTGCTTGGGAGAAGAGCGTGTTGGTTCAAGTGATGGATGAAGAAAGAATAAGCAATTAACACTGGGACAACACAACCACATCTTTCATGTGGTTGTGTTGTCTTAGTGTTAATTGTTTATTCTTTTCAAAAATCTAATTTGAGAAAGGACAGTGGTCGACAACAAAACTTTCCTGCTTTGACAACGCTTCCCCAAAGGTTCGGGCGAAGACACGAGCGAAACCATACAAATCGTAAGTTCCGACTTCGATGCGATCGGTGGCCTAAAAAGAAAAAAAAAAAAAGAAAAGAAAAAATAAGCTGAAAAAGAAAGTGAGATAGTTTAAGTCGGTGAGGCAAGATGGTTGCGCACTGGTTCGCCCTACTTGACCCAGTCGGCCATCTTTCATCCATTCATCCATCCATGACCGCGTCCATCCATTCAGCATAAGGCCGCGCGCCGCGCAGGCGCAGAGGCCGCAAGGAGGTGCAGCTGGCAGAGCGAGCTGTCGACGAAACGTTGCAACGCCTGTCGATGAAACGAGCGGGTACTCGTTTCCACGAAACGATCTGTCGATGAAACATCGCAGTGTCGACGAAACAATTTGTCCATGAAACGTCGTTCGACGAACTGATTGCCACCGATGCGCGCGCTATCGGCAGCTTCTTTCGCTTCTGATCGTATCGCTACTTCGCCGCTGTTTAGGTTCGTTTTCCCTCTTTGTGCCCGGTAGTTTTTCTGCCGAGGAATGCCTGCTTCTAAAGTTAGCACTCGCAGTAGTTTTGGCCGGCGTTCTCGACAGGAAAAACGAAGAGCCGGCGGAGACGGCGACCCGTCTCCGCCGGCACTATCGTCGCCGTCTCCGCCGCCGTCGTCACGATCTTCAAGCTCAACTGGTGCTTGGCGGACATCAGAGCCTACAGCTTCATCTCCGAATCTGATGTGCTGACCACGTTCGAGAGGAAGCTCAGCCTGCTCGATTTTGACGCGGGGACTACGTACGACCCGGAGCCGACAGACGCTCCCGTTGAAAAGCCCCTGGACGGCTCCTCAATGTGTCCGCCGTGCAAACTCTTGTTGCGATTTTACTCTGCCCCAAGTGCCACGGAAAACTACTCAGCTTGCGAGAAGAAGGAATTGGCATCAACCTTCAGTTTGTTAGCTGCTCGACTTGCGGAGACATCGTCGCGACACCGCATTCACCATCAATCGGCAAGTTTCGAGAGAACGAACTCGCGGTACGTCTAGGCGTTGTTGGAAAAGACTGTGGCATCAGTTTCACAAAGCTCGCGAATCTTTTCGGGGGCGTCAACGCACTGCCCTCCCCATGCTCATGTAGTTGAAGATGCCACCAATGACTCGGGTGGATTTCGAGTTTCTGGCATCGTCCGAAAAAAAAAAAAAAAAAAGTTGAAACTCGGTGGCAATCAGTTCGTCGAACTACGTTTCATGGACAAATCGTTTCGTCGACACTGCGATGTTTCATCGACAGATCGTTTCGTGGAAACGAGTACCCGCTCGTTTCATCGACAGGCGTTGCGACGTTTCGTCGACAGCTCGCTCTGCCAGCTGCACCTCCTTGCGGCCTCTGCGCCTGCGCGGCGCGCGGCCTTATGCTGAATGGATGGACGCGGTCATGGATGGATGAATGGATGAAAGATGGCCGACTGGGTCAAGTAGGGCGAACCAGTGCGCAGCCATCTTGCCTCACCGACTTAAACTATCTCAATTTCTTTTTCAGCTTATTTTTTCTTTTCTTTTTTTTTTTCTTTTTAGGCCACCGATCGCATCGAAGTCGGAACTTACGATTTGTATGGTTTCGCTCGTGTCTTCGCCCGAACCTTTGGGGAAGCGTTGTCAAAGCAGGAAAGTTTTGTTGTCGACCACTGTCCTTTCTCAAATTAGATTTTTGAAAAGAATAAACAATTAACACTAAGACAACACAACCACATGAAAGATGTGGTTGTGTTGTCCCAGTGTTAATTGCTTATTCTTTCTTCATCCATCACTTGAACCAACACGCTCTTCTCCCAAGCAGATTCTTAAAACATTCAACGATATGCGCTGCTCTTGAGGGCTATGCTTTCGGCAGCATACGTGATCGAGGTGTCTGTACGTCATCGAATGCAACCCTTCGCGGGCTGGCCGCCGGCACTCCGACTGTTTCGGCGAAGTGGCAGGTTCGTTTCCAGAGCAAGTGTATCTTACCGCGCGTCGCGTCTTTTGGTAGAATCCTCAAGAGCCACCTGAACATAGCATAAAAAAATAGTCCACACGTCAAAACACTAAAGCTCTAAAAAAAAGAAGAAAAAAACGAGGCCTGTTTGCGGTGCACACAGCCATTCTATCGTTGAAAATGGTCTCAGCCGCTAGCAATAAACTTTGGAGGAGACTGAGCATTCGGTTACGCGTTTTACTTTTACGGTGATAAAGCACGGTTCTTTTTTCCTCCAAACACCGGGTATTCAAGTATTGTACTTGGCAGACCACATACGAGTTTTCGACTTTAGCATATTTAGCTTCTGGATATTAAATAACACAATAGCTCTGCATATGTTATGTCTGCACTGACATTTTGCATACACATAAACCAATATGCAGACATGTACAAATTACTCAAAAAAGGTAGTTAAGTTAAGTTACTGAGTATCGACGCCGAAAGTAATTGGAGTAGAGTAGAAATTACACATTTGTAATAGTAATTGAGTAAACTACTAACTACTGCAAAAAAGTAGCGAGTTACTTTGAAGTTACTTTCGAAGTTACTTTTTTATATTTTTGTGGTAGCAAAATGAACAGCAGTTTTGATTCGTGAAAACCCTGCGAGCCTGAAATAAATGCAGTCATTTTATGACTTGCGTTTTCACCAAAATAGTTTATTCGCTCGCAGAAGCAATTTACTTTCAAAGTTATTGATAGGAGAGTTTTCACCTTTTCCTCCTAACGACGTCCCCAGCTCAGCTAAAAAGACGTTCCACCGACGCGCTGGATGGAACGGCAGCGTTGAGTTTGAGAAACAGGCTGTGCACGGTCGGGTAAGCGAGTGTTGGCATCTTAGGTGTCCATGACGAAACATGTGAGGTTTGCCTCGTTTGGGGGGTTGTATAACAAACTCTCCTCCTTTTGACTTTTTCTTCGGAAAGTTGAGATTGTTATGACTGGCCCCTCTTTATTCCCACGAAGTTCGGAGAGTACGTGACTCGCAACCCTCGCCGGCGACTACGGTATCTTGACGCGCCTGACACGCCTGACAAGTAGATCGTTTTTAACAAAGAGGAGGTCTCCCTGTCGTGGAAGGTCGGAAGGGCTCGAAGGATTACGTGAACAAGCATTGACGCTCGTACAGTTGCAGCTGGAAGCGGGAATGTGCTCCCATGAACAGATTATCCGTGTCTGCGTTTCTGTGCGGTGGAGTCCGGCTGTGCAAGCGAGTATTCGCTGACGACGAGGCGACGATGGGAAAAGGCGCCCAGCTGCGAGGTCATGCCAGTGGCGCCTCCTGTAGAACCCCCAAACCGCCCGAGTCAGAACTCACAAAGGGCAGGCAACATGAAAACAACCACCTTCGGAGTGCCCCCGTCTTTGCTTGCACGGTTCCAGCTGAAGGCGCGGCGCCTGCGTGCATTACCGGATTAGGTCAATACCCGACCAAGGCTTGTTAAGCATCTCTTCCTGCGTTCGTGCGCGTCGGTGTTATGCTTTGGCTGCTCATCGCCGCCTTGGCCCAAGGACGCCTGTGATGCATTTTCTACGGCTGCGAGGGGGCCCCTTGTTCGGGAAGGCCGCTTCATCTGCCGGCGATTTCGAAAGTAGTTAGTAATTTGAGTACAAGTTACCTGAAAAATGTAGTTAAAGTAAACTACTAATTACCTAAATAAAGTTGTAATTGAAAGTTACCAAGTTACTCGGAAAAGTAGCTAAACTACAGTAGTTTGAGTAGAGTAGTTGAACTACGTCCAAGTCTGCCAATATGTGACCAAAAAACATTAGATTTGGAAGCCGTATTTTTGTGCAAAGAGCTCGGTCACAAACTTGCCCTGGTATCTGTCTGCTAACATCAATAAAAAAAAAAAAAAATTTAATATCGCGTGTGAGGACCAGTCGGCATGCTACCGACAGATCTCGTCTAGTGGTACTACCGCCTCCAAGGCCTTGCATGTGGCGGCTGCTCGAGAGAAGCTATATAATGCATTAAGTTACACATTTGATATCAACTATGGTTTACTTTGTGTAGTGAGACAAAGCATTGCAATATAGCGTTTTCTAGGTTTACTTGCGGGCACCGTGCTCGCGGGAGTGCGAGTGTCATTGTTTTTCGTGATTTTGTTTTTTTGTTTCTATTTGACATTGTTTACAGCCCCCTTCTTATGTAATGTCATTTTCAAACAGCCCTTAAACGATGAAACGAGTGCCACTAAACAGTTTTTTCGCGTATAAGTCGCAGTAGCCATTAAAACACTGCATCACTTTTCCTTTTGAATAATTGAAGGTAATGTATATGTTTAATTTAAATTCAACTTTTAGGGTGGTAATGTAGCAATAAAAGACTGCAAGTTGTATTTTTGTTTAAAAATAAACAATATGAAAAAAAAAAAAAAATCAGTGTCCACGCTCTTTTCCGCATTCCACCATTGGATCGAAGTTTAGTTTTGCGCCTACGCATATTTTTCTCCGCTACTTTTCTTCTTCCAGTAACTTTCAGTTTCATAAACGGGCATCGGAACTTCCAAATATCCGAATAGGCAGCGCGCGAAGCCGCGAAGAAAAAAGAAAAAAAAAGTTTGTCGACAAAACGTTTCAGGGAAGTGCTGTCCACGAAACGATTTTCGACGAAACGTCACAGTGTCGACGAAAGGTGTGTCCATGAAACATGTGTCCACGAAACGTAATTCCACGAAACTAGTTTCGACGAAATGATAGGGACCCGTTGAAACTTGAAACACATTTTTCTCAGTTTCACTTTTTGACAGGCATTCTTGTTTTAGGAAAGCTATCGTTTGACATTCTGAATACAGAGGGACATCATTCAAGGTTTTCTGGGACTGAAATTTTCTGGGGAACAAGATAGACTACTTCACAGATAAAAAAATCTACTCCTTCATGAAAAAAAAAAAAAAAATTGTTTTTGAAACACAAAAATTTTACATTTTTTTTTAAATTTTTGGATGTTGTTATTTTCGTCATACAGTAAAACCTCGTTAATTCGGATCTCATGGGACCGGCAAAAATATCCGAAAGTCGAAATATCGAAAGGACAAAGAAAACTGCGCGATAGCGTTTCCTGTGACATACCTTTATTTTGAGAAGAAATGTATTATTACCACCTGCTTTCTGGACGACACTTGGGCGGACACGGCAACTTTTCTTAGCGCGGTCGAGTGCTCCATCGCACTCGCACAGTCGGAGCTACGCATCCCGCGCGCTGACAAGTTAGCACAGCAAGGCCTCTTCTAGTTTCGGGTGCACCACCGCCCACGGCCGCTTTCTTTTCGCGTTGAACTTCTCGCTCTCGAAAGCCCGTAGGATATCGACCTCAATTTTCACGTACGTGGCCAAACTGCTTCTCTTGACGTCGTAACTTTCAATCACTTGTAGAGAGACGCCGTCCTTCAAGGCCCTTAGTATTTCCACTTTCGTCGCTAAATTCTTAGCCTAGTACAGCTGCAACGGAAAACGAGTAGCACAACTGACCAATAATCGGAGCGGCAAAATCGCGAAACCCGGCACTATTTTTCCCGAGCGCCCGACACCGAGAGTGCCAGTCACGTTGCATTTTACAACGTGGGGGCGGCCGGTTAAAATGGCGGGCTTTAGGATCCCCGCGTTGAGGCATGAAACGTGACTGTCACTCTCGCTATCGGCGTGCTCGGGAACAATAGCCCCGCGCGTCGCGATCTTGCCATTGCGGTCGTCGGTCACTTGTGCTACCCTTTTTCCGTTGCAGCTATGCTTCTGCCGCTTCCATGCCAGGACAGTAGCGGGTAGCGCGCTGAAGCACGGCAATCCAGAGCAAAACAGGGGGGGTATGTTCGACAAATATTTCGTTTCTCCTAAAAAGAAACGGAAGTGACGGAACTGACATTATCACATCTGATTGGCTAGAGGCTCAAATGACGATAGAGGGAACTTTCGTCATTTGAGTCTCTAACCAATCAAAAGCGATATCGTCACTTCAGTCACTTCCGTTTCTTTTTAGAAGAAACGAAACATTTGTCGAACATAGCCCCCCTGGTGCGAAACACTGAGAACGGGAAGAGCGGAGAACCATGGGAAAACCGGAAAACCATGTGTGCACCTCGGATGGATAGCGGTCATACGATTTGGAATGGATGGTAGCTAGCGCCACCTGCCGAATTCGTCCGAATTAACCATAGCGCGCCGCGTTCCAATACCACCTAGAACACAAGGCCTGCGCGTTTCCTCCTCTAAACGTCATCACTAGTAGATCCCCTCAGCGCCCCCTAGCTAGCCCGGATGAGCACCATCGTCTGCTACATCGTCTGCGACGTCGTCTGCTCCATCGCCTGCTTCAGTGGTTTGCGTAGCAGATAATGAAACAGATGCTCACGCCGAGTGTCTGTTGCTATAGCATATGATGAAGTTAGACGTTCACGTAGAGCGTCAAATGCATGAGTGAAATTGCTTTACCGCTTTGCGAAGGGCTGAAAAGCCCTTCGCTCGACGCTCGACGCTAGCACTGGACGCCATTTTCGAGGGTGCTGTTTATACTCCGGGTCGCTGCTTTGAAGCGTTCTTCCGCAGAACGAGCGCGCGCGCTAGAAATGCCCGTCTCAAAGCCAGAAGCGCGTGCTAGCTCGCGCTCCTGGCCGAGAGAGTGTTCGCGTGCACGTTGCAAATGAACTGGAAGCTCGCTATCAGCTCGCGCTCAGCAGTCACGCACACAGCTGTGGCCGCAAGTGAATGCGACGTAGTTGGGACGCGGCCCCTACTCTCGTCAAGCTTCAGCCTGTTTGCCGCTTGGGGCGGGTCGGGGATCTACTAACGAAACGTCATGCGCAGGCCTTGTATTCTAGGTGGTATTGCGCGTTCCCTCCGAATTAATGAGCGTTTGCTCCCATTGACTAATACATACGTTTGACGGGACCGGATCGGCAGTCCGAATTATCCGAATTTCCGAATTAGCGGGGGTTGAATTAACGAGGTTTTACTGTAATTGAATATTTCACAATTTATTTTTAATCTAGGTTGCACTGTGGGTGTTGTTCTTCACATTAAAGCAAGAAGTTTGCCACCAGCTAATATTATTTTTCTATGATAGACTTCTTAGTGAAGTGCTTTTTTCTGAAGTGCGAGCACCGTCGCATACTGTAAAGTCGACCGATAATGCTAAAACTTTGCAGATTATCCTTCCTGATAGTGCTGAAATAACCCTCTAAATTTGAACCAAATTTGTTGAACGGTTCAAAAGTTGACCCTCCCAGGCCATATCCCCCCTTAAAGGGACAACGAAGGCGATTTTATTTAATTTTTTTAAATGGTGTTTTTAGGCTTCTTGGGAACCTGGCACGCTGCCCAATTTTTTGTAGACATTTGTGACGCGTATTTCTGTGCCTACAAAAGAACTGAAGAAACCGAAACTGAACTATCTCCATTCTCATGTCTGGGCCTCCGAAAACGGAGGTGACGTAGGGAGTGACGTCAAGTGTGAATAGTCGGTATTGGTAGCTTTTAGGAGATCGAAACTGGTTACCGCGGTGGGTTATAGCACTGCGGTGGCGCGATCGTTTCGTCGGATCTGTCAACACGGACGACGACGACGATGCCGCTCTCGCGAGCGAGTTCGGTTCGGGCTTCCGTTCAGTGACCTAACACCAACGGAACGGGGGTACGTGTGTGGCGTTCTTCGCTATCATCCGAGGCCAACGGTGACCGCCCAGCCGGCAACGCGGGGGCCCGCTGGCTCCGAGCAGCAAAGCTGTGAGCAACATTCGCACGGGCGAGACGAGAGCGGCGCATTGCCGAAGGACAGGCCCTGTCCCTGTCCGACGGGGACGCGGGGGAAATGCCGAGGGGAAAGCGACAGCGACCCTGGAACCGGTTCCTCCGCGGGGGACGCTCCCCAAGGAGAAAATAAACAGCACCATTTTTGCTTTCACCAGAGTCGGACGTCCACTCATTTCGTCGTCAAAGAACAAGAACGACTACTGGTCTTTAGTCGACCGTTTGAACAGCCATCTACGGCGCACAAATTTGGCATGACTACCACTTTGCAGAATCCTTCGAGTACCGTGCTCCCAAAGGAAATACGACATCGACGTCTCTAGCGTGCTCCGCGCTGCATTCTTTTTTATTTATTTCGTTTGCCCATAGTTGCTCGTTGCCCGTTTCGCATCCAGCGTAGCAAAGAAAAAAAATAAGTATGCTGTTTTATTTACGGTTTAGTAATCATCTCCGGTCCGATTTATACTTTTCATGGTTATTCAAGCTGAAATTAGAACAGTATTCCTAAAAACTGCGAACCAAAACGTGACCGAGGGCACGTCACTCGTTCCGACCAATCGCTGACGCGTCTTTTGTGACGTCGCGCTTCTTGGCCCCGCATCGGTCACGTGAGCTCCGCTTCTCCTGGGTTCTCCCGCAACTCTCGGGGCGTCGCCCCAGTCGATCCCGGTACGATTATTACCGCGACTGTTTAATTGATTTGAGCGGCACACAAGCGCCGGTTTCGGCTGAAATTTGGGCAACGTGGCCTGAGACGTGCCTGGAACCCAGTTCAATCGCCAAAAAAATATCCGAAATTGCCTTCATTGTCCCTTTAAGCATTACATTACCTGAATCAACTTTAGTCGAACAAACTAGGTATTCAGATGAACAAACTTTTGTCAAATTCCCCAGCTAAACCTTCACCTGAGCAAGCTTTTTTTTTTTTTTTGAGGTCTCTCAAAGTTTTTTTAGGTGGTATTTCACTGTATGTAACATCCAAATGAAATTGTTCTTCCGTTTGATTTGGAAGCCTAATTTCTTTGCTGAAGTCTGACTCACGTTTTTACACATTGTTTTCGGCAGGCTGTCCGGTGGTTCTTCAGGTGTCGGATGTGAACCAGTTTTCCGTGGACCTCTCCTCTCTGGAGCTGGTTCCGGTCAATGTGCCCAGCCGCTTCTATGTCGGCGGAGTGTCCGATGAGGACGACTTGCGAGTCACCGTCATGTGTGGGTTGCTTTTCCCTCTTGAATGTGTAACATTTGTAAGGCCAGGTTTTTCTAATCTTTGGCACGTAGCCTCGACGATGGCATCACTCGGATGCAATCACAATGTTCCCAACAGTTGGTGTCTGACTGTAGTGTTAGAGGAAACTCTTGGGTCATTATTTCTTACGTGACGTTGTGATGTCGGGTGACGTCATGACGTCATGTGAAGCAGTGGCATGACATTGTGATGTCATGTGACACAATGACTCTGTGTTACAAAGCATGTGACTCTGTGGCATCACGTAATACCGTGACATGACATTGACGTCGTACGTCATTTAACACCATAATAGACACTGGGAATCGCACTTGACACTATGACTCTGTGTCATGTGTGTCATCAGTCGCACGACTCCACTGGCATATCACCTGATGCCATGACATGACATTGACATTGTGACATCACGTAACGTCATAAGTGACATTGTGATGTAACATGGCACTATCACATCACATGACACTGTTACATTACATGACACTGCAACATGACATTGTGATGTCACATGACACCATGACGTTATGTTACACTGAACACCGTAATGACGTACGACACTGTGGTGATGCCACGTCACGTGGTCAACACGACCCAAGCTCGCATGACCATGTGCTTTTCTGATGGTCACGTGACACTGTCATGTCACGTGCCACCCCAATGTCACATGCTATGCATTTAGAGCACCTTTGGGATATGCCAAAGGGACAAGCAGTTTTTAACATGGAATGTGTTATATCAGCTGAATTTCGTGAAAAAATTGTCACAAAGAATTCTTGCATCAATTTTTCCGCTATATTTAGCAGAGAAATTAGTGTCACGGGACTCCATGCTACCTCAAGTCACGTGTCATCAATTTTTCCGTGCAATGTAGCGAAGAGATTGACGTCACATTACCACCACGCCGTGTCACCTCAAGTAACGTGACATCAGTTCCTATGAGGTGGTTCTGCAAAATGGTTCTGTGAAATGGTAGTTTGTGCTCAACATTTTTTGTACTCCCTGATGTTTGTCAGCATGATCAAGCCTGTATATTTTGCTTGTGTGCAATTCCTTGGGAACTTCCGTCACCCCAAATGTTGCATCTCATGCAGCACCTCTCGAGGTCAAGGTCCCTGTGAAGTTGAGCCGCAGCTCGAGGGGTGGTTTCAACGTCGAGTTTGTGCCCGACCAAGTCGGTCAGTATCCCTTCTTTTCCTCTTTTTTTTTTTAACACAGAACATACCGACACCGGAAAGCTATGCGGCCCTAGGGAATTGTATAAAAAGACTTCAGTCCCCCGTCAGGACTTATACTCTCCACCTTGAGATTGTCAGTCAAGTGCTTAGGTGACTGAGCTATCCAGGCTGTGGGGGGTCAGAGCACACAAAAACGAAGTAATTCGTGCGGCGCACGAACATGCGGTCGCACGCTTCGTGGCTTTTCCTGTCACGCTGCGCCATCTCACGGCGTGTGTCAGAAATGAGAGCGAATCTTCGTTGGATGCCCTTCGTTAGATGCTGTTGTTCAGATGCCCTGCGCTTCTTCCCTGGCAAATCACACATTTTGTGCTTTTCTGTCTTTGTCAGCATGATCTAGCTTGTATAATTTTTGTTTGGATAGCTTTTGTAGCCCAGTGCATGAAGCCATCATATTGTTCTGAAGCTCTCATGTGCAATGTTGGAAGATGACTAGTATATTTGTTGTTTCAAGTGCCATATTAACCCCTTAAGCAGGGTGTCGAACCGAAATGTTTTTCGTTCCGGTTTTCGTTCCGGTTCAGGGAAAACGGTTCGGCTCCGGTTCAACTCCGGAGTGAAAAAATAAAGGTTCATACCGGTTCGAACCGGTTCGTACTCATATACTACAAAAACAATTGACGACAGCAAAAGATAAACTATGTATATTTTATAAATGTGTTACATATTGAAGCAAAGGCTCACATTACTGTGTGGAACGAACGAGCTAGTGCTGGGGCACCTCAGAACGTGGGTGAAAGCGAAGTTCAATGTCAGGCAGCTGACCGAAGAAGCAGGACATCGTCATGCATATCCGGGGAGACACAGCACCTCTGAGACGATATGAACTTCAGTGCAAAAAAGGCTCGCTGCACGCTGGCCTGGGTCGCAGGCACTCCCAGGGCTAGTTGTGCCAATGGGTAGAGTTCTTGATGACGTTCCCTTCTCTCCTCCCAAAACTGTAACACGTTAGCGGCCCTTGAAAGCCGCGGCTTCTTGTCTAAGAATGCTCAGAACAGCTGTGCGCCTGGATGTTTGTGTTTCTGAGGAGAAAACCTTTTGGTCCTTGCAGTCTCTGCTACCAGAGATCGAAGCTGTTTTGCTGTTTTCTGTAGCTGTAACTGTTGATTGAATCCCCCCTCCCCTTCCCGATGCTAGACTTTAATTTCGGACAGATTATTAAGTCCGCTGAGTTATTTTGAAAGCAGATTAGATGCGTCACAGTATGGCAACTAGTGCAGGTTCTAAAATATCCATCGGCCTTTGTATCGCCCTCTTATCCGATCAGTTGAACAATGAAATCAAGGCGTTTAAAGTAAATTGCACACAGCTCTACGAAATTGAAGACAAGAAACACCAAACAAAGATTAAACTGAGCGACAAAAAAACAAGGACAAAGAGAGGTGAAAAGCCAACTAGCCCAACTCACTGTTCTGCCACCTAACAGGCTCATTCATTGTTCACTTTTGCTGACGTACGAGTTGGGTATTTTCTTTGATAAGCCAGTTCCGGTCCTCAAGAAAAGGTTAGGACGAATGTGGGCATTTCTTAAAGAAATATATAAGACCAGAAATCCCCGAGAATTTATAGTTACTATGCTCATTTCGTTTCAGTTCTCGAGACAAACTTTATAAATTATGAAGAAGACCGTTATGTGAAAACCTGATAATGGAACATTACAGAGCTTTCCGCTACCAATATTTTTGCGCTTTTTGACATCCCAGATAAACGAAACACCGCAAAAAGAATTGATCAGTTTTGCCCAGGAACAAAACAATAATTATTTCGGTCTAGTTCAACTCCGGTTAGAGCGAAAATAATTTGTTTTATTTAAGTTTTTGGTTTACTTTTCAGGTTACAATGTTTTCCGCCATGCACTTTTCACTCAACCTGACTTCGCGTATGAACCGAAAACCGCATGGAAAACATATCGGTTCCGCTCCGGAGCGAGAAAAATTATTTCGTTCCGGGTCAACTCCAGTTCGCGCGAAAATAACGGTTGTTTTCGGTTCACGGTTCGGGTTCGGTTCAATACCCTGCCCTTAAGGGGAGACACTGCCCAGAAAAAAACATTTCTGCAAAAAAAGTTGATTTTGAAAAATGACATATTTACATCCACCAACATCTAGAGACTATTCCCAAAAAGTTTAATTAATTTTCACTGCATAGTTAATTTTTTATAAATTATTTTCTGTCCACCAAAGCTAAAGAAAAGGTAGGGTTTGGAGTACTTTGAACGCATTTTCCTCTGTTCAACACTTTTTGGTATAAATTCCATTTTAGTCAATCTATCGTTTGATAATGGCAAAACAGGGGAGGCTCATTCTTCCCTTTTCCTGACTGAAATTTAATAAGGAATGCGGCTACGGAACTTTTTTGTCACTTTACGGATGTCTTTTATAAAAAGTGTTGACATTTTGTCGAAGACACAGAAGACCAAAAAGTTTACCAATTTTGCAGAAAAGAAAATTTATAGAAATAAATGACTTTTTAGAAAAAACGCTCCATAGCCGCACCCTCTAGGCATTCTGCTACATATCTAGCAAATAAAAATCTTGAATATTGTAATAGTTTTCTGACGATAGATTAACTAAACAATGTAGGCGTGTTGCTGATAGAGGCTACTCTAATTTCCTTCCCATTTAATTGACAGACCTGAAATTTTGTTATACACCCTTTAGCATGACCACCAGCCTACCCTGTAAATTTCATTAATTTTAAGACAAGGGTTCAAAAGTTGACCCCCCTAGGGGGTGTGTCCCCTTAAGTGCCTTGGACGAGCTGAGCTCGTCGGCCACTTTCTGGCTAAAAATGCCGTGGAAGAGCTCAGCTCTTCCAGTGGTTTTTTCGGTTGCCCCTCAATTCATTGTGACGTCACGTTACGTCATAAGTGACATTGTGATGTCACATAGCACTATCACATCACATGACACTGTTACATTACATGACACTGCAACATGACATTGTGATGTCACATGACACCATGACGTTATGTTACACTGAACACCGTGATGACGTATGACACTGTGGTGATGCCACATCACGTGGTCAACGCGACCCAAGCTCGCATGACCGTGTGCTTTTCTGATGGTCACGTGACACTGTCATGTCACGTGCCACCCCACTGTCACATGCTATGCATTTAGAGCACCTTTGGGACATACCAAAGAGACAGGCAGTTTTTAACAAGGAATGTGTTATATCAGCTGAATTTCGTGAAAAAATTGTTACAAAGAATTGTTGCATCAATTTTCCCGGGAGAAATTAGTGTCACGGGACTCTATGGTACCTCAAGTCACGTGTCATCAATTTCTCCGCGAAATTTAGCGAAGAGATTGATGTGACATTACCACCACGCCGTGTCACCTCAAGTCACGTGACATCAGTTCCTACGAGGTGATTCTGCAAGGTGGTTCTGTGAAATGGTAGTTTGTGCTCAACATTTTTTGTACTCCCCGGTCTTTGTCAGCATGATCAAGCCTGTATATTTTGCTTGTGTGCCATCCCTCGGGAACTTCCATCACCCCAAATGTTGCATCTCGTGCAGCACCTCTCGAGGTCAAGGTCCCTGTGAAGTTGACCCGCAGCTCGAGGGGTGGTTTCAACGTCGAGTTTGTGCCCGACCAAGTCGGTCAGTATCCCTTGTTTTCCTCCTTTTTTTTTTAACACTGACCATACCGACACCGGAAAGCTATGCGGCCCTAGGGAATTGTATAAAATGACTTCAGTCCCCCGTCAGGACCTATACTCTCCACCTTGAGATTGTCAGTCAAGTGCTTTGGCGACTGAGCTATCCAGGCTGGGGGGTCAGAGCACGCAAAAACAAAGTAATTCGTACAGCGCACGAACATGCGGTCGCACGCTTCGTGGCTTTTCCTGTCACGCTGCGCCATCTCACGGCGTGTGTCAGAAATGAGAGCGAATCTTCGTTAGATGCCCTTCGTTAGATGCTGTCGTTCCGATGCCGTGCGCTTTTTTCCTGGAAGTCAAATCACACATTTTGTGCTTTTCAGTCTTTGTCAGCATGATCTAGCTTGTATAATTTTGTTTGGATAGCTTTTGTAGCCCAGTGCATGAAGCCATCATATTGTTCTGAAGCTCTCAGGTGCAATGTTGGAAGATGACTAGTATATGTGTTGTTTCAAGTGCCATATTAAGAAAAGTATAATGCTGTATAATTTGCCAATAGTATAATTTTGTCTACGTCCGGGGAAAACCTGGGCAAATACTTTTCCTAGCGTTAGAAAAAACACTGACATAGAGTATGGGTTGATATCCCCACCACTAGAGAGTTTGCTCGGAACAGATGTTGTGACTCTAAGCTGTCTGGGCCTTGTGGTGCACTACAGCAGCATTCTCCGAATGTGGATTTTTGTGAAGTTTTGAGCAATTGAGAGTAAACTGTTGGAATTGCCATCTTTATAAGAAGAAAGGGAAGTTGTAAACAGATGGTTTGTAGAAAATATTCCTATCATGTTAAATATGGTAGTGTTAAACAGGAAGAGTCTCTGGGCAACAAAGAGTCCATTCATCGTACTACTACCGTAATATCTCGAGTCATCGCCCATCCCACGTTTTGGGCCAATATCGATTTCCAAAAAAACACAGAGTCAATCGCTGACCCAATGCTGACTCCCAACGCTGACTCCACGATCCGTGAAAATTCATCCTACCTGAAAGACGCGGCCGCGGACCTTACAGTTGGAGGATATCCATGACAAAGTAAAACAAAGGAGGGAAAAACACTTCTCTTTTTTTACGCATTTCCTCTGCGAGCGACCCCAAAGTCGTAGTGCATCTGTGCGAGAAGAAAACAATAGAGATAACAGGATGAAACTTCGTTTTGCTTACAAAAAGTTTGTCCAGATAAAAAAAAGAAAAATAAAGTCGGAAATATAACGCAAGCAGTAACCCATTCAGGAATTGCGAGGTAAACGAACACCCCATATGCTGGAATGTAACCGCGAAGTGTAAGGTCAAAGTCTGTCTCCGCTGAAGTAAGGTCGCCGCAAACCCGCTCCTTCTCCCGGCACGTCGGGACCGCGGTTATGCAATGTTTCAGACAAAGCTAACAAGTAAATAAAGATTTGCTGGAACGTCGCACACAGATGTTTGCAGAGCATCCCATTTCGAGCTCCGTGTTCGTGGTGCCGTTCATGCCACGCAGCAACGCTGCCTTAGTCCGCAGTTTGCCTTAGCCCGCGTTGGTAGCACGCCGTGCACGGACCCACAGATGTATGCACCAAACAAGTAAGTTACGCAAGAGCTTGCGATTGACGAGGCACCCGACTTGGCCCGATGCCAAAGTATTTGCCAACGCGATTGCCGGCTTTCCTGCTCCTCCAAGCATCGCTCTTCGTCGCTTCTTTTGTCCGCCCGCTCGCTTGTTGTGCCTAGTTGGTTTTTCTATTTTCTTGTTAACTTATTGTTTTTTTGTTTTTTTCTAACGAGGAGAACATAGCGGTGTTACAAACATGCTTTCACGGAACAAATGTTCACGCTGTATGCCAATCGGCGGTGTTCGTCGTAGCGCGTATGCAAGCAATGGACTTTGCGATAGTAAAACTTTATTTCGTGATCATTTTTTGCATAAAACAAATGAACTAATTCGAGTTTAGAGTTTAATATATCTCTTGTGCAGCCATGCTAGATACGCACAGAAAAAGGGGACTTTTTTTCCCGCTTTTTTTTATCTTTGTGCTCACCCACCGAGATATGGCCCGCCCCACTTTTTTATGGATTTCAGGTGGCAGGGGGGTGGGCGATGACTCGGGATATTACGGTAGTTGATTCACTTAAAATTCTGATATGAGTTTGCTGAACAAACACTGAAGGGTGCCATCAGTAAACATGTTAGAGACCTGACCGAGTGATGCAATCATGCTGAACGTGCAGGTCCATACATGGTCCAAGCAGAGTTTGCAGGAAAGGCGCTTGCTGGGACGCCGGCAATGGTCAAGGCGTATGATGCCCGCAAGGTTGATGTCAGTGCAGTTTCTCACGGCACGTTGGGCAAGCCCGTCCAGTTTACGGGTGAGTTTTAAAATAATCTTCAAAAAGGCACTAGAGGTGCAGTAACTTCATCTTCATTAAAGGCCATTGATTGAGCGACAAATTATCTTCGCGCTTTGAATGTTTTCACGAATAATCAAACGATTTTGACTCAAAATTTCAAATAAAATATTTGCACTTTTTTTTGCACTGATTGACTTCATCCACTTGGAAAAAAGAAGCAAGTTTTGTTGTCACTGTGAGAGGCTTTTTAAGACGGTTTGTTTTGTTACTGTGTCCTTTCTTCTTTCGGACATCTCTGTATATCGTAGCCATTTTGCCAGTTCATTGCTTTAAGACACTAGCTTTCAAAAATTTTGGTCTATTTGTGTGGAGTGTGATAGTTAGGCGAGTAAAAATTCTCTGGTAAGTATGAAAATAGGAAACTGGCACTAATGTTAGATATGGGCTGTTGACATGCATTGCACATAACGCTACTTTTCGTTAAAACTTCTTTGCAGCGATACTGTTTCCTGCAAGTTTTTCAGTCAAGAAAAGATGACTCATACTTCAAGATAGACTATGATGCTTTCAGTACTGTTAAGAGCTTGAACTAAAGAAACTAATTAACTGTGCAAAACAAAACAAAAATTTTTTTGTTTTACGCGGTCAATTAGATTTTTTAATTCAAGCTCTTTAACACTGAAAGAATAATAGTCTATCTTTAAGTATGAGTCATCTTTTCTTGACTGAAAAACTTACAGAAAACAGCATTGTTGCAAAGAAGTTGCAACAAAAAGTAGAAGTAAATATATTATGCACAGCACATGACAACGGCCCATATTTTAACATTGGTGCACCTGTTTCCCATTTCTGTACTTGAGAAGTTTTACTCACCGGTCACACTCCATGCAAATAGCCTACATATTTTATAGCTAATGTCTTTCAATGATAAAATATGTTAAGGATATTTCTGAAATCTATATGATCTCTAAGTTCAGACTCTGATTAACAGGTTGCAGGTAACCTGTCAGAATGAGGTCTGTCGTGTGTAGGCATGGATGAAATTAAACGAGCACTGAAAGGAGGCGCGTCTTCATATTGGTGTTGTTCTTGCAGTGGACGTGAGTTGTGCCGGCGAAGGCAACCTTGCCATCACGGTGACATCTCGCAACCGAGACGTTCCCACCGTGGTCCACCCCATGGGGGGTGCCAAGTTTGCCGTGTCATTTGTCCCTGGTGATCCGTCAGACCATGTGATCAGCATCAGCTTCAATAAAGAGCCTGTGCCAGGTACTGTCCGTACTTTTAAGCAAACCATAAAACAACTTTTTTTACTTTGATTAATTAGTGTTCAGTACCATATTTTCCGGGTCCGCACCGGGTCTGCATAGTCTGCAGAAGCAAATTTGTGGTAAAAAAAGAAGTTTTTGCTTAGATAGTCTGTATTCGACGCATAGACCGCACGCCATGCATAGTCTGCTCCTAGTGCCTAGTCTGAACGTAAAAATTATCATACACAGCACACCTTGACAAATGCCTGCTGTATTAGCTCATAGAGAAGCTTGAATCTTACATAAATCAACATTAAGGTACTCCGTTATTTATAAAATCCTTCACGTCTTGTCACAGTGAACAATCTAGAAAAAAAAAATCAAATCCTTGTATAGTTCGCACATGTAGATAGTCTGCATCGGATAAAATTTCAACTTTTAAACATGTGGAACATAATGGTAAACCTGAGACTGGGGTAGCTGAATTTTGAGACATTGCCTGTTCTTTTTTTGTGTTCCTTTATGTTTTCCTTTTCCTACCCCAGTCTCATACCATCATGTTCAACTTACACCAGCTCACCTGCACTCTGACTATTTTTTCTTTAAACACATATAGTCCGTGGACTATACATAGGAAAATATGGTAATTTATAAAGCGTGAAACACACCAGATTTATGAGTAAAATGGTGGGTAGGTCACTTACCTCCTTAATTCTTCCTAAAAAAATTATTATGAGAAAAGGTGTTGGTGCACCCTAAGTGTAGGAGTCTTAATATGTTTTCGGATTTTCAGTATTTAGGTGCATTTTATGTCTCACAGATGAGTACTCTTACTTTATTTCATTTTCATTTTTATTATCCTTCACTTGCCCATTGGTACAAGGCCAAGATAAACAGTTACACAAAGGTTATTTCTCGTTTTGACATCATATTCGAACACCTGCTGAACATATTGTTAAAAACCTTTTTCTGTTTTGCTTGCTTACTTCATTTTGGAGTCAAACTTACGAGGATGCTTAGAATAGCATTTGAATGAATATATTCTAGCCAAGTA
Organism: Ixodes persulcatus; assembly: GCA_013358835.2. Lineage (NCBI taxonomy): Eukaryota > Metazoa > Arthropoda > Arachnida > Ixodida > Ixodidae > Ixodes > Ixodes persulcatus. The sequence continues at coordinate 494,336 of JABSTQ010010605.1, forward strand.
TAAAAAAGTTGGGATAATATTAGGGTCTTTGGAGTTCACAGCTTAGGCATTGCACATGCGTGAGATGTTAGGTCAATCATCTGAAATGTTTTCCTGTGTTTTTTTTTTTGTGCTAATTTCCAGGGAGTCCCTTCAAGGTGAAGGTGCAGGATGGTGGAAAGGTTACAGCCACGGACCTTTCCTCGCTGGCGGCAGCTTCGGTGGACAAATCCGTTGGATTCGTCATCCAGAATGCAGGTGGAAGAGAGCGGGACCTCTCGGTCAGAGTCGAAGGTGGGTCTCATTTGTGTTCTCTTATTTTCATCATACAGGTGAACAAATCTAGTTTCTCGCTGCAATGATGAAACTCGAGCTGAGCTCAACAGAATTCCAGAGAATGTCCCGGCCTCCCATTGGCTGCGAGAATGACTGACATGAAAGATGCAGACATGTTGAGACATCCTGGCAAGCGCTGAAGGTGCTTCGATGTCTATCTGTCTGTCAGTCGTTCTTGCAGTCAATGGTGGCATTGCATATTGTCATTCTGGATCGAGAATGACGTTTCTCAGAAGTCGCCATTCTTAGGATCAAACTGTAACTGTCTCGTGATGCGTAAATACTATTGGGTTCTTATGTGATGAGAAGCTGAGGGAGAGGAGGAGACAAGAGCGCGCAGAGACGTCAGAACGCCGAGCTCTGGTTAGAATGATTAGTGGGTAGACGTGAAGATAGCTGCCTTTGTCTTGACTCACACTTCGAACACGTTTGATCGCCAAACGGCAGCGTCCAGCGTTTCACTTTTGCTTTCAAACGCGTTTAAAGAGTGAGTAGAGACAAAGGCAGCTAGCTTTACGTCTACCCACTAGCCACTCCAGTCAGAGCTCGGCGTTCTGACATCCCTGTGTGCTCTCGTCTTCTCCTCCCCCTCAGTTTCTCGGCACATTAAAACTTCTCGTGTCATATCTCTTTTTTTTTTGGTGCATCTTGCCAGCTTGCATTTGAGTACCATTGTTGGGCAAGTCACTAAATTCTGTTGCTGAGTTGAGGAACATGGAGTGTATGTTTTTAAAGTTTTTTTGCATGCTTGTTTTGGGCTCTTTTCAGGACCTGAGGGTTCTCCAGGTGCCTTGTTCGCTCAAGGACATCGGAGACAGGAACCTAAGGGTGGAGTTCTCCCCCGTTCGGACAGGTGAGCATCTCGAGGCAACCGTTTGCAGCCATCTTAGTTTATGGCGCGGTCCTTGGATTACCTGGTCTGGAATCGTTATGTCATGCTATGGGGAAGTCTTCCCTAGGGACAAGAACCAACATTAGGAGTCAACCAACTTAGTTGACTGATTTAATTGCCATCATTTTTTGTGTGTTCACTCCCCTTCTGAAATGTACTATGTACCTTGAGGGTAAATAAATAAATAAATAAATCGGATCGCTCAGAGAACCTAATGGAATTCTGAACATGAATTCTGAGAAGCCACAGTGAAGAAAGGTGCTGGGTGCTTCTACCCTTTCATCAAACCCCATGGACCCGTCGAAAAAATGGACGATTGGAAACGCCATCTATACTTGAGGCCTAAGGGTCATAATTTTTTGAAAAAATTGAAATGCCATGTGAATGGTGCTGCACCTGCTTTATGGGCATTATCGAGCTTTTACGGGATTTTTACTTCTTCAATCTTTTCATTTCTTTTCACTTTCCTTCACTCCTACTTGCATTAGCACCACTTGAGGAGACAGAATTGACTAGGGCAAAAACAGCTCAAGTTTGCAGACCAGTAAATAGTTTATTTAAGGACCTTGGTTATGGGACTCATTAAATTGTCTCAACTGCACTACAGTCTTGCACCCATCTATTCATTCTCTTGGATTTTGTCAAGGTTACAAGCTAGGCTAACTGAAAATAATGACGTATGTCCACCACTTGCGCATCCCTCGATAGACAACACGAAAAAGGCCTGGGGTTGTCGGAGAAAGTGTAACAAACCCAGAAAAGTCGGGCGACTGACAGAGAATTGAGCCAAGGAACGGCGTGTCGAAGAGGTTCACGAAAATGTCACTTCAGCACAAGTATATTTCAACACACGTGTGAAAAGACCTTACCTTTGTATCCAAAAGTCAAGATCAAGGACAAAGACGACATACCAGGGCTGGTATTTGTTGGCCAACGTATCAGTGGTTGCTCCCAGTTCAAAAACATAATTGTTTGGGGCCGTACTAAAAGCTAGACATTCTATAAATTTTCAGAACACAGTCGGTGTTACAGGTGGGGCTCACTCTTTTTGTGATTTAGCCAAAGAAAGTTTTCTAAACTGGGTGGAGGAAGCCAAGGCATTCTGAAATTCCTTTTGAAAAGACAGTATTCTGACGGCATTGGCACTGTCTGGTTCTAGGGGAGCACAAGGTCCATGTGTCGCACCTGGGCAGTCCCATCCCCAGCAGCCCATTCACGTGCAAAGTGTTTGACACGCGTCAGATCAAGGTGCGTGACATCCCCAAGGGCTTTGTGGGAAAGCCTGTCACCTTCGTGGGTGAGTACCCTTCTTGCCCACGGGCAGCTTGTTTTCCTTTCTCGAATTCCTCCGAACTGTACTCCTGAATGCACTTGGTACTATAACTTGGTTCTGCACTACTTGGTTCTGCACTTCGTTTTTGTCGCGCTGTGCAACCTGAATTCTGTAGATCATCATTGCGCATCACCCACAGTTATAATTTGAAGAGGAAACTCCCTTTCTTTTACCCGCTTTTTGTTTCCTGCTACAAATCTTGTTTGAGACAACCTTCCCAAGTCAATTGTTTCCATCATGGATCCTGTTTTTTGGTCAAGAGCTAACAAGTTGCACGGCATAACTAATTTATTGTGTTTTAATAAGTTCACACTAGTATTCTACATTATTTCGTTTTCGTAGTATGCCCTTATGTCATGGCCTCGTGCTATTAAGGTTTATAATAAATTGATAAATGAACGAAAATATATAATAAAAATTATGCTCTTTTTTTATACATCTACCCTTACTGCTTTAGTACAAGGCATCAAAGGAAACCCAAGACACAATCAGACGAGTTGCAGTAACCACCATTACCATTTCAGATTAATCTTGATTAAATGAAGTGCTTGTCTGATGGTAGGGATGGCAGGTCGAATTTAGGCAGGTCAATATCAAAACCTGAATTGCCTTTCCCCTTTTTTGTTTGCTGGAAAGCATCTAACTTTGTTGCTTTTTCTTTTGGTGAGCAGTGGAGACTGCGCATGCAGGTCCAGGCAACCTGGAAGTGATGGTGAACAATGGCAGGGTGCCAACAACACCCCAGGCGCAGTCGCCGACGCAGTACGCCATCACCTTCACTCCCGCAGACGACCGACCCCATGTCATTGATGTGCGCTTCAATGGCGAGCACGTCCCAGGTGCGTGGAACTGTCTTGGTAGTTCCAGTGAGTGTTCGAAACCTTGAGCTTTGAGCACGGGCCGTAAGAGAATTGAATCGTCAACCTATCATTGATGACAACTAGCTATACGCTCTTCTGTTTATCATCAACTTTAGTTATATACCAGCCCCCTAAGATAACGCCCACCAAGATTGGGTACAGAGCATGACGGAGTTGAAAGAAGTAATTCACTGTTTTTTCTGTTTTTTCTTACAAATGAGTGGCCCCAGGCCCCTAGCCCGCATCAGAACTGCTATTTTGATGGTAAAATTTGGAATTTGTTTTCTCGTTTAGTAAGATGCACGTAAGTGTTAATGTCATGCGTATTTGTGCTAACCATACTGCATACTAGCTTTGTTAAATTTACTTACACCTCCTGCACCGGTGCAAACAAGTGTAGGGCGGTGTACTTCCGGTATTACCTGTATACACATACCGGTAGCGCACTGCCTTACTCTTTTCTGCACCAGTGCAGGAGGTGCAGGAAAATCGAACGAAGCTAGTGTACATCGTGCGCCATTGAAGTTTTTGTCCCTCGGCGGCTTCGTTACCTTTATTCCATTCAATCAAGTACGGTTCATTTATCTACATATTTTCGAATATCATGAGTAACTAGGAAAGACAGAACTGAGGTTTCTTTGTATGTGGCCTATGGTAACAACTCTTCATATTTATTGCCATAAAGAGCTTCTCAAGAGGACCTGTTTTTAGGACCCATAATTTAGAAGAACAGATGGGGATGTTTGGAGGCCTAAACAACATTCATAAGAGGCTACACCAGTCCAGAAACGCATGCAAGAAATCCTGTACATTTTTTAAGGACGGATTTTTCGTGGAAGTGCACAATCAATTTTGTTTTGATGAAAATACGGTGGTCATGAAATTGAGTTAAAGGGGTCATGAAACAATATCAAGTTGGAATGTGCATGACTTTGCAGAGGTGTACTGGCCCTACCAAAGTACACTTGCACAGACCGCCACTGATTCAGAAGCTTCTTTGTCGCAGTGAAATTGCGAGGATAAAAGGGGACTATTTCAGTCTTGCCTTCAAAAAGGTTGGTGATGTAATTGGAGGATCGAAACCACCCGCGTGACGACGGTCGAGCGCAACTCATGGATTGGACACGAGAACTGCGTGAGCACTCGAGGCTCATAACAATCAATGCCTCGGCCGACACTCGGGTAGTGGCTCGTGTCCATGCCACTGTGGTGATGAGAATAGCCGAACTCTAACAATGCCCGGAGCTCAGGACGCATCTTTTACTTTGCCAATCCCAGCTCGTGGCTATGATTGACGTTGGCGACATGCGATAGGCACCAGGCCATGTGGCAGCTTGTACTGGCTCTGAGTTAGAGGATGAACGATGCTCATATTTCTCAAATTTGTTTGGCGACTGCCATTGCCTAGAAATAAGAAAAGCTAAGGCAAGTTTATTCAGTTATTAACGTTAGGGTGTGTTTCTAAGTAGTATTTAGCGAAAGTAGAAAAATTGTTTCATGGCCCCTTAACAGGCGAGTTTAGCTCCGACCAAGAAATTTTCCTCTCTCAAAATACACCACAAATTGTCACTTTTGGAAATTCTTAGAATATTGTTGTTAATAAAATCTGCATCAAAGTATACAAAGGCTTGTGTTCTCAAACCGAGTTGTTAGGAATTCAGTGGTTTCCCAAAGCACCCTCAAGGTTCCCCGAGCTGCCGAATTTACTCGGCCATCCCTGCTTTTAAGTAAAGTGTTCGTTCGGTTTAAGCTTGGTTTGAGAAGATTTCATCGAGCCACCCATTGGTACTTTACTATGTGCCAATTACATTCAATAGTATGTGCATCACTGTTTACAAGGTCTGTACACAATTCTGTGCTAATGTGTTGCATCAGTGTAAAGACCAAGAGGGGTTTCCTCAGCCATCAATTAAGACACAGGTGTTCCTCGAGATCAGAATGTTTGAGATTCTCTGATCAAAGAGAAAAGAAAGAGCAGGAAGAGTTCTGCTGTGAAAGGTATAAAACAAACGGAAGATACATTGACTGAGCTAGTATAGCTGCACAGCTTTGAAACAATGTTGAAGTTTTGTGTGATGCTTTTTTCGACTGTTTTTAGGGAGTCCGTTCCAGTGTCAAGTGGCTGATCTGTCCAAGATCAAGGTGGTGGGTGAAGGCATTGAGAGAGTTGCAGTGGGACGGCCAGCTGCCTTCGTCGTGGACACTCACGGACACGACGTGGGACAGTTCTCGGTTTCTATACTCGGTAAGTGCTGTTTGTGTTGGACGTTTGCTCAAAGAATGCTTGAAAATACCGCAAAGCATGCATGAACTGGCAGCTACTCTGAACATATATTTCAGTGAACACTGAATTATCTGAATTTCTTTGCAATTCTTAACATGACAAGTGTATTTCATATGGGAAAATGATGATGACAGGGGAGAAATGCTGACAGTGAGGTTAACATTACATATCACATTGTGTGGTACTCGAACCTCTTGAAGAGACACAGACTACAGGGCCTTCATTTTTGGAGTGAGACGAAGGGCCTTGCAGTGATCGCAGCTGCAAAAACATGTAAAGGGATCAGCGTCGGGCAACTGGCGTTTCTCATGCCTTCTAACCAGTTCTTTTATCACCACGGAAAGTTTATGAGCAGCTTTCAGTGAATACTGGAGAGAGATATGTGGCCTAACAACCACTAGTGTGACAATATCAATTGTGACTTTAAGTGGACATCACATATTTTTGAAGAAGGGGAGGGTAAGCACAACATGCAGAAGCGTGACTGCTAAGCACCAACTGGAGCAGCTCGGCTCACGCAACGAAAAGGAGAACACGGACGCATTGCACGCATGCAATGCACCACCGACCACTTTGCCGCGCACTCTTTGATTCTTATCAATTTCTTCCCAAGAGGATGGTGGGGGGGGGTTTGCATATTGTTTGCAAAGGGTAAAGATCCAGGAAACAGATGTTGGGTATGCTCGACAAGGGGAGAATGTGAGCTGCTCTTTCTGGCATTACAGGATTGGAATTGAGAAAGGGAGAAAGACAGCGAGAGAGAGGAGGTTGAGGCAAACAAGGTGTGTGCAGCGTTCCGCCTCAGCCGCTCTGAGGAACGTCTACTGCAAGCATCGTGGTCGCTCTAGCGTTACGCTCTCTGCTTGGAAGGGACCTAGACTACCCTCTCCCCACCTTCTCTCCACATAATCGTGTGATCGCCGTAGCACGACCAACTCTCCCCCTCGCCTCTTCTCCCTCCGGCTCTTTCACAATGCCAGATTTCTTTTGTCTGTTTGCCGGCTGTTTTGCTTGCTTGCCCATTCCTTTTTCTTGCGGGTAAAGGGCTCGTTATTACGTCTACTCCTGCTGGGAGCAGAACGGCCTGCCGCCCTGTTCGCGAGACTGTCATCTCATCTGCTGCTGGCTTGTGGAGGCCGAGTCAATGGATGGCCCGTCTGTCTCGTGTGCCCCCTTCTTTATTTCTTAATCAAATTTGTCTTATTACTCGAGGTCGTCGTTAGGAGTTGGTTCGGTTAAAGCAGGGAGGCAAAAAGTTTGATACCCTGGAAAAAATGTTAGGGGAACGAGCATGTGTAAGTTGTACGGCGTGTGGCCAGTACAAAGGTCAAATTATGTCCTTTCATAACCCTTGACCTTGCAATGCCCTGTGGTGATTCTTTTGCATTCTGTTTACTCGTTATTTGATTGCCACTAAGTGGGGCTTGTGCTTGCTTTTGTCTTTCTTTTTAAAGTGGTGGGTTAGCAGTTTGCTTTTTTATTTTTTATTTGTCAGAATGAAAGTATGTTTTGGACAGAACTATTCTTACATTCTAAATTCCTCGTGCTTCCTTTTTTTTTTGTGACCGCAGGACCGAACCAGAGCCCGCTGAAGACGCACGTGACTGGCAATCACCACGGGGGTTACCGGGTGGAGTACACGCCCGTCGAAGTCGGTATGTCCTCCAAACAAAATTGATTGCGTTTTGCTCTTCCAAGTTTTAGAGGAAGTTGCGTTGGAGAATTGAAATTATTGACAATTCAAATTTGGATGCTTTCTGAGCATCTGAAGTATTTCATGTAAAAATGCTGGCCGTACTGATTGCAGATTTTTTTTTTTTTTTTAAGGGCACCGCTTTTCTTTTTTTTTTCAATCATGTATGGATTAACTGACTAATGCCACGTGAGTGGTAACATTACTTGCGGTACCACTGTTGCCCGTGGTATTACGGGCTAATAAATAAATTGAAAAGCAACTTTTCTGCAGATACAGATACATGATTCACCCAGGCCATGTTCTGTAAGTGGCATCTTTATTTATATTGATATTGGGAACTGGTATAAATATACCATAAGTTCCTTGAATATATTTGATCTAATTCAGCTTGTCTTCAATAGAACAAGTTATACCTTATATAGCTTAATTGCCATGAACATGATCGAATTGTATCTCCAGCCCTTTATTATACAGTCGAATCTCGTTAATTCAAGCTCTAGGGGGGCCGAAAATTTGTTTGAATAAAGCAAAGTTTTAATTACCAGGAGTTTCCTCCCATAGAGACGCATAGAATGGGACCTGCATGCTAGTTTGAATTATCCGCAAGTTTGAATTAAGAGAGTTTGAATTAATGAGAGTTGACTGTATATGACTCTGATAGTATGTATACTAGTAGTATTTTATGCTGGGTGATATCTCAACTACTCGGAAACTTGAATTAATAGCCTCAAACGATATATCAATAGTGCATATTTTCATAGCTCTTCATAAACCAGTAATGTGACAATACATTTTGTCAAGCATTTTAATGATTGGATAATTTGTTTCAATTGTTTCTTCATAAAATATATTTATCCCGACCATTCATTCTCACTTAACTATTATACTTTGTTAGAAAACAACCTTTTGACAAAGATTCATCATACATGGGAGGCTACCTGTAGCTTGAATAAAACTTGAGAATGAAAGCACAAAGGACAAAAAGTGGACACGTGCAAGTATCGGTATGCCTACATGTCTATTTCTCTTCTTTCATGTTTTTTTGCTTTTACTTGTTTCTCGTAATGACAGACGTTGGCTGCTTTTGCATGGATGGATCAGTCCGTAGCGCAACGAATTGAGATTTGATGACATCGACTGGTTAGAAGAGGAAGAGAAAGGAGGATTGGATACCCACATTTGGCCCCCTCTCGATTTTATGCGCTTCATTTTTCATCCATGTAAACAGCACTTATGTCAGCGAGCAACATTAGTTCATACTTTTTATGTATCGAACGAGATAGAACACATAATATAGGCTTTGCGCGATGAGCCATTAACTTTACCAAAACAGGGCATGATAAAAAATGTATATCCACGCTTGAGGAGGCTCGAAGTAGAAGCGGCGGTGTCACTCGTGGCATGCGGAGCGGCTCTGGCAGATCCTCTTGTGCCTTGTGTGCTTGCACACAACAAAGCATCAGTACACCCCAGTCGATCATCTTTTGCTTTTCCTCTCACCAGGCGACCACGCCGTGGAGATCCTTCTGGGAGGCCAGAGCCTGGCCGGAAGCCCCTTCATGAGCAAAGTGTACGATGCCTCCAAGGTCCGGGTGGCCGACATCGGCAGTGGCACGGTCGGTCGGCCGGTCTACTTCAGCAGTGAGTGCCCCTGACTGTACCTCGGCCGCTCAATTCCTCTTGGAAGTGGATTCCTTTTGTGGTTACTCAGCTTTGTTCTTTGCTTACTCGACACTTGGGGTTTCACTTGCTCAACACCTGGGGTGCACTCCTATGGTTGTCAAGATCCGAAATGCAATAATTTAGGAGCGAACCCGACACACTTTTGCGTTCGTGGCTCGGCTTGTAACCAACGAAACGGGCAGTACGCATCTGTTATATGCCTAATTGTTATTTTGCGTACAAGGGGTTGTGAGACCAATGAATGTGATACGATATGGAGGGTGTCTCAAAAACAAATTTAGGGGTTTTTTTCTACCGCAAAAATAAACTATGCATTGCCGAACGCTCATTCTCCGCCCAAATGTAGTGCTAGCGGCCTGAACCAGATGTGAAAGTTTCAGAACTAGCCGTTATGTTACTCAAAAGTTACGAGTGATTTTTTTAGGTTTTTAATGGGAAAATGGTGACCGATGGAGCTCTCAAATACATGGAGCTGAATGGCGCCAGTTACCGAAAACGGGCGTAAACAAGCCCTATTTTCCCATTGGAATTTTCAGAAGATCAGTTATAACTTGTGATCGAGATAACGGTTCATTCTGAAACTTTGGCACCTGGTTCGGACCGTGCTACATTTGGGCAGAGAATGAGCGTTCGGCGAGCATGGTCTATTTTCGTGGTGAAAAAATATACTCTAAATATTTTTTGGGGGGACACACAGTATTTATTAGCTTCTGAACAGCAAATGAACTTACCAAAGGTCTTATTACGTTTATATACATATAGTAAGAGAGAATTACTGTAAAACCCTTAATGTTCGCGAAGCCCTTAATTTTCGCGAATTTCGCAAACTGAAAAGTTCGCGAAAATTAGGGGCACGCGAAAATTTCGGTCCTTAAGAGTTTCAATGCAGGCGCCTGGAATTCGCGAAATTTAGCTGCCGCCATTACGTCCTCCGTGACCGATTCGCGAAATATAGAGGCCGCGAAAATAAAGGGTTTTACAGTACTTTTGAATTGCGATAATGCTACAACAGTAGTTGTTGGTCGGTTGTGTTTTTGTATCTCTCGTTCTATTGTGTCGTTTCATCCTCGTGCATAGAAAACGTCATTCTCTTTTGCAGTTGACGCCAGCCAGGCAGGTGCAGGGAATTTGGAGATCATTGTGTCAGTGGGCGGACGCAATGTGCCCAACTACGTACAGTCGGAGGGCAACGCCAAGTTCAGGGTCAACTTCAAACCCAGCGAACCCCTTACCCACACGCTCAGCGTCAAGTTCAACGGGGAGCCCGTGCCAGGTCAGTAGCCGCGCTGCAAGTCAGCACGAGCAGCCGGTTAAGAGGAAACAAAGATTATAATTTTTTATGGTTCGGACGTATAGCAGAGGATTTCAAGTCAGTTTTGACCAAGTTGTGTTCCTGACGAATAATTCCACGAATGGATTAAAATGTAAATATTAAAGGCTGGTTCCCACACCTGCGTTTGAGTGTGACCAAGTGTGTTGCAACTGCTTGCGACTGCTTATGTTGACACACCCTGAACACAGCTACCCTGAAAATTTTGCGGTATTTACGATATAAAATCTGCGCATTTATCTGAGAAATGGTCGTTTACATTATTGTTAGAACTATTTCACGGTGAAAGAATGATTTGTTTAAAATTAGAAAATAAACATAGATCGGAACTGTTTTAGGGCCATGTGTTAGATGGACCCAGTGTGCTCTCCCCCAGTGGTCGCAAATGGTTATAGCACAATCGGTCGCACACAAACGCAAATCTGTGAACCTGCAGCCATAACCATACTGCTTTTAGCACACTTCCTACATAGTAGGAGAAAAGGGCAATTCTCAGCAAAGCTTTTGGTAGATTTTGCTACCTTTCACGTGCTGTATCTTGTGAAGACATACGAGCATGAAATGTCTTAAAAAAATCGGTCGGTACTACAGTAATCCCTCGTTATAACAAAATCGCTTTCTTTGAATTACCACTTTTAGAGAAGTGTATCGGCGGCCAACCACGGTGCTAAGGGAAGCACACGGATGATGCATGCACATAACGTGGGCCGCACCCTTTGGATTGCATGGGCGACCGCTGTAGCCATTTCGCGCTGAGCCCGAGAGATGGCGCAGGGGCCGCGGTGTGGGAGTGGGAGGAGGAGGGAGAAAGCGGGGAAAAAGAGGACGGTCGGTGAGGAACGGGGAGGCTGAGATATACCAGCGATACTGCCGATACCATTGTGCGCGAGTAAGCGTGAGAATAAAGTATTTAAGCGAGATGGCTTGCGTGCGAGTGGCAACCGAGACAACCAGCAACGAGGTACGTCACAACGGTTATTACGAATACCGAGGTGCAAAGAGTACACAAGCATACACAGAAGCACATGGAGACCCTTGAGTTCCCTCCCCCTTCTCTACTGAGGCAAACAGCACACTGGGAAAACGGCAAACAAGAAAACGGAGCAAACGGGTGATGGCAGATCACGCAGAGCGCTGCTTCTGATGCCAATCGGTTATTGCGGGCAGGGAGCAGCGGGAGCAGCATCCATGTTCCGACACTACCTACGGCGCGTGCGGCCGACGCTGCCTGACTCCCGTTGGAATCGGATCAAGGGAGCAATATAGCCGATGGAGCCCAGAAAAGGTCATTCCTTCGGGAGACCTCGACGCGCGCACCTGTGGCGTACACGTACGTCGTATCGGAGTGTTAACCAATAGTTGCTTAGATCTGCAAGGTTGAGAAAAGTGGCCGGCCCAAGTCCGAAATCGCCAAAGAATTCGGCATTCCGGCATCGGCTGTTCGACACTGTCCACCATTTTACAGAACAAGCAAGGCATACTGGACGAGTTTGAGAAGAGTTTTTTATGCAAGAGAAAGCGCACCCGCGACTCGACGATGAAATATCGCCAATCGCTTTGCGCACGTCAGATTTTCTCTCGCGAGCATGCTTGCCGAGGTGCACGATTCCCAGAGCTGCAATGATCTCTACAGAAGTGTGTGCAAACATGTTGGCGAAGCCACCAGGGATAACTTAGATTCATTCGCGCTTGTCGATGCGGACGATCCCAGTTATTTTTGTCGCAGATTCTGCGATCGTAAACCTTGCGTGCGGCCAGGGTAAACACGAAGCGACGTTGAAGAGGCACCTCGGGAAGTGCCGACGAGTGCGGAGACGCAAAACCTCCTACAGCTGCTTCGAAACAAAGTCGAATGCAGCTGCAGTGACAGTGTTCTTGCGATGGCTGCAGCAGTTCGAGGAGAACTGACACCCGGCTGAAATTGTCGGCAAACTTTATTAATTAGTTTTTCACTCGGTAAAGCTGTTGCAAGTTGTTCATAAATAAGGTCTGGTGGATTAAATATACGGTCAGAGTGTTCTGCAGTGTTTCCATTCACCTTCAAGGCTGCTGGTTTTTTTGGCTCTCGCTTTTATTGAATTACTGCTTATATTGAATTTGTTTGCCGTCCCGTTGACTTTATTATAATGAGGGATCACTTTATATATGTCCTAGGAATTGTCACACAGCAGTTTTAGAAATAATTATGCAATTGAATTCAATGCCCTTTTAAAACAGTAAAGGGACTATATATAACTTTTTAGAAGACGGTGAACGATGCCCAAATGGATAGTGTGCACTCTTAAGTGTTAGAATTGTTTGGTATCTGAACTGCGTGTAAAAGTTAGCTGGATCTAGACATCTTTGTGTGGCGATTTTGTCCGTGCAGGCAGCCCCTTCTTCGTGAAGGTGAGCGACAACACCCAGTCGATGGTGAGCGGTGCCTCGCTGAGAACCACCTCCATTACCCGCGGTGCCAAGTTCACGATTGACTCCAAAGGTGCCGAAGCCTCCGATTGCAAGGTCTCCATTGTCGGTGAGTGGAGGAAGGAAACCTGAGCCTAGGGTTCAGTGACGAGGGATGTTTCTGTCTCTTCACTGAAAAACTCTATTGGTGAGGTTTTACTATGGGTAAACCATTTTTTGTTCATGACGGATATCCCAGAGGGAGGAAACTAATATAACAAAAAAGGCGAACAACACAGTCTCATGTTTTTATTGTGAACCTGTACCAAATTACCTGCCTCGTTAGTTTAGTCTCCTGTGTATTGTTAGTATTTCTCTCAGTACTTTTAGCAATTTTAAGAAAATGTCATTGAATAGTAAATAAGTCTTTCATTATTTTATATTTGTAAGTGCTTTTGACTGTTTAGATGAGTGGTATTTTTGTTTAGTGTAAAGACATGCATGACGCTTCTTTAGTTTGTAACTTTTCGTTTCACATATACTGAAGAACTGAATAAGTTTGGAACACCTGGTGAAGCATTGCCAAAGTTAATTCAAATATTTTAAATTGCAGGTCCCTCTGGCAAAAAGGTGCCTGTCACTGTGACGAGAACATCACCCACAACTTTTGATGCCGAGTTTCATCCTACAGAAGTTGGTACGTTCATAGTTTCTGTTTCTCTTGCACTGAATTAACAACTCCTAAAGTCTTCTACATAGATATGGTAAAACGCTCAGACAGAGACCCTCGCTTGTAAATGTACCATATTTTCTGTGCTATAGTCCGGAGATACGGGAAAGGATACCGCAGGTTGCAGACGCAGCAGATTCACGTTTGACAGCGCGAAGAACCCGCGGAGACCCGCCGAGAACTCGCATCTCACGGGAACGGATACCGCAGAAACCGATATCGCGTGCGCAGATCGCGGACGTAAACGCGGGAATCCGCTGCAAACCCGCATGTCACGGAAACAAATCAAGCAGATCGCGGCCGCATCAGAATCGCATTTCACGATGCAATAATACACGCGGGAACAACTCGCGCGTGTTACAGCTAGGAATCGATATCGCGCGTGCAGATCGTGGGCAAAAACACGGGAATCCGCTGAAAACTCGGGAACGGATAGCGCAGATCGCAAACGCAGCAGATTTGCATTTCACGCATTTCACGCGCGCAGATCGCAGACAAAAACGCGGGACCGCAGATCGCGCCATTGACGTGCGATTCCCGTCGGACATCGCGTGACGTCCGGCGGGAATCGGGGGAAGGGCGATGTATCGGAATACCGTTCCCAACAGATGTTGGACAAAAAGGGGCGGGTGGGCGATCCTTCAAACGTGGGCGTTCGCTCAGAATTTTACGGTATGCATATTTAAGAGTTAAAATTCTAGGCTGTATGAACTATCTATGCATGTGGACTATACGGGTATTTAGTTTTTCATGATCGTTCATTATGACGAGACATGACGGTTTTTCTGAATGAAAGATTATGTTAATAATGATTTATAATACGAGCTTCTTTGTGAGCTAAGAAAGCAGACATTTGCCAAGGTGTGCCGTACAAGAAGATTGTTTTGTCCACTACGCACTAGACGCAGATTTTACACTGTGTGCGGACTATGCGCCAGGTGCGGAAAATCTAAGAAAAAGACTTATTTTTGACTCCAAATTTGCCCCTGCGGACTATACACCGGGTGCGGACTATAGCCTGGAAAATACGGTAATTATCTCTGAGAGCCCCTTCTAAATTATAATTTGAGTATTGCTCGGTAGTGCATACTAAGGTTTATGTGTTTTATAAATCAGTGGCATTGTTGGTTTTAGTAACAGACCAATGGGACATTTGCTTGAAGCTTCCTGTAGCGAGGATAAAAAAAAAAGGAAAAAAAAAAGGAGTACACTGTACCCTAAATATTTCTTATTTTGTTTGTCATTTTTTTATATTTTACTTTTTTTTTTAATAATGCTACTATTAGTTATTCAAGCACCTGTCGAGCACCTCTGACCTTATCATTGACACGTGATATCTTCCTCGAATATCCCAACAGGTTCAACCGTGGAAGCATTGGGTCTTTACTGACAAACTCATGAACAGTCTCTTCATGCCGTAGGTTTTACCCTGGCACATGAAACCTCTATACAGGTCCAAACCAGGTGAACGTGCTTCTTGATGGGGCAGCGTTGGCAGGCAGTCCTTTTACATGCAACGTCTATGATGTAAGCAAGGTTCGGGTCACTGGACTGAACCCTGGAATCGTCAACAAACCCGTCACCTTTCAAGGCACGTTGAACGCTTTGTTGGTCACTGATTGAACTTGTTTGCTTTGTTTTGTGTTTGCACAAAGTTCATGCATCCAAATTACAAATCATTCATCTTAGTTGTTTGGTATCTTTGTTGCAAACCAGAAGTTTTTTTATTAGTTGCTTGGTGTCTGCATTGCAGCTCAGAATTGTGTAAATTAGCATCTTGATTAGGTTAACCTGTCCTGTAGAACTTGTGTGGCCGGAATTTTTTATTTCTTTACGCTCGCTTTGTCATTCACAGAACAACTTTTTTGTTTATATGTGTGGACATTCGTCAAAGATATGGATCATATCAACCATATATTGCAGGGTAACCGCATCGCCCGCTGTACCATGATGCCAATTGTAAAAGTTTCCACCATGCCTGAAAATTTTTGGCAGCTCTACTTTTAAATTGTGCAGTATCCCACACACTTTGTATTTTAGAGTAGATGGGAAAATCGCCCGATATTGGTCAGTTCTTTGACGACTGTACTTGATGCATTCATTACTTGACCGGTTATGCCCACCTGGGAATAAACTTTGCTGGATGCTCTCGTAGCAAAACGGCTTGTTTGTTTGAGCAGCCAGCAAGAAACTTGGCTTCGTACTGCTGTCACGACCTTTGCTTTTCACTTGTTTCAGTTGATGCGCTTCAGGCGGGCAATGGAACCCTAGAGCTGGTGGTGCGGACGCGCAAGTCATCAGTGTGCGCCGAGTTTGCCATGAAGAGTCACGGCATCTACGAGGTGACCTTTGTGCCCACGGAAAAGACTCCACACTACGTCAACATCACATTCAACGAAGAGGACATCCCCGGTGAGGAAACAGAGGGCACACTGGGATGGGATACAGAGAGAGAGAAAGAAAGAGAGAGAGAAAACACCTTTATTGCATCAATTCGGATGCTGGAATATGAAGTCATTATGTACTTTCTTTCCTGGCTTCTCTCTGATTCAGTAACTGCTGCGGAGCATTGAGGCGGGGAATGTGAGTCGTTGGGCAGTTGTTGCTCGGTCCTTTTTGCAAAGAGTTGCCTCGGTGATAGCGAGCTTAAAAGGACACTAACACCCCCCAAAAAATGTTTTTTATTTATTTATTGCCAGGTAATTTAATATGGTGTCAGGTGACTACCCAATCTATATTTTGCTACAGAGTCACATATATTTAATAAAGCCAAAAAACTAAACTGCTCTAAACCAAAACCGAGACACGAGCACGGAAGCTTACGGTCGGAAGTCACGTGGCTATACCGGACCACATTTTTTTTAGGGGCGAAGCTCCTTAGGGGCTTCGCCCCTAAGGAGCTTCGCCCCTACATGAGCTCATGAGCCCTAAGGAGCCACATGAGCACGTGAGCACATGCTCATGTGCTCGTGTAAGGAAAAAAAAAAAATTGGAAAAAAAAAAGATGAAAAAAAATTTATGAAAAAAGAAAAGAAGAAAAAAAAGAGTAGGGGGTTCTGAAATACCATCCCATCTGTCTGCTTAAAAAAAGAAAAAGAAGAAAACCACACATTCTCCTACTGACATGAATGAAAAGGCTCAAAGAAAAAGAAGAAATAAAAGAGTAGGGGGTTCTGAGATGCCATCCCGTCTGTCTGCTTAAAAAAAGAAAAAGAAGAAAACCACACATTCTCCTACTGACATGAATGAAAGGGCTCAAAGAAAAAGAAGAAATAAAAGAGTAGGGGGTTCTGAGATGCCATCCCGTCTGTCTGCTTAAAAAAAGGAAAAAGAAGAAAACCACACATTCTCCTACTGACATGAATGAAAAGGCTCGGCATGCTGCGGCTCGGCATGCTGCGGCTCGGCGTCTACGCAGACAAGCACCACCAGAGCTTCGCCCCAAGCAACATCATTCACCACGTGGAGATGCGGTCAATTTTTTTTCTCGCTTCTCTGGCATGTGAAGCAGATGACGACAACGACAAAGTTGCGTGTACCATTCGTCGTGCGATTGTGTCATACTTACATCCCTTCAGCTTGATGTTCTGCGCTTCAAGATGATTGGTAGGTACCACAAGCGACAGTTCCAAAGTGGCGGCTCCACGTGCTTCGCAACTATGATCCGTCGTGCGCCACTGTCACATCGTTCAGCCGGCACGTACATCACCATATTGAGAATGACGTCTACATGTACCTCCTGTGATCTGGGCAACATACTTTTTTTAGGGGTGAAGCTCCTTAGGGGCTAGCCATGTCCGTTCATCCATCCGTCCGGCGTCCGGTGCTCATGCTCATGCTCGTAAACTCGCGTGCTCGTGTAGGGGGAAAAAAAAAAATGATAAAAAAAAATGATGAAACAAAAATGTTTGCGCAGTCGACAGGATTCGAACCTGTGCGGGGGAGACCCCAATGGATTTCTAGTCCATCGCCTTAACCACTCGGCCACGACTGCGGGACGAGTAGGGGGCTCTGAGATGTGGTAGTAACTCAAGCGCTCGGGTTGTTATGGATGAAACGTTGCATGTAGCCCCTCAACGTCTATACAGGAGAGGGCGCTGCGGTCAAATGCGTATATAATCGCGTTAAACTTTGCATGCATTGGCTCAACGTTTATAGACGAGAGGGCGCTGCGGTCAAATGCTCAAATGCGTATATAATCACGTTCCATACCACACATTCTCTTTCTGACATGGATGAAAACGAACGAAAGGCTCGGCATGCTGCGGCTCAGCGTCTACGCAGACAAGCACCACCAGAGCTTCGCCCCAATCAACATCATTCACCACGTGGAGATGTGGTCAATTTTCGATCAACGTATTTGCAGCTTCTTGGAGGCCACAAAAAATGGGGTTATTATTTTCTTTTTTTAATATTGAACGTGTGCCTTGATTACCCATGACTTTTAATATGTTTGGTACATAGTTATCTCCCATTATAGCGAAGTCAATGGGACGGCAAAAAAATTCAATATAAGCGGTAATTCAATAAAATCGATAGAGCCAAAAAACAATGTCAGCAGCTTTGAAGGTGGATGGGAACACTACGGTACACCCTGACCATATATTTAGTCAGACAAAAGCTTTACCGAGTAAAAAAAAAATTAAGTTGAGTTTGCCGATAATCTTATCCGGGCATCAGTTCTCCTCGAACTGCTTCAGGCACCGCAAGAACACAGTCACTGCTTCTGCACTCCACTTTGTTTCGAAACAACCGTAGGATGTCTCACGTCTCCGCAGTCGTCAACGTTTCCCGAGGTGCCTCTCTGACGTTGCTTCGTGCTTACCTTGGCCGCATGCAAGGTCTACGATCGCAGCATCCGTGGCGGGAGCAACAACGAGAACGTCCGCATCAACAAGTGCAAATGAATCAAAGTTATCCTTGGTGGCTTTGCCAGCATGTTTTCCCACACTTCTGTAGAGATTGTTGCAGGTGTGGGTATCATGCGCCGGCTGTGCAAGTACGCTCGCAAGAGAAAGTCTGACGGTTGCAAAGCAGTTGGCAATCTTTCATCTTCAGGTTGCGGGCACGCTTTCTCTTGCATGAGAATTGCAACTTTTCGAACCCGTCCAATACCTTGCTTGCTCTGCAAAACGGTGGACAGTGTCGAACAGCCGATGCCGGAAGGTCGAATTTTTCAGCTCTTTCAGACTTGGGACGGCCACTTTTCTCAGCCTCGCAGATCTAAGCGACTCTCAAGAAACACTTCCAATCTCTCATACATGCGTGTAGTACGCTGCAGGTGCGCGTGTCGGGGGCTCCCGAAGGAATGATCTCCTCCGGGCTTCATTGCTCCCTTGACCCGATTTCGACAGGAGTCTGGCAGCATTGGCCGCGGGCGCCGTGAGTAGTGTCGGAACGTGGAAGCTGCTCCTGCTGCGCCACTGCTCCCTGCCCGTGTCCCCGCGTCGGTGCATCAGCATTGGAAGCAGCGCTCTGCGCGCCCTGCCCTCCGTCATTTGTTTACTCTGCTTCCTTGTTTGCCGTTTGCCTCGGTGGAGACGCGGGAGGGAATGCAAGGGTCTCCCAGGGTGTCTAGCGACCTGGAAAACCGGGAGAACCGGGAATTGTCAGGGAAATTTGAACTATGTCTAGCGACCTGGAAAACCGGGAGAACAGGGAATTGTCAGGGATATTGTCAAAAAGCGAGCCCAGTCAGGGAAAATGAGCCGGAAACGCCATCGAGTGCCCTGAGCAAAGTCTTGAGGACTTGAGGGCAGAAGAAAATTAGGCAATCAATTCTGCTTAGAGCAGAGCGCGGGCTCTGCTCACCCGATGTAGAGTGTGCTACCCGATGCAAAGGGAACAGCCGACAAGTTTAGTCCAAGCTTTGGATTGGACTGGATTGGATTGGACTGAGGAGATGACACTACGCTTGATCCAGTTAGAGCTACTAGATTTAGTAACAAATGGGAAAGCCGCAGACCCCAATCCAATTCAAGCCTTAAGCCGAAAGTATCCGAAAGTGTGCATCTGGCGGCCATGCTGCCATTCGGTTATGACGTGTGTGGTTGAGCGTCGTGTTTTTATTGTGTTTCCGGAAGTGGCCTTTCCACTGACGATGTCGGCGGCAAGAAAGTGCTTGTTTAATCTGGACTGGACGAATCTGAATATTTTGGAATATGCAAGTTGGATTAAGCCCGTGCAAAATGATGCTCACAGTGCTCAATGCCTTGTGTTGTAATGGTCTTATATATTTCACCGCATCTGTGGTGGTCAGGGAATTTCACCTGAAATTGTCAGGGAAAACCTGGAAAAGTCAGGGAATTTCAAAATGGTAATTTGCTAGACACCCTGTCTCCGTGCACCCCTGTGCAGGCTTGCATGCTTTCGGCACCTTCGTAATAAGCGTGGTCGCCTGCCATTGCACTTGAAATAATCCGGTTACAAATGCATGCATTTTGGTCAAGAGAACGTTGAACTTTGATAAAAGCGATTTCGTTATAACGAGGGATTACGTCTGAACACCACGTGACCATGAAAAACAAAGTGAGCGCGACTGAAACTGGCCAATTTTTGAACGGCTGTTTTCGGGCGGAAAGAAAATGAATTTTGAGCTGCAAATTGTGTTCTGGGTAGTAGGATTTTTATAGGTCATGTTCAAATAGAATCTCACCAAGCATGAATACCCTGTCAGTGTCCTTTTAAAGAAATATGCAAAGGAAAAAAAACTTTGTTTGAACAGCCTGAATGAATAAAAGATCTCATAAAAACATTTACAAGGAAAACATCTTTTTTTACAGAAGAGTTGTTAAGGGCTAGTTTCTTTAGTTTTGTGTCCGTCCCCACATAAATGTAGACACAAAACTCTGGACAGCTACCGCCATCTATGAGCGATGGCGGCAACCAGACATGCCGGTTGTCTGGTTGCCGCCGTCGCTCATAGATGGTGGCAACCTTTCCAGCCTTTCCACTCTAGTTTTCACCGGTGTCGAAGGGCTGAATTCCTCTAGGCGTCATCCTAGCAGTCGTCCTCGAGGTCGTCCTAGAAGTCGTCCTTGACGTCGTCCTAGACGTCGTCCTCGAGGTCGTCCTAGACGTCGTCCTCGAGGTCGTCCTAGAAGTCGTTCTTGAGGTTGTCCTAGACGTTTTCCTCGGGGCCGTCCTTGAGGTCGTCCTAGATGTCTTCCCTGAGGTCGTCTAGATGTTGTCCTTGAGGTCGTCCTTAAGGTCATCCTCGAGGTCGTCCTTGAGGTCGTCTTAGACGTTGTCCTCGGAGTCGTTCTAGATGTCATCCTTGAGGTTGTCCTAGACGTCATCCCTGAGGTCATCCTAGTTGCCGTCCTTGAAATCGTCCTAGGCATCGTCCTCGAGGTCATCTTAGGCGTTGTCCTCGAGGTCGTCCTAGAAGTCGTCGTTGAGGTCGTCCTAGACGTCGTCCTCTAGGCATTGTCCTTGAGGTCGTCGAAGAAGTCACCCTTGAGGTCGTCCCACCATAGTACAGCTTTGCTGGTTTTCCTTCTCCACCAGAGTGGAAAGGCTGAAAGTTTTAAAGCTATGGTTATGGCATGAAACGAGTTTGTAGTTGGCGCCCATGGGAGCCCGCGGAAAAGTGGCAACTAGCAGTCACGTGACTGGCCATTAGTCACGTGGTGCTTGCACTCTTTTGGGAGCTTCCTATGGGCTCTGAAAGTTACTTATTAATCTTAGTTTTTTTGTTGCACTTCTTTTTTTAACAAAATATTTTGATGTTTAAGAAACAAGTAAAAGAAAATCGTCACTTCCGTTTTGACTCGTACAATAGACGATATGTGGAACTGCTTGGTGGTCTGGGAGCACTGTGCAAGCGGCCATCTTTGTAGCGTCAAGTATCGAGTTTCGGTTTGGCATGAACGCTCTGCATGGACGCTCTGCCACTAAGTGCAATTCGGAAACTTTATTGTTTTTTGAATTTTGATCACCCAACGGGGATAAAAGAATAGGCCGTCATGCCTTTCATCTCGAAGGACACTTTTAATTATTTTTTCGATGCGAATATGCATGAAGCTGTACTGTTTAGCGGTAGACTGCTCCACGCCAATACATGCGACCCAAGGTTGCTGTTTTTATATTTCTTTTTAGTTGTTACTGGAGAGATTTTTTTTTTTTAATGGAAAGTTTTGTGTTTTTTTTTTTAAAGAAACTGTGCCCTGGGAAATATATTTCAGGCGTTGCAAAGAGCTCGATTTGGTTTCAGATAGCATTCACCTCAACCACAGTTGATGGATGTTGCACTATTAACGAAGATTTGTTCAACCCTAGCAGAATAACTGTAATGACTTTCTCTAAACTATTTCCCGAGCTTTTTGCACTAAACAAACTTTTTACCTCGGCTGCGACAAAACAGAAAAGGCGATTGTGAAATTTAGTTAGCATTGCCCGTGCTGCTCCGTTCAACGTCCACAACGTATATTTTCGCTGCCGCCAACATAAAAGTTTTAGCTACTGCGATGAACCGAAGTCGGACGCCACGTTCAATCTAATTGAACGCAATGGCGGCAGCGAAAATTTCGGTGAAAAAGACAGAAAAATTCCGTCTCCGTGAGTGTTGAGCAAGCAGACATGTCGTTCGTGTCTGTTGTGTTTTCTATTCTACATGGCCGCGCTTTAAATATGCAAGAATACTATATCAACAAACTCCTGTTTAGTTTTAGAGGTGTCTTACAAACCTCGTTTAAAGATGCCAGATCAAGTGTGTAGAGATTGTTGCGAAGCAATTAATTGTTTTCTGGCTTTCCAAAGTAATTAATCTTTTTTTAAATATATGAGGGCTCTGTGGTGCTTTCAGCTTTTGTTGTTCACTGTTAACTATATGCATCTTCAATTATGGTTGGTGGCGTATATTATTAAAACTGTCATCTTTTTGCCTCACGTAACAGCCTTGGTCTCGTCCGCATACATTGAGCTGCTTGCGCATCGAGAAAAACGCAGGCCGACACTACAGCGTACATAAAAGAAAAAAAAGTTCAGAAACAAATCTGGTACAACTTCGTGAAAAGATTAGGACCCATTTCAATAGTTGTAAATGGCTTCACGCCGCGCGATAACGTCCACATATTTCTTCATGTTGTCACTGATTGTTTTTGTCAAAAGCTGCGTCTCAAGTAACAAATAAAAATAAGAAAAAATTGTGAACCCTGTTCACGTTTACGTTCACGCCACGCACGAATCGATGGTTTATCACTGCATCCGCAGCGGAACGCAGTGGTCGCTTGTTTACATGGGGCCTTTGCTGGTCGGGTCACTGGTTTCATTTCCTCGCTGCTACCGAGATGGCAGACGTAGTTTTCGGCACGCTATAGATGGTGCTCTACCTATCGCATATGGTCCTATAACAAACAAAAGCTTCAACACTTTCTGTTTGAAGGGGCGTGGTGTCACATGTTTTAGTCAGTGTTGGGAAGTGCTTTAAGCACATTGTACTTAAAGTAATACTTCAAGTAGGTTGAAAAAACTTTTAGCTGTTCCTTAATGTTGGATGTTCATTGCCATTACGTATGATTAAAGGCCAGAAAGTTGGCAACTTACACTCAAAATGTTCTTTCCTGTAATTGTGCAGGCAACCCATTCAAGATTGACATCCGGGATGGACAGCCGGTCATTGAACCCAAGGCGGCGCCAAGGACAAGCTCGTCCCCCGTGGTTGCACGTGGCGACGGCCTCAAACAGGGACTGGTTGGCTCTGCCAATGCCTTTGAGATAGACACCAACGGTGCTCCTGGAGACATAGACATCAAAGTCACTGGTATGAATGTCTTCTTTGCATTTGCCGTTATTTTAACGAGAAGCATTCTTTGGCTAATTGCTCCGGATTTCGTGAAGTCGCATTTCGTGAAGCCGCATTTCGTGAAGCCGCATCTCGTGAAGCCGTGGCCTGTGACGTCCCACCAAGCATTACATTATGGGACTTCACAAACTTACACACCAGTTTAGTTTCTCCGCTAAATTTAGCGGGGAAGTTGAATTAGCGTATAGGTCACGTGACATCAGGTCACGTGACATCAATTTCTCCGCTAAATTTGGCGGGAGAATTAACGTCCCATGACGTACACACCAATTCAGTTTCCCCGCTAAATTTAGTGGGGATATTGACATCACGTGATACTAGAACGTTTCATGTGCGCAACACAATTGCCCAGAAAATCTGCCATACAATTTACTTTTTTGGTGAATTGAAGATGTTTTGTTCAGTTTTGCTCTGTTTCCAAGTCTGTTACTACTTTTCGGCAGGCCCGCAAGTATTTAGCAGCCATAGTTTTGTTTAACCCGAGACTGGGGTATTTCGGAAAAGGGACGAGAAGAAAAGAGGCCACAAGGAGGCGACGTCTCAAACACAGCTAAGGATTTTATTCCATCGTATGCACTTTTATACACACCACGTCCACACACCACGTCCCACCTACCAACCAAGTCGACCAATGACAACAATAACACCCGGAATACTCTAAGCCAAACATAGGCCCAAAACATTACAAAAGAAAAAATCTTTCAGCCAGACAAAAGGACAAGATAAGCCTCCGAATACACAAAGTCGACAATGAACCGTTAAAAGGGTTTTTTTTTTCCCTTTCTTTTTTTTTCCCAAACCCGCAAACACACGGAACCAAAGGGAAAGAGGGCATACAAGACCTAATTACACAAAGCCAAACAACAAACCATTAAACTAGCCGGTACTTAGTCACCGAAAAAAAAACAAAAAAAAAACGGCAAACGGTCATTCTAACCCGCACTACACTTTGAAGGAAAGCGGAAGAGGATAACCATGACCCAAAAACACAAAAGGGGAGAATGCAAGAGTTCCAACCTCAACTACACACTTGAAAGAAGTAACAAGGAATACCAGAACAAACAATATGTCCTGCACCTGTACTGCATCTTTGTAGGCAGCGCACAAAGTGCTGGATAGCTAAAAAAAAAAAAAAAAAAAAAAGAAAACGGGGTTTTACATCTTGAGGAATTTTCTTGAGCTTTCTCCTAGATGCATTGATGGCTGGCTAATACAATTTCCCATCGACTTAATTCGGACTGTTTCCTTCACTACCCTTTTTATCTCATTCTCCTCTCGATGTATTACCTCCGTTTCCGACCAAAACACCTTACAATTGTTGCACTCAGCCATGTGCTTGGCGATCTCCGAGTTCGGTGCCCCGTTTTTTACATTTCTTTTATGCTCAGTCAGTCTGTCATTCACGCACCGCGAAGTTTGCCCCACATATCTAAAACCACATGCTAAGGGTATCTCATAGACTACACCTCCTTTGCAAGCCACTGACCTGTCCTGATGTTGCCTTCTGCATTCCTTTGGAGGTGCAAAGAACGGAGTCATCCTGTTTAATTTGTAATCAGATGAAAACACTACGTCAACTCCAAATCTGTGAGCACTCGCTTTAAGGTTATGCGAAACACTGTGGTAGTACGGGACTACGGCAACCTTTTTACTTCTTTCTCTCGTTGTTCCATTTCTCTCGCCGAAACTTGGGGAGAGCTGCCTCGTGATGAAAACTTTATCATAACCCGCATCCTCTAACCTCACCCACTGCCTTTTGAGGGCTTGGCCTACATAATGAAGACATGACTTCTTTAGAGCGTTTCCGATTATTGATTTGACCACCCCAGCCTTCACAGTCTTTGAATGGCAGCTTCTTCTACTTAAAACTGGCTTTGCCGATTCTTTTCCGTACTCCCAGCACACTCCTTCTTGCACGTGAATACGTAAATCTAAAAATTGCAAAACTCCTCTGTCTGGCCCTTCAACAGTAAAGATAAGTTCCGGTGCTGAGGCCCTCACCAGACTCTCTATTGCTCCCGTCTCCTTCCCATGAAAGCTCATGACCACAATGTCATCCACATACCTTCTCACTACAACTTCACCCGACCCCCAAACTGCCAGCCTTTCCAAGATCGCGTTATCCAAAGAATTTAAATAAATTTCTGCCAAAATAGGTGCTACCGCCGACCCAATACACACACCCTTCTTTTGAATCCACATGCGTTCCTTGAACTCCACTACTGTGGCTTTAAGATAAAGATCCAGGCTCGCTAAAAAACTATCTACAGGAATCCCCGTACCTGATTGAAATTTTACCAAATTACGCTCCAAAGCCTCTCTAACCCTACTCATCAACAGCTGTTTTTCAAGAGAATAGTAAAGATCTTTAATGTCCATCGAGATCAACGAGCATTGCCTCCCATGGTGAGCATTTAAAATCTGAATAAAATCGTCTGAGTTTCTTAACGAAAGACTGTTTTCTAATCTAGCGAAGTCTAAACCTTTTTGAAGAAACTTCGAAACCATGCTTTGCCACGTTCCGTTCTCATTAATAACTGTGCGGAACGGCATTTCCGGCTTGTGGTCCTTTAAGAAGAATTTTAAACTTAAAGTGCTTCTCGGCTGATTCAAGACTTTCCTGGCTAAGGTCTCTAAACCCTCGTCTTTAAGTGTAGCTGAGATGTCCTTCCTTAATTTTCCCAACTTGCCTTGCCATGCCATGAATACCGAGTCCAATGCCTCCGCTGACTTTTTTTCAAAAACCGCCAACGGAAGGACGGCAAACATACCGCTCTTATCGGTCTGCAACAATTCCAGTGATCTAGATTTAAAGTCCTTTCTTATTTCCGTGATAGCCTGAAAATTCCTCTTGTCTTTTTTGTACGAATCATCCACAACTCTTTCCATTCTACTGACCGCGTAGTCAACAAAAGCAACCCTTTCGTCTAACCCTACTTTTCTAGCAATTGTCTGGATCGCGGAAAAAACATCTACTCTCGACGGTTTTACATTTACACAAAACTTCGGTCCTCCTCTCAACAATTCCTCCGTCCTCTCCGTAAATGCGACTTTACAAGGATTCACAATACCGCAACTCCGAGCCCCAGCGGATTGGGAACCATTCACAAAACTACAACTATTTCCAAACCCAACATTCGACCTTTTTACAGCGTCCAACACTAATCTTCGTCGCACATACCAATTTCGTTCAAAATGCTGTCTTCTTCCTGTGTCCCACAGTCGAAACCTCTGGTGGTTCCTGTAACCCTCTCCGAGTAGAATCGTCCAAAGCCGAACCGATGCCCTGTTCAGCTCCAGCACCCTGGCACTTGTGGCATCCCTGTACGCCTTGATGATCTTCTTTTTGCAGCTCCAGGGAATCCGGGTCGCCGAAAGATGCCCGAAGAGCCCAGGGTCCACGTGACGCTTTCTCAGAGAGATCCCAAAGAACGCCATGTCTGCCTGTAGGACGGCAAGGCGGCGTCTCAAGATGTCCAAAATCGTGTACGCTTGTACCAGTAGCGTAGTCGGTGGTGGGGAAAACGTGGGTCCATACGAAAAAGGGAATAAGCCTGCTTCTGGGATTGATAGTGAAAAAATTGTAAGGGTGCAGGCGAGCTGGTGGAAGTTAACCATAGTTTTGTTTAACCCGAGACTGGGGTATTTCGGAAAAGGGACGAGAAGAAAAGAGGCCACAAGGAGGCGACGTCTCAAACACAGCTAAGGATTTTATTCCATCGTATGCACTTTTATACACACCACGTCCACACACCACGTCCCACCTACCAACCAAGTCGACCAATGACAACAATAACACCCGGAATACTCTAAGCCAAACATAGGCCCAAAACATTACAAAAGAAAAAATCTTTCAGCCAGACAAAAGGACAAGATAAGCCTCCGAATACACAGAGTCGACAATGAACCGTTAAAAGGTTTTTTTTTTTTTCCCCCTTCCTTTTTTTTTTTTTTTTTCCCCAAACCCGCAAACACACGGAACCAAAGGGAAAGAGGGCATACAAGACCTAGTTACACAAAGCCAAACAACAAACCATTAAACTAGCCGGTACTTAGTCACCGGAAAAAAAAAAAAAAAAAAAAAAAACGGCAAACGGTCATTTTATCCCGCACTACACTTTGAAGGAAAGCGGAAGAGGATAACCATGACCCAAAAACACAAAAGGGGAGAATGCAAGAGTTCCAACCTCAACTACACACTTGAAAGAAGTAACAAGGAATACCAGAACAAACAATATGTCCTGCACCTGTACTGCATCTTTGTAGGCAGCGCACAAAGTGCTGGATAGCTAAAAAAAAAAAAAAAAAAAAAAACGGGGGTTTACATCTTGAGGAATTTTCTTGAGCTTTCTCCTAGATGCATTGATGGCTGGCTAATACAATTTCCCATCGACTTAATTCAAACTGTTTCCTTCACTACCCTTTTTATCTCATTCTCCTCTCGATGTATTACCTCCGTTTCCGACCAAAACACCTTACAATTGTTGCACTCAGCCATGTGCTTGGCGATCTCCGAGTTCGGTGCCCCGTTTTTTACATTTCTTTTATGCTCAGTCAGTCTGTCATTCACGCACCGCGAAGCTTGCCCCACATATCTAAAACCACATGCTAAGTGTATCTCATAGACTACACCTCCTTTGCAAGCCACTGACCTGTCCTGATGTTGCCTTCTGCATTCCTTTGGAGGTGCAAAGAACGGAGTCATCCTGTTTAATTTGTAATCAGATGAAAACACTACGTCAACTCCAAATCTGTGAGCACTCGCTTTAAGGTTATGCGAAACACTGTGGTAGTACGGGACTACGGCAACCTTTTTACTTCTTTCTCTCGTTGTTCCATTTCTCTCGCCGAAACTTGGGGAGAGCTGCCTCGTGATGAAAACTTTATCATAACCCGCATCCTCTAACCTCACCCACTGCCTTTTGAGGGCTTGGCCTACATAATGAAGACATGACTTCTTTAGAGCGTTTCCGATTATTGATTTGACCACCCCAGCCTTCACAGTCTTTGAATGGTTAACTATGGTTAACTTCCACCAGCTCGCCTGCACCCTTACAATTTTTTCACTATCAATCCCAGAAGCAGGCTTATTCCCTTTTTCGTATGGACCCACGTTTTCCCCACCACCGACTACGCTACTGGTACAAGCGTACACGATTTTGGACATCTTGGGACGCCGCCTTGCCGTCCTACAGGCAGACATTTCGTTCTTTGGGATCTCTCTGAGAAAGCGTCACGTGGACCCTGGGCTCTTCGGGCATCTTTCGGCGACCCGGATTCCCTGGAGCTGCAAAAAGATCATCAAGGCGTACAGGGATGCCACAAGTGCCAGGGTGCTGGAGCTGAACAGGGCATCGGTTCGGCTTTGGACGATTCTACTCGGAGAGGGTTACAGGAACCACCAGAGGTTTCGACTGTGGGACACAGGAAGAAGACAGCATTTTGAACGAAACTGGTATGTGCGACGAAGATTAGTGTTGGACGCTGTAAAAAGGTCGAATGTTGGGTTTGGAAATAGTTGTAGTTTTGTGAATGGTGCCCAATCCGCTGGGGCTCGGAGTTGCGGTATTGTGAATCCTTGTAAAGTCGCATTTACGGAGAGGACGGAGGAATTGTTGAGAGGAGGACCGAAGTTTTGTGTAAATGTAAAACCGTCGAGAGTAGATGTTTTTTCCGCGATCCAGACAATTGCTAGAAAAGTAGGGTTAGACGAAAGGGTTGCTTTTGTTGACTACGCGGTCAGTAGAATGGAAAGAGTTGTGGATGATTCGTATAAAAAAGACAAGAGGAATTTTCAGGCTATCACGGAAATAAGAAAGGACTTTAAATCTAGATCACTGGAATTGTTGCAGACCGATAAGAGCGGTATGTTTGCCGTCCTTCCGTTGGCGGTTTTTGAAAAAAAGTCAACGGAGGCATTGGACTCGGTATTCATGGCATGGCAAGGCAAGTTGGGAAAATTAAGGAAGGACATCTCAGCTACACTTAAAGACGAGGGTTTAGAGACCTTAGCCAGGAAAGTCTTGAATCAGCCGAGAAGCACTTTAAGTTTAAAATTCTTCTTAAAGGACCACAAGCCGGAAATGCCGTTCCGCACAGTTATTAATGAGAACGGAACGTGGCAAAGCATGGTTTCGAAGTTTCTTCAAAAAGGTTTAGACTTCGCTAGATTAGAAAACAGTCTTTCGTTAAGAAACTCAGACGATTTTATTCAGATTTTAGATGCTCACCATGGGAGGCAATGCTCGTTGATCTCGATGGACATTAAAGATCTTTACTATTCTCTTGAAAAACAGCTGTTGATGAGTAGGGTTAGAGAGGCTTTGGAGCGTAATTTGGTAAAATTTCAATCAGGTACGGGGATTCCTGTAGATAGTTTTTTAGCAATCCTGGATCTTTATCTTAAAGCCACAGTAGTGGAGTTCAAGGAACGCATGTGGATTCAAAAGAAGGGTGTGTGTATTGGGTCGGCGGTAGCACCTATTTTGGCAGAAATTTATTTAAATTCTTTGGATAACGCGATCTCGGAAAGGCTGGCAGTTTGGGGGTCGGGTGAAGTTGTAGTGAGAAGGTATGTGGATGACATTGTGGTCATGAGCTTTCATGGGAAGGAGACGGGAGCAATAGAGAGTCTGGTGAGGGCCTCAGCACCGGAACTTATCTTTACTGTTGAAGGGCCAGACAGAGGAGTTTTGCAATTTTTAGATTTACGTATTCACGTGCAAGAAGGAGTGTGCTGGGAGTACGGAAAAGAATCGGCAAAGCCAGTTTTAAGTAGAAGAAGCTGCCATTCAAAGACTGTGAAGGCTGGGGTGGTCAAATCAATAATCGGAAACGCTCTAAAGAAGTCATGTCTTCATTATGTAGGCCAAGCCCTCAAAAGGCAGTGGGTGAGGTTAGAGGATGCGGGTTATGATAAAGTTTTCATCACGAGGCAGCTCTCCCCAAGTTTCGGCGAGAGAAATGGAACAACGAGAGAAAGAAGTAAAAAGGTTGCCGTAGTCCCGTACTACCACAGTGTTTCGCATAACCTTAAAGCGAGTGCTCACAGATTTGGAGTTGACGTAGTGTTTTCATCTGATTACAAATTAAACAGGATGACTCCGTTCTTTGCACCTCCAAAGGAATGCAGAAGGCAACATCAGGACAGGTCAGTGGCTTGCAAAGGAGGTGTAGTCTATGAGATACCCTTAGCATGTGGTTTTAGATATGTGGGGCAAACTTCGCGGTGCGTGAATGACAGACTGACTGAGCATAAAAGAAATGTAAAAAACGGGGCACCGAACTCGGAGATCGCCAAGCACATGGCTGAGTGCAACAATTGTAAGGTGTTTTGGTCGGAAACGGAGGTAATACATCGAGAGGAGAATGAGATAAAAAGGGTAGTGAAGGAAACAGTTCGAATTAAGTCGATGGGAAATTGTATTAGCCAGCCATCAATGCATCTAGGAGAAAGCTCAAGAAAATTCCTCAAAATGTAAACCCCCGTCTTTTTTTTTTTTTTTTTTTTTTTTTTAGCTATCCAGCACTTTGTGCGCTGCCTACAAAGATGCAGTACAGGTGCAGGACATATTGTTTGTTCTGGTATTCCTTGTTACTTCTTTCAAGTGTGTAGTTGAGGTTGGAACTCTTGCATTCTCCCCTTTTGTGTTTTTGGGTCATGGTTATCCTCTTCCGCTTTCCTTCAAAGTGTAGTGCGGGTTAGAATGACCGTTTGCCGTTTTTTTTTTTGTTTTTTTTTCGGTGACTAAGTACCGGCTAGTTTAATGGTTTGTTGTTTGGCTTTGTGTAATTAGGTCTTGTATGCCCTCTTTCCCTTTGGTTCCGTGTGTTTGCGGGTTTGGGAAAAAAAAAAAAAAAAAGAAAGGGGAAAAAAAAAACCCTTTTAACGGTTCATTGTCGACTTTGTGTATTCGGAGGCTTATCTTGTCCTTTTGTCTGGCTGAAAGATTTTTTCTTTTGTAATGTTTTGGGCCTATGTTTGGCTTAGAGTATTCCGGGTGTTATTGTTGTCATTGGTCGACTTGGTTGGTAGGTGGGACGTGGTGTGTGGACGTGGTGTGTATAAAAGTGCATACGATGGAATAAAATCGTTAGCTGTGTTTGAGACGTCGCCTCCTTGTGGCCTCTTTTCTTCTCGTCCCTTTTCCGAAATACCCCAGTCTCGGGTTAAACAAAACTATGGTTAACTTCCACCAGCTCGCCTGCACCCTTACAATTTTTTCACTATTTAGCAGCCTTGCTCGAGACATTGGCAACGTGATTTTTTGTGACATGACAGTGTTTTTACGCAGTGCATTTTGACAATTAGATATAGTGGACAATTAGCGAAATTGGGTGGCATGTGAGCAAATACCAAAACCAGAAGGAGTTCTTCGTCTAACAGTCAAGAGGATTCATTGATGTCAAACAGGTTTACAGTCTTTGCACTGGAGTGTGGCTCATTCAGTGGTTCCACCTCTGTTCCCTCTCTTCCATTGGGCATGCCAGGTCCTTCGGAGTCGCACCAGGTGCGCACCAACGTGCTGCAGCTGGACGGGCGCACGTACCGGGCGGAGTACCACACCCGGGAGGTAGGGCTGTATCGGGTGGAAGTGCTGCACGGGGGCAGCCCCATCTCGGGCAAGCCTTTTGTGGTCGAGGTGTGCGACCCCAGCAGGGTCAAGGTCGTGGACATCGAGGACGGCATCGTTGGACGCTCCCAGACCTTCAGGGGTGTGTGAGACGGGAGTCCCCGTGCCTGTTTTTCTCATTGTTAGTCGGGTGTTCATTAGATCTTTTCCGAAATTCGGTACCATCTGGTGGCTCGAATTGCAGTTTATCTCTTGCCTTACTCGTGACAACGATGGACATGTAGTTTTTCGTTAAGTGCTGTCACTCTCGCAAGCCAGGGGAAGACGCGTTTACACCGTTTCAGTTCTTTCTCGATCTCTCTCAGTTTTGACGATGACACCTTAAGCCAGTGGCAGACCATTTTCTCCATTTTAGTTCTTTTTCAATCTCTTTCAGTTTGGACTATGACGACGGTGCAGTCACTTTGGACGAAGTGCGAGACCACATAAACCTTTTGATCAAATTCTATACATCAAGGGGTTTTACAGCCAATTGTGTGCCAATAGACTGGTTGGACCCATGTTAGAAATGAACACTCGCACATAAAGTATTCAAATTCTTCGTCGCGTTGTACTATCATTTCAGAGGTATAGGCCTCACATCATCCACTTGGTCACATCTGCAGCTTCTTTCTTCATCAGTCCCCAGAAGGCCGGCATTAAACTCCGTTCCACGATAACTTGGCGAACTGTGGAGGCTGCGACCCCCGCGACCCATTAAGGGCGCCGTAGCAAGGCACGTGATAACACTCCATGGTCGAGGCCACCGGGGCCTCGTTAAAGCCACAGCAACAGAACCCTCTGCGACAAAAAGTAGTTCTAGGCTTTTTTGTCTTTTAACTGCAATTGAACTCGCGTGATTCCATCTATAACGAGAAGATATGAAAAATGATGAATAAATAATCACAAGTTTATGAGTTTCAATTATATTTAAACCGAACTAGTGATGCCACATCCGTGTCTGCTTGATTTTTTTCGCCTTGTAGTGCCACAGCTGTTGGCGATCGCCAGCGATCGCAGCCATTAATTGGCTGTTTTCCACTCAAAACCTCGCACCTTGCTCTGACATTAGCACCCGTCACAGATTCGTGGCTAAATTGAGCGCATGGTTGTCTTACAAACTGTTCCCGAAGTGCTCGCTATTCTAGCGGACAGAAATGTTGCTGCGGTAGGCATTCATCCGAAGTTGGTTGGTTTCGGAGCAGGCAACTCTTGGCTAGCAGATGACAGCTGGTTCCTCTGGGCCTCACGCCTCGCATTTGGCGTGGTGACACAAATGCTTCCGTGACCTCGGGTCAGGTGCCTCGCTACGACGCTCTTATCGGGTCGTGGGGCCCTAACCTCCACAGTTTGCCAAGTTATCGTGAAACGGAGTATAGTACGGCACAGATGTCATACTTCAGATAATGATAGTGATGAAACTGGCCAAGGTGCATTTCGGAAAGTGTTTGTTGACCAGCATAGAATCAAATTGAACAAATTTTCAGTGATGAAACTCTTGAAGGTATATCATTAAGAAATCAATAGGCATTTTGTGAAGAGGTTATTAAGTTTTCCTTTTTATAGAAATTATGTACCATCATCCAACATCAAGCTGTCATGTGCCTGTGGAAGGCCAAAGCGTAAAGTACAGAGAATAAATGTTATACAGTATTCCAAATTCATGCTCAAAAATGTGCATCAGTGTCGTAAGATCACACTGAAACCAGTATGTGCAAATTGTTCAACTTGCAACGAAGCACTGAAAATGCAATCAGCACACAGTAATGGAAACTGCAGTATCTCTTAGTTAACATGTATACTAGTAAATTGAGTGTTTGGTTGATATGCCTATGTTGGTAAAAATTTTGTGTTCTTATCTTTTTTGTTATTAGCAATAGTGAAGCATTTATTTCAAGAGTGAAAACCACTCCACTTTAATTTATTATCTGTCACTTCCAACACAACCTTTGGGAGTCATCCATGCGGAGCGCAAGTTTGTCTGCTTCTTGCACAGGTTTTGCGATGATGTCAGAATGTTGAGCTCTTATTGGCTGATTGAAAAAATTAGTGGGTAGACCTCCAGGGATCTAGCTTTGAGGTCTACTTGCTATCCTTTCAATCAAAGCCAATCGGAGCTTGGTATCGTTCTGACATTACCGCAACTCCTGTGCAAGAGGCAGACAAACTTGCGCTCCGCATACTGTTAGCAGTTGTGAGCGACTGTAGTGGGAAACTGCAACCCGACGACCTCCCCTCCTGCCAATAGTGGACACGACGCGTGCGGGCCACGGCACCCTCAATGTCGTCATCACGGCAGGAGGCCGCGAGGTCCGCAACAACATTCGGGAGTCTGGGCCAGGCGTCTACAAGGTCTCCTATGTGCCCAAGTCGGATTTACCGCACAAGATAGACGTCTACTACAACGGTCATCAGGCACCGGGTACGTCTTTGCTCTGTCGCTTGAGCCTTGGGTGGTGCCGATTCTGTTTTGGTGGGATCCATTCATTTTGTAATTTTTGCAATTTACTACGTTCTACAACAGAAAAAATGCCATGAGGTCTGACAGTGGAGTAATGGGGCTAATTGGTTGTAGTATACTGCCCTGGTAGGAGCTGTGTGACCTGTTACCACAAATCAGAAGCGAGGGGGGGGATGAATGTGTGAGCCAATCACAGTTTTATTGATTATAATGCAGTTGTTTTCTTCGTTGCACATTGTTTCAATAAATGTCTACTAGTTGAAGTTCAGCATTCGTCTTGTCTACCGCCCATCTCTGTCCTTGTTTATTACACACCATATCACCAATTTGTAAGAATGGACCAACTCGTCTGCATCGCCACCTTGATTTACTGCAGATGGTGGTTTTTTCTTTATTTTTTCCTATTGAAATTTTGAAGTGTACACTTCTCTTGTCACTTTCTTAGGGAGCTATCGTAGCCTCAATGCGCGGTTGCGTGCCTGTCACCAGGTTGCCCGCAGATTGTGGAGGTGCGCGACCCAGGCCATGTGATCATTGCCCACGGGTCGGGACTCAAGGCCTGCCAGCTGGGCAAGACAAGCAGCTTTGTCATCGAGACCGGTGGTTACGGGGACGCCAAGGACTTTGACATTCTTGTGTCCGGTACGTCACTCTCCTTTGCAGGGAAGTTACACTTCAGCCTCACTAGCTGCTTGCCATCTTAATTGTTTGCTCGTGCCAAACTTCTATCAGGGTAACCACCACTGTAGGGCATGCAGCAAATGTAGTGTAGACACTTGGTAAAGCTTGCTTATAAACAAAACAAAAAATGCTTAGAAACGATGGACAATTGAACGGAGTCACAGACAAAGTGATATCTGTCCATTTTGTTCACTTTGTCTCTAAGGGCTGCTTCTGCTGCTTTTCTAAGTGCCATATTTGAACTTCTTATCTTGAAGATAAGAAGTGCTGTTCACTTTTTTGTTCTTATGTCTCGAGTTTTCAAGCTGTTGAAAGTTCACCAGCTTGCCCGAATGTTCTCTGTTATTTCAATTCAAGGCAGTTGTTATATGAATTTAGTAACACCTAGTCTTCAAAGTGGTACATTTCAAACAATGTACAACTTTGTCTTTCTTTGTGTCAAAGAAATAATATTTGCCAAGTGCTGCACTGCTTTGTTAGGAGGTTCACCGACACTGACTTATGTATAGTAAATTAGTGAAGTGCTATTTTCTGCACAAGCATAATATATGGGGTAATTTTTAGGGTTATCAGGGTGTTATAGCGACCGGAAAAACCGGGAATTGTCAGGGAAATTTTAATTACCGGGAAAAATCAGGGAATTGTTAGGGAATATTGTCAAAAAGCGAGCCCAGTCAGGAAAAATTGACTGGAAACGCCATCGAGTGCCCTGAGCAAAAACTTGATGACTTGGGGGCAGAAAAATAGGCAATACATTCTGCTTAAAGCGGAGTGCGGGCTTTGCTCACCCGATGTAGAGTGTGCTACCCGATGCAAAGGGAACGGCCGACAAATCCAGTCTAAGCCTTGGATTGGATTGAATTGAGGTCGCAACACTAGGCTAAATCCAGTTAGAGCTACTAGATAACAAATGGGAAAGCCGCAAACCCCAGCCCAATCCAAGCCTTCAGCCGAAAGTATCCGAAAGTGCGCATCTGGTGGCCATACCAGCCATACGGCCATGCTGTCATTCGGTTATTGACGTGTGTGGTGGAGCGTTGTGTTTTCATCGTTTTTCCGGAAGTGGCCTCTTCACTGACGATGTCGGCGGCAAGAAAATGCTTGTTTAATCCGGACTGGACGAACCCGAATATTTCAGATTATGCAAGTTGGATTAAGCCCGGGAAAAATGATTCACAGTGCTCAATGCTCAATGCCTTGTGTTGTAGAGTGGTCAGGGAATTTCACCTGAAATTGTCAGGGAAAACCTGGAAAAGTCAGGGAATTTCAAAATAATAATTTGCTAGACACCCTGGTTATGACATGCCACCTTTTTTCGCTAAAATGCCTCTGCTTTCTTTGTACACTTGACTTGCACTACAGTGGATTCTTCTGGTCGTTTTCCGGTAAGCACAACATCCCAAATATATATTTCACAATTTGATATGTATTTGGTTTGAATGTTCATATTTGATTCTTTTTGCATCAGCTTCCTTCTGTTTCTTGCACAATTTTTTACGCATATTTTATGTAGCACATGGGGCAATGCCATTTTCTTCTTCATCCCAGAATTTTTTTTTAAGATCATGGTGTTGACATGGTTAATAACATTGTTGCTTATTTCTGAATTTTTTTTTCTCTGTTTCTCCTTGGCTCACACAGCACCAAATGGCTCACCATTGCCGGTGAAGTGTTACCAGCAGAAGGATGGAAGCCTCCTGGTGGAATGGAACGCGATAACGGCTGGTACGTTGAACTTTCGCCAGCTGCGCCTTGTTGCTTCCGTTAACGCTTCAATGATTTGTACATGTCTCAAGAGCAAATGGAACATTAAAGGGGTACTGAAACGAAATTTTAGCGCCCATATTTTTGCATAAACATGGGCTAGGGACAGGCATCACCTCGGAGATATCAATATCGCGCTGTAAAACACAGGAGAACTAATTTTAAACCTAATTAAACGATTTCAACTTCTCATCTGGTGGATGGTGGGAAGTTCTCGTGACATCACTTGTGGCATATGAGCAGCGCCGTTCTGCGGAAATACGGCGTGCCGGCAGAATTAGCCTAGGCCTGAACGCGTTTGCAAAGCCTTGGCGGAGAAAGCCTAAGCGTAGTTGGCCACAGTGAGCTCGTTCTCGTTGCGGCTCTATGCATGACAACACGCGAGCACGCTTCTGGCACGGCCGGTATTAGTTGCTGCGAGTTGCGAGCCGACGTTAAAAAAGACACGTTTCAACTACGAGAGTGTCAGCAAGAGCCACGCAAATACCTGTTCACACTCGGAGCGGACGCGTGCGTTTGATCGAAGTGCTGGATTCGTTGTTTTAGACCGCGTTTCGGTAAGCGCTTCGGGACCGATCTTTCACGATTGCTAATCGATACTGACGTGACACTCGGCAAAGAAAGGTTGGACCGACATCGCGCAGCTCCCACGAACTGCTATAGCTCGACAGTGACGTAGCGTCGTGTCAGAATAAAAATGGCATACTAATAACAAAGTGTACATACCGTGTTGCGAAGGTAATCCGTATGGCGTTTATTTGAGCTCTATCACACAAAACAAGGAGATAGAATCAATGAGAGTCCCTTTTCTACGACAGCGTTCGTCCCCGCTGCCTCGGAAAACAAGGAGATCGAGATGCCAAGGGGAAAAGATTGACCTCTGAAATTTAGTTCAGGGATCAAACTATTCATCCGGGAAGGGTCCACTAGGGTCGCATGGCCATATTCCATTCAGCAGGCCAGCCGGTCGTGGGCAGACGGTCTTGGCCAAGGATCGCCGGAGCAACGGTGCGTCGAGTCGGTGTTGCTCTAGGCCTACTATCCGAGCTCGCTTGGTCGGTGGAATCCTGGCCGTTGTAGCTCTTCTCGGGTGTTTGTGGATCCAGCGTTCTTGTTCGTCGTGTTCTGTTCGGTCTGTTCCAAGTACTCCTTCCTTTTTTCTTGCTGGTTGAAGTCGGGACGCGCGAGAAGAGCACGTAGAAAAAAAATGTCCGTTGGTCGTCGCGACCATGTAACTGAGCGACGCTGTCGGCCATGCGGCTTCGATCGGAAAAAATGCGTAAGACAGCTTCGGAGCTGTCGTAACCTGCGCAAAAGTTACGACAATTTAGTTTCGAGAATACGGGTTTTCTTTCAGATTTGTCGTACGCACTTTTTTCGTCGTAAGTTCGCTTTGAGAATCCGGCCTCCGAGCTGGTTTTGTCAGTGCTGCCGTGGTTGCCGACTTGCCGTGGTGCAGCGTGCGTGCAGCCCTTGCACATCTCAAACGGCCAGGTTGTCACAGGTTGTAAATCGTCGACGCGCCACCAAGTGGCAACGCTCGTAACCACAACATTCACGCCGTAGCCTTTCCCGTCTGGCACAAGTGACGTCACAAATGCGCCGAATATCCCAAGACGCATCGGGCTCTCCGATGGCTGATGTTCGAGCGCGCGCCCAATCGGGCCCCTCAGGGTGAAAAATATAGCCATCCGTTCAAAATACAAACGCGCGATTATGAATTATGGATATCATTGATCATATTAAACCTATTTCTGACCATAATAGGTGTATTTTAAGTTTCGCCTCAGTATCCCTTTAAACGGGGGTCATTCTTCGGGACGTTACGGTACGGTAACCCAACGGAGTGTAGGCTAGGAGGATCAGATAAGCAGTCGAGCATAGCCGAGTATGATTCGGATGCCGTATTCCGTACTTTAATTGTGTAAAAAAAAAGAGAAAAAAAGAATGCCTTTATTTTGTGCGTTGTTTTAATGCAGGAAGTCACAAGGTGGAGGTTCTGTACGAGAGCAAGGCCATCCCTGGCTCGCCGTTCCTCTGCCAGGTGTTTGACGCCAGCCGCGTGCTGCTCCAGAAAGTCCGTGGCACCACCTTTTCCGTTAATGAGAAGATCTCCTTTGCACGTAAGCGACTTTTGTTTGAATTCCTCACTCAGCTAGGTTTGTGTTCCTCGTTCACCCTCCTTAAGACCTTGGTGTGGGCTTTAAGGGAGCAGATTCTGTTTGTGTGTTGGTGAAAGAATTCATTGCATATTTTGTTGTTGAAAGTTGGTTTACCTCGAAGTTATGGCGCATCGTGCATTCACGAGGGCGCCCATCAAACCACTCTGGCATAGGTGCCGCAAGGCAGCTATGCAGTTGCCTTGCCTCAGACACGATCACATGGTCGTGTCGCCGCGGGGTCGATCGGGATCTCAAATTCGGCTCCCGACGCGCCGCTTTTTTTCCTAGCCACTGGATGGCGCTGCAGGCGCCCCATGGCGGGCGAGGAGAAACCTCCTCGCCCATCAATTGAGATATACTCGGTGTACCAGGGGGCGAAAAGCCTCTTAGTACACTGGAAGGCACCAAAAACAGGCAAGTGGGTGCGACCGGATCTAGGGTAATCGCGGTACACGAGGCCTGGGGGCCCTCTTTGTGTTTATCTCGGATTTTACGGGCGTTTGTAAAATCCGAGTTAAACACAAAGAGGGCCCCCAGGCCTCGTGTCCCGCGATTACCCTAGATCCGGTCGCACCCACTTGCCTGTTTTCGGTGCCTTCCGGAGTACTAAGAGGCCCTTCGCCTCCTGGTACACCGAGTATATCTCGATTGATGGGCGAGGAGGTTTTTCCTCGCCCGCCATGGGGCGCCTGCAGCGCCATCCAGTGGCTAGGAGAGAAAGCGGCACGTCAGGAGCCGAATTCGAGATCCCGATCGACCCCGCGGCGACACGACCATATGATCGTGTCTGAGGCGAGGCAACTGCATAGCTGCCTCGCGGCACCTATGCCAGAGTGATCTGATGGGCGCCCTCGTGAATGCACGGTGCGCCATAAAGTCAAAAACTTTTTTAACACAGAATGTGTTTTATGGGTCGTTTCTTATGGAAAAAATGTCACGAACAAGTGTCGTAGCGAGCGACATGCTGAGAGCATTACACACAACAAGGTTATATATGAGGATTATATAAAAAATTTTGAGCCCCGGCGGGGCTCAAACCTCAGACGGTGCGATGGTAGTCGGATGCTATAGCCAATGAGCTACGAGTACAGCTGGTCTGGAAGGGTAAATAAATTCTTTTACTTGAATGCAAGTGTGCAGGTAAGAGTAACAGGTTCTGAATGCAAATAATAATAATAAGTAAATAAGTAAATAAATAAATAAATAAATGTAGTGGATAAAAAGAAAATAAATATTGAAATAAATAAATAAATATAGAGGATAAAAATAAACAAAAAAAAAGAAGAAAAAGTAATAAGAAAGGAAACAGTAAATAATAAATAATAAAAAGATTGAAAAATCCACCACAAACCACGCACGGAGCGTAGTTTGTGCATGACACATTACATGCTCCCTGGTCGGCCCGATCGAGCTTGTATATACTTTTAATGCGAAAGCATTAACTGTCCCCATGAAGCGAAGTCTGTAACCGTGAACAACGTGACCTAAATTCCCATTTTCCCATTGGCTGAGCGAAACGGCACCCAGATAGCCATTGGCAGTGATGCGTCATAGTTCCAAAGAACGCCAACCCACTGAGAAGCCCTCTCCATGGCGCTGCGGTCCGCACGCCAATAAATGGGGGGGGGGGGGGGGGGGGTGGCGCCCGTGCGGCTGCCCCCTCTTCCTTTTGCACTACTGTTTCACGTGTTCTACGCTCTGCTTTCAGCCATGTCGCACCGCGGTAAAGCAAAGCACGCTGCCCACTGTCCTCTGCGCCGCGGAGGACGGCGGGGCGTGCTGCTTGTAAGAATGTGTTGCGTGTAGGAATGCTTTTGCATTTCTACACGTAGGCAGTCTTAAGTGTCCTCCTGTAATTTTTTAAATTATTTATTGACTTCGTTTATTCGATACTGCAGGCAGATTTTGCTGCCCAAGCAGGAGAGGGTTATGCAAAAGCTTTTGAAAGAGGTTAGAAGCACGCTACACCTGTTGCATATACACTATCCGTTGGCAGCGAAGAATTCCACTCTTCACTGTTTTAAGGGGTCTGCGGTGGAAAACTGACTGCCAACCCGAAATTTCTTTGACACTCATTATACTATACAGTTTCCGAACAATCTCTCGGACTCGACGAGGACCATCAAATGTCCTAATAATCGAGCAGTCCGAAAAATAGATTCCGGTCGAAGCATTCAATTTTTGTGCGACTTGCACTTGGTGTCAACCACTTTTCACTTGCTCGATGGAAACGTTAAACTCCCACGCAACTTGTACTTGATCATCGGCCGCTTTGGTCGCTTGTTTAGTAGTTGCAGCTTTCTTCATCGTCATTGTATTTGCTGCATTTTGTCATGAGTCTTCATTGGCACCATTTGGAGCTGCTTAGAGACAACTTTCTGCCATCCAAGATTGCTTAACTGCTAGACCCATTGACAGAAGCATGGGCAGTTCATTTGTGCAGCATGGGAAGGGGCACTCAAACTTAAAACATAAAGAAAATTGGGAGCCATTCCATTTTGTGAAGGTGGATGACCAGTGGAGCTGTTTTGCACACGACACTGACTTGACACAGAATTTTAAACAAGGGTATGAACACATTTATTGTCTTGATCGGTTGTCATCGTGACAAGAGGTACACACACACACGTGCCGCCCACCGCCACCGCTGACATTCTCATCGCTGTTCCCGCCATTGCTCTTCGTAGGCGCGTTGCTCTTCAGGGTCCGGACTATATGCGGCTTCCCCATTACTACGAGAAAAGACAAATTGAAAATGAAGAACGGCAACTTGTCTTTTTGTTTTAGGGGCGAAGCTCCTTAGGGGCTAGCCATGTCCGTATGTCCGTCCGCCATCCGGCGTTGGGTGCTCGTGCTTCTGCTCGTGAGCTCACGTGCTCACGTGCTCGTGTAGGGCAAAAAAAAAAAAAAAAAAAAAAATGGAAAAAAAAGATGAAAAAAGAAAAAGAAGAAAAAAAAAAGAGTAGGGGCTTCTGGGATGCCATCCCATCTGTCTTCTTAAAAAAAGAAAAAGAAGAAAACCACACATTCTCTTACTGCCATGAATGAAAACGACCGAAAAGCTCGGCATGCAGCGCCTCAGCGTCTACGCAGACAGCAAGCTGCTCCAGAGACCAGGGCGCGAGAAGCTGCTGCACAGCGTCAAAAAAAATTATGAAAAATTATGAAAAATTGTTTGCGCAGTCGACAGGATTCAAACCTGTGCGGGGAGACCCCAATGGATTTCTAGTCCATCGCCTTAACCACTCGGCCACGACTGCGGGAAGAGTAGGGGCTCCGAGATGTGGTAGTAACTCAAGAGCTGGGGATGTCATGGATGAAACGTTGCATGTAGCCGCTCAACGTCTATACAGGAGAGGGCGCTGCAGTCAAATGCGTATATAATCGCGTTAAACTTTGCATGCGTTAGCTCAACGTTTATAGACGAGAGGGCGCTGCGGTCAAATGCTCAAATGCGTATATAACCACGTTCCATACCACACATTCTCTTTCTGACATGGATGAAAACGAACGAAAGGCTCGGCATGCTGCGGCTCAGCGTCTACGCAGACAAGCACCACCAGAGCTTCGCCCCAATCAACATCATTCACCACGTGGAGATGCGGTCAATTTTTTTTTATACATTTGCTTGGATGACTATTGCCGCTTCAAGAAGCCGGAGGAAACTAGACATGCGCAACGGCACTGCCACTTGGCGGAAAGGAGACACACGCGACAGGATTGTGACCCTGGGAGAGCAGAAGGAAAGGAAACTAGGCACTGCAAGCGCTTGGAATGACGGCAAAGAGAGGGCGGTGTGAGCATAGAGTTTTTGGTCACGCACACGAAAATTGCTAAATCACCCAAGCTTCAAGGAGAATGCAGGGAATGAGGGAATGGTGTTCCTGCGCACACGCACACTCCTTCCCCGTATAAAAGATTTGAAGTAAATAACCAAAATAAAGCTTTGACGAATGCTTATGCAAGATGCCATTGGTTTTAGGCTTTTGCTTTAGAACAGTTAATGCTGCAGATGCTGGCATGTGCGGCGCGTGGGTGAGGTGCGAGTCGAGTTTTTGGTCACGCACACGAAAAATCCACAGAACCCTAGCCATAAACACCTTTGCTGTAAAAGACTAGAATGGTGACATGACGTGCCCAGCGGTGGGCATCTGATTGCCACGGCAAGCTGATGGAACAGTGGAGTGGAGGAACAGTTGTGGGGCAAGCTGATGGGCAGTGGTGGCAGTTGCATCTGGCAGACAATAGCAGATTTGGAACTTGATTATAGCTTCAATTCAGCTCTTCTCTCGCTTGAGTTGCTGTATCGAGGCTACAAGTCAGAGCCAAAATCGTGGTTCAGATAATTGAGCAACAAGTTGTACAGCATTCATAATGTTAGTCGGTCCTATGCATCAACTTTATGGGGTGAGTGACGGTTTTGTGAAGACGACCAAATAATCGAGCAGGTCCAAAAGTTTGGAGTTGGAGTAAGGATGTGCCAGTATGCAGCCCAAGCTTCTGCTTCAAATTCCTGTTACACTTATGCTCCTTAATTATGTTTTATACATATAAATTGAAGAACAACAATGAGAATAATCTTGACAAAGTAGCGATAACTTTGCTCTTCACAGTGAACCGACGTGACGCCGGTTACTCCGAGCTGGACGTGACAGTGACCAGTCCCCTTGGGCGCCACTTGCCCATTGAGGTGAAGGGCACACCCGACGGAGATGGCGAGCTCATCGAGTTCACGCCAACCGTACCCGGGAAATACCGCATTGCCATCACCTACGGAGGCATTGAAGTGCCGGGTGAGGTTCATTTGGCTCCCCAACGCTTGGACAAGGATTTCGAATATACAAGCGTGATACTTTTTTTTTTCATAAAGCGATAGCTCTGTATGGGAAACCTGCATGGATCTCGCTTGTTCATGTTGGTCGCACCATAGCAAGGCCACTGGAGAGGGTCAGGAACTGAGTG
This sequence comes from Ixodes persulcatus, assembly GCA_013358835.2. Taxonomy (NCBI): domain Eukaryota; kingdom Metazoa; phylum Arthropoda; class Arachnida; order Ixodida; family Ixodidae; genus Ixodes; species Ixodes persulcatus. Next base: position 538,291 of record JABSTQ010010605.1, read on the forward strand.
CAGTTGCTGGTTTGATGCCGTGGCTAGTGGTTCACTAACACTCCCTTCTTTCTCCTCTATTGTGCAGGAAGGGTTGCTGTGTAGTAAGGTAGAAAGTGTGTATTAATAGAATAATCTAGTAGGCATGGAGGCATTGAATGGTCAAATTGTATGCATGGCGGCATTTTAAAAAATTATAGAGTGCCCCCAAAAGAGAAGTGCATGGATGAAGAAGTCAACGCCTTTATATATTCACGATTCCTTTGCTACGTATCACGTTGCATATCATTGGGGTAGCAAGTACTGCTCATTGAAAACCGATCAAGTGCTACACGCCTTTGTTGCCTTTGATGGAATATCTGAGCCACCAACCTTTTTTTTAGTACATCTACCGTATTTACTCACATAATGAATGCACCCCCCCGTCCCTTCCCCACAACGGTCATGAGAATATTGATTTTCCCGCGCATAATGAATGTACCCCTATTTTTCACTCCACGAGTCTTGGACCAACAAGTCAGGTAAGCCGCAAAGTGGCCAGGTCAAGCCAAGCCAAGCCAAGCATGGCAGCAGATGCGTGCATCATGGCGGCAAGTGGGAAGTTGCGGATTTGATCAGCAGTGTGTAACTGAGTGGTGCGCACGGCCAACAAAGCTGGGGTCAAGGAATCCCCATTCATCGTTTTAACTACACACACATCACAGCCGACGCATTGCTACCACAGAATCCCAGAGCGAAGAACAACCGAAGACAGCATAGCGGCAACTGAGCGCGCCTGCATTCCACCGTGCCATGGTGCAACACCTCCTAGAGAAAGCCATAGTGCTGAATGAGATGGCGTCATCAGAGAAGGCCATTACTGGGCACAGATTGAACACGACGATTGTGTCAACATTCGGCTCGAACTTGACTTGAATCTGAGCGCTGATGCTGCATTCGTTTCCATTCTGTGTCCAGTGTTGGCCTTCTCTAATTAGGCCATTTCATTCAGCACTACGGCTTTGTTATCTAGAAGGTGTTGCGTGGCGCCTCCCCCTCTTTGGCTCCGCACCAGCTGTGCACGTGTCTTCGACGAAAACGAAAGGGCTCGTTTTGACAAAAAACACAACAGTGTCCGTCGGTTTGTCAGCGCCCGGGGAGAGGTTGGTGCATGCTCACATCGGCGCTTCAGACGAATGGGAGCGCCACACGCAACAACTGACAAACGAAAGACACCGCCGGGTTTCCGTCAAAATGAGCATTCTAATGCTAACGCATTAAAAGTTTGTTGTGCGCCCACGACCAGCCGTGGGTGCGCCTCCGTCAATGGAGACATGCCACAGTAATGCCCCTGTCAGATGGGCACCTAAAGTGACATTTATGCAAAATGTGTAAATTCACAAAATTTTAGCCCACGTTATGAATGCACCCCCCAATTGCATCCATTTTTAGGGGAAAAAACTGCGTTCATTATGCGAGTAAATACGGTGTTATATATCCAAGTGTTGCAAATTGGAGTGTATGTTCTCCTCGTAAATATCTATGGTTCTTTCGAGAGCCAATAGATCCATTCTGATTAGGCTGTGGTTCTTAATAAAACTGGAGAATATCGGCAAGCAGCTTTTACTGCTTTGAGGCAGCAGCCACAAGAGCCGAATAGTGATGAGCTTATGTGTTTTGTTTATGGGGACGGGTGGAGATTTGTCCCACAAAGCTAAAGAGACCAAACCATATGCACCGAGTGAGTAGGGTTAATTTCAAGTTGGTTTGTACGCTATCAGTTTTTTTTTTTTATTTGCTCTTTTGTAATTGTAGTCGTCCAATATCTCCCCCCCCGGTGAATGGAATCTCCCGTCACTTCTGCCAATACAAAGGGGTCCCAGAAAAATCAATGGTTTAAAACCACTTGCCTAAATAATTGAACAAGTGACCGTTGATAATAGACAGTTTTTGGGAGTTGCAAAGTAAAATGTTTGCGTACCTCTGCTATGGGTTGTACAATTGTTTTGTTCCTTATCTCTGCAGGGAGTCCGATCACATTCATTGCCCAGGACGGTGGCACCCCAAAAGTGTCGGGGAATGGGCTCTCGGTGGCCCAAAACGGAATCATGGCCTCTTTCAAGATCGACGCCCGTGGGCTCTGGGGTCGACCTGATGTCCGTATTGACGGTCGGTACATCTTCATATTCAGTGTCGATTTCTTGGCCGAGTTGGTGCTGAATTCAAGATAAATGGTAGTGCTTGAAGACAAGGACAAAAGGAGAACTGGACACCACTGTGCACATAGCACACAGTTGTGTCGCATTCTTCTCTTTTTGTTTTTGTCTGCGAGTGCTACCACATATTCTCGAATTCTCTTTTCCTATTTCTATGTTGACACCTTTTTCCCATCTTTCTTAGAAGGTAACAATTGATAATAACAAAACGAGGGTACCTAATAAGCGAGGTTTTTGACTCGTGTAGTCGTGACAGAATATAGAGGGTGGACTCAATGGCACATTGACCTTCTGAAGAGACTACATATATCAGTTTCCTTAACATATTGCAATTTAATGTTTGACGTCGGTTTATCGTACCACATTTAAGTTGTCTTATACAAGGAAGTGGAGGGGAGGGGCTGGCATCGCTTGATGGAAGTGGTGAAAATGTGCCTAGACAGTCATGGATAGATGGTATTGTCTATGCTTTTTATATCAGGCAGTAGTTTGCACCACCTACCGTAAAATCCTGAGAGATAGCCCACCTATCATCAAGAGCAAATCGGCTGTAAATATGGAGTGGGCTAACTTTCTGTGTACAATCGAGAGAAGTTTTAAAAAATTGCTATTTTTAGGTTGTGTCCCTTCCAAGCTTGTTATGGTAGCGAGGGGCATCGAAGCAAAAATGACTACTTCTCAGTCAGCAACGTTCGCTTATATCCCGCCATAGCGAACTAGCTGCATTTACGCCAAGGCCATCATTGATCCCAACACTAGTATCACTAAGAGTGGGCTATCTTTCAGTGTTTGAAAAAATATAGCAAATCAAGCCAAAAATAAGGGTTGGCTATCTTTCGGGGGTGGGGCATCTCTCAGGATTCTACAGTATGTGACCAAACCATGTTTGGTGCCGCTTGACATGCCAACATTTGGCTTCCAGCCACTAAGATGATGCACATTTGAAAGTTAACAATGGCAGTTTGCAGGCATATGACAAAAGGGGATATTGAGCTCGAAGCAAAGAGTGGTTTTGAGTGAATATTTTTTAATCAAATATCATATAGTTTTCAAAGTCTTTCATACCGTGCACCATGCTTAAACGAAAATTCAGCTGAACTCGTGAAGGTTGTTCCCAACCTTCCATTGGTCCACTTCTAAGCTCAGTTAATTTTAATATAAATATATGAACTGTGGCAAGTAAACATCAGATTTGTTGCAGCTATCCTAATCAAGGGGATTTAAAATCTACTTGCTATATGCAAATATATATATTTTTTTCTATTTTAAATGTGACTAAAATAAAAAAAGAAACAAGCACGAATGATGAATGCGGGTTGTCAAGACATCGCTGCCTAACATGCACTCTTGCATAATCGCAGCTGGTCAGCCCCATTGAGTGCGCTTCTCACCGAGCACCCTTGCACTGCGGCGAAGCAATACCCGCGGAGCCTGCAAGCTTTGTGGGTGTAGCTTCCCTGCAGTGCAGAGGTGCTCGGTGAGAAGCGTACCCAACGAAGCTGGCCCGCTGCGATCAACACTCTGAGAAGTGTTAATATCTCAGTTCACCGTAAAGCAATTATGGAATAGCATTTTATTAAAAGCTACTATTCAAAAATTTTAATATTCTCATAGCAGTGTGTAATGTAATGAAAATGAATGGTGACATGACATTACTCTGCCACAGATTGGTTTTGCATGCTGGCTACTCCGATCTAATCTGATGTAAACGCGATAGTGTTAAGGAGCTCGTGTCGCAGAAAAGCCGGCGTCGGCATTGGTGGCGTTGTGATGGGAAAATCCTGACTGGTCGATAGGGTCATGACGTCACAGTGACATGACCTTGCGCGGGAATTTTAAACAACCCGCAACGCTCACGTGAAATGTGACGTCATGCGTGGAATGAAAGTGATTAAAAAACATTAAATGTAATGCCATTTAAGGGTTGCCTCATGTTTAAAATGATTTCACCCTATAGAGTAATTAATTTGTCTTAAAAGAAAAATTTGAAGAATTTCAGGCGGGGTTCGAACCCGTAACCCTTCGAATGTGAGCCAGATACGCTACTGACTAGGCCATGTCCGCCGCACTTCCTTCTCACTGGCAGGAAGAGCATGAGAAGGCGATGCGAACGGGGGTCAATAACACTATCGCGTTCAGCTCTTAAAGGTGAAGCTTAAGCGTCCTCCGAGTTTTGGTCACATGACTTGGGTCTCATAATAGCATAGTGTGACTCCTAACTGGATCGAGACGACTCTCACTGGAGATGTTTTTTTCACACTTAGGTCCTGACTCTGAGCCTGAGCTGACCGTAGAGGAAGAAGATGAGGGTGTCTATTCTGTGTCGTACCTGCCTCTTGAGATTGGAGTGTTTGACATCCACATTCGTTGGAATGGCAAAGATGTGCCAGGTGTGTATCAGGTTTCATAAATTTGATCTTTAACTTCTCGTATGGACTGGAAATCTTTTGTGAAGAGCAGCTTAACTGTTTTCTTGTATCAGCAAGATAGTATTTATAATACATATACAGATAGGAAATTGGTTCAACTTAAGGTTTAGGGAAATAGGCTCTAACTCCATTGTGAAAATGCCAGCTTAGATTGGTCGATTTAAAAATTATTAAAAAAGATGGTGCTGTCCCCCTTCTGCTCAGCCTTTAATTCATAAATTGGTGAAACAATGCACTTGTTACACTTTGTTTGTAACTTGCACTCCAAGGACTGAAAACCATAACCTGAACTAAATTAAGCGGCTTTTTTAATCTTTTCCATGACCATGTGATATGGTCGCACCGTTAGCCACGTGCTTCTTGTCCTTGTTATAACAAATGTGACTATCGCTTCCCAAGTCTCCCCCTTGGCACGATGGTAGTGTGTCTGAATGAGGTCCTGGGTTTCATTCTTGATGGGGGACGTTCGGAATTTCTTTCTTTCTTCTCGGTTGCGTGTTCTTTTGTACAGATGTTCTCCTGGAATCCACGTGACACAATTTGGAACGTTTTTTCGTGATGATTTTTTGTGACATTTTTTCGGGATGATTTTTTGTGACGTTCAATCTCACTTTCTTCACGAATCCCAGACTTAAACCCATTCTGTGTTAAAAGAAATACTGATGCTGGGGCAGCTTCTTGAACATGTGCTGATCATGTGCGCAGGGAGCCCCTTCCACCCCAAGGTGGTGGATCCACAAAAGGTGCGAGCCATCGGGGGCTGGGACAGCCTGATGGACGACCAGGGACGCATCCCGCTCACGGTTGGCCAGGAGAAGAAGATCTCCATGGATGTCGGGGATGCAGGGCCAGGCAAGCACCGTTTTTTTTTTCGTCTGAATGGGCAGCACTTGCTCCTCTTGAGGCTGATGCAAGCGTCTTGTTGTGACTGGGAGATGGGCTGTTGCTCTTGCATCGTGTCCGGAGCAAGAGCAACTCTTGCGTCGATTGCGTGCCAATGAAAAGTTCTGAACTTTGATTTGACCAGCACGGCGCAAATGCCACTGCATGGAGATACATGGTTGATACAAATGTCATGTGATCCTAGCCAGCCAGGCAGGTTATTGCATTGCTTCAGTTGCATTGGGTGGCAGTTTTGAATGTAAGAACAGGGGCGGAAACTTTGTACAGATGTCCTGATGGGAGTTCAACAGGACCTACACTCGTGAAAGTAACAGTCACGGAAATCTGGGCACTGGGAGCATGTCAACAAGGGTCCACTGTATATCATTACCATATCAGTGACAGGCACCTATCAAATTTTACTTTGCGTAGGATACTTCTTTGCATATTACACATTCCCAATACACTGATATTATCGAAAACTACAGTTAAGCTCCTCTATACACCTTTCCAAGAAACACTCGACCCCAGGGGCAGCAAACAGTTTTCGAGCTTAGTCACTGGGTTTGAGGCTAGACTCTCACCAGCGTCCCTGCTAACCCTAACCGAGTGGACTGTGTTTTCGATAGGCGCAGTTTCAAACACTGCTGGCGGCTAAATTCTCGTCTTTTCCCACTGTGCTTTGTGTTTCATGGTTCATGTATTTTCCCGAGGACATTGAGAAAGCATTGTACCACATTTAAAAAAAAAACAAAAAAAAAAAAACAAATTGTAAACTATTTTTGTTGGCTACGCGCGCGACAGAACGAATGCAACTATAATGTTAGTTTTTTTTTTTTTTTTACGATAAGTTTTGATGGCCCCGCTCGATTAGCAGCGTGTCAAGCGACAAAGCGCTTAGCTGTCTAAAATAATTTACAACAGAAGATAGCCGAAAGGCATGCATTTTTCACGCTCACAAATAATGTGTTTACCGATGGACAGGACACGGACATACAATTTAGCGAGTGTTAACATTCGAACAATATACTGTACGTACCACACGATGTAGCGTTATCTGAAAAGAATTTATTTGGGAAAGATCTCAAATAACACAGTCGCAGTCGATGACAGTCACATCTTGACGATCAGACGGAATCCAAGATGACTTCATTTTGGGGCACGTTTTGGGGGAGAGCTTCCTTTTTTCACAACAGCACCAAGGCAAAGGAACGAACGCGATTGACCTGTTTCCCACCCCCACTTGGACAACTATTTTTGGAGATGACTGAGGATTCTACGTGGATTATCTCTGGGAGGGGGGAGAACAATTGTCATTGTTCGCAAAATTGCATTGAGGGCTGTTTGAAGTCCTTCCCCTCTTTCGTTTCCTGTGAATGTCGAGCAGAAAAGCTTGAATTGCAGGCACTTACCAGCCTTGTTTCTCACTGTGGAAGATAACACAGAAATGGTACGTAGCACACATAAAAAAAATTAAGTGGAAACTTTCAAGAGGGGCCAGAAAACGTTGAATGCAAAACTGCAAAAACGTAGGTACAGAATCGCGCTGAGTGGGTTTTCACAGTCCAAGAGAGTGGCAGAAAATTTCTAGCTGATAGAGGGCATGAGAGTCGCACCAGCCGCATCAGCATCAGCAACATGGCGGCAGCCTAGGAGTGTTTTTTGAAAAGGTGTATAGTAATCTCAATTTACAAAAAAATTAAAAAATACTTTACTGTCTTAAAGGGATACTGAACTGAAATTTGGATTTCGCAAAGTAAGGCTGCAGAAGTGTTGAACCGGACGCTACGAACTCCAAAACATCACTCGTACATCGATATCTCAAACGGATGGCCGTACTTTTGGAAAAGAAGGGCGCGATCAAGCGAGTTCTTTGACGTAACTGTCCTCCGGGAGAATTTGAGAATGAGGAGAAGCGGCCTCGCTTCTCTCCTCCTCGCTTCGGTTCACCAGCTTGACGGGACGTAGCGAGGAGGAGAGAGAATGGGAATCGTGACGTGCCTTGTTTCGTCGGCCTCGTCGGCCGGGTTCAATCACGCACTTCTTTTCCAAAAAATACGGCGATCCGTTAGATATATCGCCGTATGAGTGATTTTTTTCTGTTTTGCTGCATCTCGCCTATCTGCCCGGCCTTGTTTAGTGAGCTCGAAATTTCGGTTCAGTATTCCTTTAAATGCCTGTACTAAGCAGCATTGCAATGAGCTTAGTGTATACAGCTCTGCAATTTACTTTTTAAAAAAGTTGTAAGTTTGTAATGCTGGTTTAGACACTTTGTTTTCCTTGCTTCCTCCCAAACTTGGTAGTTAATGGTGTCTCCAGCTCGTAATTAGTTTTTAAAATCGCTTCTTGCCACATGCAGGCAAGCTCAGGGTGGAGGTTCGAGGGCCCAGCGACCTCGTGGAGGCTCGCCTGGAGCAGACGAGTGGACATCGGTACAGGGTGACCTTCACACCCCGTGAACAAGGTGAACACTCTTGTGTGGTGTGGACTTCACACCCTGCCTGACTAAACACTTCGCACAATAAGGCTGTAAACTATTTTGTCTGCGATAAGTGTTTCTGCTAACAAATTCCATTTTTGGTCATACATTTGTTTAGACAACTGATCAACTTCCTAGCTTTCAGAATGCAAAATCTCTGACCTTTGCACATGTCAGCGGTCCACACTGGCATGTCCATGCTGTCGTGCATGGACTATTTGTCACACACGCGATGTGGCTGTTGTGCACGTTTCATGTGGACTGCCCGCATACATGATTAACATACCGTAATATCCCGAGTCATCGCCCACCCCCCTGCCGCCTGAAATTCATAGAAAAAGTGGGGTGGGTCATGTCTCGGTGGGTGAGCATAAAAAGTTAATAAAAGCGGAGAAAGCCGCCCAGTTTTCTCTCCGTATCTAGCGCTGATGCGCAACAGATACATTAAACTCAAAACTCGATTTAGTTTTATTGTTTTATAGAAAAAATGCTCACGAAAGAATGTTTTACTACCGCGAAGTCCGTTGCTTGCATACGCGCTAGGAACACCAACGATCTGCATAGAGCACGAACGTTTGTTCCGTGAAAACACGTCACCACTATGTTCTCCTAGTTAGTAAAAAAAAAAATAGAGAAGAAAAGAAAGAAAATTCTGCAAGAAAATAGAAAAACCAACCAGGCGCAACGAGCGAGCGAGCGAGCGAGCAGACCAAAGAAGCGACGAAGAGCGATGCTGGGAAAGCGGAAAAGCCGGCGATCGCGTGGCAAATACTTTGGCATCGGGCCAAGTCGGGCGCCTTGTCAATCACAAGCTCTTGCGCAACTTCCTTGTTTTTTGCGTACATGCGTGCGTCCGTGCACGGCGTGCTATCAATGGGGGTTTGGGACGCTCTACTAACGTCTGTGTAGGGCGTTCCAGAAAAGCTTTATTTACCTGTTGGCTTTGTCTAAAACATTGCACAACCGCGGTCGCGACGTGCGGGGAGAAGGAGCGGGTTCGCGGCGACCTTACTTCGGCTTAGACAGACTTCGACCTTACACTCCGCGGTTATATCCGAAAATATGGGGAGTACGCTTACCTCGCGATTCCTGACTGGGTTAATGCTTGTGTTATCTTTCTGATTCTTTTTTTTTTTTGGTCGAATCGACATTTTCGTAAGCAAAACAAACTTTTATTTTGTTATCTTCGTTTTCTTTTCGCATGGATACACTACCACTTCGGAGTCGCTCACGCGAAAAATGCGTAAGCAAAGAGAGGGCCTTTCTCTCCATTTTACTTTGTCACGGACGTCCTCCAACTGTAAGGTCCGCGGCCGCGTCATTTGGGTAGGATGAGTGTTTGCAGATCGCAGAGTCCGCGTTGGGGTATTTGAAGGGGTGGGCGATGACTCGGTGTTTTTTTAGAAATCTATATTGGCCCAAAAATTGAGGTGGGCGATGACTCGGGGATGGGCGATGACTCGGGATATTACGGTATATGTGGATTCTGTGCATTCTATGGCTTACATATTCAAGAAAAGAGGAAGTGCTGCTAGCTCCTGAAGATTGTTACCAGTATATTTACAGTCTAAGCTCATTATAACAGACCTTGTTTTTGACCAAGATTTCGGTCTGTTGTAAAAGGAGTATGTTGTATGCAGATATGAAGTTAAGTCAGTGGTGCATAGAGGAAAACCAACCAAACTTCACAAATCGGTATGTTATATCCAAATGTCTGTTGTAACCAGGTCTGTTATAATGAGCTTAGACTGTAGTAAGTAACCCATATACATAAACAATCAGCATTGAGTAAGACAGTGACCTGAACGTCTGTCCTCTCTGGATAGAAGACTAGTGGAACGAACAGCATTTATTTTCACTACCATAGACCGTGTCTCATTGCTGCCATTGGTAGAAGATAGAAACTTTCTTACGCATCAATGTCCCGAAATCTCTCCCTAAGGAACCACACCTTGTTATGATTTCAAACTGACAAAACTTGGACAGGTTTGAGAATTGCGCGACAATGTAACACTAAATATGATGGAAGTGATGTCTCGAAAAAAGCGGTCTTATGCACGAAGCAAACAGAATCTGCTGTCGGAGATACGACAGCATTCCCTAGGCAACGAGACAGTCCGTGACGGGGTGCGGTAAAGTGTGCGCAGCAACAATCGGGCAGTCTGGTTAAAGTGCTTGGTACTCGCCTCCGAGTGGTATGTTTACTACATCCTCATTTGTGGTCCCTCAACTTCCGCTCGATAGGTAACATCACACCCGTGTCGTGCCGATGCCCGCCGTGATCCTGCCATCGGTACTGGAGCAGCGGGGCGTCGAGCAGACACCTGTTCTGCTCTAGGTTGCTCTCCGACGCGACAGACAATGGAAGCTTCTGCAGCCACGAGTTGAAATGCTGCGATGACGGCGACGCTTGCATTCGCTTGTACTTTTAATGCGCAAGCATTAACTGTCCCATGGAGCGAAACCGACGGCGTCTGTAGCCGTTGTCTGTAGCTGCAAAAAATGGCACCTAAATGCCCATTGGCTGAGCGAAACAGCTTTTAAAGTCCCATTGGCTGCGACGCGTCATATCAGATGCTTTGTCATGGAAGCCGGCGAGGCCGCTCGAGGTCAAAGCGGACGCGCCTCAGAAATAAAACACAAAGAAGAGCCCAGCAATGCAATGCATCATCACGGAAGTTGTGGAGCCGGCAGGCGCGCCGCGCCTGCGCAGTGGGGGAGCGTGATGTCACCGCCGAAGCGCCAAGTGAAAAAGACGTGGCACACTGCTTGTAGGAATGCGCTGTATGTGGGCCAGATCCACCATCGTTGGTCAAGTCATAGAATACATGGCGGGGCGGTCTGTGCGGCACACCGCTGCACTTCTGCTCCTCTCAGCGCCGAGAATGCTTTTCAAAAGCATTCACAACTCATGAAATGTGCTTAGATGCCCCTGGAATTTTTTTCCTTGTCGAAATTTCTTTGGTTTGTCGCCAGGATCGCTACATCCGACAGCATGACACGCTGGCTCCTGTAATTTTCTGCCGATTAGAGACCACTTTCTGCCGATTCGGGACCACTCGAAGATGCATTCCAGGTGGCGTAATGACGCCACTCGAATCCGAGGAGCACGCGCTCACTTTCGGTTTGCATTTTTGCGGCCCATTTCCGAACAGGAGACCACCTGATGCACATCTGGTACAACGACCTGCCCCACCCAAGCTCCCCGTTCGTCGCATACGCCGAGCCTTTGGTTCCGGCGCTTGACCACACGAGGGTGGTGCTCCGGGGTCATGGACTCACAGGCGCCAAGGTCGGATCGGAGGCGGAGTTTGTCATTGACGGTTCGGACGCTGGACCAGGTGAACCCCAAACTTGTGAATTCGTGTCAGTGTTGCGTCCAAGTTTTTATTTGTGTTGAGTTGGTTCGACATTGTGAAGTGTTTGTGGTTGTGTTTTGCCGTCGTGTGATGTGGCTCGTATCATAAACTCGATTGGCCGGTGTGGCAGGCTGCCTACATTTGACACATGATGTGTTGCGTGCGTCACCTTATGTACGCTCCACAGTGCAGTTAGCCTGCATGTAGCATCGGCACTTTGTCACAATTTTTCCACATGTTGGCACCACTCAGTACAGTAGTCTTGGTAGCAGCTTTTTAGACTGTGTGAGAAAAACGGGAAAAATGGGTGGTTTTACAAATTCAGGCTAGTAGCGTCTTGCTTCGCATCTCCACAATGGTTGCATTCATGCTGTGGCATCATTTCCAAACTTTGTTGGAAGAGTTTAGAAAGAATGTTAAGTGTTAATGGCTTTGTCTCGCATCAAAATCTGAACGCGGAGCATGTGAATGCTGTGCAGGCCCGCAGATACCTGGCAAACTTTCCAAAGGTTTTATTGGGAAGCTTAGCCAAGGACAAAGCTGAGTTTATATTTTGAAGCAATAATATTTCTTCACGAAGACCGGTGGAAAAAAAGCACTGAAAACGTAACTACTGCTCTGTCTGTATGTCTGTCTCTTACTATTTCTTTTGTGTATGTGTGTGTGTTGTCATTTTTGTTGTGTGCGAGTGAGACGACAGCATTGACACAAAGGGAGCAGTTGTGGCGTATAAAAAGCCAATCCTTCATCTGTTTATCCTTCAGCATTTAAGTGCTCATTTTGCTTTCTTTTCCCGGTTTCAGGGTCACCTGAGGTTAGCCTGACGGGTGTGAAGGCTGACATTCCGGTTCAGCTTATCTCCCTTGGCAACAACACATACAGGGCACTGTATACTCCGACTGTGCCAGGTGAGTTAGCCCCGCATCTCTAGAAACGGGCAGTGACGGAATGCAGGCAAACCAATCTGGGAAGGTGGTTCTCTAGGGGGTCTCAACCTTTTTGGCACCGAGGAATCTCCTCCTGCCTCGAATGGCATTCGGGGAACCCCCCTCGATCTTGGCATTGACACAATAAAGCTGTGCAGATGCTTACAGACATTTTAAACAATACTGCTCATAATACTATGGAGTGTTTGGTCTCATTAATGTGTCAATGCATGAGGGGCTCAGGTCTGCTAAAATAGTCCTTCAATTGGAAAAGCACCATATTTGGGGCTGGGACGGTCGAGAAAATCTAGGAGCTTGTGGAACCCATGAGGTACTCTGAACATGCTCTAGTAAAGCGAGCACTGATGCATAACAGCTAGTGTTTTGCAAATAAATGAAATTTCTAATAGTGTTTTTGTATAGTACACTATTCAATATTCGCTTTGATATCAACTGCGATATTCATATTTTTCGGTGTTGATTGCAGCATTTTAGTGTTGGATGCTTCTTATAGTCGATTCACATGATGGACCAAATCGCGATTTTCGTCCGCGGACCATGGACCACGTGACCTTCATGTCACCGATTCCTGCGATCCACGCCTCCTCCACGGATGTGCAAACTGATAAAGTTGAGCGCCTTTTTGCTCACGGGCTTTTGGCGGGAGATTGAGTTGCAAACAATACAATGCTTTCTACTTCTTTTTTTTTCGAGCGATCAAAACAAGAATGGCATTTCATTGTGTATTGTGTGTTCGCTGGTTCATTAAGTCACGCGATTCTTGGTTTCATGCGTGAAAGAAGCTGCAAAAACTTTGCCCAGCTGGTGCGGTGCAAGTTCCGGTGCTCCTCCGGGTTCATCTCAAGAAGCTTCTGTCAGAACTCGTCGAGCACGCCGCGATCAGAGCCGTATATGGGGAGAGTTTGGCCAGTGGGTGTGGCGACGAAGGTGCTGGAGAGGAGAAAAGTGAAGAAAAAGGAGGAGAGCGCCGAAGGAGTGAGAGAAAGAAGGGAGCAGAGAGGAGACGACCGCCATTTTGACGCAACGCTGTCGGCACAGAGCACCGTTGAGGCTACGCGTCGTCTGCTACGGGCCGATTTCTTTTTCGCCTGAATAAAAGTCTGTGGCCATACGTCGAGAAAACTTCATTTCTTAGCTTTTTAACCCACCGAGGAATAACAGTATATCATTCTCTTGCCAGAGCCAGCGATATAAAAGGAAATAACCGAAATATAGACGCCGATCCCATGCATTCCGCCAGGCAAATGAATGAAAATGGCAGCCCTCCTTGCTGAGCTGGGAGCAGCCAGGAGTTCATGCGCTCACGCCTCTTGCTCTGCACCGCGGGCTGATTGGCTCACTCGAGAGGGGGGTGTTATGGCAGCGAGATCATAGATTGGCCAAACTCTCCCCATATACGGCTCTGGACGCGATGATTCTTGCACGTCCAATCAGCCTTTCCCCGAGGCAGACTTTTCCTCTGGCTGTGGTGTTAAGTGCTGTGCACGAGCACGGAGTACGTGAAGGCATCTCCAAACGCCCCTCCGCAAGCCCAGAACTTCGTCACTTCTATGCCGAAGCCTTCTCGAGCACGACTTTCCTGTGTCGCTGTCATCGCTTCGCACGAAGCCTATCACGGTGTTACTGTCTCGATCTGTACGTTACAGGGGCGTACGATTCTTTATCGCAGTAGCAATTGTCGATTTCTCTCTTGGGCAACGGTGCCACGGTGTGATGTTGGAGTTTCGCAACACTGTGGGTGGCGAACAGGTTCTGTCCGTCCTCGCTGGCATCTGCTCGTTGCCTTGGGAGACGGATGAACCGCGGACATGTCCTCGTGTGATCAATCCGTCCGCAGATCAGTCCGTCGTGTGAATCGGCCATTATGAAGCACGGGTGCATTGCGGAAAAGCGACGCTCATGGAAGTGAGCTCTGTGGGGGCTGCTTCTCTGCAGTGCACTGGTGCTCGGTAAGAAGCGCACTGAACGGGGTAACCTGCCGCGATCAATACTTGGAACAGTATGAATATTGCAGTTGCATGCTCGAGAAAAGCATACTTTCAAAGCGAGATGGTGCACATGCGCATCTCGTGCATTAAAAAGAAACAAACTTTGTGAATGTTGACATCTACATTACAGAAAAAATTTTAAAATTAAACTGTGGCTGTTATGCAAGGGTATGTTAGGCAGAGATGTCCTGACAACCTGCATTCATCATTCATGATTCTTTTTTTTTTTAAATTCGAGATTGAAGGAAAAACATTTGCATATAATGAGATTTGTGAATCCACTCAGTTAGGTATAGCTCGGCATTTATATACATTTAATTTTATGCCAAATCCATCGTTCACTTGCCATCCCAAGGCATCAGTCTCTTTAAGGTCACAGTCCATAAATATACCGTAGTTAGCATTAGCTTATAAATCGGCAAGTGGAAGATAAAAACAACCTTCATGAGTGTAGCTGGGTTTTCAATTAGTGTGGTGCAACAGTAGTGAAATGCTTGGAGAAAATATTTGATAATCAATTAGAAAATATTCAGCCAAAACCACTACTTGCTTCGAATTCGCTTCAAACTCAAAATCCACTATTCTCACATGGCTAATGACAGGCATGTAAATGGTAAAACGGTGAATTGCTGCGTAAATTTTTATGCAGTCGGGTGTATGCGAATAAAATAAATAAATACTGTTTATATTTGCTATTCTGCATTACATATTACTGCAGTTAAGGTACTAAAACACTTAATCAGCAAAGCATTGCACCCTTACAGGGTGGGGATGAGATGGATACCTTGAAGTACTGGTTCCTTATGTGAACACTATTTTCTGTTTGGTTTTGAGAGCATGTTCACAAATATCTTGGAACAAATACAATAGCCTCCATGGTGCAGACGCAAGCTTTGATAGGTTATACCTCTTTGCACTATGAAAGCTACGCATGTCATACTTCAAGTATGAGAGGGTGGGCTGTCTCTTTCCCCCTCAGATGCCAAGCTTGGTCTAAAAGGAGTGGGGCTAACTTTGGTGCATAACTCACAAAAAGCCCAGGTGAAGGTTGCTCGTCCCGGAGTCGACTAGATTACACGACAAGCGTCATATTATAATTATTATATTCGAAACTTAAAAGACAAAGGGAGAACTTTGCTTATTCACTCATCTTCTAGGTCAGGGGTTCTCAAACCCACCTATCTTTGAAACGCATATCATCCTTGATCAGTAGCCAAAGAACCCCTGCTGCTCTTGGCATCAATGCAATAAAGTGCCGATTATTTATTCCATCACAGAAATCATTTGAATTGGATGACTCGAGTTATAAGGGTGATCAGTCTTTTTATCCTCCTTCAAGAATAGGAAATTAGAAAGAAAACAGGGATGAATTATTTCTCTTAGGATAATAACGGCATGCTAGCACCCCCAGCTGTATCGTGGTGTGCCATTGTGCAAGCAGCACCTGCACCACCTCTGAATGGTTTCTGCCCGTGTTTGATGCTTCAGGTGCCTACCTGCTCAACGTGATGTGGTCGGAGCGTCAGGTGAAGGGCTGTCCACTGAAGGTGAGTGTGGCAGCCAGCTGCGACGCCGCCAAGGTGCTCTGCTCCGGAGAGGGACTGCGAGGGGGCACCGTAGGGAAGGAGATCAAGGCCTTCATCGACACTCGCAAGGGAGGACCGGGTGAGCTCCTCTAATTGTTTTTAAAGTTGGAAAGAAATGTCGGGGCCACATACAGTGATTCTCCCCAACTTGAACACTTACAGTTCGCAGTTCAACTGTTCGACGTGGGAGGGCCTTTGAGTTATAGAAGCGTCTGTTGCGAGACATTTATCATTCATGAATGTGTGGTGTAGTGCCATCATATTTGTAGTTGTCTGACTGATTGTCGAAGCGGGGTATGAATCTTGAGTAGTTTATACCGCAGCAAAGTGGTTATAATTGGACTAGTTATATTAAAAAGTATAAAGGTGCGAAAAAAAAAAAGAAAACTAAGGTGAAGTAGGGCAACACAAGCTGCTTTTCGAATCATGTTGGCTTACATCAACATGAACTAGTACTCGAAGAACAAATGTGGCATCACTTTCTTTTACTAAAAGGTTAAATTTAGGGTTGAAAATGTGCAGTTGCTTTTCTTTGTCGACGTCATCGAACTCTATAACAAGAGACCAGCTTCAAGGATGCTGTCTCTTTTGACCTTAGGTTCAAAATGTTTCTGGGTATTGAATTTCTTGCTTGTTGCTAGACTTCCCCATCTACCGTCGTGTCCGATCCATGTGGTGGAGTTACGTCGAGGCACGCGAAACGATGCAAAGACTTAAGGCCCGTTCACACAGTTGCGTTCGGAGCGACCACTATGCTTACGAACGAATGCAACCGCTGCGACTTCAACGACAACTGTGCGCAACGTGTACACACACATGCAACCGAATGCAACCACACGAATCAACAGCCAATGAGAAACGAGCTTCAGCTCTTGCTCCGAGTTAATAGTAAGCAACCCAGCTACTCTTACAAACATGGCGAACGGTTTCGCGCCCGACACGAGATCCTCACCGGAGCAGCCGGAGGTTTGGCTACGGCGCACAGTCACGAAGATCTGCTGTGCGCCTACAAAAGCTGTGTAAAGGCTTAACGAACCCGTTATCCACGACTGCGTCCGTTGTGACCGGAGCGACCGGAACGACCGCTCTGCACCGCGTGTACACTTCTGCAACAAGCGCAGCGCGTCGGCAGCACGGCGACCGCCTCGCCGCCGCCGTCAGCTGTTTCAGCGGTGCCTCTAAAAAGAAGGGGATGCGCTTCCACTCACTTGCGTAACAGAAAATAGATAGACCGTCTTCTATGACCTCAAGCTTTATTTTTTTCAGGATACGCTTGCAGGGTAGTGCATTAAAAAAAGACAAAGATGCAGTACGCCGTTTTGTACGATCACGACTTTAATACACGACTTTTGCCAACAGTACAAATCTCGCCACACGCCTTTTCTACGATTATAAAAGACAATGTAATCTTAGCAGCGATATAGCAATGTAGAAATATAATTTCGTGACCAGATAGACGTTGCGAGCGTTCAGGATTGCTAACACTAATCACCTTTCTCGGGTGATGAAAACGCGTGAAAATTCGCATCCTTTATAAGGTACGCACCAGTAATACCTTGAACTTGAGCACACGCATGAAATGCGCCAAAAAAGAAATCCGGGCGATGTTCAAGGACAGAAATGCTAAGAAAGCACCACTGTAGTCGAAGTAAACAAACACGACGGCACGGGCATTTCTGCTGTCTTGAGAGTGCCGCCACGAGATCGCCGCACGAGTAGGTGGATCTTCCCTTCTAGTACGTGCTGGATCGTCATATCGACACATGACGAAAATTCACAGTCAAGGATAGCGTTTTTACGGGGAACGATGAGCTTCCACCACGCCGTCCACGTCGACGATCGCCACCGACGCTATGTTTGCAGAGAAGCAGCCCGGCACGACCGGCATGCAATGCGCGCGACCGAGCTCTCCTCGACCTGTGATTGGTCTGTCGTTGCGGTCGCTCCCGAACGTAACGAAAATGTTCAGCCCGGCTCAACTCCTTGTGTTGCGAACGAACACGAACGAAACGACCGTTTGGCGCATCGTTGCTATGGTAACTCGTCGTTCCAACCGGTTGCATTCTTTCGTAAGCGTAGTGGTCGCTCCGTTTACAACTGTGTGAACGGGCCTTTACGAGCAGAATAAATGTTCTGAATCCTGAAATGTCTACCCTGTGGTGTGCAGGGGAGCTGACTGCTCACTGCATGGGTCCGCACAAGATGGCGCACTGCGAGCTGTATGATCACCGGGACGGCACCTTCACCTTGTACCTCAAGCCCCAGGAAGGGGGACGCCACCTGCTCACCATCAAGTACGGTGGGGACCACATCCCAGGTGAGCGATGTGCTGCAAAGCTTCGGAAAAAAGCCCCCCCCCCTTCCCCCTTTGGGGTTCTGGATCTGTACTCGATGTGCATCTTCCTTGAATTTCATCAGACTATGCGATGAGCAATTTTGTCTGCTGCTTCTTGTGCAGTGAATGCAGCGACGTCGAGGCGCCGGGCTCTAATTAAAAGGTAGTGGCTAGGCACAGAGGCTAGCCGCTTTTGTCTCTACCCACTGCATCCCTCCCATCAGAGCGAGCAAGAGCGTTGTTTGCTCCACGTGCTGAGGGAGCAGTAGAGTCGGGGTCAACGTTCAGATGCCGAACGCCGGCGTTGTCTGCTAGTCCCAGCAATGACTGTCTTACCTTTTCTACGGCTTTTGGAAACCCACCGGTTCTTTACGGACGAGGACTTGGCTTTTGGGAAAAGGGAGAGAAAATTCATTGAAGGGTTTCTGGCAACAAACAAGTATCAGACGCACTCCGGCGGACGACTAAATCACTGACT
This sequence comes from Ixodes persulcatus, assembly GCA_013358835.2. Classification (NCBI taxonomy): domain Eukaryota; kingdom Metazoa; phylum Arthropoda; class Arachnida; order Ixodida; family Ixodidae; genus Ixodes; species Ixodes persulcatus. The sequence continues at coordinate 556,948 of JABSTQ010010605.1, forward strand.
AGATGTCGTCTGCTCCCCACTGCCGCCACTGCCAAAGAGTAAACAACAGCTGCAGAGGCAGAGCTTCATTGCATTTGTCGCACATGTAATTACTACCTCTCCCATGCACGAAGAGATGTGTTTCTGTGGGCTTGTCTGTATAGCACAATATTTCCTTGATTAAGCGCCCTGAACGGCGGAAGCCATATTACATGTCGAAGAAATAAAGTCAGGGTGGACTAATCATGTGGCTATCTTATTTGTCTTTCTTTCGAGTGAAAGTGGTCATATTGTTTCCTCTGGTTAGATGACTGCAAGGTATAGTGATGCGTACAAAGTTCTCTGTGTGGCGAAAGGTGTGAACAAGTGATTGTTAGATAGGTAGTAATGGAATAAATGGCGAATATCTAAACCTACTGTAAAATACCGGGGGAGCGCCTACGCCACTTTCACATAGAACTGGTTAATCTAGGCATGGGTACTTGTTCGGTTAAATCGGGTGCTTAACATATAATTTGCAGAATTCCCAAGTTGGGAACTGTTAATTGTGGGCGCTTGAACGAAGTGGGTGCTTCCGCAGTATTTTATGGTATGAATTTGTGTGCTTGAAAATACTGCGTTGGTGGTTTCTAGACATGTGCAAATGGTGGATTTTTAGTTTGAGAAGCAAATAGTGATCTTGGCCGAATATTTTCTAAATGAATATTGAATAGTTTCTCCAAGCCTTTCGCTATTTCACCATGCAACGATAGGCTACCCTAACTTGTGAATGTTGTTCCCAAGTTTCCACTCGTCCATTTTTAACCTAAGGTAATTTTAATCTAACTATATACTTATGAACTGTGGCCTCAGAAAGTTCTATACCTAAAATGAGATGTCAAGTAAACGACTAATTTAGCATAAACCCTATAGAGATTCCCCGCTATACCTAATCGAGGGGATTTATAAAGTTTCTTGCTCTATGCAAGCATTCTTTCTTCAATCTTGAGTTTAAAAAAAAAAGACTATCACTAATGATGAACCTAGGTTGCCGAGGCATCTGACTAAAATAATCTTGCATAATATCCACAGTTCGGAAAATTTTACTGCATTGTAAATATAAACATTGACAAAGTTTTCGTTTCTTTTTAAATACACCAGGCGCGCACATGCATCATCCTGCTTTGGAAGTGTGCTTTTCTTTTAAGCATGGGACTGCAGTATTTGTATGTTTCGAAGTGCTAATTGCAGCGAGTTAGCCGCATTGAGCGCGCTTCTTATTGAGCACCGGTGCATTGCGGAGAAGCAACAGACGTGGAATCGAGCTGTGCATCTGTTGTTTCTCCACAGTGCACCGGTGCTCGGTAAGAAGTGCGCTCAATGGGGCTGGCACGCTGCGATCAACACTGAATAATATGAATATTGCAGTTAATCTCAAAGCGAATATTGAATAGCGTATTACTTGAAACTGCTATTCGAAAATTTGAATATTCGCACAATCTTAGCAGTTTCACAAGAAGAGCTCAATCAGCACATATTCAGATGAATCAACAAGTGGTCAGTGAAGTTGTTTTTTGTCTTTGTCCAGTTGCACTGTTTTAGAGCGCAGCTTTTTGGTGCCCGTTTCCGTGTTTCACGGCGTCGGCATCGACGTCGGCGTAACCGCGCTAAATTTAGCGGGAAAATTGACGTGACATGACCTCAACACCAATTCAGTTTCCCCGCAGCGGGGAAAATGACGTCACATGACTTGGTGTCGCGTAACCTATGAACAAATTCAGTTTCTTCGCAAGATTTAGCGAAAAAATTGCCGTCACGTGACCTCAACAGCAATTCAATTCCCCGCTAAATTTAGCGGGAACATTGACGTCACATGACCTCAACATTCAGTTTCCCCAATAAATTTAGCGGGGAAAATGACGTCACATGACTTGGTGTCACGTCACCAATGAACAAATTCAGTTTTTCCGCTAGATTGAGTGGGAAAATTGACGTCATGTGACCTCAACGCCAATTCAGTTGCCCCGCTAAATTTAGTGGGGAAAATGACGTCACTTGACTTCGTGTCGCGTCACCTATGAACAAATTCAGTTTCTCTGCTAGATTTAGCAGGAAAATCGACGTCATGTGACCTCAACACCAATTCAGTTCCCCTCTAAATTTAGCAGGGAATTGAATTGGTGTTGAGGTCCCATTAAATTTAGTGGGTAATTGAATTGGTGTTGAGGTCACGTGACGTCAATTCTCCTGCTAAATCTAGCAGAGAAACTGAATTTGTCCGCTAAATCTAGTGGAGAAACTGAATTTCCCCATTAAATTTAGCGGGAAATTGAATTGGTGTTGAGGTCACGTGACGTCAATTTTCCTGCTAAATCTAGCAGAGAAACTGAATTTGTCCGCTAAATCTAGTGGAGAAACTGAATTTCCCCATTAAATTTAGCGGGAAATTGAATTGGTGTTGAGGTCACGGGACGTCAATTTTCCCGCTAAATTTAGCGCGGTTACGCTGACACCGCGAGACATGGAAACAGGCACCTAAGAGCTGCGTTCTCAGGGGTAGAACAGCTGCGCCATCTGTGCCATTTTGCGCCAGACACATTTGTCTGCGCCATCCTGTGCCATGTAGCGGAAACTGCGCCCCAGCCAATACCTCGCACCACAATGCACCAAATCGCAAAACGTGCACCAAAAAATTGTATTTTGTCTTGGTTTCGGCTTCTATCGACTCGATTGGCAACAATGAGCGCGTTTAGCTTGGTCGACCTTGCAATCCTTTGTTCTGTTTATTCTCCCTGTGTATCCCGAGTCGGAAGCACGCGAAAAAACTCGGGGGTCAGATTCCAAGCGCTGCACCACCTGTGACTGGATTGTTATTCTTCAACCATAAGCAGTTAAGCAAGTCGGCCGAGGTGAGGTCGAGTCGTTAAGCGTCAGATTGCCTGAGGCTCTGCGGCCCGGGTTCCGGACGTCAGCCAGTTGACAACACATTAGCAAGAGATTCCTTTTAGTACTTCATCGTTAGAAGTTGGAACCGCATTCCTGCAAGATAAATCGTGATTTGATAGAACTGAAACGCGGTTCGATCTGAAACCTTGCTGGCCAGCAGCTCTCAGGCGAGCGGTAGATCTATTCGGCATACTTTAACCTTGCTCCTGCTTATCGCTTCGAATACGATAACTCCGTTAATCGTAGTCCGCTGCTTCGATATTGAGTTGCACAATTGTATAAACTCGAAATTTGTTGCCCTGTTCCTCCGTGCAATTGCACGTCCGTTGCTTACGCTTGTCACGTGGTTCGCACATATAATTACTATGTTGAGCACATGTGGGTTGTGCGATAAATAGTGCTGGTTTGCATTCAGAAAATATCAAGGACACTATCTTCAGAAACAGATGGTACTTGCTTTTTGATTCTCATAAGGCTCACAAAGTTTCAATTTTTGGCATCTGTTACACTGTTATCCCATCTAACTAGGTCTCTAACCACTCATGTTCATCTGTGCTGCTAAGCACAATTGAAATTGCTCCCGTGCTTGTCTACGACACAAGCTGAAGTGCAATGAAATCCGATCTGAGCTGCTCCTAGCCTGCTCCAGAATGTAGTTCTAGCTGCTCCCAACCTGCTCCAAAACAGCTGTTTCAGCTGCTCCCGTGGCTGCACCCAAGTACATTTCATGAGTTCCACCCCTGCGTTCTAAAATTGAGGCCACGTGACCTCAACACCAATTCAGTTTACCCGCTAAATTTAGCGGGGAAAACGACGTCACGTGAATTGGTGTCACGTCACCTATGAGCAAATTCAGTTTCTCCGCTAGATTTAGCGGGAAAATTGATATCACGTGACCTCAGCACCAATTCAGTTTCCCTGATAAATTTAACAGCAAAAATGATGTCACATGACTTAGTGTCACGTCACCTATGAACAAATGCAGTTTCTCCGCTAGATTTAGCGGGAAAATTGATGTCACATAACCTCAACAGCAATTGAACAGCAGTGACCTCAACAGTGGGAAATTTATTTGCTGTTGAGGTCATGTGATGTCAATTTTTCAGCTAAATTTAGTGGCGAAACTATGGGAGGAGGGGAGGGTATGGAGGAGGAGGATGGGAGGGTACGCAGGAAGAGGAGGGAGGGTACGGAGGAGGAAAAGGGGAAGGTAGGGAGGAGGAGGAGGGGAAGGTAGGGAGGAGGAGGAAAGGGAGAGGGGAAGAGGAGAAAAGGAAAGGAGGAAAAGGGGCATACCCTCTCCTCCTCCTCAAGAGGTGTGCCCTAATTTCGCATTACAGAGATTTGTAAACGTCTTCATTTTTTACTTCAGGATTGTGGAGTATGTTTCATTCCAAGTATTATGTACAGATGCCACAAACTTTGTATGTTCTCAATGGCACTTGTTTTTGGAGAGAGATTATAAGAAGGTTGACAGCTGCTATAACTTTGCAAAAGACTGTGCAGTATAGGCAGAATCATCTATGTGTTGGTTTCTTTATCGCTTTGCAGGAAGTCCATATACCCTGCGCATAGCGGGAGCTCCAGACGCCTCCAAGGTGCGCGTCTATGGGCCAGGCATTGAGCCAGGCGTGCTTGCAGTGTACCAGAGCCGCTTCATTTGCGACACCCGGGGCGCTGGGGCGGGACAGCTGACAGTGCGCATAAGAGGACCCAAAGGTAGGATGTTTTGCCAACATCATTTGTGCAAGGTGACACTTAGTACTGTTCAAGATCATTATGAAAGAGGGGAACATGTTTCATTTCCTTGCACGTTTTTCTGTGGGGCTTCAGTCTTTCTAGTTTTGTGAACAGTAAAGGCTCGCTAATTGGAATTTTACGGAGACAATAAAATACCGCGCAAGTCAAATGGATCATTGACCCTTTGAAGGGACCCCATCAGTCGGTTCCTCTCATCACACGAAGATTTTGTACAGAAGCTTTAGAATTTGATGCACAGAATGCACCATCTTCGGCCACCTTTGTACAAAATCTGAGCACGATGCGTTAAGGAACCGATGGATTGTGTGCACCATCACGACGCATTTTGTGCGCCATCACTATCACAAAGTGTGGTAGTGACGATGCAGAAAATGCATCATCGCTATCATCATCATCATCATCATCATAATGCCTTTATTTGTGCCAATCAACAACCAACAAAGGTCTGCAATGTGGCACAGGCTATCCTTAGCATCTCGGGAGCACGTTCTATTGCTGCGCAAGCCAAGCCGCCGCTGACTGCTCTATGTGCCACTTGTCTTCAAGGTGCCTTCCGTGTGGAGATGCAGCGGGAAAGCCAGAAAGACCGAACCATCCTCTGCAAGTACGACCCCACCGAGCCCGGCGACTACCGCATCGAAGTGAAGTGGTCGGGGGAGCACGTGCCGGGCTCCCCGTTCATGGTGATGATCTTCGACACACAAGAGGAGCTCACGCGCTTCGTCCAGGGGCCGTACGGCACTGCCGGCGGCGCCGCACCACCGGTGCCTTCGGACTACTTTGGTGACGGTGTAGCCTATGGGACCGGGGTCGGCCAGATGTCCTGGCGAGGCTCCACGCATGAGCTCTAATCCTGTCCCTTTTTAAAGAAACCCGACAGACTCTCCACTTCCATTCGAGACACGTTTAGAGTACATTCCAGACACGTCCTTCTGATGTATGTTTGTACCAACATTACTAGTAGATCAACCCAATTCTGAAATTGTCTATAGATGCAGCCTCTATGCGCATGCCCCACCTCTCCCTCAAAGTTTGCCTCCCGTTGTCCAAAGCCTTTGGAGACGACTGGCATGGTAACTCCGAAGGTCACCCAGGTTTTGAAGCACAGCATCCAGATGACGCTTCGCCATAGTTGCTCCAAAGAATACTGTTATGAAGCACATCCTTTAGGTGGTACCTAAAATTGCAAGTGGAATCTTGGGACAGATTCGAAGTGTTAGCGTCTCCGCGGGAGTTCCACAATTGAGTTGTATGATTTGTACTGATGTGTGAACTGCAACTGAAGCCTGCTTAAGACTCTTCCAAGACACATTTTTGACAGACATTCGGGACATGTTTAGGATGTATCTCAGGACTGGTTGAAGTGTGTTTACATGCCTGGAAATGAGCTGGGTCGGTCTACAGGACTTTCCAGCAAGCTACGTTGTTGTTAGCGAAGTTAAAGGAGGTTATGAGAGGTTTTTGTACATGGTTCCAAGTGCAGCTTCATGTGTTGTTCTATAAAAAAAGTAATTCAGGTGTGAGAGTGCATATGCTATATGTTCAACAGGCTGAATGCATTTTAATGAACAGGTCATTGTCATATGCAGCTGGATTGCTTGTAAGCAGTAGGACAGCCTTTAGGTAACATTTAAAAAAGGAAATGAGTTGCATTCCTTAGTATAGTTAAGCAAAAAAAGTGATAAAAGTTTATCAACTCACAATATGGCATTTTGAAAGTTTTCTAGAAATTTGGATCTATGAGAGTGCTTATTTTCAAGTCAACTGCCATCTAGGGCAGGTGTGACCATTTTTTCTTGCATCATAGGCCACTTCTTGGTTTTTGCTGTTGACTAATTGGCTTGACTAATTAAGATTCATTAACGCAGCCTAATTTTATAATGCATTTTTACATTGCCCTCGGAGATAGTCACCCCCTTAAGATCTGCCCCTGGTTTATTACGGGCGACCTCGAAAGACAGAAGCTAGGAAACTGCAGCCGTAATGCAAGTTGGTCAGGATGGAACGGTGCCAAAAGTGGCTGAAACATGTGTCAAACTGATTGTGAAGCAATAGCCATGCTCCTGACTGGGGTAGATGTGCTAAGTGGTGCCTACCAGATGCTCATTTATAAACGAGCGCCGGCTAGGTTTACAGTAAAAATAATCCATTCCGGAAGTATCGTGATACCTCCGGAGCACCGTGACATTCCATGCACTTCCCATAGTCTCATAAAAGTATAATATATCAGTGTGTATTCAGAAATACCAGGGAATGCACAAAAATCTTTTTTTTCTCTCACTTATTGAGTTGTTTTTCTTGGATTCATTAAATTGAGAATTAAACTGTGTTCTTTAGCAAAGCACCACTGTATATAAGAGCCTGTTGAAAGGATGGTGCAGAGGAATTCAGCTTGCTGTCAGCTGTCTTCATACCACAGTCTGGAAAAAAGATCTGTACATAACTCTTTTGTTTTTGTACATAGTCTTATTTGACATTCTCACTATTTTTATTAGAGGTTTACACTTTATAAAAATGTCGAACAAGAATGCAGCCTTTACACTGTGTTAACGGCGATGGCGATAATCTTGAAATGTTGGCCCGTTATGGGTGAACCTATGAACGGGCTAGCCCTTGAGCGATGGCATTACAATTGTAAGAACTATTAGTGATTGTTAGTATACTGTTTTCACTCTTTTGCTTTGGTCACCCATCTGTGTGTTTTGTTCTTGTTTCTTTCTTTGTTTTAGCTAGTATTATATTAGCAGTTGCAGCTACTCCAGCACTAGGGATTAGCTCTAGTGATGAGTTCATGTCGTTAAAGAGATCGCTTATTTGTCATTTCCAAAATATTGTGCAAGTGAAAAAAATGTTTAGTATACTACTGCATTTTGTACAGTCACACCACTACCATTCCTAGTGGTCAGATAATGAGCTAATCCAATTTACTTGGCTAATGAAAATGTGCCTTCAACCAACAGGGCCAATTCAACCAAGTGCAACTAACTTGTTGGTAACATGAATTTGGGTCTTTCCTGAATTAAGGAAAACTACCCGGACCAGTTTCTTTTTTTCATGTATGTGTTTGATTTTGTTTACAAGTTGTGTTATTTATTTTTGTGCTTTGGCAGGGACACATTTATTTTTTTGTCTTTGACATTTCATATCTCAAGAGTGCATTTTAAGGGCATGCTGAAACGCATAACAATGTTTCAGCCGAGTTTAAGCCCAGACTTTTTTTGCTCTCATTTTTAAGACCATTCCAAGGAATACCAAAAGGCTCTTGGCACTTGTGACTTGTGCCTCGTGGTGGATATAACATACCTTCAAACCCTGTAAAGCAAAGCGCTTCCAGATTAAAGACTAATTGCCCATTGGCCATTGCGGGGCAACGCTAACCAATATTTCTAATATGTCCAATGTTTTCACTTTAAAAGTGCTAATGGTTCCATAGGGTTTGTTATAGATGGAGATGTGCATCTTCCTTAAGGTTTTGTTCTTTAAAACTTTAAAACAACCTCACTCGATGCTACCCTATTCTAGTTTTCGATCCTTGCATTTGATTTGTTTGTTCCTGTGTTTTTTCACGATACAAATAAAAGTGAATGGTATTTCTGCTCTGAATATCACCCTCAAGGTAGGAGCCACGAGAAAGCTCTGCATTTAGTGCAAGAGCCAGAGGGTCAGCCAAGCAGTTCTGAAAGATGCTTGGCCAACTCTGAAGGAATCACAACATTTTATTTGTGACAGATGAACAAGCAGACCATGCATAGGTCTCTTTATACCAGCCAAGCATTTGTGCAATGCACTGCACACTTTATGTCTAGGTCGGTGTCTATGTTGAGATCTCCATGAGTCTCAAAACGTTTCTAACAACCATCAACTGATTCTTTTTTTTTTTAAAGACATAAGGTCCATTTTCTTATTTTATGAAAGATGTGCTATCTGAGTGGGATAGCCACAATGCTGATCCCTAGAAAAGTCTACAAGAGGTGCCTTGGTTGACTGCTAGTCAGCACGGCTGGTGACCAAAAAAGGGCATTTTTTGGCAGGACATGCCACCGAACAATGCGGAAAGCAAGCTGTCTGCTTTTCACGCAGGAGTTGCGGTGACGTCAAAACGACGCCGAGTTCTGATTGGGATTGATTGAAAGGATAGTGGGTAGACCTCAATGCTAGATGCCTTAAAATCTACCCACTATTTTTTTTTTTTTTTCAGTAGGCCAATAAGAGTTTGGCGTTCCAACATCATCGGCATCCTTGTGCAAGAAGCAGATGAACTTGCGCTCCACATAGGATTAGCACTCCTTCACATTTTGGCAGTGTACCAGGACACTGAAGCCTCGGTATTGTTTTCAATGATTGGGGCCATGGCATGTCTCTAAATTACGAGAATTCCGCATAAAGGCCTGTTCAAACAAAATACTACAAAAATCGTGAGGCGATATGACTCAGTCATAAATCGTGCAGCGCTCCGCTTCCGTCCGTTCTTTTTTCTTTTTGCTGGGGGGATAGGTTTTGTTGTTTTGTTTGTTTTTTTGTCAAAGATTGCTTGTGTCGTACGCCGTATAGCCAGAGTTCTGCATTCCAAGTTCGACGAGTGCAGTGGAGACAAAGGCAGCTAGCTTTACGTCTACCCACTAATCATTCGAACCAGAGCTCGAAGTTCTGACGTCTTCGTGCACTCTCGTCTAATCCTCTCCCTCACTTTCTCGGCGCATAGGCCTGAAATTTGCTCGGACAGGGGTCTCGAACACGTCCTCAAGACCATCTCAAGACCCCTCGATGTGCTTGCGTTTGTCTTTCAAGTATATTTACAAGCGCGAGCCCCGGGCTTTCAGCGTCTCTGCCAAGTATGCCCGCTCGTGCAGTGCAGGCACTGTTCAGGGCCACATTCTCGCGCTTGAAGCATTGACTGCGTCTGGACTTAAGCTGAAACGAAACATAGCGTCAAATGCTCCAGTGCACGAGGCCCGTGTCCCTATACTCGGCGACAACTTTTCTTGGCAATGAAGGGAATGCCAGGGGAGGCGGAGCTCCTGCACATGTATCACTCCGCCAAGCATCCGGGCTTTCATTACGTCAGTTTTGGTTTCGTTGTCGGCATTCAAGGCAAGCACTCTATACAGCTCGTTAGTGTCCTATGAAACCGTTTCCAGTGGACATACCCGGGCTCAGAGCAGATGCCATCTGCTAAGGAAGAGATCCCGGGCACGTCCGTTTCGATGGCGTCGGTTTATCGTTCCCTCTCGTGCCGTTCATGATCTCGTGGTTCTGTGCTCGTCTACCTCCTTTTCCTCTTGTTACCTACTACCAGATCTTTAGTAACTAGAAAACTAATTTCATTTTTATATTTTTATTGTTCAAGATTCATAGTGATGTGACAATTATTATTCAAATGACGAATATTAAGATTATAGTTTACGTTACAGCCAAAACACAATTTAGACCCGGGGACTGTGTTCAGCTGCGTAAGAAGACAGCGTGCTTCGGCTCTGTAGCTTTGGCAGCATTGCGAAGAAAAGTTGTCGCCGAGTATAGCGACCCTTGGAAGCAAATGGCGGCGCAGCAGTGAAATGAGCGGCCCTTATATGGTGGCTGTAAGGGCCTATAGCCTATAGTAAAGGCCTATAGCCACCATAGCCTAGAAGCGAATGGTGGCGGAGCACCCTCTCGTGGCACGTGTCTTGCGCGTTTCCACAGCAGTGGTTGGCGGCGGTACTTGTAAGAAACGCTTTATCAAAGGGCTTTACTCAAGACGCGCACGTATATTGTTGGCTGTAGCCACGGTGTAAGATACACTCTTTAGGTGAGGACACGGCGGGGCTAAATGCGCGGTGCGAGGAATCGGCGTTCTCTCTACGGGCATCCGAAAGGCTGCATCATTCCGCGGCCACCGTGCCCGCGGCTGACTCGCCGGCGGCCAAACGGCGAAATTGTGTGAGAGCGAAAAACATTATTTCGTAGCCATGAGCGTCTGCCCCAAAAATATCCCCATAGTCGCTTCGCGCGTTTTTGCTTCGTTTCGAATTGCGACGGAGACATTTGGAACTCCAGTCGCCATACGCTACATGGAATGAGGATTGAAGAAGCCGTGTGCGGCGTTTGACCACGCGTTTGACGCGACTTCAAAGCGGTGACAATGGGCCGGAGATGCTTCGTCCAGAACTGCAACTCAGGCACGATGTTGCCAAGAAAATATGAATCCCAACATTAGGTGTTTAGTGTCTGATGCTCACGAGCCTGAGACCTAGAAAGGGATGAAATTCCAGGGAAGCGCCGACACATACCCGCTTAGCCCGTTTGAATACCGCGCCAAATGCCTCTGTTTTAGTGCCTTCATAAAACTGCCCTCGCCGCCGTTGAGCCACGAAACTAAGACAAACGACGAATCAATGCCTAAGCAACACACATAATACAACTGCCGGGTTAAAGGAACGCACCGCATGCACAATACGACTTATTAAAAAACGCGTTTCCCATTGAAATGCGCAGGAGACGAGGCCCGCCGATCCACGGGTGGACGAGCGATCTGCCGGCGCCGCTTGAAACCATAGTGAGAGAGAGAGAGAGAGTGAAAAGCGAACTTTATCGGCACGTCGCGAGGAACGCGCTGTCCTCACCTGAAGACTACCATCTGCGAGACGCGATCATAAATGCGGCGCTGGGGTGTCCGATAATCGCACAACCCACATTCGAACACGAGCGTCGGTCAGCGTTTATTTATGCGCGCTAACAACGCGCTTAAGAAAATATATATATATATATATATATATATATATATATATATATATATATATATATATATATATATATATATATATATATATTACAGGTTTTTTTTACTTAACAGATTTTTAAAAAAAGCCGTGAAAGTTACACTAATGCGGTTTGTGCAGGTGAGTTATACGGCCAGGGGGACATAATATAGGGGCTAATCGTAACGATCAGTTGGCTAATTAATTGAAATTCGTTAATTAACTTGTTAATTAATGAAAATAGACATATGGTTTCAATTCAAAACTTGCTCAGCGTCATCGAAAACCACTAAATCAACTATTTCTAGAAGAATATAACGCGTAAAAACGCTCAATTTGGACGCGTTTCTAGGTTTCGATTTCTTATCGGAGCGCATCTCTGCGCCCGCGGTCCTGCTCCCTAGTGGCTGAGACGCGCAACACACGTGCGCCCTACTTCCCTCCATGCTACGAGGGAGGCGAGGCGGTGCATTCGCTCCGAGACCACCGGGGGGCAGGACCGCGGGCAAAGATGCGCTCCAATAAGAAAGCGAAATCAAGAAACGCGTCCAAATTGAGCGCTTTTTTAGAACGTCGTAAAATGCTGCCCTGCTTCATATCCTTCCAAAAAGAGTTGATTTAGTGGTTTTTGATGACGCTCAGCAAGTCTCTAATTAGAACCATATGCATATATTTTTTATTATTTAAAAAGTTAATTAACACATTTTAATTAATTAGCCGACGGATCGTTACAATTAGCCCACTATACTCTGTCCCACTGGCCGTACTTTCACGGCTTTTTTTAAACAATACTGTTAAGTAAAAAAACAAAAAAAGAACCACACCCGGTATGTTATGGGTGGTTTCATCTCAAATCGAGCAGGCTAAAGGGTCTAATTTTTAATTTTGACGAAAAAAAAAAAAATGTTTTGGGGGCTTTTCTCAAATGAAGGAGGGTGCAAACCGCAAGTTCCCCAGATTTTTCGTTCTCAAGTTACGAAGCGTAGAAGCCGCAGTGGTAGAAACTAGTATTTTTTTCCTGCCGTCGCAGGTGGCGTGTTTGACACACTCTGCTGGCGCTAGTTTTTTTTACAGCGGAGCGTGTCCGGTATGTCGACACAAACCCGCTCATTCACACTGGAAGCGGATCCGCGTTGGCAAAGCGGTTGCGAACGCGGTTGTATAAAGATTTAGTACAATTGCACCCGCACTTGATGTCATCAAGTGCGCGTGCAATTGTGCTTTGCGAACGCGGATCCGCTTCCAGTGTGAATGAGCAACAAATTGTTGTGTGTATGTTTAACTTTATACAGCCGGAAGTTAGTCTGCCTCAGTGGGCGTCTGGTGTCTCAGCTGTAGATGAGCAATTTAGCCAGTGCGGTACAACCGCTAACCTGGGGTCTTTAACGTGCACCACGCAGTAGTAATACACGACCGCATGCCGGTACGATGCTCATCCAGATCGAAACGGGCAGGGGCGGGGATTGAACCCAGGATCCTGGGTTCTGCAGCGCGAGCTTCCGCTCCACGTGCTGCAAGCTGGTGTGCGCTAGACCACTCGGCCACCGATCCCCCTGAATGAGCGGTACGAGAGTCAGAGTTGCGCGTTTATCTCCGTAGCGCCGTCTTTCCTGCACGGCATGTTGAGCCCGCTCGTCATGTGACTGAATTCGGCGATTACGGCGCCGCGCGTTCGAGGCGCGCTCAAAAGAGCCAGTGAGAAACGCGCCAGGTGCGCTTCCACTATTGGCTCTGCTCCTCCCCCTATCTTCATTTACAACGCTTACACACACTGCATAAAAGCAGGGGAACGTACGCCGGGGCGCGTGCAACGTCTACTTTTCTGCACGGCACTTGATCCGGCTCCTCACGTGATCGGATCTCGGCGAATAGCGGCGCGGCGGCACGTGGAAAACAGACGCGCAACTCTGTGCGACCGACTCTGGTTCGCCGGAGACGTATCCACGATCGGCGGCGTGTCGGACAAGAAGCGGGGATCGGGCGCGTGCGCGTTGCGGCAGTGTGTCGAGTAGCTCCGCTGGTCTTCCTTCAAGGATGAAGAAAGAATAAAACAATTAAAACTGGGACAACACAACACATACTCGTCGTTGCTAGCTGAAAGATGTGTTGTCCCAGTTTTAATTGTTTTATTCTTTCTTCATCCTTGACTCGAACCAACACGCTCTTCTCCCAAGCTGGTCTTCCTTCTTCACTAGAGTGGAAAGGCTGAACGTTTCTTTTTCTCCACCTTTTTAACTTTTTCCCCTCATTTAATGGGTACAATAAAGATACCTTGACGCATTCAAATATTTTTAGAAATTTTATTTTCTATAAAAAAAAGTGAAACTCGTCACTCAGGTCGATTTTTGGTCAAATTTGACGGGTCATTACTTAGCTCTATAGAAAGCCCAAAGCAAGCCCATTATAGATATGATAATATCATTATGATCTGCCGAGTAGCCGCACCGCTACCTTCACGTAAACGTTGTGAAAAATAACAAAAGTTGAAAGTTTGAGGCCGATTTGTTCAAAAATCCCATTTTTGTAAATTTTTAATTTTTAAATTCTTTTCGATATAACAGTCAACTACAAGAAAGAAAACATCTAGAAATGTAATATTTTGGTTGTATGTCCTCTATTTGAGCCGAGATCGCATAAATGTGTGCTCATTTGACTAAAATACAGCAACCTTACCGGCATTGTGCGCCTCTACCATTTCGAAAATATGTGTTTATTTTTAAAAAGGAACGTAAAGTAGGCGAACTTGTGATATTCATTATAATTTAAAACTTGAAAGAAGAGAGAAACCACATAAGCACACTACAAAACATGGAGTAACAAGTATATACACATCAAAAGGCAATGCAGCATGTCGAAAATTGTTTGTATATAGAACGGTTCAACGTGAGTAAGGGTGGCTACTCATTATACAGCCTATTACGATTGAATGATAAATTCTCACACCATTCAAGTTTTCTACCTAAATCTTCTGGAATTTCTTTAACGAGTTTCAAAAGTGGACAAAAAATACATTACCGGCTTCTTCATCAGACGCGCCCAGCGAAGATCCATATGGCTGGAGAAGGCGCATGTGAAGTCAACGTGCCGTCATCTTGCGCTTCAATTTTGCTGAAAATTGGAGTGTCGTGATCCAGCGCGCGGTGCAAGGACATCCCTGGAAGAGCAAGTTGGTTTCCATCTTTACCGGCGTGGCTACATAGTGAGCGACGACATCGTCCATGACTCGGCCCATGTGCTCTTTACGCTCAACGTCGTCGAAGGGCGGCTGGAGGAAATATTGCCTATTTTCACGCAACTCGTTTATATTTCAGACGGTGCTCCGAGCCACTTCAGAAACAGGCACCAGGTGTATGAATTCAAAAAAAGGAATGTCGTCGCCAAGTGGATATTCTCCGCATCAGGGCACGGGAAAAGCTCGTCTGATGGAGTGGGCGGCGTGCTCAAGCACCATGGCATCCATGTATGACTTGACAACTACAGAATTGTATTCCATAACGAACGCGCAAAGCTTCGTTGAGGCACTCAGACCGAAAGTCAAAGGGATCGTTCTACTCTCAGTTGTCAAAAAGAAGCTTACGAGTTTCCGGGAGCCCAAGAAAAAAGAGTGAGAGAAGGTAGACCCACCAAGGGGCATCCGATCCTCACACGTGTGGAGGAAGACACTGGAGGAAGGCGCCTTGAACGTTGCCCTAGAAAAGGTTTGCGAAAGTACAGAGTAGCTGCATACACGTGTCAAGGCATGGACGTACCGCTTTGTGTCCCAAAATTTAGAAAATCATCAGTGATTGCGTACCGGCATGTTCAAAACTGCAGCTGTGGACTGCGTGGCTCCTACACAGTGTGAAAGCTGATTCACAGTTACGTCGAACTAGTAAAAAAATGTACTGACTTCGGAAAATGTGCCATTGATGTTTTTGTGTTTTTAACTGGTTCAGCGCGCGCGTTTCTACATTACTGAGGTGCCCGAACTGCGCTGTCAACCGTTGGTGATCAGCAAGATGTATCATTCAATCGTAATAGGCTGGATAATGAGTAGCCACCCTCGTTTACTTTGAACCGTTTCTATATAGAAACAATTTTTGACATGGCGCGCCACCTTTTGATTTGTATATACTTGTTACTCATTGTTTTGTAGTGTGCTTATGTGGTTTCTCTCTTATTTCAAGTTCTAAATTACAATGAATATCACAAGTTCGCCTACTTTACGTTCCTTTTTGAAAACGCAAACAAAAATAAACATGTTTTCGTAATAGTGAGGCGCACAGTGCTGGTCAGGTTGCTGTATTTGAGTCAAATCAGCACACATTTCACGGGATTGCGGCTCAAATAGAGGACATACAACCAAAATATTACATTTCTAGATCGTTTTTTCTTGTAGTCGACTATTATATGTAAAATAATTTACAAAATCAAAATTTACAAAAATGGGGTTTTTGAGAAAATCGACTTCAAACTTTCAACTTTTGTTATTTTTCACAACGTTTACGTGAAGGTAGCGGAGCGGCTACTCGGCAGATCAAAATTATATTATTATATCTATAATGGGCTTGCTTTGGGCTTTCTATAGAGCTAAAGAAAGAAAATTTACCTTAAGTGCAGACAAAGTACTTTGTCTGTACTTTGACAAAGTACAATGTCAAACCCGTCACTCAGGTCGATTTTTGGTCAACTTTGACAGGTCATTACTTTAGACCTCTGTCAAAGTTGACCAAAATTCGACCTGAGTGACGAGTTTGACATTTTTTTTTAGAAAACAATAAAATTCCTAAAAACATGTGAATGCGTCAAGGTGTCTTTATAGTAACCATTAAATGAGGGGAAAAATAAGAAGGTGGAAAAAAACAAAAAAAAAAAAAGCTAGCGTTAGCAGAGTGTGTCAAACACGCCACCTGCGACGGCAGGCAAAATACTAGTTTCTGCCACTGCGGCTTCTACGCTTCGTAACTCGAGAACAAAAAAAAAAAAAAAAAAAAGAATCTGGGGAACATGCGGTTTGCACCCTCCTTCATTTGAGAAATGCCCCCAAAACATATATTTTTTTTTCCGTCAAAATTAAAAATGAGATCCTTTTAGCCTGCCCGATTTGAGATGAAACCACCCATATATATGCAGCACGCGCGGCCTTGGCGCTTCATCAAAACGCCAAGAATGCGTCCTTTCGGCTGGTCTGTTTCTTTTGGTCTCCTTCACAGCATCCGTGAGCCACGTAGGGGAGAGTAATTACTCGCAATCAAAACGCGATCTAAAAGTATTCTATTTCGCTCCCCGGAAGCGCTGCTCAAAACTTGAGGCTACAGGGATATAGTCTAAACCTACACCTGAAAGTCGAGCAGCAAGACTCATCCACACGTGCCCCGTCTACTCCAGTAACTGAAGAGCTAAGAAAATGAGTGCCTGGAGCACTGCATGCTTCAGTTTGGCTAGATCCTCGTTTCACTTCGGCTGGACGTTCCAAGTTGATCAAGTTGGTCATCCAAGCATAAGATGCTCACAATTTTTAGAGAGACGTTAACTATATCCGCATCTCGCCTTAACATTGCAACCTGCGAGTTCAAATAAAACAATTCAAGCAGCTAAGAAGGCTTTAGGCACAGAAACATTTGCGTTTGGGTTGTTTGTCTGTGAAGCTGCTGTGCAGACACTCTCTGCTTCAAAATAAAATAATTTCTTCACTTGCCCAAAGAATGGACAACAGCAGTCCAAAGGTTGCTTCTTCTTCCAGTGCTGGCCACTGTTTACGTGAAAGGGACAGCACGCCTTGGCAGCTCCTACGTCGAACTGAGTTGAAGAAAAAAAATATTCCTGCGTCAGTTTTGAGACAAAACAATGTGGTAGGGGTTCAATCTAACGATTTATATTTTCAGGGGGCAAAGAGGAATGTACAGTATACCTGTAATAACAACGGCATTTTGTTATCTGCTATTTTCTCTTTACAGAGGGCGTGTGCAGTGGGCATCGGGTACTACAAAACCCCTAAGTATAAAGCTGGTTGTTAACGACTGGAACATGTTGAAATACTTGGACCTTAACGCCACCGACACCTCGGACGTTGCTCCGGCAATAGTGCTGCTGGGGTTCCAAGAAAGTTGGTTGGCACGCACTGGCATGGTGGAATGCCACACCGACGCCAAACCAACGTGGGACTACTTAACTTCAAGGCTAAGGTGGTTGACCTCGATCGTTACAGTGCTGGGGACGAAACTCCTACTGGCCGTTGGTGGCACCTAATGGAGAAGAAACTGGAGGCATGGCGACATGCCTCCAGAACAGCCACATCGTTTTCGGTGCTCTCGTGTTCATGCACAGTACCTTCACCGAGTGTATGAGTGTCGCAATGCCTATGCATTGTAGATAAATTCCCTGTTTTCTTTAAAAAAAAAAAAAAAAAAAAAGCTGCGACGTTGCGGTAACTTCTTCGCTTCGCACGCAGCGGACCCTGGCTCAATTCCCGCGGGAGGTGGGCGATATTTTTTAAGGATTGAACAACATTGACGACGGACGCCCTACATCGCCAACTACAACGTAAACAACTACTACATCAACAACGGACGTCATTACAATGGTGAGAAGGGCCCATAGCAGCTATCGGTGTAAAATCTTTCAATGCCTGATTAATTTCCGGTGGTCTTCGCCATAGCCTTCAGAGTTCACGGTAGTCAGTCGACGATTGCAATGGCGCGAACGTAAACTTCTCAACTTAATTTAAATCAAGTACTGTATGGCAGCTAAAAGTTACTATAAACATGATTTGATTTGTCGTTTTTGAATCGCAATTAACGAAGATGATACAGTGAATGATGTTCATACTGTTTTTTTTTTTACATTATGCTTGTTATGTGACCAATTACTCTTACACTGGCGATAAAAAATAAGGTCGCTCAAGGAAGCGCATAACTGAAAGAAACGGCATTCAATAACAATAATATTTTTTCAGATAAAAAAAAAAAAAAAAAAAAAAACAGTAGCAGCAACGTATGTATGTTCGATGCCGCATAATTGCGTAATCTGTATAATAACCGAAATGTTAAATTAAATCGAGTGACATTAAAATCCTCGTTTGAGCCCCTGCCATTAAGACACCCATACTGATTACCTAAACAACCAGAACAAGTTCTTTTTAATTACTCACGGTCCGCAGACATTTCGAAGTCCGGTTTGCGGACCATGAGCATATGAACGTAAGTACGTGTTACTTTTACGCCAGCTTACAAGGAACACAAAATGTGTTTTAGAATCTATAATCTGTGTCTAGTGATGCACTCCCTGTATACCGCCTTCCCTAACATGGTCACGAAGATGAACCCGGTATTCATAAATCATTCATACGTACGCGACCATAGGCACAGAGACCTATCTTTTACCCTTCCCGATTACGGAAACACACGTAGCGTGTAGTATTCAGTTGCCCGCTTGATTTGAGACGATAAACTGCAACACCTCCATGACATGGCAAAACTTCAGCCTGACGAAGCGTCGATGCAATCGGACGGTCGACACCGCGGGGGGAGCGCGACCAAGCTGCGTGAAAGGGGAGTGTCTAGGAAAACGTGTGATTCTGACGTGGGACGGGCTCAGCCAGCCCTACTTTTACGGTAGTCAGGGCTGAGGGGGGCTTCCAACTCTTTCTACGAGCTTCGTCGAAGCGAGTTACTACCACCCAAGCAGGCTTTGCACCAGCGTTCAGTTCTTGGCATTACCCATTTTTAGCATGACCAGCTGAAGAAAGATTGGAAGAATCTTCAAACCTCCCATATGGTATCCGCCTTCGGGCAATTCTCATTAGCTCTTTTGTTTCAAAACGGCCAGCCGAATGACTGTCTCCAGACAGTGGTATTCGGGTAAATACGGGGGAACACTTGTTGTTTGGCCTCGTATCGAAGAATCGAAGAGTCGAACACTTTGTAGAAAGACATCTTGTGTTCGGTATTCCGGCTGTACGTTTCAACCGTACACACTGTTGAAAATTTGTTTTTTTTATCCTCGATCTCGGAGACAGTTAAAACCATTGCATTAGTACGAGACTGCAAATAATCTTCGTCAACGGTACGAACGTCTCTTCGCGAGCTGAATAATCAGGACAGTCATGGCAGAAGGGGACATTGGCCATTCCAAGCTCCAGTGCCATACGTTCCTAGAAGAACTTCTACAAGACGATGACATAGAAGCATTTCGGCGACTGAGCTTAGGGTCCGAATCAGAAGCGGTGGGTCTTGGACAGAAAGACTATTCTCCAGAAAGTGTCGTAGTCCTTGATGACGAAGCCTCGGATGATGGTACCCAAGGCGTTGACACTGACGCGGCCAAGCTGCGTGGATCCCCACAAAGATGCTGCTGCGGCGACCGCAGGGGTTTCAACATGAGAGACGCACTGCAGGATGAAACCAGCGGTATCGTTGTCGCTACGGGAGGGCGGTGAGTGATTAGTACTATGAGCTCCACCGGAGAACCTCGTAATTATTGTTTTACCTATACCGGTTTTAAAATAGTTCATAGTTAAAATTCTTTCATTATGCATGCCTAAGTATTTTCCTTCAATTCATTGCAAATGTCTATACGTAAGGGAATTTGGAAGAGAGAGTTCTGCAAATCCGGAAGGCTTTACATTTACCGATGTGAGGTATCATTTTAAGATCAATGTCTGTGTTGCAGATTCCCGTGTCTTCACATCGGCGTCAGCGGACTTCGGCAGGACAGGAGATACCTGCTCGCGCTTGACTTCTGTCATATCACCTGCGACGTGGACCTGCGATTTCTGGAGCTCACCGGTAAGTTTGGCGGTAAAAAAGACTTTCTAATGTCTTAACGTTTGTAAAGCATTATTTGAATTGCCGAAAATTTCCGCCCCTTCAGAGCCGTACTATATGCCCCGACCAAATCACCTTGAAGGACGGCAGTGGATGAACCAAGTTCTCCACTTCAACCTCACCTCCATCGCAAACGGGGGCCTTCAAGAAAGTGACGTGAGTTAATTTGTGAATTTAGAATCTTCACAGCAATATAAAAAGGGTCGTCTCTTGGGCACTTTCCAAAAACTTTTTAAATTCACAGCATGTAAACGCCTTTGATCACATCCGTCCAAAATCAGTCTGCCACACATTGTACACCGCACCGAACGGATGGCCTGTACTGGCACTTGGACTTCCGGTCGGCAGCTGTTTAATTGCGAATGGCATCCTGTAACTGCTGGGCCAGGCGGTCTCGTTTTGTGACCGCGTTCCTTGTTCCTCCCTCTTCACCTTGCTCCGCTCGCCTTTGTCGATTTGCTGGCATACAAAGCCTGCAAGTAAGAGCCGTCGTGTACAGTCAGCACGGAATGAAACCCGAACGCCGGAACGCGTAGCCATCAACATAGGATGCTCCACCTGGAAGGCCCCTGAGAACTAATGAAAATGCGCAGGGATGCGAGGGCGCGGAAGATGTGCTCGACCCTCGCACGGCGTGTCTGGGACTTCCGCGTTTCGCCTGTGGCGGGCTGTAAGCGCACGCCAGGAGGAGAAGACACCATGGGCGTGATCCGCTGGCGCGCACGCCAGCAGCTTGCTGCTGCTTCTAGCATCGAGCTTCTCGCGCTGAGCGCAAGCCGCAGGTGTCGACCAGGCGACAGTGCGGCGACGCAAAAGCACCCCGAGTGACGGCGCTTACAGCGCGCCTCGGAAGTCCCAAACGCGCCGCGCGAGGCATAGAGATCATATACTAACTCTAGAGGAAAGGGTCCGCCATTTTCCCATGCATTCTGGCTGCCGCAAGTGGCGGAGCATGCAGGCAGACCCTCGGGGTCCCAAACATGGTTACCATGGCAACCGAAGCCTCGCTATCCCCGATCGCACCTCCGGAAAGGGAGTCTCATACCATTTATTCTGCGAAGTTTCGTCGACAGCATTCGATTTCACGAACTTCAACAATCCACGAACTTACCGGTGGAAAGGTATTCACGTTCCTTTCGAAGCTTTCTTTTTGCATAGCGCGCAGATGTACGGCCTCGCTAAGGTGTTACCCTAGCCTCGCGTCAACGCTAAACTAAACCAGATAACCGACTTCGCGGGTGGGGCGCGAGAGGGCGCGGCCGAGGAATACGAAACCGCGCAAGCACCAGATTTCCGAGATTTCGACAGAAGAGAAGTTAATGCAACGTAATGAGTATATTGGTTTTTATAAGCATTAGAATAGCTCAGAATTTAGTTTACAACGTTAAATTATCACTGTTTATATTGCTGAGAGTTTTCAGTCTTCGCGATTACCATTGCGACTGTCGTCCTTCAGCTGGCAACATTGCTTTCTTTTTCTCGTGTTCTGTCGCTCTCTTTCGCGATCTTTCACTCGGGACCCCGGGTGTCGGCGCACGGGATTTGCCACTCCTCCTCACCCACCTTTACCCCCCGGCGCGAGGGTCGAGCACATCTTAGTAGGATCCGCACCCTCGCACCCCGGCGCATTTTCATTAGTTTTCAGGGGCCCTCCAGGTGAAGCAGCCTATGTCGATCAGGGGGGGGGGGGGGGGGGGGAAGGAGGGAAAGGGAACGCGGCGCAAAGCGGGGGCGGCCATATTAAAACCGCTTACGTTGCCAGCATAGGTTTTGCAGCGAAGAAGTTGCTGCCATATACGGCGGACTGAGTTTTACTTTCTTTTTCGTTTTGGAAAGAGAATGTATTGCTGTGTTACACAAGCCCTCCTGCATACAGACAACGAAGTTTAATTATATGTGTATTGTTTACTCGGTTTGAAACCCCGAAAATGGGTTTTTTGACGACTTATTGCTTCCATCACTTTGAAGTAAGCAAGACAGTTATCTCGCTGCTCTGGTTTCGGTTACAAAAGCAAGTCAAAACGCTCGTAGTTCCCGCCCTCAGTACACGTTGGACACCTTCCACACTTTGACACAACTGGATGAACAAGGATTTACATTTACTTCAGAGGTCACTTTCGCCGTTTCCTCACCGTCGAGCAGCCGGATCAGCTGGCGGCAATCCGCGGATGAAAGGCAAGCAGCGCATCAACAGCCCAAGCGCACTCAGTGCCGATGCGGGCTTCTGTCAACCGGTAGCCCAGCACTAACCGTGAATGTTCCAGCTCTTCGTCATGACACGGTGTTGCAGAAAGCAGGGTAAAATACAACTACACGGACCACCGAATCAAACGCTTTATCGTAAATCTTGGATTGTGATTGCGCCTTTGCAGATTATATTATTCGTATTGCTAGAGAGACGCAAACGACGGGCATAACAAAATCGTTTGCATATTCCGCATACCTCGCAAAAGCACTTACCCAGTCACCTTGCGAAGAGCGCGAAACGCGGAGTCCGCACCGTCCTGACTTACCAGTCCCTTATCTGCTTTAGAGCGCAGTTTCTACCTGCTAGTGGGTATGTCTGAAACTGCAACGGGACAGTGCCAGAGAGAAAAGAGACAAAGTTGTGAAAGCTTTTTCGCTCTCCCCAATCTCTCAACTCTCAAGTGATTGCAGCATAATAAATTCACCAACACCTCTTCCCAAAATAAAGAAAAAGCACCATGTTCACTACGTAAAAAAATGGTCTCAATGCATGCATCTGTGGGCAGGTAGGAAACGTTGCCCTAATTTATTCACACCTTATGATGAGCGCAACAAACTCACACGAGAATTACAGGAAAATATCGGTGGTGACTTAAGTTTCCCTGAAATTCTGTATAACCGGTCGTTTGCACTCCAAATTATCTACTCGGGCGGTGTGCGTCGCTGTGCATCGCATTACAACACGAACCATAAAAAATGCAGATTTAGGAGAACAATCCGGAGTCTATTTGTTATATTCCGGCCCAGTGTCGGAAATAGGTGCGCTGGGAGGTGCCAAGTCACCATACCGCAAGTCGAGGCTGCGGTGACGATAGCGCGGCAGATTCCCGAACCGGGCCGGGCGGCTAAGATCAAACAGCAGCCAACATCTCAGATCGAAGGTTGGCAGCAGAGTGGCTGGCCTGCGCTGCCAGCCTCGCGTATTTTATTCGCTCACCGACGTGACGTCGCTGATGCCACGGCAAGCGCACAACCGCGTTATATCTGAATGCACAATAGACACAAAACACGCATTTCTTCATGATTACAACGCCATTGTTCAATTAAAACGACGCAGTTTTGAAAACACCCGCAGCTTTTTACTCACGGTATGCGTCGAGAATCTTCCACATTTTGAAACGGAACGAAGGAAGATTTACTTTTAAAAACGCTCGCTGCGTCCTCCCGGACCAGCTGGACCGGATCAGCTGACGACGACGGGACTGAACCCGTTGAACCTCAAACCCCCCAATAAACAATTTGCGCTTCGTGTAAGTATGAGCTTCTACCTTCAAGCACCTCACCACACACCACGAAGGTTTCAACTTTTTGTCGCATCGCCGTGTTGCACAACACAGAACGAGATCGCCGAAGTCAACGCAGCGCTGTCGTACCTTGGCTTGTGGCTGCGCACTTGTGAACCGTGACTCCCTTCGCTTCCAAACCACACACAACGATTACGAATGATACTTTCCGTCTTCCGGCAACATCACATGGGCGCTTCTTCGGCCTCGTCTTCGCATGTGCTCGCAAACCGCGTCAAACCAAAACAACGTGCGTCGTTGCGGGGGGATCGGTGGCCGAGTGGTCTAGCGCACACCAGCTCGGAGCACGTGGAGCGAAAGCTCGCGCTGCAGAACCCAGAGATCCTGGGTTCAATCCCCACCCCTGCCCGTTTCGATCTGGATGAGCATCGTACCGGCGTGCGGTCGTGTATCACTACTGCGTGGTGCACGTTAAAGACCCCAGGCTAGCAGTCGTACTGCACTGGCTAAATTGCTTATCTACAGTGGGTAACAATGTCGCCATGTTCTGGCAGACTAAACTCCTGCTGTATAAACAACTAACGACTAATTTGTTTTGTTTTTTGCGTTGTTGCGGCAACATCTCAAGGGCACTTCTCCGGCCTCGTCTTCGCTACATGTGCTCGCAAACCGCGTCAAACCAAAACAACGTGCGTTGTTGCTAGATTTTCTCCGACCAAACAAAAACAACGAAAGCAAACCGGCTCTACCTTCCAGCGTACATCGGCGTTGCGCCGTGGCCAGATTTTTTCCGTCAGCTCTAACTTAAACATGACTTACAGATGCAGCAACACTGGTATCAAGTTTTAATATGGCGGCCCCCACGGAGCGCCGTAAATTCTGAGGAGGGTGCATTGGAAGCGGCGGCACCTTCCCCCCCCCCTGGTGTCGATGGCCACGCGTTCCGGCGTTCGGGTTTCATTCCGTGCTGACTGCACAGGTGCCACCCTGACGATTATACTATTGCCTCTACAGGCAGTCCTTGTTTCGTGCACATCATGGGTGGCCTAATTGAATGTTTCAACTGTGGCAATCTCAAGAAGCGTGCGTTCGGCTCGAACAGTAAAGCCATGAGATATTTATTTGACTTGTCGTATTTGATTGTACTTCGGATTACCTTGGAATCACACACACACGCGCATCCGTATTATCCCACAACGCTGCACCAGATGGAGCCTGAAGCTCCGGAGGCGAAGCATCTGTAGTGACCTCGTGGTATTGACTGCTTCTGCTCCAGATGACCCTGAAGATGAACTGCGAATACGAGCCGACGCTGCGCATCCTCGAACAGAGGGACGATGATTTACTCTCGGGCACGTCGGCCATTCGCTTCGCTCTGAAGGGAAGCGAGTTCTTGGTGGTCTCCCTCACGAGTGAGGTGCGTAGTGCCGCGTCCGTCTTTGTTAGCCAACTCGTGATCTGTGAACCTTTGGTTCGCCGATCAACCATCTATCACTTCTATATATGCAGTGTAAGTTTTCGTGCATTGAATTAAAGCGCACTATTTTTTTATTTAAAAGATACTGGGGTCCGCTAAGGCATTCTAGGGGTCCGTGAAGCGCTGCCTCATCAATCAAATTCGGTAATAACATTTTTTTTTTTTCAGGTCGGGAAGAAATGTTTTAGTTTTCGGGCGAGTTTTTTTTTGTGTATGTCAATAAGAGAGGTCTACTTCACACTTGCCCTTAGTTATATCCATCTATTAAATGAGAACTATATTTAACCTATACCTTTCCTCTTCTCTCGCCACGAGCGGGGTCCTCCCCCTACTGAAAAAAAAAATTATATGAATTTATTTGTGATATGTTTATTGACCACCTTTTTCATATCACAACTTGTTATTTCATATCAGTTTCAGCTAGGCTAGGTGGCGCTATAGGTACCCCCCCAATTCACGTGCTACAAAAATCTCAACAAACATGAATACAACAGCACTCCCGATAACTACTTCTTAAACTCTGCGTTTCCGCCTTTTATACTGGTCGTTTTTAAGGTACAGATTTTCTCGGTGACCACCTAAGCAATAAATAATATTCCCAACATGTCGATTTATTTTCAGTAATGTCATACCTCTGAAACTATTTTGAACGGCTCGGGGAATGAATTCCTTAGTAAAAAGTAAGCGCTCATGCCGTAATTATTTGAAAGCCAGTAAATCAAGCCGCTTCACTGCGGTTCCAAGCCCCATGTTTGCTTTCCCACGCGGCACGTCGTATACTGAAAAAGAAAATATGAATGCATTTCTGATATCTTTATTGGACACATTGCAAATTCTGATGTGAAAGTCATATAAGTTAACCTTTTCATCACATATGAACTTGTATGCTGCATATCAGTTGGCATATATGTTGCATATCAGTTCTCATATGCCGCATATCAGTTTTGGAGTATTTCACATCAGTTTCATATGCCACATATCTGTTTTTGGATAATTCATATCAGCTTTATGTGTCGCATATCAGTTTTTGGATATTTCATATCAGTTCTTATATAGATTAATAAAAAAATTTTCAGTAGGGCCATCATCTCCGCCGATACACTAGGGGTCTGCGAAACATTGATGGTTGAGAACCACTGCCATATGGCATGAGCAGTATCTCGCGACAGAAGTAATCGCGTCAACAAAGCCTTCAAGTGAAGGGGTCATTACGGAAAGTCACAATTTATTTCTATACTTCGTTTCACCTTATGTGCGAGCGTAGGCAAAGCTGGAAGCGCGAGCACGGAAGCTCCGTGCGTTCAGGCTTTGCTCGAGCGCGCGAGCTGGGGAGAAACGCAAAAAGCGCTGGTCTCGCGCTTCTAGCTTTGGCTTCGCTCGCAGATAAGGTGAAACGAAGTATAGGTCGAAGTTAAATCTGTACTCGAATGTCTTGTTCCCTGATGCGTGGAAGATTTTCTCGAATTTGGGAGATGGAAAGAGTTCATACAGGATGCTTGGTCGCTTGGTTATAGATCACTGCTATCAAGAACAGAATAAATGGCGGTGGATTACTCTAAGAGAAAAAGTTGTTGGAGGATCTATACGTGGTTTGCATACCAATGTCCGAATTTTCAGGTTCGATACAACAAAGATCCGTTGGCAAGGGAGTTCCTACTTGTGCGCAAATCTGAGATGACTAGGTAAGTCCTAATGACAAGGTTTCCTTAAAAAAAATTACAAGTTTTTTGGGTTTTTTTTACCGCAAAAATAAACTATGCATTGCCGAACGCACATTATCCGCCCAGATGTAGTCCTAGTGGTCCGAGCTAGATGCCAAAGTTTCAGAGCTAACCGTTATTTTATTCAAACGTTAGAAGTGATTTTCTGGAATTTTTAATGTGAAAATGGCGGCCGACGGATCTCTCCAATGCATGAAGCTGAATGGCGCCATTTACCGAAAACGGGCCCGATTTTCCCATTGAAAGTTTTAGAAAACCGCTTTTTTTGAATAACGAACGGTTTCGAAACATTTGATTCGGACCTTTAGCGTTACAATTAAACAAAAAAAAAAAGCAAGAAAAAGAACATTAGTTTATTGTTTATACACCACACAAAAGACAGTCCACAAACACGATCGTGTTTGCAGGCTGTCTTTTGTGTGAACCACGGATATTGAGGTGACTCGAGACGCCTCAATATCCGGGGTTCGAATGCCGCGTGCCAAGTTTCCCCCCTTGAACTCATTGCCGTGCTGCATTCGAAGCACGGATCTCGCGGTTACTCGCATTCGAATCTGTATGCAGACTGTCTTTTGGATGATGTATAAACGGTGTAATCCCGGCTTTAGGGAGTTTTCAGGAAAGTTGGGCCGACCATGTCCGGTGACCATTTTTAATTATGACGAAAAAAATGTTTTGTTGACTCAGTGCCTCGCAAAAAAACAAAACAAAAACAACAACAAAAAAATTTTGTTTAAAAAAAAAAAAGTTTGCGGGGAAAAATATAGAAGCGTACTCACAGTCCAAAGCACTTTCTGCGCATTGCGCAAAGTTGGTGTTTCGTGTACCTCCACCAAAGCAACTGCTGTGGCTATGGATATAGAAATATCTACTGACAAAGTGCGCATAGGAAGTTTTGACAAAGTATTTACCACGGAGTATCGACGTCGTAAGAATAGCAAACGCACGGCGGCTGCAGATTAATGCTTAAATTCGATATTTTTTTCTTCGCACCTATAGATGAGAATATGTTCAAAGTTTGCCAGCGTGTTGCCCTGAATTTTGTTAATCTTTGTGCTAACGTTCGAAGGGGGAATTTTTCTTCCTAAATACGGATCATTTTGAAAATCAATAAAAAAAAGCAGCTTCGTTTTTTAAAAAAATTCTTTTAGGTTAAGCTCAATTATCTGTACTAACGAATTCTGCAAAGACTCATATCGTATTATTTTTTTCTTGTCTTTAAAGATATGAAGCTAGAAATCAGGACAAATTGAGGCTGCCGCAGTACCGTGAATTGGGCGTGTACATACCTATCGTTGAAAAGTTCATTACTTCAACAGGGCGTAAAAAGGCAATGAGAAGCATGATGCAGGTACGGTTCAGCTACCCAAACAAATTGGAGATACCTTAGCCAATCAAACCTATAAGTATAACCTTGTAGCCAATTTGAGATGCTTGAGCTTAACAACCATCCGACCGAATTGGAGGGTCTAAGTGAACTGAGAATTCAACCTGATTGGAGCGTCCAGCCGAATCGGGGATATAGCCAACTTGAAGCGTCCAGCCAAAATGGAGAATCTAGCCGAGTCTGGGACTTAGCCAAATTGAAGCGTCCAGTCGAATGGGTGATTCTAGCCGAGCTAGGGATTTAGCCGAATTCGAAGCGTCCAGCCGAACTGGGGATTCTAGCCGAATGGAGCCGTCGGCCGAATGAACACTCTAGCCGAATTGAGATAACACCTAAAAATTCACGGGGATGGTCGGAAGGAAACTAATTTGTGGCACAGAGGCGGGCGGTGATTTTAAAAGTGAGAATTCTAGGTACATTTTCGTACTAGATTCGCAGAAAAATTGTGCATGGGCCAGAGCAATTGAGATGCGCTATCATGTCGCATGCTTCGCATGTCCTGTTTTCAAGAGGCGTGGGTTAGTGTGCTACTAGCGTTTCTGTGTACGCCACGTAAAGGAAGTTTGGTTGGAAGTCGGACGCCTGACCCGAGGAGTCTCTGCGCCGGGGCATAGCCTCCTGTATACTGACAAAGCCTGGGAGATCGCTACGAGAAGCGGCCGTTGAAATTGTAAATGTAGAGCGGCAGACAACGGACGAGAGGAGAGCCACGTGACGGGTGCCCCGCTGCGGCGAGACGCCGAAACACTTCTTCGGAGCGGTGGAATGTCCGCTGTGCTCCTCGCGTTCCTCGCGCTACCGCTTCTTTTCTCATCGGGTTTGAAAACAATGTTTCGGGTCCTCGCCGCTGCAAAAATTTGTGCGCTGACGTCCAGGTTCCCCGAGAAATGCTCGGGGCTACCACATTCTCGCGATTTAAATCTGCGACCGGGCGCTCTATGGCCCAGTCGTCGAACTACCAGGCTTTGTGAGTATAGAGGAGGCTATGGCCTGGGACATCCGACAGCACCAGAGACCACCGGCTGCGTTGCAAAACACCCCAGGTTTTTCTTTTTCCGCAAAGACAGACTTTTTCGCAAAACTAAAGTTTGGGAATTTTTGGGGGGAATTGAGTCAACAAAATGTTTTCTTTTTCGTCAATATTAAAAATTGTCACCAGACATTATCGGCCAAACTTATCTGAAAACAACCATCAGTGAATTTTGTTGGTATTCCGGTTGAATCACGATTGTAAATGATGGAAGTTTGAATCAACGACAATCAAAACATTTTCTCACGCAGGGGAAAGTTTTCCCCCGAGTGCTACCCCAGTCCACCCTCTAGAAACCTACTCGACCAGTTCTCCAGAGTCGCAGCTGGTACGCCTGTCTCCCAGCAATACGAGAAACATCGCCGTTCCGCCCACACGGACTACCGCATCCAGAGCCCGTCGACAAAAGTTGTGAGAACCGGCTCTTCTGACGCCATTCCGATCCGCGTCTCGGAGGCTCAACTCCCAGCCTTTGGTAAACCTCCGCAAGACGTGTTCTCTGGCGGCTCTTGGAAGTCGATGCCACCCGTTCCCCCGACGATGCAGCAGCCTCCTCAGCAGACACCTCAGCAGCGTATCCAGCCACCTATTCCGCTCCACCTGTTGCAGCCTCGAGGAGCACCGAGACCCAGCGGCATGTCGACCAGCAGTCAGCTCGAGCTGAACGCCCTATTCCAAAGGCTTCAGAACACGGCAGCCAGACCGATCATGGATTCATGTGTCCCTAGCTACAGCGTTGCTACTCAAAACGAAACTAGGCAGCCGGTGGCGCCGTTCCCGTCCCAGCCGCAGGACGTCGACTGGTCAAAGCGCGGTTCAGCAGCTCTGCCCACGCAAAGGGTCAATTTCGACACTGTGCCCAGCAACTATCTTCGCTGGGTGGCACTAGCAAGGAGCAACCTTGCTAGGCCTGCCGTAGATCAGTGCCAGCCTCAGCTGCACCTTCAGCATCTTCAGCAGCTGCAGCTTCTTCATCAGCTGCAGCAGCAAGAACGACAGCAGATGAGACAAGAGATGGGAACGCAAGTCGGCACACAGGCAGTTACGTCAGACAATAACGACGCGGAGCTCGACAGCAGTGCTGGCATGTCTGGGCACTCAGTGACCTACTTTTCTCCCTGAAAATAGGTTTGGACAAAAACCATTTTTGTTTTAAATCTGTAAATAAGCTTTTCTGATGTTTTAGTTTTGTTACTTTTGTGCGCTAGAAAACATTGAGAAGTCATTATTATGAAGGTTTTACGGTAATGTAGAAATAATGGCCAGTTATTAAAGAAACTACTAAATCTACTCCTCTTACTGTTGTAAGGATTGCTAATGTTTTGTTTTTAATATTTGGGCTCTAGGTAGAGCCATAGGTGTTTTTGCCCTTCTTCCGTTATATATTTCAGGTAGTAAAATTAGCAGTTTAAGCCAAAGCAGCGCTTTATTTGTGGCGTATCTAGCACTATATCAGAAGGCTCTGGTGCTTGTGACTTGCGTCTTGTAATGAATAGCATACCTTGAGTTTCTGTAAAACCCACTTGGCTGCCTATTGGCCACACTACCACAAAACTAACAGACATATCTAATATTTTGTTGGTTGCTAAGACGTTTGTCATCAAGTTGAGTACTGCTAAGTTCCCGAGGGCGGTTTCTATAGTCGGTTGTGAGCTGTCTTTTTTAGGTGTTGTTATTTAAGATTTTAAAATAACCCCACTTAATTCAACCTTGTATACATCTTGATCTTTGTGTTACCACTCTGCGAATAAAAGTGAAGGGTACTTCTACTGAAAGAGTCTATTTTTTACTGTAGATGTCGGCCTCGGTATACACAATATAAAAAAAAAGAGAAAAGTAACGTTCAGTGTGATAATTGAATCTGCTGATAATCGAAGGCTTGTGATAATTACGCAAAGTATCGAAAAATGATGTTGACGGGAGCGACGTGCAAGAAGCTTGATAGACGTACTCGGGTTGATCTAGTTATTTACGCGGAGATTTCTTCCCATATGTGTGGGAACTACACCGCGTTCCCCACGGGGGCCCTCTCCCGTCTTCCCTTCCCCGTCGTCCGATTAGGCGTTGCGGTCGTCGCCACCCTACTGAAAAAAACAAAAAAAAACATGAATTTTCCATACGGGTCTTCATATAGCGTTATGGGATACGGGTCATATGGTTGGTGCGGGTCATACGGTTGGTACGGGTCATATGGGTCATACGGTTGGTACGGGTCGTATGGGTCATATGGTTGATACGGGTTGGTACGGTTTCTATGGTCCATATGGTTTGTACGGTCCATATGGTTTGTATGGTCTATATGGTTGTTATGGATGATATTGTTTATGCAGTTTATATCGTTGATATATTGTAAACGACTAAATTTTCGCAAGGACCTAATTATCGCAAATGTCGCGAGTCGCCTACAATTCGCGAAAAATACACCCCGCGAACAATTCGGGCAATATGTGAACGCTACGGAAGCTACCCTCGATTCACGAACATTAGAACCCGCGAATAATTTCAAATTTTCAGCTTTGGCCCGATTCGCGAAAAATTGAGCCCGCGAAAATTAAGTCGATTACAGTAATCTATAGGCCAACGCACTATTTACCAACAAGCCCTCACGACGTGTGGGCAAATTTTGTTTCCACACGAGGTGCGGGCACTGCGCGTGCGCAGGAACGAGATTCGTCTGCACATGCACCCAACAGTAGCAGCGCCACCGTAGCGACGCGACGTCAGCGCGGCGTCTTGGTGTATATCGGTCGTATTAACCACATGGTTTACTCGTCAGTGAAACATGAAGTTCAGCAGGGAAACACTTTCCTTTCAAAGCCTATGCAAGATAGCAAAAGTGCATGCACAGAGAAATCCTAAAACTTCGAGAAATTGTGAACATGCATTCCACCCGTAGGCTCGTTTATTTGCCCTCCAGTCTCAGGCTTTGAAGCAGCTCGTGCATGTTAATGATGCATTTCTTTGAGGCGAGCTGCATCTGCTTTCCCAGTTGGTCACAGGCTGATGCATCTGCAACGGGCGTCTGAAAGTAATGTAAACAAAACAGACAGTCACATTACATGTTCTCGTAAAATAGTTTGTAGAGTATTTATTTAGTCAATAAACCCTTTTCAAAAGTCCATCAAGCAACATTGGCGGTCACCATTGCTTGCTCACAAAGTGCGTTACTGGATCTGAGTCCTCGCTGAACGCTGACGCTGGGCTCGCTTTCAATATATGCTCGGAGTATGTGAGCAAGCAATGGCGGACAGGCGTTCGAACTGACGTTGGAAAAGGGTCTATTGACTTAAAGGGGCGGTGCAACGAAATTCGATTGGAATGTTCTTCACTTCAAACGAGCCTACTGGCACTAGTGGGACTCAAGGATACTCGCACGCAATGCCACTGGCCAAGAGACTCCTTTGTTGCGGTGTAATTTCAAGGTCAAAAGCGAGCGTTTTCATTCAATCTCTCCTTCGTAAAACTTGATGACGTAACTCGGTGGCCGCAGCACCTCCCAGTGACGATATTTGAATGCGGCTCATATATTGGAGCCGAGCATTGCGTTGGCACTCGATTTGGGCTCGTGATAATCGATAGCTCGAGAAGCATTCGGGTAGTGGCCCGTGTCCAATCGCTGCAATGACGACAATAGCCGAACTATAACAATGTCTGGAACTCAGCGCGTGTCCTATGCTTTGCCGACCCCAGCGCGTGGCTATGATCAACATTGGCGGCATATAATCGGGTCCAGATCACGTGGTCACTTGTTTTGGCTGCGAGTTGAGGGAATGAACGCCGCTCATTTTCTTTAATTTTTTCTGCGATTTCAATTGCGTGCGATGTAAAACGAACGGGTGTTTCACAGGTCATTAACGTCAGGGATCCGTTGTAAACGGTATTTGGGCAAAGTACAAAAATCGTTGCATCGCCCCTTTAATTTTTATGACTGACTTAATATTTAAAATCATCTAACTTCTGCAACTTTCACATTTTGAAAACAATCACAAACATTTATTATGGTAATACATCACCACATGACAGAAAATACATAGCATATACAACTCCCGATTGCAAAATGTTCTGACAGCGAAATAACTCCCAAACCGAAATTGTTTAAATTTCATAAAATAATGAGAGCATAAAAATAAACTCACATGCTGTATTGCATTCATCTAGCATTCGTAAGAATAGTTCTTTCTAGCACTGAAGATTGAGGCATCAAAGTATGTGCCAGAAAACTGAGGCAGAGGAGGATACGAGAGCGCACGGAAAAGTCAGAACACCAACCTCCGATTGGAATGATTAGTAGGTAGACGCAAAGCTAGCTGCCTTTGTCTCCACCGCATTCGTCAAACGTGTTCGAATGCGAAAGCCAAAGGTCAGACGCGAGGCATTTAACCAGGGTGTCTAGAAAAATATTATTTTTAAATTCCCCGACTTTGCCAGATTTTCCCTGACAATTTCAGGTGAAATTCCCTGACCAATGTAGAGGCGGTTAAATATATATAAGATGATTACAACATAAGGCATTGAGCACTGTAAGGATCATTTTGCACGGGCTTAATCCAACTTGCATATTCCAAAATATTCGGGTTCGTCCAGTCCAGATTAAACAAGCACTTTCTTGCCGCCGACATTTTCAGTGAAGAGCCCACTTCCGGAAACACGATGAAAACACGACGCTCAACCACACACGTCAATAGCCGAATGGCAGCATGGCCACCAGATGCACTTTTGGACACTTTCGGCATAAGGCTTGGATTAGATTGGGGTCTGCGGCTTTTCCATTTGTTACTATATCTAGTAACTAACTAGATCTAGCCTTCTGTCGCGCCCTCAATCCAATCCAATCCAAGGCTTGGACTGGATTCGTCGGCTGTTCCCTTTGCATCGGGTAGCAGCACATTACGTTGAGTGAGCAGAGCCTGTGCTCCGCTTTAGGCAGAATTTATCGTCTATTTTTCTGCCCCAAAGTCCTCAAGCCTTTGCTCAGGGCACTCGATGGCGTTTCCGGCTCATTTTCCCTGACTGGGCTCGCTTTCCCTGACAATTTCCCTGACAATACCCGGTTTTCCCGGTCGCTAGACACCCTGTTAACGTTCTAACGCGTTCGATATGTGCAGGAGAGACAAAGGCTGCTAGCAATTAGGTCTGTCCACTGATCATTCGAATCCGAGCTTGGCATTCTGACGTCCCCAAGTGTCCTTGTATCATCCTCTCCATCACCTTCTTGGAGCATACTCCTTTCACTTTCTGCCCAATTGGTTTCCAATGCAAAGGGTTTTGGTCTTCAAATAAGCACTATGTCAACTGAGAAAATCTGCACCCTGAACAAGTTCTATGAAAATTGCATTAAACCCACCTTCTCATCTCTAAAGCCTCGTGTTCAAAAATATTTGGAGTACCAAGAACAAGCTGCACTATCATTCTACTTAATGGAAGTGTAGCCACATAATCTTAGTATAGTATAATTAAAAAAATATTTTATTCATGAACAGGAACTTTTAGATAAGTAAATTATTCCTGCAGTCCATTAAGCACAAATTTTAGTTTAGACTAGACAAATGTAGGCCAGAAACACTCAAATCCTGGAATTAATGAGGAAATAACTTGATTGGTGCTTACTGTAGACCTATTTTTCGTGGGCTCCATATTTCGCAATGAAGGTCGAAGCTGAAGTTTTGGAATAATTTGCGGATTCTAAGTTTCGTGACGCAGTAGGATCTTGATATAGATTCCAATGTGTTTACATTTTACCGGAATTGTTCGCGGGACCTTTTTTTTTTGCGAATTGTAGGCGATTCGCGAAAATCAGGTCCTCAAGAAAAATAAGTTGTTTACGGTATTTGTTTCAAGCACAGTAACATGAATTCCATTGCACCCATTAGTGTGGACACTGCCAAATGCTTCATTTTCAATTGAAAAAGAGAGTCTTAAATGGTAAGCTAGTTGATGAATTTCGTAATTCTCCTAAACATTTAATTTGAGACATGCTGAGAAACCAGTTAGCATGCTATTTACAGGTACAATTGCACATAAAGATCGGCCAAAGCATATTGTTCAAACCCCTACACTGTCAGAAGGAACAAAGGTAGAATTATAAGCATGACGCCGAAACACAGCACGAACCAAAGTTCAGTGTAGCAGAGATCACCACACTATTTGATCTCACAGGTTGTGAGTACCGTGTACCTGCCCATCTATAGACCGACACGCTGTTTACAAACAAGCCCTCTTTGCCCACACCATTGTGTGGGCACTGCGCGTGCGCAGAAACCGAATGCGCGCGAAGTGAAGCCTCTGCGCCTGCGCAGTGCCGTCAACAGCGCCACCGCAGCTGCGTGACGTCAGGGCCGCGTGCCGGTCTATAACATCTCTGGCTAGAGTACTCCAGCACTTTCTCAACATTGGCTCTAAACAATAAATCTGATCGTTTAGTAGCTAGCTACCAAGTTTCAGAAATGCCAATGTGTTATGTAAAGCTACACGTCCTTTTACTTCTCTCTTCCTAAAGTTAGCAGGAAACACAAGCTTCTGCCACTAGGTAGGTGCCTTCGTTCTTAAAGCCATAAGCTCATGCTGGCACAGTTCACTTCAATGCTCAATTCGCCATAGTGCTAGTACAGTATGGCGAATGTTTGGTCGATAAATATATCTGTCAGAATGCTTGGTCAATAGATATATCGTTCAAAGTAATTTTCTGCATTTGTGATCAAAGCGAGTCTCTAAAAACTTTCTGGAGTATTCAAATATTTGAAGAAACTTATAACGTCACTATCTTCTTTACTCAACACTGCCGTTCCACACAGGACTTAATTAATTTATCTTTGAAATAATTTTGGCTTCTGCCACCCTAACTCACGAGACGCCGAGTTAGTCATAACAGTGCAATAGGGAGGGGCTCATGCGGCTCTTCAACTGCTTCGGTGTGCCGCACTCCTGTATGCTATACTCTATTTTCCTCCATTTCACAATAACTTGGCGAACTGTGGAGGCTACGGCCCCCACAACCCAATAAGAGCGTCGGGGCGAGGCGTGTGACACTACGTCACGGGAGCGTTTTCGTTACTATGCCAAATGCGAACCGGCTGTCGTCTGCTAGCCAAGAGTCCTCTGCTGCGAAACGAACCAACTTCAGATTTTTACATCCACCACCTCAACACTGCTGTTTGCTAGAGTAGCGAGCTCTTCGGGAACAGTTCATGAGAAAATCATACGCTCAATTTACCCTCGAATCTGTGGCGGGTTCTAATGCCAGGGCGATGTTTTGAGCGCAAGCGGTCGATCGCACGGCCGTGATCGTCTAAAGATGGTTCAAAATGTTCTGCTGTTCTCGGAAAAGTGTTGGTCCGTATTAAGCATCGTTGAAAAGTAATATGTCTTTGTCTTTCTGCAGTGTCGAGTAGTGTTGCGGTCAGAGGAGGCTGACTGCAACACTCCTAAAAGAAAAGGGGCAGTTTGATACTTTAGACCAATGTTACGGATAAAAAAAACACGACGCGGAATGGCCAAAAAAACATGCTTTTCGTGTAAGGCTCGTCAAATTATGAGGCGCTGGAGAAATGCAGCCTTCTGCGTTAAGTCCTTATTTCGAACTCTTTTTGTTCACCTTCCGCCCATTGAAAAGCATCCGGGAAGGGCCTTAGAACGCACCTGGTATCGCTGCGCCGCAGCGTTCTTCCGCAACATAAAGTTCGTCTGCGTTCCTCGCCGTCACCATGGCAACGAACGCCGAATGAATGGAAGCACGCACGGTACCGCCGCGTGAAGCCAGCAACAGCTGACGCCATTTTACGAACGCCGTCTGCTAGCCAAAGCCGAACGCGGTATGTCAGATGAACCGCCTCCGCCGGTGCTCGATCGCCGTCGGCGATTGAGCACCGGCATCTATGAGTTACGGCGGCTACCAATTGTCTGGTTGTCGCCATAGATGGCGGTAGCTGTCCTGAGTTTGGTGTTATAATTTTTTTGCTGGTGGACACTAGAGCACTATATAGCTCCTATGGAGTAGAGTAACGCAATCCTTTGACCCGCGTGTTTCCCCGCCAACATGGCCGACAGAGCAGCTCCACGCGAGTCACGTGGTACTCAGGGTTCCAGGAGGCGGCTTGCCCTATTGAAGAACACATGGAGATCGACGCGACACGGCTGATTAAAAAATAAATGTCGAGTTCACACTTTTAGAAACTAGTCTGTCTTGAAGTTGGTAAAGCACTAAACACTTTATCAAAGTTTTCATAATATCGGATGCGTGTGAAAATTTTGAGAAGGCAATTTTCAAGGAGTTTGAAGCAGACGATTTTTGTACGCAGCGAAGATGGACGTTTTGGGTTGGCCGGAGCGGGTCACGTGAATGGTGTGACGTCGCCGCGTCGTCTGCTGCATAATGCCACTCAGGCTTTTTTTTTTTAGTTACGTCCTTACGTGGCACACAACTTAGCGCAAATTATTCTAAAAGGTTCCTTTGTTATGCCAAAAACTATTGTCGTTCCGTACATATCCACAATATTGAAGAAACAACGATTTTCTCACGTTCCTCATGCATTTCTGACCGGAGTTGGAACCTCGGGGCGTTCGCCGCTGTTCGCCGAGAGATGGCGTTCTAGATTGCAAAGGAACCGTGCACATCTAATTCAGGCCCCGACCAGGGCGCCCCTAGCGGCAAACGGGTCCGTTTCATCGGGGAACTTCCTTGGAACTTCTGCCTGTCGCTGCGTTGGTTGTGCCTTGTAGCGGGTTAGCGCTGTAATTTCCAAGATAGCTATTCCGCACTAAGAGCCACAACAATTGATGCGGCAAACAATAGGCGGACCGCCGCGACGCGGCCGGCATAGAAAAGGTTGCGGATCTAATTCAAGCCCCGACCAGGGCGCCCTAGCGGCAACGGTCCGTTGCATCGGGGAACTCTGCCAGTCGCTGCGTTGGTTGTGCGTTGTAGCGGGTTAGCGCTGTAATTTCCAAGGTAGCTATTCCGCTCTAAGAAAGCCACAACAATTGATGCGGCAAACAATAGGCAACCGTCGCGACGCGGCCGGCATGCTCGCTTCCCATATAGAGAATTGCAAGCATGCCGCCCCGAGTGGTGCTCCATGAGTGCAAGCACGTGCAGCTTGCTCGGGGACATAGCTTTGGCAAGCTTGAAATTGCACGGGCGTGTCCGCACGAGCAGAGACATGGCGGCGGCCAGTGTCCTTGCTTGCGATTGTGTATAGTGCTCTAGTGTACACGATTCTGGGGAAACTAGCGCTTAACAGCTCCGCTGTAAAAAACTCGCGCATTGCTTTATTATATTTTTACCCCCTAGTTGGTCGGTTAGTGCCAGGTGCAACGTGCCGCGGGTTGGCTGGTGGAACAACTTTAGTCTGCTAACTCCCCTACGTGTGGCCAAGCGCGGTAGTCTAGATGGTCGATAAAGCCATGTTATAGAAGACCTCCTTTCGTATCGGTTTTAAATAAATCGCAGTGCTTTCTTTTCAACGTTTTCTAATGTGTTAATGCATGTTTGGGCCATGGATCCATACCGTGTATGCGAATTCTTGGATAAGACAAATTAGGCTTTTGTATGCTACTTACTAGTTTGGTCACTGGGGTGCAGTGACGCTGGTTCCTGTGGAGAAACCATAATTTTCTCGATGCTTTTTTAACTACTTCAATGTGAATTCCAGGTCAGGTTAGAGCTGAGTGTGACACCGGGAGGCTCATGTTTATTACTGCTTTCAAAGACACGTTGTTGATAACGTGGGAGAAAGAAGGTGGTGTTTTCTTTTTTCGTACACCATGATGATACTTCTCGTAGGCATTCATGTAGGTCAGTGGTTCTCAGCCAGCTCAGCCAGCGATGTTTCGCGGACCCCTTGCGGATCGGCAGGGATGATGGAGGACCCCGTTCGTTGTGAGGGGAAGGGAAAGTAATGGTTAATTATGAAAGTTATTTAATAAATGGATGTAATTAAGGGCTAGTGTGAAGTAAATTTCACTTATTGACATATACAGCAGGAAACGTGCCCGAAAATTGAAACGTTTCTTTTGAATCCGATATAAGACCAACTTTTATTTCCGGGCTTGACTGATGAGGCTGGGCTTCGCGGACCCCTAGAACGCCTTCGCGGACCCCCATTTAAGAACCACTGATGTAGGCATGGGCGTACAACCGGGGGGGGGGGGGGGGGGGGGGGTGGCAAGGGGACGCTTGCCCCCCAGTTCTCAAGAGTGGGGGGCAAGGCATGTGTTTTTACCCCCCATTATTCCATACCCCCCCCGCCCTAGAAAAAGCCGCCACTGGGCAGGACCAACACTGGCCGGCGGCGCCCAAGGGACACCAAGTCAAAGAACAAAGAGCGAATTGGTGAAAGTACAAAAGTCAAAGAAAGAATAAAAACAATTAGGGACAAGGACAGACAGCACAGTTCTTTCAACTAGCAACAGACATTTACTGATGCCTTGCAAGTGACGTCACGATTGTGAAGAACTGGGCCCCGCAACATGCTGGTCGTTGACTTCACACAGCGCGGATGCGCTTACCAAGGCGTAGGATGCCGCTAACTGCCCGGACATGCGCTGACATGCACCATATTTTCAACAAAGGTACCTAGTTGTGTTACATGTGAGCTTGGAAGAAACGTGCCGAGCTTACGATGATGACGTTTAGCCAGTACGTGCAGAATTTGTCGGCATTGGTGCGATCGCGCAACGAGCAGAAAGTTTCCATATGCCGCCGACAAAGTCTTAAAACAAAAAACTGTCGTGTCGCAAAAAAGAAAAAAAAAAAGAAGAAAAAGATCCGAATTGCGTGTTTCAAAAATTGACGAACGGCTGTAGGAGTCGCTTGTAGAAAAATTGTTACGATCTTGCGAAATACTGGTAAACAACGCAAGGTTACCGTTTTAATCTAGACCCTGAGACAAGGACAAATCAAATAACGGAGGGTTTGTTATATGACGTTTCCTAACCGGCTCGCCTGCATACTTTCGCTCCTTGCAAAGGCTACCGTCTCGCGGACGGTACGAACCAATGCCCCGGTGGCGGCGTCTCGGCGAGCTTGCACACGGGGGCCGCCGCCGACCGATCGCCGTCTGGCCGGGCTCGCTTCGCGACAATCGCCCAGACTCTGCCGGCAGCCCCGAAGGTGCGCTCGAAGCGTGGAAACGGCGTTATGTAACGAAAGGCAAAGGCCATCTACACCACGAACGGGCAACAGCCGATGCAAAGGCGTCCGTGAACGTAAACAACGGTAGAAAAGTGGCGTCGCTCGCCGCTATGAAATGCGTCCCGCAAACTCGGTAATCCGCGGCCGCATCCCTTTCCTGCCGCTCGTACTTTCTCTAACTTGGCGGCTACTCTGTCTCGCGGGGCATGCCGTCGAAACGATCGCACGAACGTCGGAATACGTAGTAACTGCTACAGCCGAGCGCGGCGCAGTTTACCATTGCTCTCGCTGCGAAGGGCCGTCGAGTCAACCACCAGCATGGTGGATACCGGCGTTCGACGTCATCATGTGACGTAGGTGCAAGGCATCCCTCAAACTAATGAGGAAGTTACGGAAAAAATTAATATAATTATAAACGCCTGGAAAAAGGACAAAATACCCAAATACACTACAAAGTAAAGACAAAGAAAATAAGAAAGAAAAAAGGAAACACCATTGACAAAATCAGATAGAGGGCCCTTTGACTAATTCATCTCTGGCTTCAGGTAGTTCATCTCATCTCTGGACAACCGAAGAGAAGGAGCAGCGATGTTGTCTTCGTCACCGGCTATTCTGTATGCTTCAATAATCTCTCGGCCGAGCTTGTTCTTGTGTCTTCCAATTATGCTGGTGTCTTGGAACTGGGCTTCACAGTTCTTGCAGAGGCGTTGATGAACAATTATTGGATGAAAAGAGTCGCTTGAAGCACGGGAAACCTCGAGGACGTGCTCTCGTAGGCGGGTGTTCAGGCAACGCCCAGTCTGACCAATGTATCCGTCACCGCGTGAAAACGGGATGGAGTATACCACTCCCTCTTTACAGGGAACGGTCTGATTGACATGTTTGATGAAACATCCTTTGGGGGCTTCGTTGTTGTTCACTCGTCTGCAAAGCTGTTTTAGGCGCAACTTGCACGAGAAGACAACGGACCTCTTGGCGAATATGTGCTGCCACCTAGACACGCGAATCGGTTCGAGACTAGGTGACTGGAAAACAACGCGCGCCCAAGGCCTCTCCCAGCCGTTCCACACCCAAAACGTCAGCTATTTCCTGTCACCCATTGAGGCGATGTGACCTAGATACGGCTCCCCCAAGCTCACCTTTGTCCCCATCGTGCGTAATCTTCCGCCCCGAGGTCGACACAACGAAACCGCTCAAAGGCGAGAAATGCAAGATGGCGGATTGTTTGGAACTAGATACTCTCAAACCCAGGCGCATGAAATACTCCGCGCATGCGCACCGCGTATTTCTACAGAACGTCCATTGAAGTGTTGAAGCGCGCTGCAATTCCCCTCAGTCTGTGTGCAGAGTTGTGCACATATGGTATAGAGATAACATGTGAAGCCTTACTATGTCGAGCACGGGTCCTTTGAATGGCTAAAATACTAGCTAAAATTATCTGAACAAGAATAGTGCTCAGAAGACCTTGCGGATAACCAGCTTTGAGGAGACGTTCTTGATGTTTTGCAATGCTTAAGCTTAAAAAGTGAGAACATGATTTGGCGCGAGAAGATGAAAGGAGAGACCGAATGATTCCATGTTTTACCAGCTTAGGGTGGGAACTGCAAAATGAAAGAATAGGTTTCCGAGATCGGTGCTGGAAGGCCCAACAAATGCCGGTCGGAAGAAGATGGAGACGAAGATCGAGATACAGGAGACTAGTGGCTCTACAGGAGACCATTGCCTGAGCTGTCTTCCCTTGTGAAATTCAGGCCTGAAGATGAAGAAGTAAAGGCTTGAACTACAGATTCAAAAGAAACTGAGATCCGGTGAATGACTAAATAATCATCCACGTAACGAAAAATATGAAAGACGAGAGTCAACTCTTCAAGGCGAGCTTTGATCTCCCGTTCCACATACAGAAGAAAGATTTCGCTGAGGACCGGGGCGAGGCAGGAGCCTATGCACACACTTTTCTTTTGCTTGAGAATTTCCATCCCATGTTCGACAAGTGTTGATTGTAGATTTAGGGCCGAAAGGTCTAGGAAACCCCGTTCAGATACCCCAGATGAGTTTTGAAAGTCGCATGGGCGATGTTCGTGGATGGCACTTGATACAGAATCCATAGAAGTGCGGGATCTAATTGGTAATATAATTCCTCAATGTCTAACGAAAACATGGTATAGGACTCGGGAGTAGAATGGAGGTCATGTAGACGAGATACTAGTTCTGTGGAGTTGGCAACTCGGAAAGGTTGGTTGAGACTGATCGATGACAGATGCTTTTGCAGAAAAAGAGCAATAGGCTTCCGCCAGCCTCCCTTTTCTGAAATGATGCTTCTTAGGGGAACTCCTTCTTTATGGGTTTTTGCCGTGAAAAACACAGTTAGATATTGCTTGGAAGGAGCCCCAATGGCAGTTTTAAGAGCCGGGAGATTAAGGGAGGAACAAAGTTGCTTTGCCTTTGAGCGGAGCTTCCCCTTCTGGCTCACCTTCTGTACATAGGAACCTTCATCTAAGATGACAGAAACACCGGTTTTATCT
Organism: Ixodes persulcatus; assembly: GCA_013358835.2. Taxonomy (NCBI): domain Eukaryota; kingdom Metazoa; phylum Arthropoda; class Arachnida; order Ixodida; family Ixodidae; genus Ixodes; species Ixodes persulcatus. The sequence continues at coordinate 599,910 of JABSTQ010010605.1, forward strand.
GATTCCAGTGGTTTCAGGTGACAATTTTGCAATTCTTCGACTGTAGCCCGGATTGGAACTTTGCCCGTAGGTGGAGGAGGATGGGCGCAGGCGAATCGGACTCCAGAATCAAGAAATGCTTGCCGGTCTTGTTCTGGAATATGAGTCGCAACAGAATGGACTGAAGTTAGTTGGTCGACCCTTGTAGTTGAAATGTTCGGAGAAAACTTGAGACCCTTGGAAAGGAGATCTAAGGTGCCAGGGCTGAGTTGATGGTCACATAGAACAACCGGAGGCTCAAATTTCGTTCGGAGGGTCTTATGGTGAGAACTGGTCACACCGGTGACACCTTTCTTCCATGACAATTCGAGAAGATTGGACGCAGCTTTTTGGAGGAACTGGAAAGATGGGTGGGTTCCATAAGCTGGACCATAGATGATGTTCATCTGTTGTGGGAGGATCGTCTCCATCAGGCGTAACTGTTGTGACACCTCCTTTCTTGAAATCTGCATGAGTCTGTAGTCGGTAAAACATGGAATCATTCGGTCTCTCCTTTCATCTTCTCGCGCCAAATCATGTTATCACTTTTTTAAGCTTAAGCCTTGCAAAACAACAAGAACGTCTCCTTAAAGGGACCATGAAGGCAATTTAATTTTTTTTTAAAAGAAGGTGTTTTCGGAAGCATTGGGGTCCTGGCATGCTACACAATTTTTTCTAGAACTTTGTGACTCTTATTTCTGTACCTGCAAATAAATCTGCGAAACCGAAACAAACATTCAGATTTCTTCCCTTTTTCGCCTCTGGAAAGAGAAGTGACGTCAGGGAGCACTGTCGGCATCGGTAGGATTTAGTGCACACTCAGTGTGGTTCCCGTGGTTCGCTATTGGCGACGTGCGCGATCGAAAGCGTCGCTGTGATCGGCCTTCCACGATTGGCCGAATGCTGACTATGTCGTCAGCAAAGGATTTTTCATCGACGGAAATAAGAGTGATGTAACAACTTCAATTTTGACGGTGTTGGCAGTGTTGGTTTCAGAGAGCAATAATTTCAAGCTTCCACCGTGCTAACTACAAACACCATCGAAGTTGTTGTTCACAAGGTAAGGACGTCACGAAAGGTAACCATAGGAGGGCGCCACCAAAGCATCTCGCCGGCGGTCTGTGAAGAAAACCTGGAAGAAATGGGCGACAACGCCGCGCTCGCAAACGAGTTCGAGCTCCCGTTCTGCGACCTCACGCCGACTAAACGGGAGATGCTGGTAAGGACGCAGAACTCTGGATTGGCGCTTTACGAAGGCGCCCCAGACCTACCACCAGCTCCTTGGTCGCCGCCTCAGAGCGACTCCGGCTGACGTGAAGGTACTGCTCAAAGTCTTCTGGTCGGAAATGCAACGAACAAATCCTGACACCGCTGTCCACAGCTCTATGCAAGACGACGGCGCGCAACCAAATGCTGCGCATTGCTGCATCGGTCGGCAGTTTATGCAAACTAACGTCGCCCGATCGACCACACGTCTTTAGCCGACCTTTCGCGCAACCTATTACTGCACATAAACGCGGCATGATTGGTGAGACACCAGTTCGCAAAGCGAACACGAGAAGACGCACGAAACCAGAACCAAAAGTCCGCCGCCCCCGGCGCTCGTACCTTTGTCTTCTTTTTCCATGGTTGCTCGATGCTTGTTACGCGCCCGAGGTAGCAGTGCGGGATGCGTTCAACCAGTGACAAACGGAGGGATCGCTTCAGATTATGCTTTTATACACGGTATGAAACCTATTAATTTCCATCTACAACTTTAAAAGATTATCCAACGTTCAAATGAACTTTTTTCATCACATCTCACCACCGAAATCGAAACCAAGAGCGCGTCTATCGTTTGAACCAATCGCCAGACGAGGAGCCCGTTGTCGTCACGCTTCAACGGCGCACTTTAGTTCACCTTTCTGCCGCCGCCTCGGTGGGGTCTCAGGCATCGCTCCCGGCGCTATTATTACCGCGCCTGTTTGCTCGATTGGTGCGGCACCCAAACTTCTGTTCGGGCTAGAACTTGGTCAACAGTATCTGAGACGTGCCTGACATCCATTTCAATCGTCGAATAAAACTTCGAAACTGCCTTCATGGTCCCTTTAAAGCTGGTTGTCCGCAAGGCCTTCTGAGCACTATTCTTGTTCAGTTAATTTTAGCCACCCAAGGGCCCCTTGCTCCACATAGTAAGGCTTCACATGCTATTTCCACACCATATGTGCACAACTCTGCGCACAGTCTGAAGGGAATTGCAGCACGCTTCAACACTTCAATTGTCTTCTCGTGCAAGTTGCGCCTAAAACAACTTTGCTGACGAGGGAACAACGAAGCCCCCAAAGGATGTTCCATCAAACATGCCAATCAGACCGTTACATGCGGTGACCGATACATTGGTCAGACAGGGCAAATATGTATAGAGAGGCACGACCCTCCTCGCGCGTTGGCCGCAACGTCACGGAAACGATGGGACGCTATTAGATGCGGAGGTGGCGGAAGGATATATGATTTCCTTTGAGGGGCATTTGCCGCTACCTTCTTGACTTGTAACCTACTATAGTAGGGTGAGCTTTCCCCGCAACTCCGCGGCTGTCGTCTGCTAGCATTTCCCGACCGCTCGCGTCCGTTGCAGCCTAGAGATCTCGCCGGCCAGCCCGGTCTCGACGAGGAAACCTGCAAGCGCTGTTAGGGCATTTTGCGCCGCCTTACCGTGCGGTCTGATTAGACTTCCAAAGTTACTCGTGCTACATCAGTTCACCGCTGTTGACTCCACTTCACTCCGTTCTTCCGATGAAGTGTGATGGAAGCAACAGTCCCGTCAGTTAGTGGGTTGGCGCAAGCAAGCGTCAGCACCACCCCGATGCTCCGCATCACCCCATGGTTCCCCTCGGGAAGATGGTGTAATTTTTTTTGTTTGTTTGTTTGTTTCTTCTAGAGAACACTACGTAGCATGGTGCTTGCTTTTGTCTAGTCATATTTTTGTGCGGAGATGAACACCCTCTTTGCATAATTGTGGCATGTATTCCAAAGATGTATGCGCTACAGTGCAATTGTAGTACGTTGTGCTGTGGGTAAGATAAGCGTGAAGTAAGGATAGATTGCAATACGACGACACCGGCAAAGAAACGCAATAAAAGAACTGGTTCTTTATGAGCGTGTGGATGTGTGTTGGAAGGAGGGTATCATGAAAGAGAAAACAAGAGCATTCCCTATTCATAAGCAAAGCTATTTCGTATAAATATTTCCAGTCCAGTGCCTTCGGAACAACGGGGTGGGAAGAGGGGGTGCAGGGGGAAGGCGATTCTCTCCCGCCCCCGCACCTCACCCTAGACAGTTTAAAAAATGGATGTAAACAGTACAGGATGTATCAGCATAGCCTCCTCTATACTCACAAAGCCTGCTAGTTCAACGACGGATCCATAGAGTGCCCGGTCGCAGCTTTGGAGCGCGAGGATCTGGTAGCACAGAGCATTTTTCGGGGAACCTGGTTGTCAACGCACGGCTTTTGCAGCGGCGAGGACCCGAAACATGGTTTTCAAACTCTACAAGAAAAGAAGTGGTATCGCGAGGAACGCGAGGAGCACGAGCAAACATTCCATCGCTCGGGACAAGTCTGTTTCGGCGTCTCGCCGCAGCGGGGCGCCCGTCACGTGGCTGTCGTAGGCTATGATTTAATGTAAAGGTGCAAGCGAGCTGGACAAAAATGGCAATAATAATTCCTGGAGAAGGGGAACAAAGGGGACAAAGGGCTAACACAAATCTCCAAACACAGCTATAGGTGACTGGTGCGTGACCGAAATAATCCGCCTGGTCGGGGTATTCAACCCGAGACCTCTCAATTTCCAGGTCCTGGGTTCGATACCCGGGCCAGGCGGATTTTTTCAGTCGCGCACCAGTCACCTATAGCAGTGTTTGGAGATTTGTGTTAGCCCTTTGTCCCCCTTGTTCCCCTTCTCCAGGGATTATTATTGTCATTCTCCCATGCTCTCCTCTCACCCGTTGTCTGCCGCTCCACCTGTTCAATTTCGGCGGCCGCGTCTCGTGGCGATCTGCCAGGCTTCTATGGTATCAGCCTTCGCTGAAACACCCTGTATATATTGCCACGTGCGTCGCCGAGTGACCACGTGCGTGACCGAATGGTTACCGTGCTTGGCTGTCGCGCGGAGGATCTGGGTTCGATTCCTGGGAGCCGCCGCTTCTTTTATGAATTCTTTCAATTTAGCGTTATCGTGAGTTCGAGAACCTTGTCGTGTGATCGAGGTACGAATGTTCTACGCGCCGAATGTTCCAAAAACCCACGCGGGTACCAAAGGTTCTTTGCGTCGTCCGAGGCCACTCGCCCCAACGCTTGATCCTGCTGTTTCGCCGACATCGACGCCTGCGACGCTAACCTTCTTTTACCTTGTTCTGGGCAAGTTCGCCCCATTAAACGTTTAGTTTCTCCAGGTATCAGCCGCCGCATCATTTGTCATTCGTGACAATATCAAATGTAGTTCCCTTCATGTGTATCGACGTTTCTCCCGACGCACATTGTATTTCTCGTGTTACGAATAAATGTTGCATAGTATATATAGCATATGACATATGTTTTGTCGAGTAAATTTTACATTCAGCAAATTGTGCATACAGTTGTTGAACTCCGAGTCAGTGCGAACACCTGAGCACGGAAAGGACTTTATCCGAATGAGCGGCAAGGCTATATTTCCATACATTAAATAATAAAGCAGCAATTGCTCATGTCAGTTAGTGTTTGCCCGATTATAACCCTACACCTTATACTAAATCGCCGACGCTCCTAAATATAAATCCTTTAATTCGTTTTTATTGTTTTTTTATTTTGCTAATAGAACGAAATGAAAAGGGGTGTTGCGAGCCAATTGCCGCATTGGCACTCTGAAAACGATGGGAAAGACTCCCGATTGAGGTTTTCGAGATGGCGGTCGGCGCTTTCATTGCAATCGACGCGAGAAAGGAACTCGACGGCGCGAATAGGTGAGTGGCTGCCGTCAGATGAAGAAACGGAACCTCTTGCGGTAGTGGGACAGCCCCGCGACCCGCTGAAGCTCGGAGACCGTCGCTCCGGTGACCACGAGCGCCGCAGCCGCGTAGCTTATTGCTGCCACTGGCTTATCGAGGAAGGCCTTGTTAAAGGCAAACGCGATGATCACGTCGAACGAGTTCTTGTACATGTTGGCCAGGCCGCCTTCATCGGCCTCGCGGCCCTTGGACACGAAGTAGACATAGGCGAAGCCCATGTGACTCGTCAGCGACATGGTGCCCATGTCGGCCTCGGTGAACAGCTTCTCGGGGTGCTCCATGAGGTACGCGGCGAGCAGGGTCGACAGGAGCAGCAGGGCGAAGCTGGTGTGCAGCAGAAGCACGCTGAGCGGCATGCTCGCCGTGGCCGGGCTGAGCAGCTGCTGAGTAGAGTGTAAGACCGTGGACACGAGCGCCCAGCGGAGTCCCTCCGGGCGGCGCTCGGACATGTCGCTGTAGGCGAGCAGGCCGAGGGCTGTGGCCGTCAGCAGCAGGGACACGGCCAGCATGTAGAACCGCGGTGTGCGGCGCTGGGCGAGCTCCGGCAGCCGGGTCAGCACCAGGCTGGTGCTCGTCATCACGGCCGAGTCGACGAGGGACAGGTGCCACAGGGACGCGAACCTGGGCGCACGCAATCGGCCAGTCTTTAGAAACCTCCTGGGTGACTCGGGGTGGAAGTCTTTCTGGTGTTCAATGAGCGGCACGTGCATACGCTACAGCCTGCTTTTGATTCCGGTGCTTTCATTTTAATCACTTATACTGCACTGTGAACTTGTAGTCATGGGCCTGTGGCATGTGCCAACTGTGCCAATACCCTCGAGAGGATGCTTGCTGGGTTCGCTCCGTGCGGTCAGGCGATACACAGCGGGTGCCTTCGGAACGCCGCTGCGCATGCTCGGTGCGGGAAAAATCGCTCTTCTACAATAGGATCTCACCTTCGCCTCTGAGAACGTCCTACTTATACGTACATCTGGCCCGCGATGCACTGGAAGCACCTATCATTGCCACCTGCCAATGTGAAGAGCGAGCGGTATTCCGGCCTAACTTGTCACGCCGTCTTAGGAACGAAAGGACATCCCCTGTTGCCAATGAGACTACATTATCACTGCAGCATGATGCCAATCGTCTTTCTTACTAGAAAAACCCAGTGATATTGGAATTTTCGAGGGCGCGTGGTGCAGATGATACGCTGTAAGTCTACTGTGACTGTATACTGAACGCCGCCAGCTGGCGTGTTCCACCGCCGTGTAGTAAAATTAAAAAGGCACGTCAGCTCTAAGAATGAGGGAACTGACACAACGTATACAAGAACAAGGAAGTCTCCACTAAGACATGTGTTATGTCCGTCCTTTTAGTCAGACCCCTATCCATCATAAGCCACAGTATACACCTTTCCGCTTATCACCCTGATGAGAAATGTTGAGAGATGCGTGTGCGTCGTGTGATGTTCAGTCGGAGACGCCTGCTTCGCATGCAGCAGAAATGGTCTATAGATAGCTTTAGATGGTTCATCCCTGAATCGACTCACCTTGAGGCGAAGGCGCACGCGGTCATGAGGCTGCGCAGGAGCAGCGAAGCTTTGCTGACATTGGTGCCAGGCGGCCTGCGCATTCCCGTCATGCAGGTGGGCACGCCCACAAAGACGCCCACAGACGCGTAGAAGAGCAGCTTGACCGGGTGCGTGAAGCCACCCTGGCTTCGACTCAGCACCGCCAGGAAGGTCCACATGGTGCTGCCTCCCAGAACCATCAAGGTCGCCTGCAGCCGCCCAGGTCGTTATACCACGCTTTCATCGTCACACGGAGTTTTCGCAGATCGTTTCCACTGCGCTGCAGCGCTTACCGCAACCCGCTACGAGATCCCAAACCCTGCAGACAAGGCTAGCCGTGCGCATGCGCAGTATCGGCGTCCTTGTTCCGGAGAGCGTAATGAAGGGAAAGAAACGGTCTACGAAAACTCCCTAAAGACCCCTACGCACAGTTGCGCTTGAGAGCGTTTGGGTGCATTGCGGCAGCGAGAAACAAGGACATCCCTGCCTCTTATGTCGCGTGCCAAGCTACTCCTTGAATTGGATTCCACGCTTCATACAAAGCACAAATGGGCCGGTCACTCGCTTTCGTTTCTCGACGCAACGCAGTCACACACTCAAACGCTCTCAAATGCAACTGTGCGTTGAGGACTTACGGTGAACTAAAACTTTTGCATTGGTTGCGTCGTTGGTCTGATACCACTACCATGATATCAGACCAAAGACAAAGATGAAGTCACCAACCGCAACGTAAACCCCTAACCCTCACCCACAAGTTCCGCCTAAAACATGATAATCAGTTTTCTTTTTGTACAATGTCATTGCATCATCATTAGGCGCAGCGCCGCAGGCCTTTATAATACGGGCGACTTCAATTTCTGCGGTGCCGCGTCTCTCTGGAGCTTAAAATAAATATTGCTATCAATATCACATCACGGATTCAACCTGCAGAACCTATCGATTGCGCCTCCGTGAAACACTCGAGCTGCTCATAAATCTGCGGATCACGCCTGCTCGCTGTAGCGTTACCTCGAAGCAGGGGTGCTATGTTGCGCTTTTTGGACTCCCAGGAGACTTGGAAGAAGGAAGTGACGTCAACGACTAGAGCAAACGCAGATTGGATGTTGACAGAAGAAAACAAAATCAACATCCAATCTGCATTTGCTGCGTTGTTGACGTCACTTCCTTCTTCCTAGTCTCCTGGGAGTCCAAAAAGCGCAACATAGCCCCCCAGGCTCTTCCGTGGAGTGTCTCCCAGACGATGGACCTTCTGACGGAGTGGACCAGATACTCCTGGTTCCGCGAAAGCGAGGACCGAATCGCGGCGGTCCATTCTCCGGTCGACAAACTTAAAGGTCGCATGTCTGGCTTCTTCCTCTTCACCAGTTGTATATACTTCTTGAGTTGTGGTTGTCCCTTGCGGAGTTTGAGGGGTGCCAACAATCGACGGAAGTCGTCGTTTTGAGCGGCTCTCACGACAAACATTCCGACGCGCGAGGTGCGTGCATCGCGCGACCCGCCCTGGCAGGTTGCTTGATATAAGACATAACCGGTCAATTATTCATCTTCATACTTATCCTGGCCTGGGAGGAATTTGGAGCCGCAAAAAAGCGAATGACAAGGAGCCCTGTGGCTCTACGTCTATAGCATACAAGTTCAGAATACGCCACAACCTCGTAGTCTGCTGCCTGTACGTCACACCAGGAGGTTGTTGTCGCCCCTACGCCTGTGGGGATCCACGCCCAACGCTCACCTGTACGAAGGACAAGACCGGCGGGACACAAGAAACACATACCTTTATTCGAACGTGGCCCAGAAACTGAGTGCTTACCCCTCGCACGCCCTGGGCCGCGCCGACATCTTTATTTTCACAAGCTCAAACGTCCCAAACATTGTCAGGGCTGCTGCTTTTCGTAATTGATCCGCGGAATTATCCTATGCTCGGCACTCGTTTGTGCTTATTTGAAGTATCAAGACGAAGGACACATGCCCGCTCCAGCGAACAAAGTGTTGTATATTTTTACAGAGGGAGCTTAGTCTGCCCCAGTGGGCGTCTGGTGTCTCAGCTGTAGATGAGCAATTTAGCCAGTGTGGTACAACCGCTAGCCTGGGGTCTTTAACGTGCACCACGCAGTAGTGATACACGACCGCACGCCGGTACGATGCTCATCCAGATCAAAACGGGCAGGGGTGAGGATTGAACCCAGGATCCCTGGGTTCTGCAGCGCGAGCTTTCGCTCCACGTGCTCCGAGCTGGTGTGCGCTAGCCCACTCGGCCACCTGTCCCCCCAAAAAAACTTCCCTTACACCTACTCAATATTTCTGTACTGTTCTGTAGATTCCAGGTGAGACTGTTCTGTAGCATCTCGGTGACGCCATACATCGCATCGCGTTCCTGCAACCAGTTTCACTTTTTGAGAAATGTGGTGGCGCCAGTGTGCAAATAGCCCCCAAGCGCTCCCGGTTCTGAACTAGACGGCGGGTTTCGCAGTATTTGCGAAATGAAAGATACACGCTATCTTCCGAAAATGGCCACTTATTGCACTGTCAGACTTATTTCACTCTGGTGATAAACGAATTATGAGCAAAAAATTTGAAAGTGTGCGTGAGTCGGAAGTGTGCCGGGGCTACCAAATAGGTGCTGCCACTGACTTTGTTGCCAAACAAAAAGGGGCGAATACTCAAGGCAATGTTACTAGGTTAGCTCAGGTGATCTTCGCTCGCATCTTTCCAGAAGTACCCATAAATCTGCGGGTCGTCCGATTCCTTGTAACTGTATGTAAATTACAACATCATTCGCGGCTACTGCAAAAACCTCCTATATAGCAAGATCGCATAGCTGGATTTCGTAAGTCACTCGCCGGATGCCACCCATCATCGGCCAGCGCGGGTAGACGTTGCCTGAAACATGTTGTTCTCGAAGCATAGCGACATCTTTAGGATTTGACTGACCGTCGTGTGGTAAACGCCACGTTGGAGTGCGAATATTGAGATGTTAATATGATAGCCGAATTTGTAGTCGACATGTCGTCATTTACCTTCTGACGTCATCAACATAGGCTTGAATATAAAAAGTGCCGCCTCTGCTGGCTGACAGAAGTTTGGAGTCTAAGACAAGTTGAATATAGACTTTAGTTGAAAACACAACTACAGGATGCAATAGGATACATGACTACTAGCAAAAGTGTTCTACGCAACTGCCAGCATAAAATAATACCTCAGCCAGATATAAATTACCTCTTCGATTAATTACCTGATTATTCTATATTATCTTTTAAATGCTCGAGTACTTAATGTTTCAGAAGTCAAGATGCAAAGTATTAATAAGCAATTAATGCTTCACTAAGAAAGGGTCAGGCGTAGAAAGAATTGTGAGCAGCAGCAGAGGCTTTTATTCCACGTTTCAACAAACACTTCCAGTGCAGCTTGAAATAAAACCATAGTGGTGCAACGGCATGCTCATCTGCACTTCGCAACCAACGTCACCGAGAAGACAGTTTATTAGATCTAAATCGATACATATTGCACGATAGCATCGTTTGTCACACGAAACAAGTAAAAAATGGGCTAGCCCGAGTAAAAAGCCACGTCTGGTGAGAGCACAAGCAGCACTGCCACAGCCACCGTCACAGGGTCGATTAATTACCTGATTATTTTATATTATCTTTTAAATGCTGGAGCACTTATTGTTTCAGAAGTCAAGATGCAAAGTATTAATAAGCAATTAATGCTTCACCAAGAAAGGATCAGGCGTAGAAAGAATTGTGAGCAGCAGCAGAGGCTTTTATTCCACGTTTCAACAAACACTTCCAGTGCGGCTAGAAATAAAACCAAAGCGGTGCAACGGCATGCTCATCTGCACTGCGCAACCAACGTCACCGAGAAGACAGCTTATTAGATCTAAGTCGATACACATTGCACGATAGCATCGTTTGTCACACGAAACAAATAAAAAATGGGCAAGCCCGAGTAAAAAGCCACGTGTGGTGAAAGCACAAGCAGCACTGGCACAGCCAGCGTCACAGGGATCAGGAACGCCTGCGGGTGCAAGGCCCATCGACCTCGAGTGTCCTAGCACGCACAGCAGTCTCCAAAGTAGGTCACCATGATATCGTGCATCATCGCCTCCCAAAGATTTTCGAAGTTCTCTCTTTCCTCGTCAGATGGGAACACAAATGCTTCAGAAAAGTCGAGGTCGTCCAGATGAAGCTGAGACTCTGAGGGCGGAGGGAACTTCATAGCAGGCAGACAATCCGCGACGGCAGATGCGGCGACGCTGGCGGCGATAGGAGACGCCATCGAGACAGTAGTGGAGGGACATGCCACGGGATCGAGGACGACTGGAATGGGCATCGGAGCAGCGGGCACAACAGCAACGGCATCCCAGCCGGGGTTTCTCGCGTTGAAACCAGACTCTTGAATGGCCTTCAGGTGTTTTTCTATGTGCGAAAGGTAGTACACCTCTCTGACGTACGTTTTCGGACAATAGGTGCACTGGAACATCTTGGTCGTTCGGGTTCCGGATGGTGCGGTGGTCTTGCGATGAGTCGCCTGGCTCTCTCGCTTTACCTGTTTCGCACGTACGTTGCAGGCGGACAACCTATGGGCCTCTGCGTGCGCATGCCAATGCTCTTCGCTGGAGCAAGTATAATCGCAGAGGTTGCAGAGAAAACTGTTCTCCTGGACAGTTTGCGACCACGTTGATGCAGGACGTTGCACGTCAGGAACAGCCTGGAAGTGCCGAGGCTCGACACCACACGCGGCACTCTCGCTTGGGTTTTGGACGCTTTGGTGCGCCATAGCGCATAACGGAGGCTGGCCTTGAAGAGCATTGAAGAGGATCGAGTGGGGTCCCGTCGCATTGCTGTTCCCCACAATGTTACTCGCTGCTCCGTACCGCGGATGCTCAAGGGTGCAGGTTGGTACCTCGATGAGACCTGGTTGCATCTGGTTCACGTAGAACTGCTTGCTGCCAGGAAGAACTTGGATGTCGCCAGGCTTGACGCAACACGCAGCACTCTGGTTTCGGCTTTGGACTCTTTGGGGCGCCGTAGCACTCACCGGAGGCCGGCATTGAAGAGCGTTGAAGAGGATCGACTGGGGTCCCGTCGCAGCGTTTTTCCACACGATGTCACTCGCTCCTTCGTACTGCGGCTGTTCAGGGGTGCAGGTTGGTACCTCGATGAGACCTTGTTGCATGTGGTTCACGCAGAACTGCTCCCTACACGTCGGCGCCATTGGCAGGGGATCTCCGTGAGAGTAAAGTTTGCTTGCCTGTTGACTGAAGAACTTCATACGCGCCTGTGCGTAGGAGCAACCGTAGAATCCTCTTGGAAGTCAAGGCAGATGAGGATCGATCTAGGAAGAGGTGATTACTCGACACCTTCCAGGGCTTGAGTGACGAAAGGTTTCACTTGCCAGGACTTAGAGTAGTAGGGAAAGGGGGGCATTATCTCACCCTCGCCTTTCTTCCCATCCAAAAAACCCACCGTGACAACCTGACCTTGATTTCTTTGGGACTATACTTCGTTTCAGCTTCGGTCCGAGCGCGGCCGATGTTATGAGACGAAGGGCCAATCAAAGAGCGCAAAAAGCGCAGCGTCATGGCGTGCTCTCTGCGCTTGATAGGACTAGCCGGCGGAGGAGCACGCACAGAGACACGGCGAATACCGGCTGGTCCTATCAACTGCAGAGAGCACGCCATGACGTTGTGCCTCTTTCGCTGTTTGATTGGCCCTTCTGCTCATAACATCGGCCACGCTCGGACCGAAGCTGAAACGAAGTATAGCTAAGGTCCATTATCTAGGATATTGAGGTCATCCTGACCTCTCGAAAGGGAAAGTCGAGTTCAAACCGAACAATGACCGGGCCAAAAAATGAACCCCTAAAAACTGAATCCATTGAACGAACAAAAAATAAAAAGGGGGAGAAACTAATGGCTTAACTTCAGCTATCTATACCTCAGAATAAACAGTGATAATGCAAAAAAGTGCCAGTTTTTGTTGATTAACGCTGTTTTTGGCCCGCATTGATGAGACTTATGTTTCTTCATAATTTAAGTTCTCCTGAATCACTTAATTTTTTTAACGGATGATTAGGTGTTTATATTACAACATATTTTTTTTTCTTGGTCCTCGTCGAGAAAACAAATTAGCCCACGCAACAGATAGCGAGACCTCATGATCTTCCTCCAAGCACTGACGTTGCGTGTGATGGCGGTACGAAGATGTACGGCATCACACGCGGCGTCGGTGCTTGGGGGCATTGAAAAATAATTTTACTGTCTTGAAACACGTGAGAAAAGCAACATAATTGTAAGAGATCTGAGGAAATAAGAATGAGTGATAAGTTTATTGCGTGCACAGTGCCAAAGACGCTCAGATTGGCAGAGGAACTCCTTCAGTACGATGATGTTTCGTAGCGATCTTGGAGCGACTGGCTTTAACGAACCTTTCGAAGCTTCGATGCTTTGAAAGGGTCCAAAATGGCGATCACCCAGGCAACCGACAGCGATGCGCCAATCACCTTGAGAGGTTTCGTCGTCTGTATTTTGGTATTTGCTTGTGTCCGGCTAGCCGGTGGGACGGCAATGGCGCTGCTTTCCCAGATCCAGTGACTTTAGTCGAGGCTAGCGTGGTTTCCACGCTGCTACAGTCCTGCAATGCTGTGAGAACACGTAGCTTCATTTTGCTTCTAGTTCGTGTGCCCTCACTCAAGTAGCTTTGACTCCGCTGATGCTTTTACCGATACTACCTAGAGCACAAGGCCTGCGCGTTTCCTCCTCTAAACGTCACTACCAGTAGATCCCCTCAGCGCCCCCTAGGTAGCCCGGATGAGTACCATCGTCTGCTACATCGTTTGCTCCATCGCCTGCTTCATTGCCTGTTTCAGTGATCGTGGTCAGAACGAGCTCATATTGCTAAGACCGGCAATCTTGATGGTGTCGCATGCACGTTGTAAATGAACTGTGGTAGCTCGTTATCAGCTCGCGCTAAGCAGTCGCGCACTTAGCTGTGGCTACCAGTAAATGCGGCATAGTTCTTCCAAAAACCCATGGGAACTGCGGCGAACGCCTCTAGAGGACTCGGAGTCTACGTAAGCAGACGCTTTGCGAGCCCCGTTTCGTCACCCCAACAGCTGAAACAATTCATTGCGGTCAGTCTGCTTCCGAAGCGGAATCCACTGATCGAAACTGCAACGACAATCAAATAACAACGCGTGCATACACAAAGATAGAGCAGTCTATTTAGCGGTCTCAAACGCCACTCGGGGGATCACGGAAGAAAGGCGTTTAGCTGCTCGAACTACGTCGTAAGAGGTTACTGTTGATCTGTTACAGACTACGTTGTCACAATTTCTTACCTAAATACGTGATCATTAAAACGTGCGCAAACGACATGTGAAGATTACCACAGCAAGCGCACCAGCCGCTGCAGCATAACAAAATCAAAGAAGTAGCGAGAAAATGACCGTGCAAACATTTTCCGAACTTTGCAGAAAAGATGGGGTCCCCTTCTCAGACGAAAATAAAGAGAAATGGGGAACAGGTAGCGAACAACTGCGAATAAAACAAAACGTTTGCAGACGATAGAAAGATACAAATCACCCTGCAAACACCTCTTCAACGACGACTATTATTGCAGTGCTTATGGATAAAAAAGAAAAGAAATGGAAAGCAGCAACATAAAAAAAGAGCTTCACTTTTTTTGTGCAGTGGTTTGTTTCAGCGTAATTTGAATGCCGCAGCAACTTAGTTACTCACGTTTGTTCGGTCTTCGGGAAGCGGAAGAAGGATTTTCCACCACATAACAAAAACTTGTTGTTGCAGTGGTAGGCAGCACATGACATGCCTGCCATCTTCAAGTATGCGCTGGTGTATGCCCGAAGGTGGCCGGTTGATCAACAAACGATGACCCATAGCAGACGTTCCGGCGTAGATAAATAAAAGTCGAATATAAATATATAACGAGCTCGCACTTTTTAATATTTTTAATAAATACCAAAAAGCACCATATGAAGATTTCGAATTAGAAACTCAGTCGAAAGCGAAAATAGGAGGTTATCGCAGACGACAGTGGAAGAAAACAACAACAACAAAGTTGCAGACGGCCCTCGAAGTATCCGGGCACAGCGTAGCAGACGGACTGGCGGTAGTAAGCGCCGAAGTGAAGGAAAGAGAGCAAAAACTAAGCCAAACAAGCAAAAACAAAATACGGGATGGTTCGAACATCAAGTAAACAAAAAAGCAAAAAAAAAACAACAACAACATAAAAAATGAGGAAGCAAGAACGCGGCGCCGTAGCGTCTCCTTCAAAATAAAAAGAAAGTAGACTTTGAAAAATGGAAGAAGTTGCTGACGGTCCAACGGGTGCCGGCTTTTATCGTGGAAGATAACGAAGACGTTAGTTGTCCCGGCGCTAACAATCGGAATTTGTACACCGTATATAACGTGACCGAAATCACCTTTATTTGCACTACGACGCTCTTCTCTTTTTTTCTTTTGGACGCGCGAGAAGTCTGCTTTTCTTGTAACTTCGCTTTTATTAATTTCAGTAATAGCGCCAGATTTGCATATGAACAATCAACTTCTTCCAGAGCATACTGACATCGCAAAACGTACGTGATTCGAAATTGCCTTTTCCTTCTTCATCCTATTCGCCTATTTGACAAAACGGTTATGAACAAGACATTCATGAGAAATGGGAACTGCAACAACGAAACGAATAGATTGATAAGAACAGTAAAGTTGAAACGTTCTAAAATTTTTGTACATTGCCCTTTTTTTTCAAAAAACAGTGCGAAGGTACATTTGTGTTTTGTCTCGCTTACATAAGTTGTAATTAAGTGTTTTCTTCAGGAGAGCTCCCAAATCGCAACCTGAAAGCCCTAACATCTTTCCCACGCGAAGAAAATGTCTTTCACTTATGAGGAGGCACCTATTTTTTAACATGCAAAGCAGCGAATACCCGTGACCATTTTTTTCATTGGTCACCTCGCTCGGAAATAGGCAAAACCAATGCGTTTTGGAGAATTCGTCTGCTAGCGGAGGCTCCGAGCTCGCCAAGGGCGTTGCGGTCACTTTTCGCCCGCGCTCCGCGGGGCCCCTCCCTTGCCCCTCTTCTCGTCAAGCTTCGGGGTGTTTGCCGCTTGGGGCGGGCCTCAGTCCCTCACAGAAAAGGTAAGTACTTAATTTTTGGTAAGGGGGCGCCTGTCCACGTGGACCTCAAGATTGACGGAAGGGCAACCGAGAAGACAGACGAACACCCCATACTCGGCATCAGCGTAAACTCCAGGAACAACGAGGGGAGTATGATGCAGAAGATGGCCACAGGCTAGGGGGGGTTAGAGGAGGCAGGGGGTAGGAGAATCGGTAGCTCTCTCACTGACAAAGTCTCCGCTCGTCTCCAAGATCATGTATGGACCGCGATTTCACCATGTCACTATGCAGGACGTGAAGAAACTTAAAAGCCTGCTCAACGATGCGAGAAGATGCACCGCGGGGCTGCCGAAAAACGTCAAGCTCAAAGCGCTACATAAGTGTGTTCCCTTTCCGACCTTTGAGGAGCTTCGAAAGCAACAGGAAGAAGTATACGAGCTCAAGCTGAAACATATGCCGGCTGGAAGAGATTTTCTGAAACTCTTGGAACGGAGCACGGAGAACTTTGAGAACTTTTCAGAACAAATTCTTCCCTGAGAAAGGATTTCTATGGTTTCCCCAGTTGCAACAATCAGGAAGATTGTTGGAACTGGGGAAACGAACGGAAAAATACGCCGAGAAACACGAAAAGAATTCGAAATAGCAACAAAATGTTCAGTGGCCCAGTTGGTTCACGTCTCAGTGAAAGTCTATTAAAAAAAAAAACAATGACTTAAATACTTTAATATAACCACGTCACTTCCAGTCACCCCACTCTCTCTCTCTCTCTCTCTCTAAAAATAACATTTTCTTATCTAAGAGTGACACAGACGGGAAAGGGGAATGGAGCCTCGTCAGGTAGCTTCGGCAACCTTTCGCTCCTCCCTCCCCGACATTTCATATGTCAAATAAACTTCAATTCAATTCAATTTATCGACGCCCCTTGTTTTGATGACAAACGCTTTGCGAATTTCCCTAGTTGATTTTCCGCTGTGTCGTCCCAGGATGGCTGTGTTTGAAACCAAGGGGGTGCACGGGCATCGATCGCAATGCACGGCCAGATGCCCAAACGGCGTCTGTTTGATAGCCGCTGCTTGCTCTCTAGCGCGATCATTTACGCAGCGGCCTGTTGACCCCACGTAGGTGCGCCCGCAGGATAGTGGAATTAAACTCCCTTGATACTTCTTTTCACAAGTCACGACAACCAATATAAATGACAACGCACATTCCGTTAAAAAAAATGACGTCCTTCAGTTTAGTCTCCTGCTGTGCGCCGCCATTCGCTTCCTAAAACCTGCACCGTCACGTGGTCGGTGCTTCAAAAAATGTCGCTGCTTGTAGGAATCCCTTATCTAGGAACTTGAAGTGAAATGTCGTAGACGACAAAGGTTGCGCACTCCAAAAACTTATTTTTGTGTTTCTTTTTGCATTCGCCACTATCTTTGTCTGGAGCATTGATTCTTCTGCAAAACGACGAAAGCTTATTTGAGGCCGTAAAAACAACCGGAACCTTGCAACGCCCCGCAAATGTTTTCAAATTGTGGGAGATAGCGTAGAGGTAAGGAATGATGGCCGGTCTTAATTTTTGCAGTCCTTCGTAGAACGGAGGACGGTAAAAAATTACCATTGAACAATTTCTCGCGTGCCGTTGACTTGCGAAAGTGAC